>CAWUFW010000076.1:5670000-6270000 GCA_963921515.1 Calotriton arnoldi
TAAACCTGGTTCTGACCTATCTTATGGGCGCTCCTTTCGAGCCGCTACATAACTGTCCTCTCAGACTTCTGACACTTAAAACTGCCTTTTTGGTTGCCATCACCTCTGCTCGCAGGGTGAATGAGCTTCAGGCTCTTTCTTCCAAACCTCCTTTCCTGGCTGTTCATCTGGACAAAGTTGTCCTTTGCACTAGGCCTTCTTTCCTTCCCAAAGTGGTTACCTCTTTCCATATAGGACAGACCATCCCTTTGCCCACCTTCTTCCCGCCCCCGCATCCTTCTAAAGAGGGAGAGAGGCTCCACCGTCTGGATCCAAAACATGCGCTTTCATTCTATCTGGATCGCACAAAACAATTCCGGGTGGATGACCAGCTCTTTGTTGGCTTTGTGGGCGACAAGAAAGGTCGGGCTGTGCAAAAACGGACCATCTCTTGATGTGTCGTTCTTTGAATCAAAATCTGGTATTCCTTAGCGAAAAAGGAACCTCCAGTGGCGTTGCGCACCCATTCCACCTGGGCGATGGCAGCCACTACTGCTTTGGGACGTGTAGTCCCCCCTTCATGACATCTGCCAGGCAGCTACGTGGGCTTCATTGCACACGTTTACCAAACACTACTGGCTGGACAGCCAAGTCCGGAGGGACCGCTTCTTTGGCCGTTCAGTTCTCAGACCCACCTCCGGGGTTAGTATTGCTGGGGTATCTATTCTAAGGTGAGGAATCCATAACTAATTGTCTCTTTCAGATGAACAAGTTACTTACCTTTGGTAACGATATATCTGTAAGAGACATAGATTAGTTATGGATTCCTCACCGCCCCACCCATCCTCCTCGTTCTGCGAACTGACTTCTAGGGTAAGGGACTTCCCTTCAGGGCCCTAGTTTTGTGCACCAGTGGTCAGTGTCTTGCATGGCTCTGCGCTTCTGGCGTGGAATGTCGTGTACAGAACTGACGTCAGCGCGCAGGGGCGGGCCTAAGTAGATACTGCGACGTCATTCCGGGGACCACGACGCCAACGACGAACGCGGAGTCGACCGACGCACAGGGGTACTGCTGAAGAAAAATTCTCCGGGTCCAGTCTGACACCTGGGGATCATTCTAAGGTAGGAATCCATAACTAATCTATGTCTCTTACAGATATATCATTACCGAAGGTAAGTAACTTGTTCATTCAGGTTCACCTTGTTGGATGATGCCTGCACCACAAGACTTTCTGGAAAAGGTTGTGGAGTAAAAAACGTTAGACCACCCGGAGCAGAACTGTTGTGCCTCTCTGTATGAGAGGGATTAGTGTTAGCACCAAGCAGGGCTTTGCCCACACCACAGCCAAGGCGTTTGTCAGGTCGTCATTGAAAGGAAGTAAAGGCTCTGAAGATTAAGGGCCAGGTTGCAATTTTTTTGTCAGTAAATTAGTCTTAGTTTCTACATTAGGCATTTGTAGCTCCAGAACCTCAGCCGCTTTACCACACCTACAGCAAAGGAAGCCCTTTCGTCGATAGGGTGCCCCACTGGGTTGTCCAATTCTGTTTCGGGTGAGGCATCAAGACCACTTGCATTCTGAAGGTCCTTGTAAGGCTCAGCATGAGTGTTGTGCGTGAGTTATCAGCCCCATTCACATTATCTCCATGACTTTTGAGAATTTCCTGTACATCTCATGTGGCGCTAAATAAGGGCTTTCAGTTCCTAAAGATAACTGGTGCTGAGGCAAGGGCCCTGCCGGAGCCTTCTCAAGCACCATTTGCTGAGCTTGATAAACTCCTAGCCAGATAATCACAGGATCTAGTCAAATTTGGCTCCGGATCTAAGATTGGTGTTGGGATTGGATCTGTAACTGGCATCTCGAACCCGGCGCCAGTACTGGTGGTACCGATGTGGGCTTTGGCAAGTGCATGGAAGCACGGCCTGGTTCTGACCTGAGGCAGGGCAGGGGCCGAACAGGGTCAGTCAGTACTGGGAAAGTGCCCATCAGAGGAAGGTCAGCTGGGGTCCTCGTTAAATGTGTGGGGCCCAAAGGCTCTCCAGGTGGCTCTGGAATTGTCCAGATTTGCAGTGTCACATTCTTGAAGAGCCTCTACTTTTTTGGGGGGTCACAGATTGCTCAGGGCATAAGGCTTCATCTGTGGAATGGGGTCGGAATCAGAAGTTCTATGCGGAGTCGAGCCATGATGAGATTGGTGACTGCACAGCCCCTCCCAGGAGTGGAGTGACCGGATAGGCCTCATGACTGGACTTCTTTTGTCCATAATCCTCGTTTCATATGCTCGGAGATAATAAACTCATGGCCTTCGGATGCATGCAGGAGCACTTGCTGCATGATTTTGAATTGTGAAGTTCAATGACGCCACCTTTAGTTAGAAGTATACTTGGGTTTAAGGCTACAAAAAGATTATTTGTTGTTGTTTATGGGGCAGCACTCCGAAACCAATTGAAACCAGACTATTGGACTTGATCTGTGAGGGTTTCAACCCCCACAATCTCACAATAAGTGAAGTCCCTCAAACTTTGTGTTGACTGAGTTCTCAATTAAGTGACCACAGGTAGGTTGGTACCAACAGTGTCTCCTGCTCCTCCCCATTCACGATGGGAAAGTCCTTTGCAATGGTGCACCAACGCCTCACTCACTCATCTTTGAAGACTGCTCTCCACTTTTCTGACTCCCTAATCACTAGCAATACAAATTGTGGCCTAACCCTTGTCTTCACAAATATATACTGGAACCCAGGGCTGCATGCATCAAAAGCAATTTTTTTTATCATGTATAAAATCTCAGATACTACCAATGTGTTTTGTCAACATGTTTGTGCTATAAGGTGATGGAAGAGCAAAATGATATTTTATCCTCCTCTAACAGAAAATCCTGATACCATTCACCACCTCCTCATGCCTTTTAGTCTCCAGAAGCTCTTGATTACAAGATGCTAAGGGTGGATTGCACTACTCTGCAGATTGTGCATCTGAAGAAAGATGTGTATTAATGTGGAGGAGCAGTGAGTGGTGATGGGTGGAAATATATAGTTCCTTTACTGCCAATCTGAGTCCCTGTAGGGTTCCAAGCTGATAATATTAGTGTTATAAGTGCAGACATCAATACTATGCTCCTCCTCACTTTAACTAAACCAAGACCTACTTTGAAAGAGCAGGATGAGTCTTAATCTGAAAGTAGACTTGTTTAGGTTTTTGTAATGGCTACTTCTAAGTGCATATTCCTCACCGTTAGTATATTCCCAGGCGTTAGTTTGGATTTCAAGATTTTCAAGTAGTAGCTCCAGTGTACTGCTAGGTGACACCGTGTGGATCTGTGGCAGCTTTGTACTGTCCTGGAAGTGATGGAGAGGTGCCACAAATAGGCACCAACCCTGCACACTGATGTAGTTCATTTCTGCGCTCTTTCATGTGGATATGGAGCCCTGCTCCCAACTTGTTGGTCGTCTAGCCAATTCAAACATTTCTACTCTGTGTGTTAAGGAAATATGGCTCCACCCTGACCCCCCAAAGACATCTAAGTGCAAATCATGCCGTGACTGCAGAAGGCAGGTGTCAATCAGAGTGGATCCTGCGGTGTCTGTCTGAGCACAACGAAACGTTGTGTAATTATGCCCTCATTCACCCGAAAGTCACCTCAAAGTCATCGGATAAGTTGCAATCCAAAGCGCACCACCAGCCTGAAATGCCAAGCGAGACTCAACCCCCCTGTCCTCACTTGAAGTGAGACGAGAAGACGCACAGTCTGCACTAAATGCTCCAATCTTCTCTAGTGTCTGTTGACCCTGAGCAAGATGCTCAACTGGTTCCATGTGCCCCAAATTCCCTAGGCCATTGTCGACTGCTGCAGATAGAGGCCTTTAAAGAGGTCATATAGCAGATTTTTGAGTCTCTGTCTGGAGCGCCTATGGAGCTGCAGGCACATCCAGTCACACTTACGGGCCCTTCCCCAGTACCACATGGGTCTGTGTACCCGTTACCAACCTGCTACCTAAGGTTCCTTTTGCTGGCCCGTCAATTCAACAACAGTACAAGAAATTCAAGGACTATTACAAGGCCTGGCATACTAACAGCGACAGGGGGTGCAGCAACCAGCCCAGACTTTTCCAGACCCAGAACACGTGGTGGCAGCCAAGGCCATGAACATTATTAGAGACAGCAGTCATCTTCCTCCTCTTCCCCTGCTGCAGTAGCTGCAGAGTCACTCTGATTTGCCCTTTCAGTTTAACAGCCAGCCAGAGGGATGTAGGATTTGATTTTTCCTCTGTTTGAAAACCATCATGTCTTATCTATAGGTAATGCACTTTGTTCAGAGAGGCTACGTTCTGCATTTATTTCATCCTCCCTTTATCAGGACAAGCTCCACCAGACCATGCCTCTCTTTTGATAGTCATGGGTGCCATTGAGAGTGTACCAGATTCAGAGGTAGATGAGGGGTTTTACATGTGCTTCTTCCTCGTGCCTAAGTAAGAAGAAGGCCTTACACCTCCAACCTCTGAATGTCTTCTTGCAGAAGGAGAAATTCAAAATGTTCATTCTGGGTCAAGTTCTTACTGTTCTGATCCCGGAAGAGTGGAAGTTGTCTCTGGACATGCAAGACACGTATTTTCATATACCCGTCCTGCAAACCCACAGATGCTTCCTGCAATTCACAGTGGGGTCAGAGCATTTTCAATTTGCTGTTCTGCCTTTCGGCCTCATCTCAGTTCCTCGGTGTTCATGAAAGTGATTGAAGTCGATGCAACCCATCTTAAGAGATCGGGTATACATGTAGTCCCCCTACGTGGATGACTGGCCTCTCAAGGCGGGTTTGCCACAGTCAGTCACGGACCACCTCCGCATGACGGTTATCCTCTTGACATCTCCTAAGTTTTCCATAAGTGAATCGAAATCCCATCTGATGTATATGCAGAGAACTCCCTTTATAGGAGCTATCTTTGACATGGGGGGCATGAGGGCCTTTCCACTGCTGCAGCTAGTCCAGGACATTCAGGATATGATCTCAATGTGTCAGATTCAATTCTGGGTCTTTGTGAGATTTGGTTCTGAGGCTTCTTGGGCTATTAGCCTCATGTGTCTTCCTTCTCCTGTGCGCCAGTTGAAGCATGCAGGTCCTACACTGGAACCTCCAGTTTCAGTGGTTCACCACTGTGCAAGTCTATCTGACAACATCTGTATCCTGGAGTAGACAGCCCAAGACCTTCAGTGGTGTCAGAAAGACCCCAACATGGCTTGTGGCAGGCTGCTCTCTCCACGTCACCCAAGCTCACAGTAGTGCTGGATACATCATCTCTGGGTTGGGGACGCCACCTGGGCCAAGTGAAAATCAGAGGTATGTGGTCTCAAAAAAAGCGCTGGCTCCACATCATTTTGTTGGAGCTTCAGGCCATCCTTTGACTCTAAAAGCCTTACTACCAATCATGAAAGGTTCGTGGGGACAAAATGACCACCATGTGGTACTGCAACAAGCGGGAGTTGGGGGCAAGTGGGGAATGGGGTGCTGATTCCTGTGCCAGGAGGCTCTAAACCTTTGGAAGTAACTGGATCAGCATGATATTTTTCTAGTGACTAACTATCTAGTTGGGGGACTCTGGACCCTAGAGCGAACGAGTTGAACAGGCATCAACTGATGGATCACGAATGGTGTCTCCATCTAATGGGTGACCCAAAACCTCTTCAGCCATTGGGGCGTGCTCTGGCTGCAGCCACCACTGACAACGTGCAGTGTTGAGACTAATCCATGTTGGAGTTTCAACAGGAAGGTCCATATAATATGCATTCTATCTATATTGGAGCAAACGTCCCCTGTACACGTTCCCACCATTACCCCTCCTTCGAGTCTTGAAGAAAGTCTGGCCAGACCAAGCTCAAGTCATCTTGGTAGCCTTTGATTGCACCAGGAGGTTGTGCTACCCTCATCTGCTGCATTTGAGCATTTGCCTTCTGATCTAGCTGCCTATTTGGGAGGACCTCCTTTCTCAGCAACAAGAGAGAGTATTTACTCCTAGGTCTCCACAAACTACACCCCCATGTTTGAAAATTGAGCAGCAACAACTGAGCACCCTAGATTTTACGGCTCAGGTAGGGAATGTAATATTTGAAACCAGATATCCATCGACCAAATCAGTTTATTTGCGATGTTGGAGAAATTTGTTGCTTGGTATAAAGACCATCATCTTGGTCGTTTGAGGCCATACTTTCTGATTTGTTGTTCATTTTATCATGAGCCCAGCAAGCACCTGCAGTGGGCACAGTTAAAGATTACCAGTAGGCCCTTTTGTGTTGGATAGACTAGGCTTTCCTCTTCAAATCACCTTTTGTGGTTCCTGAAAGGTCTCACTCACATTTCACCCAAAATCTTTTGCCATTGCATAATGGGACCTTAACTTGGTTTGAGCATTTCTCAAGTGCGCTCCATTTGAGCCCATGAATAACTGTTCCTTGCGGATCGTAACCTTCAAGTCTTTCTCACTGCGATCACATCTGCATTCCTCGTGGGTGAACTGCAAGTGCTGTCAGGTCAAACTCTGTACAGCTTTTTGTTCCCCCATAAGTTGGACCAGGACTATCTCTATGCCTAAAGTAGTATGATACTTCCACATAAGGCAATTCTTCAACCTTCCAGCATTTTTCCTTCCACCACATTCCTCAAAAGAGGAGGAGAGACTTCATCAGCTGGATCCCAAACGAGCCTTAAGTTCCTATGTTGAACGCTCAAAGGTGTAGTATGTTAGTGATCAGCACTTGGAGCTTTCTGGTGCCAAGAAGGGAAAGGTGGCATAAAAAAAGACTCTGGAGGTGGATTATGCTATGTATAAAGATCTGTTACACTTCAGCCCAGCAAGAGCTTCATGAAGGTCTAAGGGCCTATTTACACCACAGCTAAGTTTGCTGCAACAACATTCATTCGGGGAGTTCCTGTCTTGGATATTTGTCAAAGGGTGACGTGGGTGCTGTTCCACATGTCCACCTATCACTACTGTCTTGCCAGCCATGTCTGCAGAGAGGGTTTTTTTGTGCTTCCGGTCCTGCGGGAGTTTATTCTTTGAGTCTACGTCTCGGAACCTTGACCTTTTGGAAGGTACTGCATGGATATCTATTCTGAAGGTGAGGAATCTGCACTTAGAAGTAGCAATCGGAAGAACAAGTTATTTATCATGGGTATAACATTTATTTTTGGTGGATAGTCTAGCTGCAAATCCGTCAATTCCTTCCCACCTCTCCCTTCTGTGGAGTCAACATCTGCACATTTTAAAAAGGTTCCAAGTTATTTCTCAGCTCTCGTCTTCTGCAATTTGTTTAAGCAGATCCGCATCTGAAAGCATTGAAGGATGACAATACAGAAATTGGTGCTCTGCTTGGTTACTTATGGTGCGGTGTGAGGTTTCCACAGCACCACCTAGTGACGCTTAAGAGCTCCGCTGAAAATCTTCAGAACCAGTCTGTCACCTATCTATATTTTAAAGGGCAGGAATCTGAAGTTAGAGTAGCCACAAGAAAGGACGTTACTGAGTGTAACTTGTTCATCTAGGAACTAAGGAGAAAAAAAAGCTTTAGAGGGCATTGGTAAACATCGTAAGCATATAGCCTGTGCCGCTTGCTACCTGCATGACGTAGTAGTGACATCCTGATTGGTAAGTAGCAAGCAATGCTAGTAATTAAAGCATCCGTGACATACCAGCATTGACAGTATATATTTGAATGTTGGACAGCCTCTGTTCCAGTAACACCAAACTGAACTGAGCTATTCAGCTCAGTTCTTCTTGATGTCAAAGCTGCCTCTTTGATATGCCCGCTTAGCATCTCATCAAAAAACCATGGTAATTTGCAGGTCTTGAGAGTCTGCCCCAGTGACTGTAAGTCTCAATGAGAGGTAGAGAATTCATGGAGCCCTCTCTTGCATCCTTCCAACTCTCTACCCTTCCAGGTGGTAGAAGCTAGCTGGAACCAAGTGATACCAAGCCACCTGATAGAGTCCTTGCTCTTGTTAGTCTGTTTCAGTACTGTATGTGCACTTGCTCTTCATTGCTTCTGGGTATCATTTATGTATTGTATATTTATAAAGTTCATGCATTTAGAACAAACTGTTTCAAAGCAAATAGGAGTGGGTGAAAAGGGATCTGAAATACCGAATAGTATGGACACTGCAGCAGGATATTAAGAGTTTGATGCAGACAGAGAAACAGGCTATTTCAACATTCAGGTCTAGAGTGTTTTTGCTGAATCCAAGGAAGTTATCAACATCCTGGGGTAGCTATTGTTAAGGAGTTCATAATACTGGGACAAAGGCTATAAAGCAGTGCTCCCCAAACTTTTTAGAACTATGACTTTTTAGTACGACAAACTTTTGCGACCCACCTCACTTTAATGGACATGTAGCAGGCCAGTTTTTTAATGCAACTAAATCATTGTGTGATAGCGCATTGTCATTTACAGACAGGACATTTTCTATTGAAATGATCACTAAATTTGCACAGACATACAGTTTTACTGATAGAATTATATTACACACAAATGATAATGTGTGGAAATCGCGTTTCAGTGAATATTTATTATTTGTGCATCAAGTAAATTAAAGTGTCTTGATTTGTTCTGATCCTATTCATATTTTTGTTTCCATTCCACTTCAGAATTACAAATAAGTGATTCATTTTTGTTTTCCTTACTGCTGAATGTGTTCAGTTCACTTATAGGCATTTACATTTTGTTGTGTGTTATGACAAAATGACATTTTACAGCTTTTCCTTTCACACTTCATGTACTCCAGTAAGAGTGTCATATAATTCATTTTCCTTTGCTTTCTCGGACTGCATAGTGAGTGAAGTTTATAAACATCAGTCCCCATGATAAAAAAAAATAACCAGCAGAAGACATAGCCTGACATTTGACCTCTGTCTTTGAAGCTCAGCAAATGTGACAACAATAAATACAGAATTTAAAGGCATCTTTATTTATTGCTTTGACTTTCGTGACCCACCAAAAATCTCCCCGTAGTGACCCTCAGTTTAGAAAGCACTGCTGGAAGGATTTAACTGCCCAATTTCTGCTGAAGCTTTTTTGGGACTTTCAGGACTGGATCTGAGTTGTCTAGATGGCGTTTATTAGATTCTCATCTGTTAGAACAATAGCTTATGTTTGTCAAAAGGGGTTATGTGAATGACAGGGTCGGACTGGGAACCAAAACCGGCCCTGGCAGAGTGCTCGGCCGGCCCCCCGGGGGTTGGGGGTGCGGCCGAGCTGTTTGCCAGGGCCGATTTTGTTACAGGGGCAGATATTGCAGCTATGCTGCAAAAACAGCCCTGTAACAAAAACGGCCCCCCAGGGGCCCAAAACCGGCCCCCACCCTGGCAGCCCACCGGGGAAATGTCCGGTGCCCGCTACAGCCAGTGCAGCCCTGGTGAATGATGCTTTTGGATTTGAATGGTAAGTAGACCTCTACAGGCAGCCAGTGTAACGTTTTCAAAGTTTTTCTGTTGGAATTGTGTGAACTTGGATTGTAAATAGGGCTTCCGGTTTTATGATGGTTATTTTTTTGACGTTTTCATCTATATTTATTCCATATTTATTTTTTGATGATGTTATCGGTATTTATCCATATTTATTTTGGGTTTTGTAAAAAAATGAAGCTGACCCTATTATATACCCACATTTATTTAACTGATAAATGTGCATTCATGCTAGAATCCCTGACCGGTTTCAATGATATGAACACCCACAGATGATAAATCAATGCACTTATATGAAAACATGGAAATTTTAGTATTAACCTTGTGCATATCTACAATAGTTTAAGTCCCTTTACTAAAATATCTTTCTGTTTGAAACCCTCACCTGTTAATCCGCACAGCTAGTTTCCTGGCAGTCATGCATATAGAATCACTCAAACAACAAACCAATTTCCGTTTTTATGCACATTTAAATTTAAATGCAGACAGGAAAATAAATGCTTTTCTATCTGTATAAATCAGTAAAAACAGAAAACAGGGAGCCTTAATTGTAATTAATCCCTGCCACGGTGATTGGCTAGTCAGCATGATGGGCGTAGGCGAGCCTCGAGAGAATGACTGACTTGCCAAATCCAGAAGTAGTGTGATATTTCTCAGCAGCAGGGGTGGTATTTTCTTAACGTAATCAGTTGGGTTTAAGTGGGTCTTGATGTTTAGGTTGTTTTCCAACCAGACTGTCTTATTTTGGGCAGCCGGGACTGCTAAAAACGTGAGACCAAGTGGGAGGCTGAATGTAGAATTTCTTCTTTTGTCAATTATGAACTGTCTTGGGTAAGGTTGCTTTGAGACGTCTAGTTAAGCACTATTGTTCCCTTTGCAACCCTGCGAGCTGGAGGTCATCAGCATAAATTGGGTATTCAAACTGGAAGGTCTTTCTAATTTTGACTGGCAGCCTCCATGGTAGGACTATTCTATAGGCCAGTCTGGCAATGCCCAAAGAGAAGACCTGACCGGTCACTGGGTGGGCCAGTTTTTTAGCTGTTTCTGGGCCTGTTTATGGTCTGGTGTGCCGTGTTTTACAGTTGATTTCAGTGATATTACCATAAACATTACCTGTAGCAAGCACAAATGCATGGAGTCTTACATACCCTGCAAAACTCTTCTTTTTGCTACTTTTATTCATTCTCTTGCCAAGAGAGCATTACTTTAACCAACATGCATTGACCTATGATGTTAAGAAAGGAACAATGATATCCAGGGATAGGGGCAGTCAGAGTCTCCAACTTGTAGACTTGCAGTAAGAGTGCGGCTGCAAGGGTATCTGAGCTGTGGAGACTTCTAAAGCGTGTCTTTACAAGTTCAAAACTGCACTGATTTGCAAATGTGGGCCACTTATTTCCTACCCTATTCACTAGAGGGTACCACTTTTATTTTGGTGTCTGGGCCTATTATTTGTCCAAGTCCGACCATGGCAGCCTCAGGCAAACTTTCTACAGGGAATTATACAAACGAACTCCTTTGTAAGTTAAGGCATCCATTGTAGTTCCTACAGTGCTTCTATCTTTGGTACTGCCTCCACTATTATATATTATCTCTTCTCCAACACATGGTGATACCTCTATCAGAGCAAATTAACCAAAGAATGGGAAGAAATTGAGGCATTAAACAAGAATTGGTCTACACTATTCAAATAGTAAACCTCTTAGTTATAGACATTTAGAAGCAAGTTCTACTTTCCCACATTAAAGCTATTTTTGGTGGCAGACTTTCTCCTTAGAAAATTACTGTATGTACAATCTATGTACAATTAATTATTTCCAGACCTGGTTTAAATGATATATATGCAAATCCGCAGTAGTGGTTAATGATATTGCACATCCTACAAAACAACAATTTATGTGAGTATTTAGGAGAAACATCTAGTAACTAAAAAGCGGCATGATGCTAATTGATATCTGACACCCTACTACCAAGAGTGTTGCAAAATGCGATGGTTCCAATGGGCCACCGCTCATAGCATGTATACAAAAGATATCACAGTACTCCAAAGTGTAGTCTGTTAATTGTAATCTTAGTCCAATAAGACGAGGTCAAGAAGTGTTCAATCCAAGTTTTGTTTGTTGTTAAAGATCTTCATGTAACGGAAGAAACATCAGGCGATACAGCCAACACGTTTTTCATCACTAACGTGACTTCTCCAAAGCTCTTATCGTTGTAAATGTCAACCCAGAAATTCCGGTAAATAATCCTGTGTCAATGGTTGGCAAGTCTCCAATATCTTCTCAGAGTAAAAATGTTTGCTAGTTCAGTTGCTAGCCACAAACTCGGAACAGTTAATTCACCAATGATTAGTCGAAGATGAATCTATTTATCACTAGATGGATTTGAAGTTCGTGTAGTCTGGAGAAATAAGTGTAAAGACCTGGTTGTAGATTCCAGTATACCATTAAACTTCATCTATCAGGTACGAGTAAACTGAGAAGACTAGGGAGATTAGTCCAAAACGGTAAGTTCACATCGGTTTCCGTGGTGTAGGAGATATGATAAGCTCCTAATGTCTGCACAAAGTTAGTCACAAAGGGTGGCGTCCTGTGTTTGGTTTGAACAATAGACTTTTCATTAAACCAAATTATGATTGTAGATACTGGTGTTGAGGAGCTACAATCTAGCTTCATATGCACCATTCTCAAGCAGGAATTCTACCACAAATATGTTTAGACTGGACTTTCCCGCCCACCTATCAAACACAAGCCGCTTGCGTGTCAATCCAAGCACAGACAACAGAATCCAAATGCTTACGTACATTAGGCTGATCTATACAATGACATGATTTATTTTTATTCAAACATCATATCACTGCATGATGTGGGGACAATGTTACCATCATGCCTTATTTGCCATCAGGACTATTCCAAGATAGTACAAAATCAAAACACAACTTCTATATTGACTTTTGGTGACACTCAACATGTTTGTTTCATTACAGCAGTTTGCAGTTCCACGCAATGACGAATGGACACGTTTTGCCAAGACCCTCGCTGATATAAATGCAAACCGAGCAGATGCAGAGGAGGAAGCTGCAAACCGCATATCCGGCTAAATTCGATGTATTATGGCAGCTACTCTTCGCAACTTTGGAAATTGATTCATTTAGCTCCTATGAAAACTAGCATATTTCTATTGGAAAATACAAATACGATTCAGATGTGGATATAAAGCATTTCTAAGATATGTAACCTCCACTTGTAAAACAAAATTGTGCAGGACGTATTTATTTATGTGCGTGTTTAGTAAGCATATTCTGCCTTGTAAATTTTAACACTACCGGACTTCCCAAAAATTCACAAGTCTGGCTTTCCAAGTAAAACAGTATGAAAAGTTACTTATGAAAAGTAGTGGATAGATTTCAGCCAACTAATTAAAAATAATTGCAACTTCAAGAATAAAACAGCATATTTTAATATCCTTGTTAAATATCTGCTTTGTCAAGCATTATTTTTTTGTGTAGCAGCACACATCATCTATAAAAAAAATGTCATTCCGTTTTCCCTGTAAACTGTTCATTTGTTTAATGTGTTTCTAAAGTGTATTTGAATTAATGGTTCTTTGGTTATGCTTGCTTCACTAATAAATGTAACAAACATAAGGTTTCATTATAACCTGCGTTACATGGATTTTGACGTTTTCTCATATCACCTTACAGACTTTTCTCACTGCTCTAGATTTCAAATATTTCAGCTTGTATTAAGCTATCTCCGATGTATCCTGGTATGGCGAACAAGTGTGGAACCACTATAGTAGACGAGGCTCTCAAGGCATGCAACGTCTGCCGTACACTGCGCTATCAAAGCACCTTGTTCTGTTGTAGATAGTAGAACCTGAACTAGCACGCCACTATTAGCTGGGAGAACCAACTACAATCCTTTGGATGTTCGGTTCAGTCGAGAGCTCTGTGTAAATACCTTAAATTTGCATACCCTAGCTAAACCTGTGAATACACAACCAGAACACATGTGCCACTTCATCTTATGTTCATCTTGAGTGCTTTCAAGGGCATAACGTTTTTTGTTGTTGTTTTTTTTTTTTTTTTTTTTTTACAAAGCAAGAAAGACTCTTTTTACGATTCGTTGTCATGACATTACCGTCATAGTTTGTGTTCTGTTAACTGTTTTTTCCATCCCTTGCAGAAAAATAAAACAAAAAATGATAAAATGTCCATTTCGTGATTTTCCTTAAATAATAATTATTGGATCACTTGATAGTATTTGATGGTGGGATCATCTTTCTCTTTCCTTAACCTTCTTTTTTCAGGGAAGTATATATAATGTGTACTTTTAGTGCATTTTTTAAATATAACCACATTGCTAGTTCCGTTTCATCTGGAGTTGTGTGAACTCCAACTTCTTGCCGTAAATTATATTTTCCAAATCATGTTTGAAGCCTAGATAGATTCTTAACCAGTTCAAAACCTCAACACAGAGTATATGGATTGGAGTTAACTCTTCATTGAAATGTCTGATCCGTGCATTAAAAGGCACCTTTGTCCCTTGTGTCTTCTATGCACCACCCTAGGTAATTCTTCAGTAAGAAAATAAGATTAGCCCAGTGAATCAAGTTTCTTGGAAGGCCTTTGCGGATTTCAACCTTAGAGCTTTTCTTTCGGTATAAAGTCTTTGGAGGGTTAAGCAGGAATAGAGGGTGACATGTCTCGGTTCAATGCTCTGATGCAGCACAGTGTTACAAAGTCCCGAATGTGAGTTCCTACTACTTCAAAATGATGCAAGGAAGACCTTTTTGTGCAGCATGAGTTTTGAGGATGAGATCCAGCCCCTGTTTTCAGCAGGACTAACCCAGGTTCCTTAAAGCAGCCATCGTGCTTCACTTGCACTGCAAGCAGTGAACAAAAATGCATGCTTTCCATATATTGAAGACATTAAAAATCACACCAACAGGACATGGCCAACACTCTGAGGTGGCAAGACATACAGCTGCAGAGCTTCCCATGGTTAGCCCGTAATTAGCCTCAATTCAACCACGTAACAGTGAAATAAACTGAAAGTACAATTGATATGCAGATAAACCTCACTGCAGCCCCCAGCCACCTTCTTTGAATATTACTCTGCGACATAAGAAAGATGCCCACAAAGGATAGTCTGTGGCCGTGGGACTACAGAGGCTCACAAAAAGGCAACTGTAGGTATCGAGTGGCTCTGTGTGACAAGCTTTTACTCCTGAAATTTTAAATGAATAGCAGGCTGGAGTGATGGGGTTCGAGGTCAAAGAGAAGAGCAACTAGGGTGACGTTGCAAAATAACACTCTTGTGTTGTGGGAGCTGTGGCCTGGCCCTGAACTGAATGGTGAGCCTTATTGGAGAAGAGCAGTGGACAACTCGAAGCAACACGGGGAAGAGAATCCACCAGCAGTATCCGGAAAGCTGACACAGTAGGTGCAAGAATATCATGCGCAGCCCTGTATAGCAGGACTTGAAGGAAGAGAGAACAATGACTAGGTGTTTGAACTTACTGCAGGCATCAGCTTTGTAACTGAAGTCGGCTGGATGCAAAAAACTAAAGTGACCCAACGGGATGAACAGAGTGGCCAGGATGACTACTTCAGGGGAAAAGCACTGACCCCATTGATTTCAGGTCTTCCGAGCAAGATTAATTTGTGATTGCAGAGGTGCCTGGAGCGCCCCTCTGAAAGGTACCTGGTCAGTCTACCTCATTATTTGCCACAAGCCGTTCTAAAGTGAGCAGTGTTTCATATCAAGCTGATCTCCTAACCTACTTTTCAGACTTTAATATGGTCATCTAGAAAGGTACAGTTCCAGCCTTACACAAGACATGCCCAACATGAATGAAAGGCTTGACCAGATGGAATATTCGCGAAAGGGTCTGAGGACTGCAGAAAAACCAATGCCACAAAACATCTTCCTGCTCAAACGGCAAACTCATGCTGTGTAGTTCGACAATGTTGAAAACAGACCCTAGACGGATAACATTGAAATGTGGAATTTAAAAAAAGATCTAAATTGGATGGCATACTGAAGTGCATGCAAGGCGTATTTAAAGCTAAAATTGCAGGACCTTCCAGGTTTTCAAATCGGCGTTGAGAGAGTGCACAGTTTGTGCTAGCAAACATTTGAGGGCCATCATACACTGATATGTTTCTTGGCTAAAATTACATCATTCTTCTTGAAAAAGCAAAATATCTAGGAAGGGTGGCAGCAATGATAAAATTCATTTATAGTTTTCAGTTAGTGTCATACGCCATATTACTTAAGCAATTCAAGCCCATCGTCGAAACGTAATAACCAGAAACCGTGATACTCGCTAGTCATACCCTGTGGGTAGGTTTACACAAGACCCCAATGATCACTGGAGGAAAGGGTTGAGATCCTGGCTGTCTGATGACAACTAAGGGCACAGGACCAGTGTGATCCTAGGAGAGACTGGAACACATGCCAAAAGCCAGAAAATGAGAAGTCGGAAGAAATAGTTAAGCTCACCTGCTTGTAGGTGTGGGTATTGGATTTACCAAACAAGAAAAGGAGACTGTTGACATTTTTGAACGAGAAGGGATTTGAAGGTGTATTTTATTAAGAAACACGCCTAATAACACCACAATGGAATGTGTAATTGCCTTTTTCCAGCACAATATTTCTCGGCCCCTAAAGATAAGAAAGTAGGTTGACGTACCTTTCAAGGTACTAGATTGCAAAAAGGACTGAAAGAGTAAATGATGCTAGGTGGTGTATGGCCACTAGGAAGTTGTCACTAGTAACATTATGGATGCCCAACATATAAAGTTCCTGTTCCCCTTTCTTTACAACATATAAGCATTTGTCAAAAGCTGTGTCATTTTGCAATGAGACTTCAACCTGGTAATGTAGACTTCATGAAACAGATGCACGTGAATCCCAAAGTGTAACAGCAAGCAATATTCCTTTAACACTCAATCCCAGATATGGGATTAGTTCACATGATGGGGTGAATACAGACAGGTGGTATCCATGCAGTGACCAAATCACAATATCGGATCACACCCCATTAGAGGCAGAAATGCCCCCCCCCCCTCCCTGCTGAAGCCACACATGGCAGCTTACCAGCAAAATGTTAAGACTTGGTACATGGTGCATTGATACCAATACAGATAAAATAATTCATATGAGGTAGTGATCAATTTCTTGGCCACCAATGAGAACTCGCTAAAAACGGCTAGGGGTAAATGAAAATACATGGAAGTTGGATTTCACTGTCACTACACACTATACAGCCACTAGGAGTACATTCAGTCTGGTACTCCGATTATTGGAGAATACCTACAAAAAAACTATGAAGCTTAAGATAGCGTGCCTAATTAATGCTATTACAAGCCAGGTAATCTGGATACTGTAAGAGCTGAGTTCACTCTGCTTGGTCTCAACAACGATTGTTAGAGAAAGGAAAGAAGCCATAAAAAACCTCAAAGTACTAACTTCATGTTAGATAACAGCAATTTCATGTTGCTGAGGTAAGACGCAGAGACAAGCAAAATAAAGGATTTCTAGTATTTCCATCAGAATCTGTATGCACCAGGCTGTTGTGATCGTTGCGGGGAGAAAACCTGTCTTTGCTGTGAGAGCCTTCCAAAGATACCACTCAGTGGCCTCAGTGATTACCCAAGCAGAGGTTGAATTTGCTTTAAAATGCTTGAGGATGCTAGAGGCGAAGGCTCGGATGTATTAAACCCAGTTTTGTCCTGTAAAGATAGGCGTTCTGCGAATATTCCACTTGTTTGAGATGTAAAGTGTGACAAAAATGGTAGTATCACCAAACACCAAAAAACAACATTCAAGGGATCATTACTGTAAAAAGTAAGAGAACACATGAGCTTCAGATGTAACATTATAATATTGATGATTGGATATTCATCTAATACAGCGTATTTTAGTGTAATCTGGGTTGAATGTGCCTTGAGAGGACCTTTTCTTAGTGGCATTTGCAAAGAAAATAATGGACAATGGCTTCATGAGGGGAGAGATATTTCTCGCATCCTCAGTGATGTATATATAGAGAGCCCTCTGTTCTGGCTGAAAAATGGCGAACCAACTACCCAACTGATGGAAATAAAACAATAAGCCATTTGGCCCTCCTTGATCAAACTAATTTTACTTGCGCACTAACTTAAGCCGCTTAAAGTGAAACACTGAATAAACAATACAAACCGATTAAAACCACATACCAACATTCAGAATACAAAACGGCACTCCCACCTTCCCTTGGTAAGCTTCTCTGAGCACATCAGTTTAAATTTATTTCATTTTCATATCCTTCGCTGGTCTTCCTCAGCCTATCTATCCCTTACCTGTATGTCCCCTCTTAATCCCTTCACTCTGCCTCGTTGAGTTTTCGCTACCATGTGCTCCTTCCTTTCTTTCCTACTTTGGAATGCTCTCCCTCTTGACATTTACCTTTCCGTGCTTTTTTGAGCTTGATTTATAAAGTCAAACTATCTTTTGCACAATGTTTGGTGGAACCATGCTGATGACACTGGCACAACGAGTGAGGGACAATGTGGAAGATCTATATTTTCAAGGACCTACTCGGTCAGATAGACCACAGTTGGACGGTTTTCCACATCATGCTTGCTCATGCAGCCTTCTTTATTATGGAGTTTTAATAGTTAGCAGCGTGTCTTTAATAATGAACATCGAGGCACAAAAGGCCAAGGTCCACTCAGTTGGTGTGGGTCTATTACAATTGTTTAAGGAAAAGGGAAAACCTGACATTGATAATGTTAGAAATCGGTTCTCTAGTTGACAGTGGTTTGCACAAGTGGGACCCACATTCTAGTCAGGGTAAGTGTAGTACACACTAAGTTTACCTGTGCTCACCCTCGGGTAGCTTGGCACAGAGCAGTCACGCTAAACTAAAGAAGCAATGTGTAAAGTATTTGTGCACACACACACGGTAACTCAGTGAAACACCACAAAAGTACTCCACATCAGTTTAGGAAAATGGCCAATATTTATCTGAGTGAACCAAGACCAAAATGACAAAAATCCAACATACACAAGTCAAGATACGAATCTTTCAACATTACAAGCAATTATAGCATTTAGAAAACAATAGCTCTGACTGGGGTGATCTGATCGCGCTTGACCAGGACAAATCCACAAGTTCAGTCCGACTGGGATGGAGTATGGGCCGGCTACAGGAGTCACACAGACCCCGGTACAGTACCTTGGGTGAGTCACAAAGTAAAAGATGGTGCGATGCGCAAAGGAGGTGAGGCATCGCGAAGACAGGTGATGCGCTGGTTCCCTACTGCTATGCAGGTCGTGGGGACGATGCGGTGCTAAAAGGAGTTGAGGCGTCACTGTAGCGAAGTGATGCGTCGGTTCCTAAAGGCGGTGCGGGGTCGTTGCGCAGCTAACGCCCGGGGACGATGCAGGGCACAGGGGAGGTGATGCTTCGGTTGCAGGTGCGTGACCTCTGGTCCTGAAGGCAATGCGATGTCGATGATGCGTCGATTTCACAGCGCGGTGCGTCAATTCCACAGCGTCTATGCCGAACCACCAGGCCGCGGATGCTGTGTCACGGACTTCAGTGAAGCGTTGCTCGGGACTCCCACTACGGCGGTATTTCGAAGGTGCTGCGGCACTGTTGGGGCTTGCGTTGTAAGTCACGGTCGTTGCGTTGCGCTCTCAGCGAGCTGGGACCACGGCTTTGGTGCAGGCAGTGGCAATGCGTTGATTCCGAAGTGACACTTGGAGTTGATGCATCGATATCTTGGTTGCAGCACTAGAATCACCTCCTAGGGTCCAGGACTGGGTTGGTACCACTTGGCAGGTCAGGACTCACAGCAGAGGAACCCAGGTACTGGTAGCAAGATGCAGCCTTTGATGGCCCTGAGACTTCCAACAAGAGGCTAACTCAACTCAAGTTCTTGGAGAAAATTTAGAAAGCAGGATGCAGAGAGCCAAGTTCAGTCCTCTCACTCCCAGGCAAGAAACAACAGACAGTAGGCCAACACAGCAAAGTGGCAGTCCCTCCTGGCAGTCCAACAGCTATTCTTCCTGGTAGAATGTCCTCAGCCCAGAGTGAGTAAATGGTGTCAGCGGTCCAGTACTTATACCCATGTTGGCCTTTGAAACAGGGAGACTTCAAAGAAAGGTCATTGTAGTGCACAAGACCCAGCCCTTCCTGGCCCTGGCTCCAGACACTACAGGGGGATACACAGTTGTTTGTGTGGGGACCGGCACAGCCATACTCAGGTGCAAGTGTCAACTCCTTCCATCACTCTAGCTCAGGAAAGACCCATCAGCCTGGTGATGGGCCATCGGGATATGCAGGGCACACCTCAGCTCTCTTTGTGTGTGACTGTCTAGAGTAAATTCACAAAGCCCAACCCAGACGTGTATTCTAGGGACAGGCAGAGCTGAATGGTTAAAGTAGGGAAATACCAACTTTCTAAAAGTGGCATTTTCAGACCTGCAATTTAAAAACCAACCTCACTAAAAGATGTGTTTTTAACTTGTGAGTCCAGAGACATCAAAATCCAATTTTCTATCAGCTCCCAATTGGAAGATACCCGTGTAAAATGCTACGGGACAGCTCCAATGCTAAACTATGGAGGAGCTAGGCCTTGCTGTAGTGAAAAGCGAATTTAGCGGCTTTTCCCTACCAGGATATATGTGAGGTTGGAGAAATCCACGCAAGACCAGGTCCAGTTGAAAGTAGATCCAAAAAGATTTATTTCAAGCAACACCTGTCTAAAACCTGCCATATCCACCGCCAGTCATTCAAAAGATCACATTCCAACTGGCAGGCAGGAGACAGGGATACAAATTCATATGTAAACAGTGACCCAATACTATGACACCCAAAGATAAAGCATATATAACAAATATCACACATCTCCCCCTTCCCCCAAAAACGAACAAAGCAATAAAGAAATACTAGGCACCACCACACAGAAGCAGAAAGCAATTAACGCTTTGCTGATAACCTGTTAAAATTCCATATTCGACCATATTCCAACTTTGCAGCTCCTTTGATTACTTTGCTAACCCTAAGGGGATTACCAAAATGCATTCCCTTTTGGTTCTTCTCTGGTAATTTAACTCTGACTACATCTCCTACCTCAACTTTAACATCATTCAGCGCCTTGCGCTTCTCAAAATTCATCTTCCTTTTGTCACATGCGAGCAGTGCCCTGAATCTACTTGCTTCTATCACCTTCTCACTTATTCTATTTTCACCATTATACCCCCATACCTTCGAAGGACACGTTATGGTGTTGGGCTTACGTTTATGAAACATTTAAAATGGACTTAGACCAGTGGTGGAATGTGGGGTGAAGCTGTACTCCAAAACCCTATCTAACATCCCTTAGACCCAATTCTCACCACAGAACTTAGAAATCTGGATTCATGCCATTCGTTTCTGGGTTGTACAATCAGCATTTCATATGAGTAATCCCCCTTTCCTTTAAAAATGACTCCATGTCAGGTGAGGTGAACTGCACACCATTATCTGTGAGGATGAAGCTAGGAATACCCTCACTATAGAAAACTTCCTCAAGAAACCTGCAGAACGTGTGGAAATGTCATGAACAGCCTTCACCAGCATGTCTATAAGAGCAATAACATACCTGTTTCGACCACCTTTGCAGTCAATGGGACCAATAATATCCATGGAAATTTCATCCTACGCAGCATCAAGAATCACCCTACACACTAAAGGAGCAGATCTAACTTTTTGACTCTTGATGGAGCAAGGACTCACAATTAGACTTGCTCGAAAGCAATCTTCTCACAGTATTAATTCATTTGTACTAAAACCTGTAATGTCTTTATTAATAATGAGCAAACAACATTTTTATCTATGAGATGCTTGCCTATGTGTTTTCCACTAATAAGTAATCTTTGTCTAATCCAAAATGGCCGCTAAAGCGCGGGAACTCTACTGCGCATGTGTCAACCATGTCACGTGGTATGACGTCTTACTTTGCTTGGAGGGAATCTTTGGCTTCTGCGCAGTGTATGCCAAAATGGCCGCTTAATGTTCTCACATGCTAAAGCTTTCGCATTGCTGCAATTAATAATGTGGTATTCTAACGCTACTAATGCGGGATAGACATTTATAATTAAATGGGAGTAGAGTAGAAGTAGGGGGTATACAGTGAAAACATTTATTTTTTATTTTAATATGTTTCTTCTTTGATTTTCTATTAGTTCGTAAAGTGGGCCTGGGTTGACTAAACAGCAGCTCAAGAAACCACGTGATTGCGCATGCGCCCTGAAAACTAACAAAGGAAAGCGATGAAGTCAGCTTGGAAGATGTCCAAGGACATGACCCGCTGATCACCTTCACAGTTCAACCGAGATGTCCTACAAATTGATACATTTTGTATACACTTTGTATTTAAAATTGTCGTGAGACGGGTGGGAAATAAAGCAAATGTATTAATTGAAAGGGGCGGTATTTTAAAACAATGGGCTTAAGAAAATTGAACAAAATTGACATGGTGTGAGGATCAACCCCCTGTCCCTTTCCAATCAGAAATAGCGGGCCCATAATATTGAAACATTAATGGGAGGTACATGGGTGTAGAAGGGTATAATAGATATAGAATTAGCTAATTAGTTAGCACAGGGGAGCACAGCACAGCGCGCAGATGGACATAGATGCTGTAGCTTGGAGCTCAGATGCTGCCATAGACGAGAGCTGATCAATCACAGACTGAACTGCTGTCCAAAGAGGTCCTGAGGTGGGGGCGGCGGACTCTATTAGAAGAAGACACGGAAGAATCGAGGAGGAACAAAGTGTCAGAGAGGGGAACGACGCAGGCGTCGTTGGTAGAGAGGTCACCTATCCTGTCCTGAACCTGGTCCTGAGGTCTTGGTCTCCATCTTTCTTGGGACCCATCTTTCCAACTCCTTGGCCAAGGGGTTTGGTTTTCACACCTTTAGGTAACTATAAATGCGTAATCTTTAGTTGTACTGCTGTCTCTATCTTCACCTTTCTGAGGGACCATCATTTGTGATTAATAGGTGATAAATAGTGTGCTTCCTCCTTGATATGTGATTAAGTATTATGTGGTTTGTAATTTACTCTGCTAAAGAATTTAGATAAACATTTTAAAACTTCCTGAGTCAGTGGTTATTTCAGGTGGTTAATGAAATTATGTATTGTATGATCTCATTTCAACCCCAATTATCAAAGGTCCATTGGTAAGTCATTACTCTTCAATCAGAAAAGGTAATTGGTAGCAGGGATTTGATAAAGAGTACAACTGATTCCCACCAGCGGTGATTATTAGTTAGCGTGAATGAATGGGCCCAGGTGAGTATTTTGTGTATGAATGCTTGTTGCTAGTAACCCGCTGGATCAGTTTTCTGGCTATCAGAGGATGGTTATACTTTGTTAATTGGGTAATAAGAATTTTATTTCTATGAACTAACATCCGTTTTAAAAAAAAAAGTTTTGTTTTATGTTGTCTAGAAATCCCCGGGGAATTTGAATAGCGAATGGTAAGTGGAAGCCATACTGCAGTGAGGTTATCTGTCAGGCAGAAATAGTACTGAAAAGTTAAGCAGGGCTATCAGTACTTGTTAGGGACTCTGTGAGTGTGAGTGACGTCAAAGGAATACGCTGATGAAAATTTGATGTTATATCACCTAGAAAGGGTAACATTGAAGTAGTAGCAGATATTTCTGAAGCTTACGTGAAGAGTAAACGGAAGGGTTTTACTCGTAGTGTATGTCTAGTAAACGGAAGGGTTTTACTACGTGTGAGAATTCTATCTTTCAATTTAGGAAAACTGATAAGATAGCGAATGTTTTATGTTGTTATTAAAATTTAATAAGAAGCATTGAGAAAATAAAGTCTTGCGTACGATTTTTGTAAAGGGAGGGTCAGCTGTCGGAATAGAGCTGACGTCACAAACGCCGCGCTGGGATTGGTTGAAACAGCGGGCGTGGAGCGAGCTTGTAAAGGAGGGGTCAGTAGTCAGGAGTAATACTAACGTCACAGGTGCCGCGCTGGGATTGGTCGACACAGCGAGGGACAGAGAAGCGCAGATTGTAAAGGCGGGGTCGTCAGAGAGAGTGAATAGACGTCACAGAGAAGCCGCGCTAGGATTGGCCCCGAGACAAATGTTAGCTGGAATTTGAACGGTTGTCAAAATAGAAGTCGAAATCTTAGTGGACAGTGTAGATTATATGTGGAAACGCGATCCGACTTTAATAGGAACACGTCCAGACAGGAGATTCCTAGGTTTTGCAGAATATAATTCAATAAACAGATATTTACCCAAAATGTACGGAGAAAAAAGAAAAATGTAATTTTTACAAAAGATTAAGAATTATTTTAAGAAGGATAAGCCAATCAAAACTAGGGAAGGACTTATTATTCCACCAGCAAAAACGCCTGCCTCATTCATGATGATGGAGAGGGGTTATCATACTTGTGTATGGTTAGAAAATTGGATAGAATATACAAAAGATGACGGAATATTAGCTTTCCCAGAGAATGGTACTTTCAATGGGAGAATTCTTCAAAATTTAAGAATGAGAATGAATTAATTAGAACCCAGACCAAGATTAACGCAATATGAAGCCCTAGAAGAATGGATAACAGAGGCATTTGAACGTGATAGACCCAGAAGCAATAGGGGTTATAGGGGATTTTTCCCTAGACACCAAAATGAGACACGAGAAAGTCAGATGAAACAGTGGAGACGAGCGATGCTTACTGAGGGTTTGTATCCAGTATTCATGGCAGATGAGCCATTAGGGAGCAAATGCAAAGAAAAGACTAAACATATGACAGGGTTTGGAGAATCCGAAGATGAATTTATGGAAGAAATATTAAAGAACCCTCCACCATACCAGGAAGGGTTGGGTGGATGTTCCCCAAGCGCACCAATTTTGAGAACACCATTGGTACCTCAAGTACTGCATAATCCACCAGTTAATAGGGTACTTCAGGATAAGGAAAGAGAGGCTTTAGACAGAAACAGAGCAGAATTGATACAGAAAATAACACAGTTGAATGTACATCCTGATTCCCTGACCATACCTGTAACCATTGGTTCCGTGGTCCCTTTATATGGTGACAAAGTAAATTGCCCGAAGCCTTTAGCTATGCCTACACCTGTGGATATTCCCAAACATGAAGCTGTAATAATTGATGACCATATCAGCGATTGTGAATCTATGATTTCACTAATGGATTTGCCTATTCGAGAATCCGCAAATAGCACCCCCAGAAGAGTCACACCTAGTTGCTCAAAGGATGTAAATATAATAACATCTTCAGGAACTAAAAGTGCAACAGTAGTTACTCCAGAAGACTTAGAAAGATGGGCACAAGGAATAGACAGACAGAGTTCACCTCCAAAGATTTTGGACATTTATAAATTAAAAGTCGAGTTAGAAGAAATGATAGCAGGCAATGTAGGAGTAGATCGCTACTGAAGAAGAACTATTGTTCGTATGTAGGAGCATAACCAGAAATGTAAAAATATTCCATGAAAAGTTAACAGATGTGGCTTCAGAGATGGGAATTGAAATAAGGAAGTCAAAAGTGTTGCAGAGACCATACAGAGCAGAATTTACTGAAAAAGACTTAGAAAATATGAATACATCTGTTAGAAAATTACAAGTTAAAGAATTAATGTCAGTATTACAGAAATGGGGAGAATTGGATAAATGGAATGTAGTGTAGCTCCTATTTCCCTAATAGGCTCTGCGCATTGGAATAATATACCCTATAGGTTTGACATAGGACTGAAGTCGGTATGTCCCTATCGAGTATATTAAACTTAATTACTTGTGCCAGCTAGCTCAGAGGCCACTAGAAACTCCTTGATAAACAAGAAGGGAGTAGTTTCTGGCAGCCGCAAAACATGACAAATTTGTTTCCCTTTTGAGAATCAGAACATGTCCCAGAGTCGTGGAAACAATAGATAACTATTTCACTCAGCTCAATCGTGCATACTTAGTTTTCCTCAAAGTTACACAGAAAGAATAGACGGGCGTTTCAATAAAAGATTTATTGAACAGTCTTGTTTCTCGTGTAAGTAAAATGTGCTGTTACGATCACAAGACAGTATGCAAGATAAATAATGTACAGCGTAAGCAGTAGAAATAAATAATACTGCGCTAGCATGATCTTTAGTAGATATTCATTTACATAAATAACATATACTAAAAATGCGAGTACTCATATGATGCGTTTCTAAGCTAGTTCTACCCCAATGTACCTAACCTAACCTAGGTGTAGGGACAGGTATGAAGTAGGTGAAGTATTCCTTACTATGGTATACTAAGAGTATGTTACGCCCAGTATGCCTAGTATGCTAAGAGTCCCTCTAGGTTTCTAGTCAGCTCCATACCTTAAGAATGAGAGAGGTGGGAATCTCTTGCCAGACTCGAACTCCAACACCCCGCGAGGGAAGTCAGATCACTGGAAGCTGGACTCTCTGCGTGCAGGGATGACAGCGTCTTCTCAGTGCGTCAGGCCGGGAAACGGGCTCCTCTGAAGTCGAGGTCTCTGGTTTACAAGGGCTAGGGAAGGTATATTTATACCTGAGATGTACCTCAGAATGTTAGCATTGACGTGAATCGGACAGCGGAAGACGTCATGAATGAACCCCTAAGGTATAACGGTTCATGCATAAAGATGAGTCCTTGAAGAAATCAATAGTCCTGTGCTAGGGAAACTCCCGAAGCCTAGGGGTCTGTTCTTCAAGAACTCGTTGTGACGTTAGGGTGGACGGATGTCGGAGACCATGCCTGTATTTGGAGTGCACGGTTTAATGCCTAAATAAGGACTGGGATTTTATGCCTATATAAGGGCAGGGCGAATTGTGCCTATATAAGGACATGATACAGGAAAACCCATGTACGGACACCCTAAGAGGAATACAACACCCACTCCACTTTCGTGTGTACGATAATAATAAAATGCTAAACATTTAATATGCTAAACATAAAATGGAGTACCGCATATTGCTAAAAATATTTCTTAAAAGCATTTAAAAACCTATTAAACTGCAAAAGGTACTGTACATTTTTAAGCATTGCTTTTCTCAATTCAGGCATATATTTAGAAATAAAATGCAATTTGAATGAAATAAGCAGTAATATTTACATGTGACAGAAAAATGATCGATAAGTTGTTCTAAAATCAAAGTCATTTTATGTCATGAAAATTAATGAACTTTTTAGACAAATAAGATGACAAAGTGTCCGAGGAAGTACCGCGAAGTCTGTACTATAAGGCTAGTTCTACTTCAAGCAGATTAAATTGCCATTCAATTTGAAAAAACTGAAAAAAGTTCAATTTGGGAAAGGTTCCAAGTTTTTGAAATATGAAGGCCAAATTTTACTGTGTCTCTGGTACACTGTGGGTTGAATCAGAGTCAGTGTACGGGTCTGGTGTAAACATGAGATCATCTATTTCTGTAGACAAAATATCGTCCACTGAAGGTGGTGTCAGTTGAAACACCTCGTGTAGTAGGTTAATTGCACAGAGATGTGAAACATCGCTTTCAGCATAGGATGCCGCAGCAATGTTCGTGTCTGTTGTTACCTGTGTGCCTGTAGATCCATCTCGTACCTCAGCAGCAGCTGGAAGCGTCTGTGAGATCTCAATGAATGCCGTCATCAGGATTGGTAGCCTCTGGGGACAACACAGAGCATGGGCCGTTATCGGGTCCAGCAGAGTATCGATATCCGTTGGCGTTGCTGATGGAAATGTTAGACAGGTGTCTAACACGCATTCTTCACCGCATAGCAGGCATCGTAGAACAGGAAAGATTCAATCTTGCCAGATTGGTCTGAATGACAGGAACCACGTGATATTAAGGTCCCGTAGACGAGTCATGCCGAAAAGCTGTACTATTCGCTCACGGCACTTTCGTTCAAGGAGAGCTTTCTCCATTTCGCTCGGAGTGATGTCTGGCTATAGGCTGGCCATAGCGTAATAGCAGGAAGAGAAATAGAATTCCGGCAACAAGTACGAGAAGTAATGGTATGCCACCAAACACCGAATGTGCAAAGTTCGGGATGATTCCGAGTATTGCCTGGAAAGGTGCTAACAGACCGGAACAGATGCTCTTAAATACATGTACAATTCCGCTTGTATCAGACATGTTAAAGATACGTCCTATCATTTCCACGAAATGTAGAGGGCAGTTTGTACATATTAAAGTCTGTATCTCAGCCGAAGTCCTTGCTACTTGTAGATCATAGGTTTCTTTGGCCGAGGTCAAAGGCACTGTTTGCTGTAAAAGCATGGCTTTCATTCTGCTTAAAGTATCAAATCTTATAAAAGAGACGTTCAGCGGAGGCCACAAGGGCGACTCCCTGACTGTGTCTATTGGGGCAAACAATACTTGCATACAGCAAGTGACCCTGGAGTTGACCGTTACTAGATATGGGATGCCTGGCAACATGCTGCAGCAACTCTGATCATTCAACATGAGGTAACTCCCATTAGAAAGTTGTCCAAACGTTGGATTAATCACAGCAGCTGGTGTACCCTGCTGATGGCAAGACAAATTTGCCACAGAACCATTACAAGCCCCGTGCAAAGAAATGTCCTGACATATAAGTGAACCACTCAGTGCACTTTTACAATGTGTACCGCTCAAAAACACTTCACGATCCCCACTCCAACATCTAAATGTATACGGTAAATTCCAAGATGTCTTAATGTATTCCTTACCCAACCTTTCATATTTGCCTGCTTGCATTTGTTTGAGGCAATACTGAAACTGAAAAGTAGTCACAGGTAGTGTGATTTTGCCATGAATGAGCCATTCTGTAGCTGGTTTTTCTGCCACTGTGAATGGTAATTTTTCCAGTTTTTCAATGCTCAGCACTGTATACTTTGCTCCTCTTTGTGCCAGTTCAATCTGTTTATCAGTTAGATTGTATTCTGCAAACAGAGCTGACGTGTCGATGAAACGCCAAGGCACATAGCCCGCACGCAAAGATTGCAGCGTCCAGCTTAATAACACAATAGAACGTAATTGAGATTGGCCTTGCTGTAACATCACCAAATCTTGTTCTAGTATGTCGATAGCAGAGGATACAATGCTGTCCAATGAATATATTCTGGAGGACAAAGTTGTTAACCCATTGTCGACCACAGAGAGTGTTTTCTCTAAATTAATACGATCAAGTTCACGTATTCGTTCTGCGGCCCCCATCTGTGACGCTTTCCATGCTTCATTATAAGCAGCATAAATGCCGGCATATATGAAACGGTTTTGACGCGGTTTTCTTGGTCCAAGCAAGAATTCCCTAAGGTCTGCGTCTTCTTTAAGTAAGGATAAGTGTTGTTTCACATCCTGTAGTGTAGATTTCTGACAGCCAATCGAGGCATAATTTTCCTACACTGTATGTTGTTACTACCCCCGGATGCTGTCTTTGGACGTATCTTGGGTCTGGCCTATGAATAGTAAATCCCTGAGTTTTATTCAGAAATCTTTCCTGACAGTTGTTCGTGTCTATGGGCCAGATCAACTATTTTCTCCAATCAGGATTAGATCTGTTGAATTGTAGTATTTGGTCAATGTAACCGCTGCCTGTGTATTGTTATTACTGGCAGGTGTTGGTACAGAAGGTGTTTTCATTTCTTTTATCTTGGCTAGTCCAAGACAAGATATTTGTTGGACAGTTTCATTCAAAAACATTATTTGTTCAGGGATGATACAGGCTCTAAATAAAGCTTCTATCCCCTGCACTTGCCAATCTTTAGTACCCCAGACAGTTTTTGTGTCTATTGTGTCTTTCCATAAGTCGAAACCCTGTCTAGACAGTTGGGCAATAAATGTTGCAGAGTAAATCTGTTTTGTATTAGTTAACATAATTTTCATTCCTGTTTTGTTTACATTTTTATAGTAAAACGTTTCTGGATCAGATGTATTGTAACCTGAAAAATATGGAAACTTGTTAGCAAATGTTTTTGAACTACCTTGTGGTGGTGTAGGACAATGCTCCCATTGGTTAAACATAAACACATTTCTAGGGTATGCAGATTTATGCAAATAATGATGACCATAGTGGTTATAGCAATACAGCTGTTCATAGTCTGATGAACCCTCTAAATATTCATTTTTAGAAAATGCAGCAGATTTTTGTAGGTCAAACATTATGTCGTTAACAGTCTCAAAGTCCCAATCATCAGAATAGGTACTGGACGAAAAGAGATCACTTAGTGAAATTTTAAACAAATGTGGAATGTTCAATTGTTCCGTCGGGCCTAAACTATCAAAATCTCTTTTGTCCCACACTATACCATCCTGTATAGGAACGGCTGTGATGTTCACTGTTGACAAGTCTCTTGCTTCACGATGGGAAGATTTATGAGGTTTCAGAAGTACGTTCACATCTTTTCCTTCAGCGTTCACATGGATGTATCTGCCACTTATAAGCACGCTCATAGTTGTAACCAAAGCTAGCCAAAGCAGGAAAACAAATATTCCAGAAATAATCCAGAGTTCAATCCATGGGGAAACCAGATAAGTCTTTTTCAGAAAGTGAAGAAAGTCTTGTACTTGCTGCTTGAATGTTAATGATGCTGGCGTCGTTTCAGGTTCACTCGGATCTTCTGAGAAAGTATCAAAGTTAATGAAGTAGCCAGAAGCAGTTCTGTCAATTGTTGGAATTGCATCAGGATTTGTCAATCGCTGGAACCAGTTGATCACTTGCTACATTGGTGTAGACAGGTGTATTTGGACGAACTGTTACTTGATTTTCAAGAGGGATGAGTTCCATTGCATTGTTGCTTAGTCCTTCATCTGTTACAGCTGAATTCTCGATGGTTATCAGTCTTTCAGTCTGAACCTCTTGGATAGTAGTGAGAGGAGTGCGTCTGCTACTAGGTCGGAGTCCACGAGGCCTACTATTTAGTATTGGTCACATACTGTGGTTTGATGAGGTCGATGGACACAAATCTTTTCTCCTTTCTTCCAGCAAGGGCGGCAGAAGTACTGTTCTTGTTCCTTGAACTGCTAGGACAGGTACTGGTTGTCTGAATTCCTTCTTGTCCGCAATCTTTTCTCTGACTAGATCCCCAACTTTTGGAATCCAGACAGGCCTTGCTGGGACCGCCGGTTTTTCCCCAGTGGTGGTTGGCTGCAGGAATACATTGCTTTGTTTTGATCTTAGTTCATTGAGTTCCTGTAAAACAGCCAAACGATCTTTGATATCAAACGGTTTATTTTCCACCACTGTGCCTACGTGATCGAGGTCTGGTACCCACATTCTTGTCCCAAATAGGACCTCATATGGAGTGACCCCCCCCTAGAGAACTTCTTGGCAGGTTATTTAATGAGCGTTGGACCCCATAAAGATGTTTGACCCACCCATCACCAGAACCTAATACCCTAGCTGTTATAGACTGCTTTATGTCCCGGTTTTTCCTTTCCACAACCGAATTTCCCTCAGGATGGAATGGAGAGGAGTACCGCAATGCAACGCCCAGACTGGCCATGGCTTCTTTGTAAGCCCGAGAGCTAAACACAGGGCCCTGGTCAGAATGTAGCGTGCCTATTGCGTATGTGCCGATAAAGACTCGCAAATCTTTTATAACAGTTCGAGCATCAGCCGAGCGCTGAGGCCATATCCATAGGAACCTTGATTCAGTATTTGTGGGACTGCATTTGTCCAGAAGGACGCATGCGCATAGATAGTCTAATGCTGTCTAACAGTGGTGTCTGTACTGGGCAGCTACATTCGTAGCATGGTGTCTGGTGGCGGTCAGCATCACGCTGTATCCTACAGTCTATGCAGTTATTGATGAAGATGTGGATTTCTGTATTCATTCCAGGCCACCAGTACATCTCTTTTAACGTCAAAATTGTTTTAGAAATCCCTTGATGTGACAGACCCTCCCCCAAATGTGCTTCATAAATCAAAGCTGCTCTACGTTCCATGTTTGGAATGACCCTATCCCCCACTCCAGGGATTCGAGCAAAAGGAACGCTGTTCGCATCAATTACATAAGAGTACTTGAGTGGAAACTTTTTGGTAACGCTGCACCACTGCCTTTGCTTGTAGCATTGACAGCCAACATTATCTCACTGTCTATTTTTGTTTTTGAACGAGTGATCGCAGCTACGGAAGCTGTCTGAACAGCCCCCTTTGCGGCTTCGTCAGCCAATGAATTCCCTGCAACGTGAACGCCATCACGTTGATGACTCAGCGTGTGTATCACGTGAGCCTTTGGTAGTTCATTTTTCAACTGAACTACTTGTTCCCAAAGCGTTTTGTGCTTTATTGTGCCACTATTCGCATCTTTGAACCCATTTTCAAGCCAGTTTTGTATATATTCATTATACGACTGAACACAGTAAAAGGAATCGCACACTATTAGTGTGGCGAATTCTCGATCTGTACTTTCATGTGCCAGTTTGAATGCTTGTAGTTCAGCTCGCTGAGCTGTACAATCTCCTAGAGATTGAGTTTTTGTGACCATAGGTCTGAAGATGCCATCTCGCATGCGACCTTTAACGATTGCACACGCTGCACTGTAAGCTTGCTTACTCCCTGTTGCGGGCTGTGCGGATCCGTCAGTGTAAATTATGAATTCGTACTGATCGAGAGGCAGAATTTCAGTGGGCAGAGGACATTCTTGTTCATATTGCAGGAACGCTTGTGTTTTTAAATCAGGATCAAAAACATATTCAACATCTGTTGCAGCAAGAGAATTAACCCATTGTATCCATCTTGGATGTAATGCTTTAGCATTTGGAATGCTTGCTTTTGTGACCGCTTCTAAAGCTGGTACTGGGGTTACGACAATAATGCGTTTCCCTGGGCTAGGGCTCTTTCTTTTGCTACAGCGGTTTGAACTGCTGTCAGAATTTTTCAGTTGAAGTGAAGCGCATTTCTGCTTGTGTATACAAATGAGATTTGTATGCGATTGGTATTTTTTCACCCTCGTTAAATGTTAAGTAGGTGAATCCGCATTGACCCGAAATTATTCGGATCACCAGGTTGCGTTGACTTACGCGTGTTTGTAAGTGATTTGTTGCTAACATGTTAGCCTGTAGTGAACGCAAGATTTCTGTGTGTTCCTGTGTCCAGTTTTTAACTGAAAAATCAGGTTTGATTAATGCGTAGAGAGGTTTGACCCTTTCTGCGTAGTTTAGAATGTATGTTCTTCCAAAATTTAGGAAACCCAGGATGGATAGTAAGTTTTTTAGCGTTTTTGGAGGTTGGAGCAGCGCACATTTCTCTAGAAAGTTAGCTGCCAAGCTCTTGCCTTCACTTGAAAGCTCATATCCTAGAAATAGGACATTGAGATGGGCAATTCTGGACTTTTTGAAGTTGAATTTGTAGCCCTCAGAGGCGAATCCCAATATAATGGTGTTCACCCTGTTCAAGTGTTTGTCCAGGTCATCGTCTGTCAGATAGATGTCATCGACATAGGACAATGCCTCATTGTCATAAATTTGTAGTAACTCCGCTACCCTCGCTGAGAATAAACCTGGGCTGTTCTTGAACCCTTGTGGGAGTCGACAAAATTGACGCTGGGTCCCCATTATTGAGAATGCTGTTAAGTACCTGCTTTCAGGTGCTATGTTTTGACAAAAGAAACCATTTGAGATGTCTAATGTGGTTTTATATTTTTTACGCACAATTTTATTCATTAATGCTGTGCTATGTGCATTTTGTACTGCAAAAGTTTTAGAACAAGTGTTTAAGTGTCTGTAATCCAAAACTAGACGATATGTATTGTCTGGTTTGGAGACAGGAAACAAAGGATTGTTCATTGAGGAGGTGCATGTTTCAATCACCCCTTGGTATTCAAGTTGATCTAAGATCTCCCTGACCTGTTTTTTAGCTTCTTGCTTTACTGGATACTGCCTTTGTGCAGTTGGTTCATGTTTCAGATGTATTTTATGGTGAGGTGAGTCCTCATCCCATCCTACATGATTTTTATATAATGCTGGGGCCTGGGCTACTGCCCAATTCCTGGCATATGTATATTTTAGGTGAATTGGAATATGGTTAGAGAAGGCGGGCATAATAATGTCCTCGCCGTGTGGGCACTCTCTGACAAATTGTGGTGGCCAATCTTTTTCTGCTAGAAGTATGTCATAGCCCCTTGATAGTTTTTCTCCAAAAAGTGCTTTCACCTGTCTAGGTATGTCTCCCTCCATCCGGAGTGTTATTTCATATAACTTTTGTGGAGTACTAACCCTGGTGTCTACTGTCTCAACTGCAATGTACTCATTCAAGTCCACTATCTCCAGAAGTTCCTTCAGGTTCTGGCGAGCTATTGTGACTTCTGCTGCACTGTCCAGCATTGTCTGAGCCCATTCTCCGTTCTTGAGTTGTGTTCTCAGTATTCTCGGCATGTCTGATCTTCAGACCTGCTACTTTCTTTTTGGAGAATTGAGGTTTTGTTTTATTTTTTGTAGCGTGTTTTTCTTCCTTGGATTTCATGCGTTCTTCTCTATGTTCTGACCGTCCTCTTCTTTCCGAAGTCTGTGATGAGATCTGAAAGGTACGAGAGGAACGTGTATCAGTATCTTGATACGGTCAGGCTTTCTCAAATTATCCCTATTCCTGAGGTTATACCTCCTTTCAGAGGGCTCCTTTTGAGGAGACCTACCTCGGGATTGAGAACGTTTCTCGTTTGAATTTTGTTTAGTAGTCTCCCACTTCTTTTTAGAAGATGTAGGAGTTTGTTTAATAGAGTCCTTCTCAGGACTTTCAGATAGTTTCGGCTTCACTGGTCTTCCACCCAAACTATCTCTGCCTAATTCTGCATAAGATTGTTCTATAATTCTGGGTAGCTCAGTTTGATGTTCTGTAACATCAAATTCCCTTAATTTTTGGCGGATCGCCACTGCTGCTGCCTCCCCTTTAATATTAGATAATATTATTGTTGAGATCTGGTCGAAATTTTTCAGTAATTTCATACCTAAATTTAGAGCAGGCTCTGCCCCGTATTCGTTTTGAATTTGTTTCAGGACATCAGGTATTACTGCAATTGATGGAATACCATGTGTTTTAGTATAGATGGCAGCAAAGACTGAGCCCCAAGTGGTGCAGTCTTCCAGTTGTGGTGTGATCCCCATCGGTAAACTGATTGTTAGGATTCTGTGTTTCTCATACGGGCTAGTATTTGGAAATACTGCTTCGATTTGAGTAATTTTTTGAGCTATCCAGAATGGAATTTGCTCACGTTTTGTGGGCATTTTACCCATGACTGCGTATAGAGTCTGTGGTGTAATTTTTAGTGTATTCCCCTGTTGAGGAGTTTGATTTGGAAGTGTCAATGGTGGTTGGACTGTGAAAGTCCGCATGACATATTGGACTAATTGTCTAGATTTTTATTAACTCTTGTAGTTGAGTAAGTAGTTCCTCATCTGACATTATATCCAGTTCAGGATGAGGTGTGTAGCCGGCTAGAATCGGCCATGTTGCTCCTGGTCTACCTAGTGGTCCGAGCCTGGTAATGTTTCTGTGATGTTTTAGGGCGCCTTTAAACCAGAGCTGATGCTCCTGGTATGTTAATGGAATTTCTATATCCTCGAAAGGAATGTATTCCTCTGGTGGATCATCTTCTTTGTAGAAGTGAAGCAGTTTTGTAACTGAATTTGATTCAGGAAATATTACCCATGAATAGAATACCTCTGTCTGAAAGGATTCGTGTGCCTCTATCACGAAAACTGCTCTACCGCCTCTTGGTGGTAGGCCATGTTTTATAAGTTTTAGAGTGATGGCTCTTCTTAAGTTTGGATTGATGTCTATGACACCCTCCTCGGTTTCAATAAAACCTGGGATGTTATAAGCTGTTACAGCTGGGTGACCCGCAACGTCACCGTTTCCGGTGTCATTGTCGGAGTCAGGCATTTTGTTTTTGAAAAATGTAGAACAAGTTTCAAGGAAACAAAGTTAAGGTGCACAATATTTTGGAACACTGTATCCTTCAACGTTGAGCAAACCAAACAGCTAATATATAGGGTGCTTCCCTATATAGCCGTGGCGGATACTTAACCCTGCCCACTGCAGACGTCTTTTGGAGTATATGGGTAGGGGTCTCTGAGAGAAAAAGCACGGCTGAGTTACTCAGTATCTAACGTTAAATTACCGCCTTACCAAATCATTGGGCGCCATGTAGTGTACCTCCTATTTCCCTAATAGGCTCTGCGCATTGGAATAATATACTCTATAGGTTTGACATAGGACTGAAGTCGATATGTCCCTATCGAGTATATTAAACTTAATTACTTGTGCCAGCTAGCTCAGAGGCCACTAGAAACTCCTTGATAAACAAGAAGGGAGTAGTTTCTGGCAGCCGCAAAACATGACAACTTTGTTTCCTTTTTAGAATCAGAACGTGTCCCAGAGTCGTGGAAACAATAGATAACTATTTCACTCAGCTCAATCGTGCATACTTAGTTTTCCTCAAAGTTACACAGAAAGAATAGACGGGCGTTTCAATAAAAGATTTATTGAACAGTCTTGTTTCTCGTGTAAGTAAAATGTGCTGTTACGATCACAAGACAGTATGCAAGATAAATAATGTACAGCGTAAGCAGTAGAAATAAATAATACTGCGCTAGCATGATCTTTAGTAGATATTCATTTACATAAATAACATATACTAAAAATGCGAGTACTCATACGATGCGTTTCTTCCGGTCCATTTGATTACACACGGAGAAGACAGTAACGTGAAGCGTACTCGCTTCTAGATTAAAAACCCCCCCTTACATCATTGGGGCACTCACTTGCTAGGACCTCACCAGCTACAATATGAGGACTTTTACCATGGAACATTAAGGAACGAAGCTACCCACTTACACCGAAACCTTGGATCCGGGGGGGTCAAGCATATTACAGCCGGGACGGAAGTAAAACCGGCGGGGAGAACTGGATATATTACATCTACCTGCTCTACAGCCCTGAAGAAGTCAGTTGGGAAATCTCCCATGACGAAACACGTGTTGGCTGGGCTATCTTACGGAATAAAGAAAGAAAGAATACTTTACAAATTTGTCGTGATTGCAAGAACAAAATACTTTTCTACATGTATGATATGTAACTAAGTTGGTGGAATTACGCCATAACGTACTTAACACATAGCGTGTGCACAGGATTACATTGTGTTTACAGTGGACCTCGTCTTGGGTCCCCGATTGAGGGTTTAGGGTGTTAGTCTCCCTCACCTCTGCACCGCATTGATAACTCTCAGAAAGAATTGCGTATAATTGGGAGGCGCCAGGTCCACACTTAGAAAACTCCCCGAAGTTCCTTAGTACCGTTTCTAAGCTAGTTCTACCCCAATGTACCTAACCTAGGTGTAGGGAGAGGTATGAAGTAGGTGAAGTATTCCTTACTATGGTATACTAAGAGTATGTTACGCCCAGTATGCCTAGTATGCCAAGAGTCCCTCTAGGTTTCTAGTCAGCTCCATACCTTAAGAATGAGAGAGGTGGGAATCTCTTGCCAGACTCGAACTCCAACACCCCGCGAGGGAAGTCAGATCACTGGAAGCTGGACTCTCTGCGTGCAGGGATGACAGCGTCTTCTCAGTGCGTCAGACCGGGAAACGGGCTCCTCTGAAGTCGAGGTCTCCTCTGATTTACAAGGGCTAGGGAAGGTATATTTATACCTGAGATGTACCTCAGAATGTTAGCATTGACGTGAATCGGACAGCGGAAGACGTCATGAATGAACCCCTAAGGTAGAACGGTTCATGCATAATAGATGAGTCCTTGAAGAAATCAATAGTCCTGTGCTAGGGAAACTCCCGAAGCCTAAGGGTCTGTTCTTCAAGAACTCGTTGTGACGTTAGGGTGGACGGATGTCGGAGACCATGCCTGTATTTGGAGTTCACGGTTTAATGCCTAAATAAGGACTGGGATTTTATGCCTATATAAGGGCAGGGTGAATTGTGCCTATATAAGGACATGATACAGGAAAACCCATGTACGGACACCCTAAGAGGAATACAACAGGAAAACTAGATGGACAAAGAAAAAGGAAGAAGCACGTTCCAATAGAATGACATCTGAGTATTTATTGAAGGAAACAGGAAAGGTAGAACAGATGTACCCGATGCGGGAGGTTCCAGGAGGAGGTTATGTTCAAGTCCCATGGAGCAGGCAAGACATTTTGTCATTTACAAATGATTTCCAAAATTGAGAGAAAAACCAATTGAATGGTACAAGCAGGTTGAGAGGTTTGTGAAAGTTTCAAAGGTTTTGTTAAAGGACCTAGATGGTTTGTTTGACATAGTGGTACCTGCCGATTTATGGACAGACTGTAAAATTACAATCGACTGGCCTAGTGAAGAGTATCCTAGGGATCCAAAGACAGGCGCCCCATCTAATGATGTGATGAAAAAGTATCACCAGGTAATAACTTATTTGAAAGGGAAAATACCACCAAAAGAAACAGATTGGGTGAAAATAGACAGAACTACCCAAGAAGCAAATGAATCGGTACATGCCTATTATGAACGTCTATTACAGGAGTTCAAACAGTACAGCGGTTTTGAAGATATTGGAGACAAAAATATGAGTCAGTTTGTCTATCGATTAGTTTATGGTCTAAAACCAGAGATTTGTCAGATGATTAAGCAACATATGTTATGTTGGCAGGGAAAGCCTATCGATGAACTTTTGAAATATGCTAAATATTGTGGAGATGACATTGAAGACAGGCACAAGAAACTACAAGAAAAAGTGATGTGGCCTCAAGTGAAAATGGCTGAGCGACAGGGAATTAATTTAGATAATCCAACAGAAAGTCAGGGAAAAGAATCTGGAACGAATGGTGATACAGGGAATGGTGGAAAAGTAAGAGGACGAATGAGTAGAGAAGAGGCAAAAAGAAATTTCCTTGTCATGGATGCGGAAAGTTGGGACATTGGAAGAACGAATGTAAAAAGAATCAAAATAATAATGGCCCAAATCATAATTTAAATCCACAGACGCAGAATGACTAACAGCAGGGTGTAAATCCTCAGAGTCAGTTGCCACCTGCCCCTATACAGGGTAATGTAAGCAGAGCAAAGCACGGTACAGACGTCGGATATCAAGTGGTAAGAATGAATATGTAACTTCACAGTTTCTTTTACAGGATGATTTTAATCCATATGATTATCAATGACGGTGCCTAAGAGAGGGGGAGAAGGAGTGCGTACTTGGCGCATCCTTGCTGGTAGATCAGTCAGGTCCATATGTTGAAGGGAAAGTAAAAGGTAATGATATCACTTTTCTTTTGGACACTGGTGCTACCCGTTCTACTGTGAGAACAGCAGACATCCCAGACCTCCTCTCTCTGGAGAAGCTATCCAAGTTGTAGGAGTAGCCAATCAAAAGATTAGAACACCCTTACTGAGCCCATGGAAGTAAGAATAGGAAACTTCCGAGAAATGCACCAATTTGTGGTGTGTGATTCCAGTCCAGTAAATTTACTGGGCAGAGACTTACTGTGCAAAATGAATTGCACTATTTTTTGCACACCGGATGGTGTTGCAATACAGACCCCGGATGAAGATCATGTTTACAAATTCATGATAGCCAAGCAAGGTACGGAGGTAGATGAGATGTTCTCCTTGATAACCAAAGATGAATTACCAGAAGAGTTAAGAACTACAGTGAGCTCTAAGGTATGGGATTTTACTGGGAAAGAAGTAGGTCTCATGGCAAAAATAGACCCAGTGAAGATCACTGTAAAAGAAGGCGCAATTTTCCCAAATACCAGACAGTACAAAATGAGTGCAGAAGTAAAAGCAGGAGTTACTGAGGAAATTGGCAGAATGGTGAAACAAGGCATATTAAAAGAAGTTATGAGTAGCCCTTGTAATTTGCCAATTATGGGTTTGAAAAAGCCTAGTGGAAAATATAGGATCGTTCAGGATTTGCGGAAAATTAATAAAATTGTGGTATTTTGTTGTCCTATAATATAGCATAGTACCAAATCCTGCAGTGATCCTATACCAAATACCATGGAATGCAGAATGGTTTACTGAAATTGATCTGTGCCAAGCATTTTTCTCAATTCCATTGCATCTAGATAGTCAATATCTGTTTTCGTTTAAATTCGAAAACCATGTTTATGTGTGGGATCGTGTTCCTCAGGGGTACACAGAAAGTCCCTCCATTTTTAATCAAATACTGAAAAGGTGCTTAGAAAAATTAGTAATGCCTAGGAACTCAGTCTTGGTGCAATATATAGACGATTTGTTAGTCGCATCAAGAACTCATGACGATTGTGTCGCCGACTCAATTGCATTATTAAATCATTTGGCTGAGGAAGGACACAAAGTGTCACCTGTGAAATTACAATTTTGTACAACAACAGTTAAGTATTTGGGACACCAAATTGAAAGAGGAAAGAGAAGAATAACGTCTGAGAGAATAAAAATAATTAAGCAAATGAAAATGCCAGTAACACAAAGAGAGGTGAGAATGTTTCTTGGAATAGTAGGATACTGTCGACAATGGATTATAGGGTTTTCACTACTAGCAAAGCCTTTGATTCAGTTAACCAAAAAGAAAGCAAAGGATCCAGTTGAATGGGATGATGAAAGTGCCAGTGCATTCGTTAAATTAAGAAATGCTTTGTGTGAGGCACCTGCCTTGGGCATGCCTGACTATACAAAAGAATTCACACTGTTTTGCTATGAAAGAGAAAGTTGTGCACTTTCAGTCCTAACCCAAAGACATGGACTAGACAGGCGTCCTATAGCATATTTTTCTGCCACATTGGACCCAGTGTCTGCAGCATTGCCAGGCTGCTTAAAAGCAGTAGCTGCTACCTGTATGAGCATTGAACAAAGTGAGTCAATAGTAATGGGACATCCTGTCAAGGTGTTCGTCCCACATGCAGTTGTAATCCTGTTGACAAGAACTAGAACTCAGCATCTCACACCTAGTCGGATGACAAGATATGAGCGAATAATTCTAGGAGCTGAAAATGTGACCATAGCTAGGTGCACAATTGTAAATCCTGCTACATTATTACCAGATCCATATTGTGAAGAAGTTCAGGACGACACAGAACATGACTGTTTGCAAGTCACAGAGTTGTGTACCAAACCGCGTCCTGACATACAGGAAATGCCCCTGAAAAACCCAGATAGGGAGCTGTTTGTGGACGGCTTATGCCTAAGGCATGAGGATGGCAAATTGAGTGCAGCCTATGCTGTATGTGAACTTTCTGGAATAGTCGAAGCATCCTATTTACCAGGAGTCAAATCTGCACAAGTAGCTCAATTAATTGCTTTGATCAAAGCCTCCAAAATTGGGAAAAATGTAAAAGTAACCATATTTATGAACATTCAATATGGGTACGGGGTTGTGCATGATTTTGGCCAACTGTGGATGCAGAGGGATTTCATGACTTCTTCAGGATCCCCAATCAAAAATGGGCAGTTTGTAAAGAAATTATTGGAGGCAATACAATCACCAAAAGAATTGGCAGTGGTGAAATGTGCCGCACACCAGTCAGGAGATGACTGGGTGGTAGCCGGTAACAGATACGCAGACCTAATTGCTCAACACTGTGCCAGAAACAGATTGGCCGTAAACAGATAAGTCGAAAGGATGGGATCAGCTGCCAACTTATGCTATGTTCAACACCTGAAACATGGAATGATGTGAAACGATTGCAGTATGATGCTGAGGAGAGTGAAAGGGATGTTTGGATAAAAATAGGGTGTACACGAAGAACAGATGATGACCTGTGGGTTTATTCAGATGGCAGACCAGTCATGCCTGATTTCACAAATGGCCAGAATGTATCATGGAGACACACATGTAGGGAGAGATGCCATGATTAGACTTTTCAGACAAAGTTGGTACAATCCAAAGTTTAGGGCTGCAGCAGAGAGTCTTTGCCAGAGGTGCTTAACTTGCCAAATGAATAATCCAGGAAGGAGAACAGTAATTGGTTTGGGAAAAAATTGGAAAGGCAGAGGGTCCATTTGTGAGATTGCAGTTAGATTTCATTCAGTTACCACCATGTAAAGGACTGAAATATGTACTTGTCATAGTGTGTCTGTTTTCAAGGTGGGTGGAGGCTTACCCTACCAGGAGGAATGACAGCATAACAGTTGCAAAACTGTTGTTACGAGAACTCATTCCACGGTTCGGTTTCCCAGTAACTTTGGAATCAGATAGAGGGAGTCACTTCAATAACGATGTAATTCGGATAATCTGTGAAGCATTTAAAATTGAACAAAAATTGCACTGTGCGTACCGCCCAAAGGCTTCTGGAGTGGTTGAACAAATGAATGGCACAATAAAATCAAGATTGTCAAAGATGTGTGCATCCACATCGAAATCATCATGGGAAGAGCGATGAAACAAGCCCATGTACCTGGAAATAAACTGCTGAACATAACTGATGATATGGTTCTAGATTATTGCAAAGCATTGGCTGACCTCGTGCGTTCTGTCTCTCACCAGGTTGGAGAAGACGCAGTTTCCAGGCAACCTGAACAAGAGCATGATCTGAACCCCGGAGACTGGGTGGTAGTGAAGCATCACACCAGAGAAACGTGTTTATCACGCAGGTGGGGAGAACCTTGTCAGGTTATATTGGTTACAAACACAGCAGTGAAATGTGCAGGCTTGCCTAATTGGATTCATGTAAGCCACACCAAAAGGGTGCCAGCTCCTGAAGAAAGAGATCCTCAGACAGAATCAATAGCTGAGGAAGCTGAAGGTTGGACAGCTGAAGAATCCCAAGTGATAGATTCGGGAGAGGCTGAAGAAGAACAACCGAGCACAAGTCAGGACTGGATACCAGTGGTCGATATACCTGAAGTTTTCATCAAAACAAGAAGTAGAGCTAGATTAGAGGAAATTAGTGAGGACCAGATAGGCGAAGAAGAACCAGCTCAGGATAGGGAGATTGAAACAATAAGAGAACCTGAGCAGGCCCAGATAGGGAAAGGAAATTGGGCTAAATTGACAACAAAACAACAAAATTTGAACAGGGACAGACAGGTTCAGAAGAACGCGGTCAGGCTGCAGAAGTACAGGGTGCAATAACCCTGATCAGAACCAGTTAGGACAAGAAAAACACGTTCAGGGAGAAGAAAACCAAGAAAACATCGAACAAGAAAGCATCAAGCATGAAAACGTCACTCCTGAACAGGGCCAGTTAGCAGAGACTCACATTCAGGCAACTGAAGAAACATCAATAAGACCTGAACAAGAGCCGATAGAGTGGGAAACTGAAATCGAGGACAAACAAATTGTGCCACAACTTGAGAATAAAGGAGTAATTGGAAAAGACTCAGAAGGTGAAATTACAGTGCAAACTAAGAAAGTCCGAAAAGGTGATCATTGGCCTAGTGTCATTAAAAGAGTGAAATACCATATAGTAACACGAAGTGAAGACCCAGAACAAGTAAATGAAGTAACAAGCTTATCTGGACAAACAAGTGGGACTGAAAAACAAAAAAGCAAAAGATTGAAGCACGTGAACAATAAGTTTAAAGGTCCTGATTGGACTTATATAATCCTCGAAGACTGCGAAAGTTCAGAGTCAAGTGAAAGTGGTGACGAAGCAACAAGTGCAGAACTGACTTATGAAAAAGAAGTGAAACCACCTTGATAACGTTAGTCTTGAAAGAAAAAGAAAAGAAGAGAAATCTTCCTTGTAAAAATGGCTGACGACAGAGTTTCTGGGAGACCGAAACGGAAATGTTGTAAAAGATGCTGTGCTATATGCATATGTAGTCTGGTAGTGGTGCTTATATTGTGGTTAGTTGTGATTGTAGCAATTCCTTACCTTATGATAATGGACAAAAAGAATAACAACAATACCAAGGGAAGGATAGATAACTTGAAAGGTGATAGAGTAGAAATAGAAGCAGAGAATGAACCAGATTTTCATCACGTTGTAACAGATAACGATACTAGTTTAAATGTTTTTACTAAATTATTGTTTCAGTACATAGATACAATGGATGTTAGTGACTGTTATGTCTGCATGAAGTTACCTGAATCAGTAGCAGAAGGTCTAACATATCATCATTTGCCTTTAACTTATGGCATATCATGTAGTGTACTAACTAGTTAATTTTATAGAACAGGGAAATTCAGTATTATTATTCAAATATAGATGTGATATTTTCAGAGGTTCCTATTCGGAAGAATTTGAACCCAGTGCTTAGTAGTCAAGATGCACAATTTATGGGAGAATTTTTTCTTAACAATGAAGTCGATAGACATAACACATGCACATAGAAGCAATCTAACATGTTCAATACGTGAAGAGGAGAAGATATTTTTAAATTTAATTGAAGATAGAAGACAGAATTTCCAAAAGAAGGCATCGGAGCATAAGGCTCACCTTCCACCTTGGGCTGAGAAAGAGGGTATTTATACACCTGGCAAGGCTCAAGCTGCTATGGCTCTAGATTTTGTAAAGACAGGGAAAATTTGTCTTCATAGGTTAAAGACTGAATATAACAATGTTTTTATTGGTACCAGTGAATGTGAACATAATTTCTTAATTCTTGGAGGTTGGGGACTAAAAGGAGGAACAGATTCAGTTTTTCCTGGAATTTATTATGTGTGTGGGAATAAGGCTTACTTTAGGCTTCCTGCACGGTGGTATGGAAGTTGTTATTTTGGAATAGTTTTTACAAAAGTATACCACGTAAAAAGAAACGGGGAGCAATGAAAATAATAGTGAATTAACACGTAGTAAAAGAGCTAGTTTTTCAGAAATTGTAGGTGATATTTTTGGTGCATTGATACCTTCAGTGGGAACAATTCTGAACTCACGGAAAATATGTAAATTGTCTACAGTGGTTGATCGTTTATCAACGGATACTGCTGGAGGATTTCTAATGATTAATGCGGAGATGGTTGCGATTAGATCTATGGTTATACAAAATCGACTTGCTCTTGATATAATATTAGCAAAAGAGGGCGAAGTCTGTAAATTGTTGAAAACGAAACATTGTTGCACATATATTCCGGACAAAAGTGCAGAAATTGGAACATATATAAAGAATATTACTAAACTTGAGAAGGAACTGAAACCACTGGAAGTTGATAGTGTATGGGAAAGATTGACAAATAGCATTGCGTCAATTGGTACCTGGTTTACTAATGTAGGGAAAGGACTTATAGGTCAAATAATAGTACCCTTAGTAGGGATAGCAATAACAGTATTGTCAATAATGATATGGTGCAAATGTTGTAGAAAGAAGGAGACATATAGGGTGACAGAAAAAGGCAAGAAAAGGAAATTAGATGAAATGGAATTAGAAGATCTGAGAAGTGAAATTTATAAGAAACTGAAAGGAGAAAATAAAAATAGACAATGTAAAAGTGAAAATGTGACCGAAATATGTTAAGTTGGCATCTGGTTTTAGGTAGTTTTGATGGCTCAGAAACGCCATCAGAGAGGGGATTGATGGAGCAAGGACTCACAATGAGACTTGCTCGAAAGCAATCTTCTCACAGTATTAATTAATTTGTACTTAAACCTGTAATGTCTTTATTAATAATGAGCAAACACAACATTTTTATCTATGAGATGCTTGCCTATGTGTTTTCCGCTAATAAGTAATCTTTGTCTAATCCAAAATGGCCGCTAAAGTGCGGGAACGCTACTGCGCATGTGTCAACCATGTTGCGTGGTATGACGTCTTACTTTGCTTGGAGGGAATCTTTGGCTTCTGCGCAGTGTATGCTAAAATGGCCGCTTAATGTTCTCACATGCTAAAGCTTTCGCATTGCTGCAATTAATAATGTGGTATTCTAACGCTACTAATGCGGGATAAACATTTATAATTAAATGGGAGTAGAGTAGAAGTAGGGGGTATACAGTGAAAACATTTATTTTTGATTTTAATATGTTTCTTCTTTGATTTTCTATTAGTTCGTAAAGTGGGCCTGGGTTGACTAAACGGCAGCTCAAGAAACCACGTGATTGCGCATGCGCCCTGAAAACTAACAAATGAAAGCGATGAAGTCAACTTGGAAGATGTCCAAGGACATGACCCGCTGATCACCTTCACAGTTCAACCGAGATGTCCTACAAATTGATACATTTTGTATACACTTTGTATTTAAAATTGTCGTGAGACGGGTGGGAAATAAAGCAAATGTATTAATTGAAAGGGGCGGTATTTTAAAACAATGGGCTTAAGAAAATTGAACAAAATTGACAAGTTGTGAGGATCAACCCCCTGTCCCTGTCCAATCAGAAATAGTGGGCCCATAATATTGAAACATTAATGGGAGGTACATGGGCGTAGAAGGGTAAAATAGATATAGAATTAGCTAATTAGTTAGCACAGGTGAGCACAGCACAGCGCGCAGATGGACATAGATGCTGTAGCTTAGAGCTCAGATGCTGCCATAGACGAGAGCTGATCAATCACAGACTGAACTGCTGTCCAAAGAGGTCCTGAGGTGGGGGCGGCGGACTCTATTAGAAGAAGACACGGAAGAATCGAGGAGGAACGAAGTGTCAGAGAGGGGAACGACGCAGGCGTCGTTGGTAGAGAGGTCACCTATCCTGTCCTGAACCTGGTCCGGAGGTCTGGGTCTCCATCTTTCTTGGGACCCATCTTTCCAACTCCTTGGCCAAGGGGTTTGGTTTTCACACCTTTAGGTAACTATAAATGCGTAATCTTTAGTTGTACTGCTGTCTCTATCTTCTCCTTTCTGAGGGACCGTCATTTGTGATTAATAGGTGATAAATAGTGTGCTTCCTCCTTGATATGTGATTAAGTATTATGTGGTTTGTAATTTACTCTGCTAAAGAATTTAGACAAACATTTTAAAACTTCCTGAGTCAGTGGTTATTTCAGGTGGTTAATGAAATTATGTATTGTATGATCTCATTTCAACCCCAATTATCAAAGGATCATTGGTAAGTCATTACTCTTCAATCAGAAAAGGTAATTGGTAGCAGGGATTTGATAAAGAGTACAACTGATTCCCACCAGCGGTGATTATTAGTTAGCGTGAATGAATGGGCCCAGCTGAGTATTTTGTGTATGAATGCTTGTTGCTAGTAACCCGCTGGATCACTCTTGTCACCAAGCCTGTAATCACAGAAAACCCTCATCAATCTTTCTGCCTGGAAATCCATCCCTGGCCACTAATACACCTCTCTCAAACGTTCCTTGGTCTTTCAGATAGCTTGGTGCCCCTCGTGAGCCATCTCTAATAATCTAGATCTCATGCCAGTCAGAACCACCAAGCGATTGCCCCTCAAAACCAGAACATTGGTCACTGACCAGTCATCTTTTACCCTCTCAAAACTCACCAAATCCCCTTTCAGCCAAACGAACACCTTGCACAACTTTCCGCACCTTCATTGACACCTCATCTTTCACAATTTCTTCTAAACATTAATTTTCAGCAGTGCACTCTCCGATGACAGCACACACCTTAATATCCTCGTCTTTCCACCAGTTGGCCCCTCCTCATCATCATCATCATCTCTTAAGTCCTTGCCCACTATACGGAATAGACAGTCATCCGTCTTGTTTCCAACACCTGGAAAGTATTCTACTCTAAAATAGAAATCCTGCAGATCAGGGAGAGATACTCTCTCCTCTTCCACACCATCATCCATGACCAAGGGCATGGTCAACTCAGACCTCTCAAAATGTGGCTTGAGGCAGTTCACGAGTAGGACCCTCAAGGGGTTCCTAGGAGTCTGCAAGTCCACCATGTAGGTGACGTCACTCTTGAGCTCCTTCACCTCAAATGGGCAGTCTTGTAGGGCATGGGGCTCTACTGGCGCCATCATCCACACTTTTTGACCAGGCTGAAACTCAACCAGAGTGGTATTCTGGTAATACCAACATTTCATGTCCTCCTGGCTAGCTTCTAGATTCTCCTGGGCATGTTTCCGGAAGCGGGCTGTTTGGTTTCTGAAAGCCAGCATGTAACTGAATACATCCTGGGGTGGCTTCTTGGGAGGTTACTCCCAGCCCTCCTTCACCAAACTGAGAGGTCCTCTCTTAGGGTGCCCATATAGAAGTTAAAAAGGGCTGTAGCCAACCCCCTTCTGCGGTACCTCCCTGTAAGTAAACTGAAGGCATGGCAAGAGGACGTCCCACTTACGCCTCATGGGCTCTGAGAGACCCATAATCATGCCTTTCAGGATTCGGTTGAACCTTTCAACCAACCCATTGGTCTGGGGGTGGTAAGACGTGGAGAACTTATAAGTAACTCCACATGCCTTCCACATGGCCTTCATGTACAAGGACATGAAATTGGTAACACAGTTAAATACCACCTTTTTGAGGAACCCCACATGGGTACAGCTCCCCATCAGTGCCCTGGCCTCGGCGGGCGCAATCACCGTCCTCAGAGGGATAGCTTCCGGGTACCGGGTGGCATGCTCTACCGGGACAAACCTGTTGCCCATGGCGGTCTTGGGATCCACAGGCCCCACAATGTCAATGCCCACCTGCTCGAAAGGGGTGCTCACGACAGAAAACAGTTAGAGGGGATCCTTGCATCTCCCCTCTGTCTTGCCACTCCCCTGGCAGGCAGGACAGGACCTACAGAACTCATCAGAGGTCTTCCTCATTTGGGGCCAATAAAAGTGGGTGACAGGCTTGTCAAAGATCTTGTCCTGCCCCAAATGACCTGCCAGACGCACATCATGAGCCAGACCCAGTAGGAAGGCTCTGAAGTGCTGCCCTAGGCTCAGCAACCTTAGGCTCACTATATAGAAGACCATTATCACAATAAACCAGGTGAGTTCCAGAGGCATCACCAGCTTCCTGGGCCTTGGCCTGCTTCTGAAGACCCAAAAGAGTAGGGCACTCTTTCTGTGCTTTGCAGAACTCCTCCCCGGAGGGATCTCCGTCCTGCTGCCACTGAGACAGCACAGGCAGACTCCCTAGTTCGGCCACATCTTCCCCTGCAGGTTCCGGGATGTCCCCTTCAGGTTCAGCCTCCTCCCGGACCGTGGGAAGTTCAGGGGTGAGTTTCCCGCACCCCTTGCCCTTTCTCTTCCCGGCAGAGATCTGGGCCACTCATTCAGGCTCCAGGTCCTTCTTACCACCCTCCCATGCTTCCATGAATCGTGTTGTCAGGCATACCCACTCCGGCAATCCCAACATCTTCAAGTGCGACCTGAGCTCCAACTCCTTCCGGGCGGTATGCTCCAGGTCTTTGCCCAGCAGACAATCCACAGTCATGGATGGACTCACAGTTCCCCTTAAGGAACCTGAGACATCCCCCCCCCATTAAAAGGCAACCTGAGCCACCAAACATTGGTGCTCACTGTTGTCTACAGCAACTTCTTGGTTGACCACATTAGGGACTACCTGCTTTGAAGACACTGGATGACACCTGATGGTTATTTATTTAATGAGTTTTATATAGCGCTGGCTAGACCCGTAGGTATCGGAGCGCTTTACATTAGGTTACACAATGATACAGAAAATGATAACAATTACACAGTACGTCAAAAATAAGCAACACATTGAAAGAGGAAAGAGAGGTGAGAGAAGTAGGGAGGAGGGGGGTGGGGGGAAGTGTGAGGGGGGAGGATGGGGGAATAGACGGCAGGAGAGACAAAGGGAAGTCTGCCCAAAGACCGACTGGGTAGGTGACGACCGAGGAGGGAATCCACAGCCCGTCTCCCCTTTAGCTAAACAAGGTAGCTCCATCGGGCATCAGTCAAATAGCTAGGTCTCAACTGACGAGGGAAAGTTCACATAAGAAAGTCCAGTGGATAAACAGGGTGGGAACTATGAGCAAGGACGGTTGAGGGCAGAGGACAATAGCTGGAAAGAAGAGAAGGGTAGAGCGGTAGGGGGTAGGGTGAAGGGGGAGGAGGGAGATACGGACAGGAGAGATGCAGGAGAGTTTGCCCAGAGACCGGCTGGGTAGGTGACGGCCAAGGAGGGAATCCATAGCCCATCTCCTCTTTAGCTCGCGAGGTAGCTCCACCGGGCATCAGTCAAAATGGCTGGGTCTCAGCTGTCGATGGAGAGTTCACAAAGTCCAAGACTGAGGCGACCATCATGAGATCAAGCAGGGGGGGGTGAGTCCTTGATGTACGAATTCAGAGGGTCCCCCCGATTTTCTATAATCCAGATGAAAGGGGGTGCAAACTAAGCAGAGGATCAGCATGATGAACATTATAAGGTCAGGCACCGCCGGATTTCTCAATCACATCAGGGTCTAGGTTGCTCCTTCTCTCCTGCACATTATTTGCCTCCCACGCCGTCTCTGGCACTCGCGGAGGTATTGATGCCTGTCTTTGTCCCAGCGGCCGCCATTTTGAAGTCAGGCAGGCCGCTTAGGAGCTTCCAACTCGTGCACAGATATAAGCGCATGCTGCAGACAATGTGCAGAGGGTATCATCACGGTGCGTGCTGCTTCATAACTTCTAGTGCATTAGTCTATCTTGCCTCCCTAGCGCACCTCGTACAAAGTGATTACGCCAACAGAGGCCAGGTACTGGGTCGGCAAAAGCTCGAAATGGCGGCCGCAGAAGCTCGAAATAGAGGCCGCAGACGCTATCACCGGCCTTGGTGGATGTCAGCAGGCCTGCCGACTCATCATCGCGCCATATCAAGCCTCCCAATGCAGGTATGCAATAGCAATCATTACGATCGTGCTCAATGTATCAGCCGGTGCAGCCGCAGACGAATATGCAAAACATGGAGCCGCACTGCTGCCGCAAGCTGGCTGTCTTCGCGCTCTCACAAGCAGTCCGGGCCTCTAATACACCTCGCAAACATGTACGGGAGCTCCACGCCTGTACTGTCAATGTGAATCGGCACAGTGAGATCGCCGATGTCTGCAGAGGGGGCAACGCAGTCAGTGGCACCTCCGCTATCCTTCACGGCAACCAGCACGCCGCCGGTCGCGCTCCACTCATCAAGCTCCAGAGATGATCACCGGCCTCCTCACCATCGATCGCGCAGTATTGCGGGCCGCTCTCTCTCACCTCAGCCAGCTATGTCCTCAGCAGGCTGATTCCGTCGCAGTCGTCCGCATTTAAAGCGCCGCTCAGTAAGCGCTGCAGGTGTCCGGCATCGCCCTCCCGATGGTGACTGCCATCTTGGCTGATTCAGTGGGAGGAAGGTCGCGGCAAATATATCTGCGGAGATCGCTCGGAGAAAGGCGGAATTGGTCTCGGTGTGAGCCGCCTACGTTCCGGTATCAGAAACTTAGAAGCGGGTGGTGAAGAGAAGCGGTGGAAACGCCATTCTGGGGGTTGAAGGAGGGTTCGCACTGGAGCAGTAGCTCCGAGCGGCCATGATGGGAGCTGGCTCCTCCTCCCAGCTGGTTGTCATGCTGGCTTCAGTGTCTCTCACAGCCTCCACCCTCCTCCCATTGATGGTCATCCACTGCATGTACGTCCTAGTGTTGTCAGGCATGAGGGTTCTCTGGACCATCTAGCTGTCACCAAAGGAAACTAGGGTCATCTCCGCTGGCCCCCCACCACTAGCTGGGACCAACTCCTCCCCAAGAGCTACACTCACCATCCCCAGTTACTGCTCAACAGTGGGGGGGACTGTGCCCACTTGGGACATTTGGGATCCCCCTTGAAGTGCCCTTCCTGACTACAGGTGAACCACTTGAGGGGTCCCTTCCCTGCAGGCTTTCCTGAACGGAACCAACTCTTCTTCTCTACAAGGGGGAAGGGAATCCTTACTATGGGAACTAGTTAGGGGTCCTTTCCATAACTCCTTACTTTTATTTTTGTCCTCCCCTTCCTTCTATTGGGGACCCTGCCCACCCTTGGCGGAGTCTCCCACATACAACTTCTTTTGGACCCTGATTCTGAGCCAGAGGTCCACCTCTTTAGCAAGTGTCCTGGGGTCAGTTCTGAAAACCAAAAACTAAACATGTGCTCATGTGCAATCAAATTGTATTGCCCCTGACAGTCTGTTACCTCACTGCAATTCACCCAAACATCTGGTGCTCAGCAGAAAGAATCAACACTCTCTACCCAAGTCTGAGGACCATGTTTCACACTTCCCCTAACTTTTTCCTGTAGTTTCCGGGGTCAGACTATATCTCCTGGATGGGGCTTCCTTCATGGCGGGGTATCTTGTCTGGTCCTCAACTCCTAGAGCCAATAAGGTGTACCTCCCCTCCCCTGTGAAATGCTTCTATAAACCTGCAACCCAATCCCTCTCTGGAATCCTGTGCATCTGGAAAGCAATCTCATAGGCCTGAAACCACCAATCTATGTTATCTCCCCCTCCATAATCTGGCACCAGACTTTTGGGTATGTGTACCTTTCATTCTGAGTGTACTGAAGAAATGCTGCCACCAGTTGTGCTGGACTTCGCTTTCAGATCCAGCTCCTTCAAGCTCAGCCTTTGAGCAAAAAGCATCTCCTTTCCTCCACAGCCAATTTCTGCTTTTCCACATCCACATTGAGTTTGCCATCTCCCGCTGAAACTTCCTTTCTTCCCGCCTGTCTCTCAACTCTGCTGCAGACAGGCTTTTAAGTGAAACACTACTGCTAGCTCTGTAGGGAGCTCTTCCGCCATTCATGCTGGCCCCCCTGCACCACAGGCAAAGCTGACTCCTCCAGCCATTCCAGATGCAAGCTCAGTCCCACTTCCTCCACAACAACATTCTCATCCTTAGGGTGCCCGGCTGCACCCCTGGCTGCTAACCAGGCCCTCAGCACCTTTTACAGTGCTTCCTTTTTAGTGAGGCCTTGAAAAGAACACTTGAAATCCTTGCAGAACTTTTAGCCGATGTACCGTATAGGTTTCCAACCTCTTCTACTCAAATTCCGAATCTGCAGTCACAACTGATGTTTCTCCAGACTGAGACAAGATTGCAAAACCTCAAAAGGTTGCCAACAAGGAAAAGAGAAATAGTATGCTGATACGTAATGGTCTGCGATATGGAAGTAGTGTACACTAATCACTGTATGTAATGCACAAATACACATCCTATCCTCACCGCTGATCACCAATGTTGGAAACGAGGTCTCTAGTAAACAGTGGTTTGCACACTGTCCAAGTAGGGACCTCCACTCTAGTCAGGGTAACGGTAATACACACCAAGTTTACCTGTGCTTACCCTTGGGTAGGTTGGCAGAGAGCAGTCAGGCTAAACTAAAGAGTCAATGTGTAAAGAATTTGTGCACAGACACAGTAACACAGTGAATACACTACAAAAATAATCCACACCAGTTTAGAAAAATAGCGAATGTTTATGAGAGTAAAACAAGACCAAAACAACAAAAATCCAACATACACAAGTCAAGATACGAATCTTTCAACATTAAATGCAATTATAGCATATAGAAAACAATATCTCCGACTGGGGCTATCTGGTCGCTCTTGACTAGGATAAATTTATTTCTCCCCAGGTGCCAGTCTGGATCCGGAAATTTTTCAGCAGTACCTCTGCGCACCGGGGGACTGTGTTGTACAGCTCTGTGATGAAGTAGTCTCCGGATATGACGTCAATGGAGCCATATAAGCCCGCTGACGTCAGTTTCTTCTTTTCCGCGCTACAACGTGGATCCGGAGAAGCGTATCTCAGGCCATTTTTCGGCCTGTTGTGACGATCTTTTTTCATCTGAAACAGTGTGCTCTATGCCCTCTAGGTTCAAGTCTTGTGGGTCCCATGCTCGCAAGATGTTGGGTACGGACCCACATTCTATCTGTATATGGTGCCTGGGTGAGCCCCACAACGCCGACGAGTGTGACCCCTGTCAACGGTTGAAGCCAAAGGTGCTGCGGGAGCAGCGCATAAAGCTTCTGACGGCGCGGTTGTTGCGTCCTTCCGGCTCACGTCATTGATCTTCCTCTCGGGCAAAGGTCGTTTCCGGGAGCACTGCTCTTTACCCCATGGTCAACTGCAACGTTCTAAGTCTCCATCGGCGTCACACTGTAAGAGGCATAACAAGAAGTCGAAGGCCCGATCCTCTATGGCGTTTTCGACTCTTAATGTCGGTGTTTCTCCGCCTAGTACTGAGACTCCTGCTCAGGCGTTGCTCTCGAGCCTCCCGGTTTTCCCTGGAACCGGAGCAACCTGGAAGCAGATGCAAGAGTACTATGAAGCTCTCCATCTGGTCTTTGGGCCCTCGTCTTCCTCTGGAGCGTCTGAGGGCCCCAAGGAGGTCGTAGGTGCCGTAACTACATCATCGCCGCTGGGTTCGCCCTTGGCGGCAGTACCAGCTTCGTCTGAGGCCCTGGTGCACGGTCCTTCGGGGCCACCAATGGCGCTAGTTGCAGTCGCTTCTCTTTCCTCGTTTCCCTTTGGTGCCTCAAGGTGTCCATGACTTGAGGTCATGTTCAGACTGCCGGGCTCTGAGGGCCATGCACGGACAAGTTTTGTAGACCTTTGTGGCCCAGCAGGGGACATTGGCCAGCAAAATACAGTGAGTTGTTGGGCCACTCTGAATCTCTGCTGGAAGATACCTGGCACATGTGTGTGTGTGTATATATATATATATATATTAAAGACCAATTCTGAGCTCCATAAAGACCAGACACCGACACAGGGGTTGCGTTGCCATTTCATCCTTCCTTTATTTCAGAATATTTCACCATGACGCGTTTCGGCATTCCTGCCTTGTTCACATTGGCAGTCAACTAAAAACAACATACTTCTTTTAAACAGAGTGCTTTAGTCACATGACCCAGTTGTTAGATAGCCATAAAAGACATAAAAGACAGACTCATTGTGCTGCTTAAAATTCAAGGTATGTACCTTTTCCTTTACAAATATGTTTTCTCTCTCAAAATAAACATAACCACAATTTCATTATTGTCTATCATGTTAATCACTTTGAAGAATTATTTTGAAAAATTATTTTGAAAAAGTATGACCCCTAGGCTGTCCCTATACTACTCAATTCTCTTTTCATAGTGGACCATTTTTTATTAAAAACAAGGTGCTCTGCAGCGCACCATTTGTTTAGTAATTCTCACAAGTGGTGCCTGCTTATCTAGGGTCCTTCAAAGTAACATATCAAATTTTAAAACCTCATTTCAGTAATAAAATCATGATGTTAAAAAAATATATAAATATATAAACACATTTGTTAAAGGAATTTGAAAATTCATTATAGCAGCATCAAAAGACGAATAAAGTGCAAGTGCTCTATCTCATATAAATTACTTCATTATCATGCTGGTTAGAGAGATTTTCTGAAAATTGCTTCTATTTCTCATTTCAATTTTCTCTGAATCCACCAGGCATCTGCCAATATAAACCAGATACATCCTATTAAAACGCATAAAAACCTTTTTCTTAGTGCAAATTAAATACAATATTAAAAAGATGGATGATCCTTGTCCAAATAAAGTGCAAGTGCTTTACAGTACTGAACTACATTCCTATCCTCCCTCCTTATATAAAATACACTATAAAAATTGTAAATGCTTTTATTCCCGGTGGATTATGCATAATATTCAGTTCTTAAAAAATCTCATTTATTGAGTCTTCAAACTTGTAATTCATTCTTTAGGCCTCATGTGGAAAATTAACTAATCCTTTCTCTGTTCATCATTAAAATTACTACTTAAAAACAATTTACCTGCAATGGATAACTCATTTAAATCAAATGTACATGCAGATCCTCTTCAGCATTTAATCCAATCGGATTTTTGGAATTAAACAACATTATGTATTTAGATTCAAGTTGGCGGAGTTTACCTTCTCTATTTCCTCCTCTTCTTAACTTTTGTACTTGATCTATAGCAAAATACGATAGGTCATTAATGTTTCCTTTATGCACCTCATTAATATGGCGAGCGTCCACATAATTTGTGTCATTATTCTTAACCGCTCTCAAGTGCTGCAAAATACGGATATGTACCATATGGATTGTACTACCAATATATATTTTAGGACATGTACATTGAATGATGTAAACCACATAGTCACTTTTACAGTTCAATGAACACTTTATCTTCCATGGATTACTCATCAATGGGGATATGACTTGTCGTTCATTTTACCAAACCTGCATGCTTTGCATTTAAAACATTTGTGGAAGCCAGGACTAGCCTTAAGCCATCCTCCCCCTCTTTCTATTTCTGGGTTGGTCTTAAATAAGTCATTTCTCATAGACTTTGCTTTCTTAAAAGTAACCATAGGTCTATGTGATATCATTCCATGTAAAATAGGGTCTTGTGTCACCAGATGCCAATGCCTACACAGGCTATCTCTCACTTTCGCCTGGTAGGCATTGTATCCAGTGATCATCCTGATCTGACTTGCAGCATTCCTTTTCTTTTGCCTTTTCCAAGTCAGGTTTAATTAAAAATTCCCTTCCAATGTGATCAACTTTGAGTTTAGCCTGCTTCAATGTATCATGCTTGTACCCTCTTTGCAAAAATCTCTGTGAGGGCATCTTGTGCGTCCTGTAAGGCAGTAGGTTCACTACAATTTCTCTTCATTCTCAAATTTTCTGCATATGGGATGCTCAATTTTAAGCGTGTTGGATGAAAACTTTGAGCATGAAGAATTGTATTCCCAGCAGTGGGTTTCCTATATGTTCGTGTATGAATCATGCCTTGTTTCACATATACTTCAAGATCTAAATATGTAACACTTGACTCGCTTATGTATTCCGTAAATTTTAAATTTAGATCATTGTCATTAAGGTCCTTTATAAACATCTCAGCCAATTCTTTTGATCCATCCCATAAGATGAAGAGATCATCTATGAAACGAATCCATGTAACTACATGGTCGTTCCATATTCTGATATGTTTGGTTTTGAGCACCTGCTCCTCCCACCAGCCCATATGCAAATTCGCATAGCTGGGGGCGAAGCAGGTGCCCATCGCCGTGCCCTGTAGCTGCCTATACGTATCTCCTCCAAACATAAAGTGATTATTAGTCAGGCATAGTCTACACATTTCAACTAACATGTTTGTGTGTTGGTAAAAATTAATAGGTCTAGTACTGAGAAAATGACTTATTGCTCGCAAACCATCTTCATGTGCTATGCTAGTATATAAACTTGCAACATCTAAAGTGATCAAAAGATACGTTTCTTTCCAGCCCATGGTATTAAGCTTAATCAGGAAGTCTCTTGTATCCTGGATATAAGCAGGTAATGCTTGCACATATGTTTGTAAGAATGAATCTAAATATCTTGAGGTTGGTTCAAATAAACTGCCTATGGCAGAAATAATCGGCCTTCCAGGTGGTTTTTCTTTATTTTTATGAATTTTTGGGACCAAATAAAGAGTGGGTAAGACTGGATTATCTACTTTCAAAAAGGAATATTCATTTTGCGTAAGTAGTCCTAATCCTCGCCATCTGGCTAGATCTTTGAAATATTTCTGTTGTACCTCACACAAATTGCTTTGTGGAATTTTTATTTTATATAGCATTTTTTATCTTTCAATTGAGAGATAGCCTCGTTGTTATAGGCTTCTAGTGGCCAGAGGACAAGGTTTCCACCTTTATCAGCCTGTCTGACCACTATATCCTGTCTGCTTTTTATTTTGGTGACTACTTCCTGATACTCTTTTTCAAAATGACTCATTTTTCACAAAATCTCTACTTGAATTAAGAGATTATTCTTTTAGATCTTTTATAACTAAGTCTGAAAATATGTCTAATGCATCTCTGGGTGTATTGGGCGTAAATGTGGATTTGGGTCTGAATGTTGTTTTAATACTATCATACATATCCATGTCTAATAGATCTATTGCTTGACTTGCTGTTTCCCCTACTTGCAATCCCTCGCCCTCCCGTTACAAATGATGTAAATCCAGTAGTAACCCCATGTCACCAACCTCAAGATTATCTACTTCTTTTCTTACTTCTAACGTTCTCTCTGTATTACTTCTGCTATTATTAAAGAATTTTTTGAGCTTCAGTTTGCGTATAAACTAGAAAAAATCAATGCGCGTTTGAGTGTAATTAAAGTTAGTGCGCTTACAAAATGAAAGTCCCAATGATAGCATCTTAGTGTCATTATCCGTTAAAATCAAATCTGTTAGATTTACCACAGTTAATGTTGCTTCTTCCATCCCCTGCGTTGATATGAGTCCTTTTTCCTCGCCCCTGATCGAAGCTCCATTCCCGCCCGTCTGTTTTTTCGTTTTCTTGATTTTTCTTTTCTTTTCTGTGTCCTTGCATATTCAATCTGTTGTTCTGAGTCCGGTCTATGTATAAAAAAACCAAGCTCTTCGATTATAGAGGGTGGATTATCAAGGGGTCCCATACTTTGAAGTCCATCTTCAGAGGCAGTGTCCAAATCCGAGCTTGCTTGAGAGCTTATATCGGAGCTTATTTCTCCTCCATTAGTGCTTGCAATCTTTTTATTTGATATTGCTGTTTTCATTGATTTTGATAGTCTTTGTTTACGTATATTGTCAAAGCGGCGAGCAAAGGTGTAGATTTGCCCCCGCATGTAATCAAGTCTGTCTCGTTGGAACTTTGTTGCTTTACGTTCCGTAATTACTTGCTCGTGTTTTTTAAGGCGGACACTCAATTCTGACTCGAATTTGGTAATAATTTCTTCACTCATTAGGTTCTTTAATTCGGCTTCTATTTTCGTGATTTCATCCAACAACTTCTCTCGATCTTTAGACGCATATTTAATTAGTATTTTCATCATGTTCTCTGATGAAGTCGCGTTGTTGGCAGCCCATTCCCTGAGCATCTCCGGATCAGGGTTTTCATATGTAGGGGCTGTTAACACTCTTAGCCCACGAGGTATTCTGCCCACATCAAGATATTTGGTCAACGATTTTACTTCCCACCACTTAGAAATCTCATTGCGCTTTAGCTTTTCAAGTTTCCGTTTCAAAGTTAGGACGTCATTATCCTTTGCGACTGATTCCAGTCCGTGTTTTTGCACCACATTAATAGTGCTTCGTTCGCTGAATACGGAGTCTGCTGTTACCTCCCTTAGCTTAGTTAAAGTATCCATTGCAGTGTATCCGATTACAGGAGCGACTGCCTCACACACCTCTCGATTGCTCATTATAAAGAAAGGACGCGATTAGCTTCCCCGCCGGGATTTCTTCCCTGCTCCTCTTCCCGCTTTTCAAAATTTCATGTACCGTTCACAGCGGCCAGTTTCCTCGGTAATCGGCCTCCTTCGAAGCTGTAAGCCCAACGTGGATCCGGAGAAGCGTATCTCAGGCCATTTTTCGGCCTGCTGTGACGATCTTTTTTCATCTGAAACAGTGTGCTCTATGCCCTCTAGGTTCAAGTCTTGTGGGTCCCATGCTCGCAAGATGTTGGGTACGGACCCACATTCTATCTGTATATGGTGCCTGGGTGAGCCCCACAACGCCGACGAGTGTGACCCCTGTCAACGGTTGAAGCCAAAGGTGCTGCGGGAGCAGCGCATAAAGCTTCTGACGGCGCGGTTGTTGCGTCCTTCCGGCTCACGTCATTGATCTTCCTCTCGGGCAAAGGTCGTTTCCGGGAGCACTGCTCTTTACCCCATGGTCAACTGCAACGTTCTAAGTCTCCATCGGTGTCACACTGTAAGAGGCATCACAAGAAGTCGAAGGCCCGATCCTCTATGGCGTTTTCGACTCTTAATGTGGGTGTTTCTCCGCCTAGTGCTGAGACTCCTGCTCAGGCGTTGCTCTCGAGCCTCCCGGTTTTCCCTGGAACCGGAGCAACCTGGAAGCAGATGCAAGAGTACTATGAAGCTCTCCATCTGGTCTTTGGGCCCTCGTCTTCCTCTGGAGCGTCTGAGAGCCCCAAGGAGGTCGTAGGTGCCGTAACTGCATCATCGCCGCTGGGTTCGCCCTTGGCGGCAGTACCAGCTTCGTCTGAGGCCCCGGTGCACGGTCCTTCGGGGCCACCAATGGCGCTAGTTGCAGTCGCTTCTCTTTCCTCGTTTCCCTTTGGTGCCTCAAGGTGTCCATGACTCGAGGTCATGTTCAGACTGCCAGGCTCTGAGGGCCATGCACGGACAAGTTTTGTAGATCTTTGTGGCCCAGCAGGGGACATTGGCCAGCAAAATACAGTGAGTTGTTGGGCCACTCTGAATCTCTGCTGGAAGATACCTGGCACATGTGTGTGTATATATGTGTGTGTGTGTATATATATATATATATATATATATATATATATATATATATTCCAAAACTTCTCCTACCTCAAACTCTGAACTCAAAAGCGGGTGCTGCCTCCATATGTGAGGGTGGGACCTCACTTTTGCTGCACAGCAACTTGAAAACACTAGAGCACTGACGGAATGATTGTGAACAGCAGACGCGTTTCGGCGTTCCTCGCCTTTTCAATGCTGTAAAGTTCCATCAAGGTACACAGTGTTGAATTGGATAGATATATTGTATCCATTGTTGCCATTGGTTGATAATGGGCCAATTGAATGGCTCTGATGTCCCGCAAAATGTTCAATCATTTTGTCTGCGCAAGTCCAAATGCAACACTGTATCACCAGCTTATCCCTCGCAGCCGTCGGATAGTATAAGATGTTTATCCGTGGGCGTCAGATAATTAACTGAGCGTCCCAAGTTTGAATAACTTGCGACTCCGTGGTCGACGGGAAACCTCATCGGCGGCGGTTCAGGAGTTCGACTTTTAACTCCAAAACTCCTCCCACCTCAAACTCCGAACTCAAAAGCGGTTGCTGCCTCCATATGTGAGGGTGGGACCTCACTTTTGCAGCAACTTGAAAACACTGGAGCACTCACGGGATGATTGTGAACAGCAGACGCGTTTCGGTATATATATATATATATACATACATACATACACATCTTTGTGGCAAGATGTTATACATCTAGCATACTTGCTGAAAACCTATACCAGATTCAAAGCTGTTTGGTGTTATTTTTTAACATCTTTACAATATATGATGTAACCTTCGGGTGGTCATTCTGTTCAAGTAAATATTCCTTGTACCAGGGAGGTATTATTGTTCTCCTTTCATGGTGTACGGATTATGTCTTCAGTTTTGTATTGAGGTTCATTCATCTTAGTGTAATAGGGAAAAATCCTATGAGTCCTTCTTTAAGGATTTTATCAGGTCGATTCTTTACTGTTATTTCTTTATTGATGTGAAGAATATGGTTCACAAGGCTTTTGTCTTGTTCTTGTCTCTTTGACCCTCAGATTCTCTTTTCCCTGGGGGATAGATAATATTATCTTATAACTGTCAGATGGTTATTTAGGGGTTTTTCCCCTCAGGACTCAATTTTATCGGGCCTATATGGTGGTTTATTATTGATATATTCTGTGATAGTGATCATAGGTACTATTAAGAGCCAGGCTCTTTTCCCACTATTCCTACGTACATTTAGTCGGTTGTTGGTATTGACTGGCTGGTTCTCTTTGAGAACTATTGTAGAATTAGTTTGCAGACCCTCCTCCAGGGGGGGGTAATGGCTATGGTATTTAATTCAAAAGTTAAGGAATCTGCAGCTAGATGTCTCTATCAGATGTACAAGTTACTTATCTTCATTAATGTAATATCTGGTAGAGACACAGTCTAACCGCAGATTCCTTAACACCCTGCCCATCCTCCCCGCTCTGCGAAAGACTTATGAGGCAACGGGTTAATTTATACTGGTTTGTACACCAGTGGTCACTATCTCTCGAAATAGTGGCTCAACAAACATTTTTTTGTTGTTTCATGGGTCTTGTATTGGTATGTTCATGCCTCTCACTTCCATTAGTGAGTGGTCTGTAGGGACGAGGGTGTTTCCCCTTTTTAACGATGTTTCTGCTTCAGGGTGCAGGGTTTCACGTAGCCTAAGCATCATTAATTAATATGGGGTTTTTACTTTAAACCCTTTGGCTGGTATTGACATTCCATTTCATTTGGTTTCTAATTGGTGTTTTTAAAGATTTTGATCGTTTTTGGGCACACTGTTTCCACAGCCAGTTTCTAGAGTGGCTCCACGTTCTGGCGCGGAAAGTTTCACAAAGGAAACTGACGTCAGTGTGCCGGAGGGGACTTATATGGCTCCATTTACATCATATCCGCAGACGACATCATCACAGAACCGCGCAATGCCGTCCCCCGGCGTACAGAAGTACTGCTGAAAAATTTCCAGATCCAGACTGGCACCTGGGGAGAATTCAAAAGTTAAGGAATCTGCGGCTAGACTGTGTTTCAACCAGATATTATGTTACCGAAGGTAAGTTACTTGTACATTTTGTTCGAATCAATACACCATCACCTTACACAGAAGAAAACATGGCATGTATAGAAATGTTTTTCACTTAATTTGGTATCTTTACTTCAGAAACCACCACATATCCATTACAAAATGTGTGACAAACAAACAATACCCAATAATGACATATTTGAACGTTACATGAAGAAAATACATAACTTACATTCAATACAGCATTACTGCAAAACAAGACACTAACTATACATTTAAAAGTGTCAAACATATATATTCACATATTGTATTCTTTGTGAAGTGTCCAACAATAATCACCACTGTAGGTTACACATTTCCATTAACAGGGGACATCTAATTGCCCTCACTGTTAAGGTCCTAAAAGTATCATATGGCCCTTAGTGGTCACAGTTCATTCCTCTGGTCATGGAGGTGTCAATACTCCTTGCCTCTCCTATATGTTACTTGTCTCCTTTTGCTATGGAATGACCAACTCCTGGCCACATTTATATCTACGCTGAAGCGTTTCGACCTTCTTGTGGGTCCTTGGTAAATTTCGCAAAGGTCTTCCTCACGGCAGGACGTGCATGTGTGTGGGACACTGCATAAAACAGAGGGGCTTATTTACAAGCCCCCTGCGCCGCCGGTACGTCACTTTTAACATGGGAAAAAAGTGACGTACTGGCGGCGCAATGGGCTTGTAAATAAGCCCCAGAGAGTTTAGGGTGGGAATTCATACCAGTACTCAAAGACCTAAGAAGCCGTTATTTCGCCAATACAGACATGGATTAATGATGTCGTCTGGTACAAGACACAATAGAATCTATGGTGTAGCGAGGTATACACATTTTCAATACATTAGTTTGATCCCCTCCCCTTATTATTACTCCCGATCGTGATTGACATACTTCCTAAAAGTTGCATTTTTAGACCTGCAATTTAAAAACCAACCTCATTAAAGGATGTGTTTTTAACTTGTGAGTCCAGAGACACCAAACTCCAATTTTCTATCAGCTCACAATTGGAAGATACCCCTGTAAAATGCTATGGTCCAGCTCCAATGCTAACCTATGAGAGAGATAGGCCTTGCTGTAGTGAAAAGCAAATTGTGTGGCTTTTCACTACCAGGACATGTAAAACTTAACAGCACGTTTCACCTTTTAAATACACAGCACTCAGCCCCTGGGGCTACCTAGGGCCTACCTTAGGTGTTCATTGCATGTAGAAAAAGGGAAGGTTTGGGGCCCGGCAAGTAGGTTTACTTGATGGGTCGGGATGGCAGGTAAACTGCGCACACAGGCTCTGCAGTGACAGGATTGAGACAGGTTTGAAGGGCTACTCATGTAGGTGGCACAATCCTTGCTGCAGGCCCACTAGTAGTATTTGGTTTACTGGCCCCGGGCACACGCAGTGCACTGTACGAGGGCCTTACTAGTAAATCAAATATGCCAATCATGTAGAAACCAAATGCCATTACATTGTAGATACAGAGCACGTGCACTTTAGCACTGGTCAGCAGTGGTAAAGTGCCCAGAGTCCAAACACCAGCAAAAACGAAATCCAGCACACAATCAAAAACAGGTGGCCAGGAGCAAAAAGACAGGGGAAACCATGCCTAAAGATGCCAGGTCTAACAGATACTTTATTAAGGTTTTATACTGCAATAATTCTAGCAGTAATTTTATCGCACAGTTCTGTGGATATGCTAAGGTTTAGTGCTATAGACATAACCTTTACAATTCTTTATCCGTACTTTCCATTCCCCGATAGCCAGAGAAATGCACAAAGACGCAATTTCTCGATATGCTTATACTCATCTGGTGGCAAGGGAAAGAACAATCTAAAGATATGTTTGAAATCTCAGTTATCGTGCATATCTTACACTTTTTCAACGAATAAGCTTCTGCAGCAGGTTTGTTGCACCGCCCAGCAAATTTATTTGAAATGTTATCTTAGATATTAATAATCAGGGGTGGCCTGTACTTGCAATATTAAAAACATCACTTCAAATGAAGTTGCTGACTTTTAAGTGTTACTCTTTAAGTGCAATTCTCAAAGGCATATTTTTGTAGTAACATTTTCCACAAAAAACAAAGTTGGGGAATAAATTGTGGCAGATGTCCTTCCAGAATAGTGCTTGAAGTTATGTGGCCATTTTTGTTTCCAACTGCTAGGAAAACAATCGTGGTGAAGCAACCAACAAGTTCAAGGAAATATTCCAGATCTTTGGATGGACTACTAGAGTCCATAAAAAATGTCTCATGAGTAGCTTCAATCCTACTCGAAGACCTACAGTCATATTATTACTTTAAAATAGCAGAAATCTGCACAATAAAATGGAACAAACCTGAACGGTCATCGTACCATGCCACAGATCCAGTCTCACTATGATCAGCATTGTTTACCATCATCTTGGTAGGTATGATGAGGTTGTGATGTTTGCTAACAAGAAAATTAAATCAGACAACTTGACATCAGAATCAAACCTGGCATCATCCATCGAGGAATCACAAAGACAGCTTGCACCTGACATCACAGTTCTTGTAAACGCATCTCGTCAAAGGTGTGGTACCCAGACTGGTTCTGAAGGAAACGCCAACCGTAGGGAATTGAACAACTACACCATGATGTCAAAGCTGTCCCCCAGCACCATCATCAGAAGTTCACAAAGTAGCCAACTTTAGGAGTAAGTGAGACATCACAGTTGGTTTCAAACCATTCAGGGCTAGCACAATCATCTGCATTAACTTGTGTCAGGGACAATCTGCTGATTTCTCTAGACGAAGACCACAATGCAGCACTGATATATCTTGACCTCTTTGCATCGATCAGAATGTAGATCATAGCCTCTCAGAAAGGTACTACCATTGATGGAATACAATCTCTCCTTTAAAACAGAATTCAAAAAATGACGCATCGTGTCAGCTGTAGCCTGCAGGAAATTGATACAACCCAACATCCGCCAGTGATCTTTACTTTCAAGACAGCACCATATCTTCAAAACTATATGGAGCTTCTGCTCTCTACCAAGCACTGGCAGTTTCTGGCTGCCTTGCGCCATACACATACCCTAGTGCATGGGTACTCACAAACTTTCTCTCAGGGGCCAAATATACAGTGTGGTTTGTGGCCGAGGGCCGCACCGGTGGGGGCGGGGTCATTGGGGGAAGGGGAGGGGCTAGAGCAAAACAAAACTGTGACCATGAGGTGGAACACATGCCCCTGCAGCGGACGCCTTCATCCACTGAGCCACCGGACCCAGCATACACATCTCTCTCTCTCTCTCCCTCCCTCCCTCTCTCTCTCTCTCTCTGTCTCCCTCCCTCTCTCTGTCTCTCTCTGTCTCCCTCCCTCTCTCTCTCTGTCTCCCTCCCTCCCTCTCTCTCTCTCTCTCTCTCTCTCCCTCCCTCTCTCTCTGTCTCCCTCCCTCTCTCCCTCTGTCTGTCTCCCTCTGTCTGTCTCCCTCTGTCTGTCTCCCTCTGTCTGTCTCCCTCTGTCTGTCACCCTCTGTCGGTCGCCCTCTGTCTGTCGCCCTCCTCCCTCTGTCTCCGTCCCTCTGTCTCCATCCCTCTCTCTCCTTCCCTCTGTCTCCGTCCCTCTGTCTCCCTCCCTCTGTCTCCCTCTGTCTGTCGCCCTCCTCCCTCTGCCTGTCGCCCTCCTCCCTCTGTCTCCGTCCCTCTGTCTCCCTCTGTCTCCCTCCCTCTATCTGTCTCCCTCCCTCTATCTGTCTCCCTCCTCCCTCTGCCTGTCGCCCTCCTCCCTCTGTCTCCGTCCCTCTGTCTCCCTCCCTCTGTCTCCCTCCCTCTGTCTCCCTCCCTCTGTCTCCCTCTGTCTGTCGCCCTCCTCCCTCTGTCTCCGTCCCTCTGTCTCCCTCCCTCTGTCTCCCTCCCTCTCTCCCTCCCTCTGTCTCCCTCCCTCCCTCTGTCTGTCTCCCTCCTCCCTCTGCCTGTCGCCCTCCTCCCTCTGTCTCCAACCCTCTGTCTCCGTCCCTCTGTCTCCCTCCCTCTGTCTCCCTCCCTCTGTCTCCCTCCCTCTGTCTCCCTCTGTCTCCCTCTGTCTGTCTCTCTCTGTTTCCCTCTGTCTCCCTCTGTCTCCTTCCCTCTGTTTCCCTCCCTCTGTCTCTCCCTCTGTCTCTCCCTCTCTCTCCCTCTGTCTCTCCCTCTCTCTCCCTCTGTCTCTCCCTCTGTCTCTCCCTCTCTCTGTCTCCCTCTCTCTGTCTCTCCCTGTCTGACTCCCTCTCCGTCCCTCTGTCTCCGTCCCTCTGTCTCCGTCCCTCTGTCTCCCTCCCTCTGTCTCCCTCCTCTCCCTCCCTCTGTCTCCCTCCCTCTGTCTGTCTCCCTCTGTCTGTCTCTCTCTGTTTCCCTCTGTCTCCCTCTGTCTCCTTCCCTCTGTTTCCCTCCCTCTGTCTCTCCCTCTGTTTCCCTCCCTCTGTCTCTCCCTCTGTCTCTCCCTCTCTCTGTCTCCCTCTGTCTCCCTCTGTCTCTCCCTCTGTCTCTCCCTCTGTCTCTCCCTCTCTCTGTCTCCCTCTGTCTCCCTCTCTCTGTCTCCCTCTCTCTCTGTCTCCCTCTCTCTCTGTCTCCCTCTCTCTCTGTCTCCCTCCCTCTCTGTCTCCCTCCCTCTCTGTCTCCCTCCCTGTCTGTCTCCCTCTCCCTCCCTCTGTCTCCCTCCCTTTCCCTACCTCTGTCTCCCTCCCTCTCTCTGTCTCCCTCTCTCTCTCTGTCTCCCTCTCTCTCTCTTTCCCTCTCTCTCTCTCTGTCTCCCTCCCTCTCTCTGTCTCCCTCCCTCTCTCTGTCTCCCTCCCTCTCCCTCCCTCCCTCTGTCTCCCTCTGTCTCCCTCCTCCCTCTGTCTGTCTCCCACTGTCTCTCTCGGTCTGTCTCCCTCTGTCTCCCCCTGTCTCCGTCTCCCCCTGTCTCCGTCCCTCTGTCTCCGTCCCTCTGTCTCCCTCCCTCTGTCTCCCTCCCTCTGTCTCCCTCCCTCTGTCTCTCTCCCTCTGTCTCCCTCCCTCTCTGTCTCCCTCCCTCTCTGTCTCTCCCTCTCTCTCCCTCTGTCTCTCTCTCTCTCTGTCTCCCTCTGTCTCCCTCTCTCTTTCTCCCTCTGTCTCCCTCTGTCTCCCTCTCTCTTTCTCCCTCTGTCTCCCTCTCTCTGTCTCCCTCTGTCTCCCTCCCTCTGTCTCCCTCTGTCTCCCTCCCTCTGTCTGTCTCCCTCTGTCTGTCTCCCTCTGTCTCCCTCCCTCTGTCTCCCTCCCTCTGTCTCCCTCCCTCTCTCTCTGTCTCTGTCTCTCTCTCCCTCTGTCTCTCTCTCTCTCCGTCTCCCTCTGTCTCCCTCCCTCTGTCTCCCTCCCTCTGTCTCCCTCCCTCTGTCTCCCTCCCTGTCTCTCCCTCTGTCTGTCTCTCGCTGTCTCTCTCTCTCTCTCTGTCTCCCTCTCCCTCTGTCTCCCTCCCTCTGTCTCCCTCCCTCTGTCTGTCTCCCTCCTCCCTCTGCCTGTCGCCCTCCTCCCTCTGTCTCCAACCCTCTGTCTCCGTCCCTCTGTCTCCCTCCCTCTGTCTCCCTCCCTCTGTCTGTCTCCCTCTGTCTCCCTCTGTCTGTCTCTCTCTGTTTCCCTCTGTCTCCCTCTGTCTCCTTCCCTCTGTTTCCCTCCCTCTGTCTCTCCCTCTGTCTCTCCCTCTCTCTCCCTCTGTCTCTCCCTCTGTCTCTCCCTCTCTCTGTCTCCCTCTCTCTGTCTCTCCCTGTCTGACTCCCTCTCCGTCCCTCTGTCTCCGTCCCTCTGTCTCCCTCCCTCTGTCTCCCTCCTCTCCCTCCCTCTGTCTCCCTCCCTCTGTCTGTCTCCCTCTGTCTGTCTCTCTCTGTTTCCCTCTGTCTCCCTCTGTCTCCTTCCCTCTGTTTCCCTCCCTCTGTCTCTCCCTCTGTTTCCCTCCCTCTGTCTCTCCCTCTGTCTCTCCCTCTGTCTCTCCCTCTCTCTGTCTCCCTCTGTCTCCCTCTGTCTCTCCCTCTGACTCTCCCTCTGTCTCTCCCTCTCTCTGTCTCCCTCTGTCTCCCTCTCTCTGTCTCCCTCTCTCTCTGTCTCCCTCTCTCTCTGTCTCCCTCTCTCTCTGTCTCCCTCCCTCTCTGTCTCCCTCCCTGTCTGTCTCCCTCTCCCTCCCTCTGTCTCCCTCCCTTTCCCTACCTCTGTCTCCCTCCCTCTGTCTCCCTCCCTCTCTCTGTCTCCCTCCCTCTCTCTCTCTGTCTCCCTCTCTCTCTCTTTCCCTCCCTCTCTCTGTCTCCCTCCCTCTCTCTGTCTCCCTCCCTCTCTCTGTCTCCCTCCCTCTCTCTGTCTCCCTCCCTCTCCCTCCCTCCCTCTGTCTCCCTCTGTCTCCCTCCTCCCTCTGTCTGTCTCCCACTGTCTCTCTCGGTCTGTCTCCCTCTGTCTCCCCCTGTCTCCGTCTCCCCCTGTCTCCGTCCCTCTGTCTCCGTCCCTCTGTCTCCTTCCCTCTGTCTCCCTCCCTCTGTCTCCCTCCCTCTGTCTCTCTCCCTCTGTCTCCCTCCCTCTCTGTCTCCCTCCCTCTCTGTCTCCCTCCCTCTCTGTCTCTCCCTCTGTCTCTCCCTCTGTCTCTCCCTCTGTCTCTCTCTCTCTCTGTCTCCCTCTGTCTCCCTCTCTCTTTCTCCCTCTGTCTCCCTCTGTCTCCCTCTCTCTTTCTCCCTCTGTCTCCCTCTCTCTGTCTCCCTCTGTCTCCCTCTCTCTGTCTCCCTCCCTCTGTCTCCCTCCCTCTGTCTCCCTCTGTCTCCCTCTGTCTGTCTCCCTCTGTCTGTCTCCCTCTGTCTCCCTCCCTCTGTCTCCCTCCCTCTGTCTCCCTCCCTCTCTCTCTGTCTCTGTCTCTCTCTCCCTCTGTCTCTCTCTCTCTCCGTCTCCCTCTGTCTCCCTCCCTCTGTCTCCCTCCCTCTGTCTCCCTCCCTGTCTCTCCCTCTGTCTGTCTCTCGCTGTCTCTCTCTCTCTCTCTGTCTCCCTCTCTCTCTGTCTCCCAGGCCTGAGCTCCCTGGCCTTGGCTCAACTCTCTGACTACAGGCTGGCGGGAAACATCACATCACAGGCTCTTAACGCACACCTCACCCGGCTCTCACTCCCTGCTGCCCTCCGTCACCTCACCCGGCTCTCACTCCCTGCCCTCTGTCACCCTCTGTCACCTCCTGTCACCTCACCCGGCTCTCACTCCCTGCTGCCCTCCGTCACCTCACCCGGCTCTCACTCCCTGCTGCCCTCTGTCACCTCACCCGGCTCTCACTCCCTACTGCCCTCTGTCACCCTCTGTCACCTTACCCGGCTCTCACTCCCTGCTGCCCTCCGTCACCTCACCCGGCTCTCACTCCCTGCTGCCCTCCGTCACCTCACCCAGCTCTCACTCCCTGCTGCCCTCTGTCACCTCACCCGGCTCTCACTCCCTGCAACCCTCTGTCACCTCATCCGGCTCTCACTCCCTGCTGCCCTCCGTCACCCTCTGCCATCTCACCCGGCTCTCACTCCCTGCTGCCCTCTGTAACCCTCTGCCTTCTCACCCGGCTCTCACTCCCTGCTGCCCTCTGTAACCCTCTGCCTTCTCACCCGGCTCTCTCTCCCTGCTGCCCTCCGTCACCTCACCCGGCTCTCACTCCCTGCTGCCCTCCGTCACCTCACCCGGCTCTCACACCCTGCTGTCCTCTATCATTCTCTGTCACCTCACCCCGCGTGTGTCAGCCGGGCTAAGACAGCTTCCCGGGCACACACACAGCCGCACCTGAGTACTTCACAGGTCTTTAAAAGACCATTTACATGATAACGAGGCTTTGTTGTATTTCACCTCTTCTTAGCGCCCCTGCAGCTCCACTCGGACTATCGCTGGAATCGCCCGGCCCCCATAGAGCAGAGTCTGTGTTTGCTGACACACTGTAAAAAAAACAAAAAAACACAGGTACGATGTCTGCAAGGTCCGCGGGCCGCCAAGGAAGGCTTGCCGGGCCGCTGGCGGCCCGCGGGCCGTACTATGAGTACCCGTGCCCTAGTGCTATAGTGCAAAGGTGTGTGCAAGAGCCAAGCACAGGTTTTGTTTTGGAGGGGTACCCTTCCAGTATAAAGTACAGCGCTTAATTTGTGCCAGTGGTTTCCGGTGCTCGGCACTGTCACTTAATTGTCAACACTGGTGCTTGAAACAGACTGCCACATTGTGGTGTTGTCTGGCTAATTTCGAGATGATAACAACAACAGGTAATTATTAATTCAATGTATATTAAAAATGACAATTACCTGCCACCCAAGTCATCCTTATAGATTTGGAATCCTGAAATAGGCTGAATTGTCACACTTGTGAGAGTGTGAGGGTTAGTACTTGTGTTGTTACTATCATTGCCAGCACGGCAGGGGCAGTGTGGGGTGCAAGCTGCAGTGGCCTCCTGACGCGAGCCCTGGCACTTTTCAAAACATTTTTTTTACAAATTTGGCAAGGACAAAACACTATACATAACCTAACTTTAAAGCGTTTCCCACTTTGAATGTGTGCTGTCCAGTGCAGCTCATAGGGATAATGGGAAAAGTGTGGTGAAAATTAAACTTTTCTCCTACTTTGTGCCTCCATCAAGGAGCCGCATTTTTTTGGTACACAGCCTTGTCTACAAATGTTAGTAGATAGGACCTTACATAAAAAAACATGGGTGGTTGCATGGTAATGCCCATGTACCACCCATGGGATGCCACCTTGACAGTAAGTAGTACTATACACTTGTTTGCTTTACTTTGAGGTAACTTGCCAGCGCAAAACACATTTGATGGTGTAAAGTAAATTCTAATTCAACACTTTGCACCAGTTTGTATGACTATTGGCACAAAACTACCATAATACACATGGGATGCTACCTTGGGTAAAGCAGTGCACAGCTCTACTTTGCTCTACTTTCAGGCAATTTTCACTTTTGGCGCAGAGTTTTGTTAAATCTGGCCTTCAGTGTTTAGCGCTCTTAAGTGCTCTGCTTCAATAGCACCAAATCACCAAATGGTGGCTGTAACCAATAACATGGTGATATTATTTGCCGGCATGACTTCACATGGAACGGTACTAGGCAAGTCTTATTTAAAAAAAAAAAGAGTAATCGGAGATTCGTAATTAACCTTCACTCCCAATTAAATGCGGCGACCAAAGAAAGCAACTCCCACTGTGACCTAACCATACACAGACAGATGCTTTCTTTTCCATAAATTAACCAGTAAAAGACTAGGGGGCAGATTTACAAGCTCATTGCGACACTTACAAAGTGACGCATCTAGGGAGATGCCTCACCTTGTAAAGTCCTGCGTCACATTATACCTGCGTCAGGTATAATGTATGCAGGGTGGGCGTTTCCACACGGGAAAGTCTCGTAGAAATGATAGAGTGAAATCTACAAGATTTCACTGCGCCACTTCTAGGACGCCACTGCGTCAAAACCCTACGCCTGCTTGGAACAGACATAAGGAGTGATGCAGTGTATTAGTAATAGGCCTCCCCATGCATTGCTGGAATTGCGTCGTGCTTGCGACATGACTCCAGCAATGTGTGACTTTTGCGCCGACAGATGCGTCAGAATTTCTGATGCATCTGTCAATCCTTGCGCCATGGTGCGCCGTATTGTAAATACGGCGCATCCATGGTGGGACAAGGGTTTTAGCACGCAGGCGTAGGAAAACTGACGCATCTGTACAGAAGCGTCAGTTTCTTGTAAATAAGCCCCTGAGTTTAGTAACATTCACGCAGCAAGCATGGAAAGAGGGGTACAGCGCAAACTGAAAACAGTTAAGAGTCACAGGAAGATGATCTAATCTGTGTGGAAAAAAAAACATTTACTGTGATGCAAAGGTATTGCTCGTGTTATAGTGCAAAGGTGCCAGCAAAGCCCTGCGTGTGATTTATACTCGAGGTAACCCTCTAGTAAACGTCAACACGCGGGCAACCTCACAAAACCGTGCAATTTTGCGCACTATACAGGTGACGCGAAGTAATATTATGCACGTTAGGGATCTTCAGAACCAGGGTCACTTTACTGTATGTTTGCACAGGCGCTTCAAAACACATGGCCGCGCTTCGCGGCACAAGTGGAGTGCCGATCACTTTTCTCATGTAACAACTCTTTTGCGCTGAATGTTGACTCACAGAATGCCAGGAGTTGTAATTTATGCAAAGAGGGAGTAAGGGAGAAGGAACAGCATAAATATCCATAATTTTTCACGCAAATCCGAATAAACTAAAAGAGTGTGACCTAGCTTTGTGTACAAACCTAATGCCAAAGGAAGCTACTAGCATAAACAAGGGACAAGAAGAATGTTAAGATGTGTCATTGCCACAACAACACACACCCTGTGGCAGCTGTCCTCTTGCTGAAATTTGTAGTGGAGCGTTTACCTCGAGTACATATCTCACACGAGGATCCTCTGGATTGTGCTAGCACAGCAGCACAATACGGGTGCAGATTTACTAAGCTTTTACGCAGTGTTTGCGTCACAAAAGTGACGCAAACAGCACAAAATCTTCTTTTCCGATTTACTTTCCAGTGCTAAACTTGTTCAGCGCTGGAAATAATGTCAAAATGTAACGCAAAGCAGCGCATATCGCTGCTTTCCATTACTTAGCGCCAAGGGGGCGTACCATGGGTGGTGCATGGGCATTCCCATGCAACCACCCATGGTTTCTGATGCTAAATCTAATTTAGTTAAAGAAATAGACAGGATATAGCGTCAGAAAATAGCGCACACTTGAACTAGGCGCTATGAAAGAGAAATTATTTTTTTCTCCTTTATTTTCCGACTTTGCAGGTGTGCTGCACTGTACAGCACACATACAAGGTGGGAAAATGTTTTAAGTTAGTCTAAGCATAGTATTTTGTACTGGAAGGTTACCCTTCCAGTACAAGACCTACGCTTGACTCACGGAGACACCCTTGCACTATGGCGCAAAGGTGTCTCCGTGGCGCACGGCAGCTGATATCACCACTTGTGCTAGGGAAAGAGGAGGAGAGTGCCATAATTCTGTAAATATGGTGCTGTCCTGAATTCTCCTTCTCACGCAGTGCAGCATTTGCGGCTTCTGCACTGCGCTGTGTGAGATACTGGTAAATCTGGCCCCAAGTGTCATCCTAAACAGGGTTTTCTGGCGCAAGGTTAATACTGATGTGCACATTTTTTTATCATTCACCCAAAGCAGCGCTTCTGATTTACAAGCAGTACTGCTCAACATTTTTAGTAAATCAGGACAAAGGTCCCCCAGCATGCGTAGGCGTCTCAGCCCAGAATACCTGCAAAGGTTGCAACCGCAACTACACAATGAACAGGAAACGCAGAGGGCCAGATTTACTATCCTTTCCCACAACACAAGGCAACTTGCTTGCTACGTTGCGTGAAAAGGAGAGCAGAAATGCGCCATAACCAGTGGCGCAGCGTCGCCACACTGCTCAAAAGGAAAAATAAAATTATAATAGCGTATCGTTATTATAATTTTATTATCCTATTGAGTCAGTGGCTCTCGAGGCGAGGCTGGCCAGATCAGGGAGAGGAGTGGTTTACACTCCTTAAGTGTGCATGACTACCTGGCCGGCTCTCTTGGGCTGGCCAAACAGTCCTGCACACTTTGCATCTTCCCCACCAGGCTTGCTTAAGCCTGTATAACGTAGAATCAAGTTACTAAACTTGAAACCAGTATGCACAATTACAAAAATCAACAATCTTTTCACTTTTCTTCATATTCATATATATTTACACTGTTTGTTTTTACATATACTGTTTAGTAACTCAAAGTTATATGTTGACAATCACATATAATAATACTGCACTATATCTGCACAAGCATATACATGAAATCCGCATTCAAGCGTTGACATAATGTACAAAAGTGTTTCTTATGCCCAAAGCATTTCGGTACTAATCCCTTCCTCAGGGGCCCATCTTTAAAAAAATCAAAATAACAACGTACAGGGATCAATTGTTGTATTTCGGGATTCCAAAGTGTGTTTGTGTTAGTAAAATAGACATATTAGTGTAATATAGGTGATATCATGTCACCCTGATACTCCACTCACTAGTCCAAGATGCACAAACAGTGAGATACCGACACGTGAAGAAATCGTCATCATGTCCATGTCATCCTATGACAATCAGTGTACATGCTGAATCTAGGCGGAGTGCCCAGACCAAAAATTACCTCCATGCTAAAACAGTGATATGAAAGGCGAGCTTATAACCCACAGTGTACCTATCTCAATTTCATTACAAAAACGTACTGTATGTCAATGCTGGAGAACCAATCTCCGTAATATATATGTTAGCTGCAAACTAAAAAGGGACACAAGATCAAAACCCATCAATACACTGAATTCCATACTGTTGAAGCACTGGTATTAAGGTTACATTACTATTGTTTAGGTGAGACTCACCTTCCAATGTTATAGTTCTACTTCCTCCTCCGCCCAATGTTACTTGTGTTTGTGTCTGAAATAAAATGCAGGACCGCGTCTGTTATCGCAACAGGAAGCACCCGGGCTCTCCGGTTCCCCATAGCCAATCCCAATGCTGCACTGCAGCCTTGTGATTGGTCTGAGCGCCGACGGGGAATGGGAGGCTTTGCAGGCTTGAAAAAATCTAAGGAGCCAGAACAAGGTTTAGTAGTCAACATTTCATATGACACTCACACCTCAGCAGGAGAAGGTTCTAAATAAAGGCATGACATTTGTACCTACGTATTGCAGGGAGGATTGTTTATGTGCAGGAATGTCAGGAAGAGAGACCTTCCTACACATAAACAATCATTAAAGGCGATTTGTTCCTTCTATGTGTGCTGCAGAATTCAACACACATAAAAAGAGCAAAAAAAAAGTAGTTCTCCTCATTGCGCCATTCTAACGCCTGCTATTGCATGGTGTTAGTTTTTGGCGCTGCCTCAGATTCACAGACCCTTTTAAATCTGGGGCAAAGTCAAAAAGCAATGGGTGCTGCGGTGGAATGCCCAAGCAACACCCATTGCACGACCCTTTCATGCAGATACCTGCGTGAAAGGGTACAATATTTACAAAGGGGTGTTAAGCCATGCAAAGTAACTTAACGCCGCTTTGTAAATGTGGAGCAGGGCATTGCGCCACCGGAGTGTCTGTAAAAGTGACGGTCCGGTGGCGCAATGCCTTTGTGAATATGCCCCAGGTTTCTAGGTTTACTTCCCACAATTGGAGTACTTGTATAACCAGACTAAGAATGAGTAAGCCGCTACCGGACTTCACCTAAGCGTGGAGTTTTATCCTGGATATTAGGAAGTGTCCAGAGGCCACAATATCCTCCCCTGTTTACAGACGTCTTCCTAATGCCCATCATTTACGGTGGCAGTTATGAAAAGTTTGGGGGCCCAAGAAAAATGATTGTAGCCCAAACGGCAATCATTTTAGGTTTTCAAGCAGAGACATTGTTCAAAGTAACAGGGATGACACACCAGTGATGACTGGTGTTCATTGCAGTTCTCATGATGTGGTCTCTCATTGCTGTTTCAAGGAGCATTGATCCCAGGCATCTAGGATCCTCTATGGACCAGGGAAAGGGCTACCACAAACCAGGGGCGGCTCCTCCGCTATGGCGGAGGAGCGTCGCTCCACTGCTTTCTCGCAGTGCGAGAAGCCAAAACATAAAATGGTAATAACTTTAAGTTATTACCATTTTATGTTTGATTTGCCGGCAGGTGGGTGGGCGGGGCTCTCTGCTCTTCGAGCAGAGCAAGGGAGGAGTGGTTTGCCCACTCCTGAGTGCGCAAAGACTGTTTGGTCGGCCCTCTCGGGCCGCCCAAACCAGTCATGCACACTCTGCCAATGCAGCCTGCATGGAGAACATGCCCACCCCACTAGCCCTTAGCTAGGCGCCGTCCCGAAGAATCACAATGCCAATCATCGGAGCGTTGTGATTGCCTTAGGGGAGGGAGCCTGGCTGCCTGCTCCCTGTTCCTGTCGGAGACAGGAGAGCAGGAGGAGAGAAGATGCGGGACCCGGAAAAGGAGGGTTTTAATTGTTTTTTTTAATTATGGCCCCCCCTCACGACCACCCCACCCCCCCTCCCTGCCCCCATCCCCCCTCCCTGCCCCCATCCCCTCATCTGCCCCCACCCCCCGCGAGCCATGCCGGCCGCTACTGCGACAAACAGCTAGGTGATAACATTGTTGACACTCAGATTGTTGGCTGTTCTGAAAATCCGAATCCAATTTCCCCTTTTGTGACACAATAACACTAAATATTGTATAAGTTCTTTATGCCCCCTCAGAAAATCGGTCTTAACGGAAAACCTTTCAGTTGAAGTATCAGTTTCACATCAGTGTGAAGGAGTTGCTATGTTTTCTGGAGCAAATACAGATATTCTGGTAATTAAATAAAAGATTCATATTAAAATATTTCTAGAAATCTTTGGTAATAAAAGTAATGTGGTTGGGCTCCCATGAACAAATTTATTACCACTTTGTATGGATGCAAAGTCAACTTAAGTGACACAAACCGACACGAAGTGCTGATATTTTATTGAGGGCCAGATTTAACACTTAATCACACAGCACAGTGCAGCAGCCGCAAATGCTGTGCTGCGTGAAAAGGAGAGAGAAGTAGAGCTCCATATTTTCAGAAATACAGCTCTCTCCTCCCCTTTCCCTAGCGCCGGCGCTGAAATCAGCTGCCGTGCGCCACGAAGACACCTTTGAGCCATAGTGCAAGGGTGTCCCCGTGAGTGTAGCATAGGTTTTGTACTGGAAGGATAGCCTTCCATTACAAAATACCATGCTTAAACTAACTTTAACCCTTTCCCCTCTTTGTATGTGTGCAGCACACATACAGTCGGATAAGGAAGGAGAAATTAAAGCATTTCTCCTTCCTTGCGCCTACTTCAAAAGGGCGCAGTTTTCTGATGCTAAACCCCGTCTACTTTATTTAGTAAAAAGGGTTTCGCATCAGAAATCTTTGGTGGTTGCATTAGAATGCCCATGCACCACCCATGATACGCCCCCTTGGCGCTAAGTAATGCAAAGCAGCGCTATGCGCTGCTTCGCGTTACTTTCACGTTATTTCCAGCGCTAAACAATTATAGCGCTGGAAAGTAAAATTATAAAAAACGATTTTGCGCCACTTTTGTGTTGCAAATCGCAGTGTAAAATCTTAGTAAATCTCCCCCTTAGTTTCCAGCACACAACTTGTTTTGCCCAGTGAAATTGCCTAAAACTAATGCATGCACCATTTTAAAATAATTGGATGTTCTCAATCAACCATCTGTTGCTTGCTTCCGCGAGACAGGCACACAAAAGTAGAAAAAATTAGCTTTGCCCCTTCTGGAACAAAACCTGTGCAAGACAACCCAGACACCTTTGCACTATGGCTCCACGGTATGTGCGTGGCAAGAGGCAGCTAGAAAGTGCTCCATCGCTTGGGAAGAGAGCAGTAGCTTCATATCTTTGCAGATAGGGCGTTGTCCTGTTCTCACCCTTTCACTTGGGTTGCTTCCCTGCATTGCGTCAAAAATAATACATGTGCCCCGAAGAGATATGTTCAGCTAATTCTGTGGATTTTGTCTTTTTTTTCGTAGCCTTCCTCGCTTAAATCTTCAGATTTATTGCTGGGTATGGTTGTGATTTGCCTCTGATGTTATCTTCTCATGAACATGGTAATTTTTCTCTACTGTTCCCAGTGATTTATGAAGCACTGTCGGTTTCCTTCCTCTCAACGCAAATGGTTTTCCCCAAAACAAAGCTTATTTTATAGCAAAAAAAGTTGTGCTGTGATGTGTAAGATAAGTGACATGCAAAGTGAGATTGCACTTATCATGTCGGCGTGCTTTTATTCTAATAATTAAGGAGTTAATTTACTTTTATACTTCAAATGTTTGCCTAGGGGTGAAACTGCCAGTCTCCGCCTTCAGAGACACATCTCTGTTATCTTCATACATTGTTCAAAGAGGATTGCACCTCCATAAACAATATCTATGATTTTGTTGCGTTTGAAACTATTACAATTTTGTTTTAAAATGCCTCTGAATCAGGGAATGGCTCATATATGCCCTATGGGTGAACACGTAGCAGTCTACAAGTCTGTCTGTTCCAAAATATCCCAAACCTGCCTTAAAGTCCACAGTAGCACTTGCAACCAAAAAGAGGGCTACACATCCCTTTTAGAATATGGTAGAGAGCAGTGCCATTTTAAAGAACTTTAGGGCTACAGGCAAGACATATTTTGGGGTCCCCCTGTTCAGAACAATTAATTCAAACTATTATAATGCCAAACAATATTGAATTCTCTGCTTAACTTTCAGAAGGGGACATGTACACATAGCTCATAGGGCCTGGCCTCCGCCAGCCAAATAGTACCAAAAGAAAACTTGAACACGCTTTAATAATGCCATTTCTTTTTGTGCTTGGATCTAGATTTTTATGCATGCAACAGTACTATTTTCCGTTGCATGTAAAGGTAGATTTACTAATATATCATGCAGCGCAGCGACCAAAGTTCTTTTGATCCCATATGTACACCCGGGGCGATATTTATGATCTGGTTTGCGTCCCGTTTGCACCACGCAATGTGGTACATGCACAAGCAACGCAAACCTTAAGTGAGATTTATGAAGCCACACAAGGCCACTTTGCGTGGCCCTGAGTGTCGCCATAAATCTGGTGTAAAGCAATGCAGTGCAAATCGCTGCTTTGCCTTACTCTGCCCTGGGAAGGTGTTCCATGGGTGTTACGTGGGTGTTCCCATGCAACTAATATGGATTTTGACGCATTCACAGATTTTCCAGAATTGGTAAACCTGGGAATGTGTCAAAAAGATATGGCTTCCCAGGGGAGGTGCAACGAGGAGAGATATCTTTGTTTCTCCTTGTTACTTCCTCTTTCTATGTGTGCTGCATTCTGCACACATAGAAAGAGGAATATGTCTCAGGGGATTGTTTTTGTGCAGGAAGGTGCCCTTTCCTGCACAAAAACAATGCTGCATGCAACAGAGGCTCCCTTGCACCATGGTGGAAGGGTGGCTGCGTTGGCACGAGGCTGCCAAAAGGGCACCAGCGCAAAGGAAAAGGCAGGAATGCACTGTATTGACTTAAAAACAACACATTCCTGCCCTTTCTCTGTCACGCAGGGCAGCACACCAAGGTGACTAGCTGCGCTGCACTGCGTGACAATTTCGTAATTATGCCCCAGATCCTAAACAGGGTTTAAATCTTTTGACTTTTCTGGGAACATTTGATTGTGTTTGGTGTAAAAGTTCCAGCATTTATCTATCATGTTTTGAACTGTTGATTATTTTATTTATTGTTTAGCTGACTGTTGCTGGTTTTCCTCTCTCCTGTGCTCTTTAGTAAACATCTTAATTTTTAAATGAACTGATGGATAGGTTTGAGGTGCTAGTCCTTGTTCGAAAATTGCCTCTCAGATATTCTGTTGTTCTTATATTTGATCAATATACCTTGTCCAGACTGGTGACTATATTGTTTGCGAAACTTAATATAGCATGTGTTACCAGTTGTTTTTACACTATGTATATCATGGTTTTTATTCACCCAAGAAGTTAGTGATGTTAATTCTTAGACACCCAAAACGAAGATTTTCAAGAAGTAATATTTTCGTTTTAATTCCTTGGATGGAGACTAAAATAGTTTCAAAGAGGCTGTTTTGCCTTCCTGTAGATCCATACTATAGAAGTCCTTTAGGTGGCAATCATACAAAAGCTAAACTAATTCAGCCTGCCTTTAAATCCCACCATAGGACTGAATCTTCTCTACTCTTTGTAAGGGTTGAACACCAGGGTCCTTATTACACATAGGGTACACTTTTCCTGTTGGCGCCATGGTGCATCTTTAAGTAGCTGTACCATGTGCAAACAGAGAAAGAGTGCCCTTTTATGAAGAATGCGCTGCCCCCAGGGCAGCCGCTAACTCACGCAGCTCTGGAAGTAGCACATTCAAGTGAAATACAGAGCACTGCTTTAAAGCTGCTCCATGTTTCATTGTGCAGGTGGCAACCTGCCTCCACTTTGGGGATGGATTAGAGCTCCCGTGGCAGGCAGGTGCAGCACGTGACTGCACCCACCTGCATGGGAATGTCTGGGGGTCCATGGGATCCCCTTCCTTCCTCCAGAGGGCTGCCATCAGGGGCCAAACTTATATTGCACCACCTTTTTGAGGCACACTTTTAGTGTGCCTCCTGACAGCTTCTGTGCCTTTGCGCTTGCGTCCATAATATGGCGGGGGCACAGAGGCAGATAGATTCCCTTATTTGCATGAGCCACGTGAAGTGGCAGCCCTTGTGTATCCTCTGGGTGGGGGATTTTAATTGTACCATCTGCTCGTATAGCACCAAACGAGTCTGTGGGTTGTTGGACACAGAGGGTCAACCCCAGCCACATTTTATCCACACACCACAGGGCGAGGCCCTAAATACTATTATCTTTGAAAATGATCTGTGTTTGACTAATAATCTGGTCAGTAGCCCCTTATTACAATGCCCTACTTTTGTCGGAGGGGGTAGGGAAAGTTTTATTGACTTCATGTTTATATCAAGAAAGTTTGCCCCTCTCGTTGGTAATTTCGAGGTGGAACCAAACAATGCTAGCGACCATAATCCCCTCATTGTTTCCCTTAATATTACAGCCCAGGTTGGGAAAGGAGATGGTCGCGCCATTTATTACAACCCCAATAAAGGGGTAAGATTAAAATGGGACAAAATAAATCCTATTCAACTTGAGGAGAAAACCGTTAAGGCAAACTTAAACCCTATCATGAGATGCCTCCAACATGATTCTTCCTCCGATGAGGTTGTCCAGGATTTTGAATTGATCTGTGCGGACGTGGCAAAACGTTTAACAAGATCAGTACAGTTTAGGGAAGTTCAGGAGACAAGGTGCTTTAATGCTGAGTGTTCCAGAGCCCAAAAGAATCCTAAAAAGGCCCTCCATGCAAATCCACAGGACAAGTGTCAAATTAAAAGTGCCAGACAGGCTGACAAAAATACCATCGGCCAAGGGAAAGAGGAGTTGAGGAGGCTAGCCTGGGAAGAACTGGAGAGGACCAGTGCGCTCAGAGATATTAAAAGTTTTTGGGAGGTCATAAACCGCCCCCTATTTTCGGATGAGGTTAGGCGTGCGGATTCATTGATTCTGGGGAAGTTTTGGAATCCCACTTCTCTGCCATATTTAATCAAAATTCAATCTCCTTACAGGAGAAAGGAGGGGATTTGCCATCAGATTTAATCTTAGCCTCCCAACTCAGCGCCTCCTTCACAGTGGTTGAGGTTGAGGAGGCCCTAGCAAAGGGAATTTGTTTGAAAGCCCCAGGCCCTGATGGGGTCCCACTAGACCTGTTCAAAAGCAACCCCAATCTTTGGGCACCCCTGCTGACTAATGTTTTTAAAGCAGTGGTGATTGGTGATTGGTCCCATCCCAACAACCTTTAAGGAGGCCATTGTGGTCCCAGTATATAAAAAGGGCAATAGGAACGACCCCGCCTGTTATAGGCCAATTTCCCTTATTGACGCAACTGTAAAAGTTCTGGGAGGGTCATTCTAGCTCGTCTTGAGACCTGGGCGAGTAATACTGAGATCATGTCTGAAATGCAATATGGCTTTAGGAGGGGGATGGGCACCACAGAACAGTGCCTCAACTTGTCCCTGATTATGGGCAAGTACATGAAGGCCAGGAGGGGCTCTATCAACCTCGCCTTCATGGACTTGTCCAGTGCCTTTGACAGTTAATCGGGAGAAATTGTGGGGACTAATGGAGAAAATGGGTATTGAAGAAGCTCTCAAATCCCTTTTGCGTAGGCTTCATGCTTCCACCACCGTCGCAATACGATATGGCCCTCGGGGGGAGAAGTCTAGGCCTATTGTTTCAACAGAAGGTGTTCGGCAGGGGTGCATCTTAGCTCCATTTCTTTTTTTATTGTATGCTAATGGCTTAGAGTAATTTTTAATTGAGAAGGAACTTGATATTCCTCGAATAGGAGGCAACCCGGTCCCCTTATTGTCATTCCCGGACGACACTGTGTTAATGGCCTTCACAGCCAACAGTCTCCAAAAATCATTGGATGCCTTCACAGATTTTATGTTAGCATTGGACCTAAAAGTGAATTTTATTAAATCATATATTATGTATGTGTCCCCAAACCAACTAAAACAAGAAAATCTGTAGTAAGGGGTAAGACCGTTGATAAGCTGTCTAACTTTACATATTTGGGGAACATTTTTAATAATAAAATGAATTGGGATTCTCTCATTACATCAAGGGTACAACACACTAGCCAGGTAGTGGAGGGTTTATTCCGCTTCGCCTGTAAGTTAGGCCATAAGCCGGTGACAGAGATGATCACCCTGTATAAAGCTAAAGGCTTATCTGTTGCATCTTACGGAGCAGGAGAGTAGGGTCATCACAAAAGCAGCCGTTTACAAGTTGTAGAAAATAATTTTATTAAAAGGCTACTGATGACCCCAAAGAGCGCCCCACACATTTTTGTCATTCCGAGGTGGGATTGGATTACCTGGAGGATCGAATTGATATTGCCCCTTTGCTCCTCTGGGCTAAAATCTGGCTGTCGGAGGACTTAACGTTTTCAAGGGAAGTTATCAAGGATTGTATCAATCTTGATAGTGCTCTGGCGATCCCTTGGCTACGATTTGTCAGAGATAAATTTTATGAGATTGGTCTGGGGCACTACTTTGATGATCCCGCTAGCATCCATACGAATGCGAAAACCACGATAAAGGAGGCATATAAGTCTGAGGTGAATATGCGCCGGCACCAATTGGTGGTGCTAGGTCACCCATGTTTGCCCATTATCCAATAGCAATTTTATTTATCTTTTACTACGAATGTACAGACACGATTCTTTATGACTAGATTTCGCCTACGCACTTTGCACTTCCTCGTGGCATTTCCCACACAGTCCGGATGGGTGGACAAACTCATCCCTTGCCCATGTGACAATTTGGCAGCTCAGAGCACCCTGCACTGTATGCTGTTTTGCCCTCTTTATAGAGAGCCGAGGGTACCATTTTTAGCACCACTTTTTAGGGGACTCCGCCCTTGTACCTACATAGATGGTTTTAACTTTTTGCACTCTTTGTCTACGGTTTCTATTTGCACCGCTGTTTCCAATTACATTAAAACTGCAATGCTAATGAGAAAACGATATGAGTCACAATAGATAAACGGGCACTTTATTTTTTATACTTCTTACATAACAACTTTCTTATATTAATGAAATTTGATGATTGCCATTACAGCTTGTTGTTCTGGGCATTGGGCATGTGGGACTATATTTCTCTGGAAATTGCAAACTGCTTAAATTATATGAAAGGCTGAGTTTTATTGACATTTATTTATGTTACCGCACAAATTTGGTATGGAAACATCTTTTAAAGTATTATGTACGTTTGTTAAGCTTTTATGGTCTATGGAACCGAATAAAGTTATTTTGACTTGCATGAGCCACGCCCCCATGAAAATGAGGGAATGCCCACTTGAGATAGCGCTGGCGCTACATGTGCGCCACAGATATTGGTATTATAGAAGGGGCCCCACAAGCATCTGCTGCCCCATTTGTAATAGCAAAGTGCCCCGGGGGTGCACAAAGCGGGCACATATGTCTGTTGCACCTTCTGTTCACTCTCTGTAATATGGCTGCAGGAGTTACTGGATAGAAAGGAAGTACCATTCTAGCAACACTAGACCTTGGCGCTGTGTTTAACACTAAGGACCAACATGTGGGCCTCAGTCCTGGCCACTAGACCAATAGGACAAGAGTGGCACATGTGCCTTGTCTTTTTCCTGGTTATTCTCTGCGACCTATATCAGAAAGTTTCATTTGGATTCTTTAATATATCACTGCACTCGATAGTGACCAATCCCTATTCGCGCAGCAGGGATAGCACCACTGCCCAGTTATCTGTAATACTTTCTCAAGCACTCATCCATGCTTTTGGGGTTGCTATTCAGCCTTATAATAAGGATTCTCAACTGCCTATTAGTCTAGGCAGGAATAAAAAAATAATGAACTAATGTCAGCACTTGTCTGTTATCCAGTCAAGTTTGGGTGAGGGAAAGCAGGCTTCTGCCAAACTCTGTTATTTGAGTATAATTAAAAGAACAGATTTAAGGGCCTCTCCTCGGACAGTTTTTCCATGACATTAAACTTATGGACAGAGTTAAATACCTGGGGTGTTCATAATTTATGTGTATAAGAATTATAGGCCAACAGTATAGTCAAAGAGGCCATCTTTCAATTCACAGGGTAGAGTCAATCTTGCCCTTATCCCCAAAACTTGTGTTACTGGATCTCTGTCTAACTCCACTGTTAATAACTGTAACTCGGACAAGTTTTGTCTGCATTAAGGGGTTTTATGCCACTTAAATAGAGCACGAAATGCAGGAGCTCACCTGACTTCTGGGTCTTGGCTAAGAGGCCTTAACTCACGGACCTTGAGATCTCTACTTCGTCTACCAGTAGGTCATATGATTGAATTCAAAGCAGAATGTGCTACATATAAAATCATTCAATAGAAAGTGTCCAGTTGTTTCTTGTGGCTCATACCATTGTGCCTCTCTACTGCTCTGTAAGTTTGGGCCTTCCAGTAAAGCCCAAATGTACACTAGCAATAAAAGGAGGCAGGTCTGGACTGGAAACCAAAAGCAGCCCTGGCAAAAATGTTCAATGAGCCAACCCTGCTCCCTTCCTCCCCTTCTCTCTCTCATTTCCTGTACATCTATTCTCTGTCTCTCTCTCCTCTCTATATCTCCTATGCCCCTCTCTGATTTCTATCCATTCTGTCTTTCCCTTATCTCTCTTTCAGTTTCTGCTTATGCCTCTCCTGTGCCTGCTGCAATACAGCAATAAAACCCTGGAACCTGAAGAGTAGTTTAGCATGTCACACAACCAACTCACCCCCAACTGGCAGATCCTTAACCTTGTCTCCTCAAGATCACCAACAATTCACTGCAAAGCACCTATATCTCTGAACTGAATCGACCACTTTGCTATCCATATATCTCTGCTCAGCATCCTACCAGCACACTAAGGTCATATCAAAATGGAAGACCAAACCTTCAGATCCTTCAACAACTTGCACACACCCTAGCCCTATGGCACTAAGGTGTGTGCATGGTGCACGGCCACTGAAATCAGCGCCGGTGCAAGGGAAAGGGGAGGAGTGAGCCATATCTCTGAAGATATGGTGCTCTCCTGCTCCCTCCCTGTCGCTCCACGCAGTGCAGCCTCGCGGGGGGCTGCGCTGCGTTGCATGACTTTTTTTGTAACTCTCCCCCGCAATCTTTTCAAGACAATTAAGCACTGCATCAATCCCTTGCCAGATCCATCTCTTCCTCACTACACAGAAAAGTGCAATGCCATCAACCTTAAAAAAATACAGGAGCTCTAACAGCACCTCAACAACACTGAGCCTCCATCATCTCTTACACTACACCTTTCAGTAGAGTCCAGCAATGGTCACAATTCAAAGCCCTGTCTCTTTCAGATCTCACTGACAACTCAACTCCATCAAAGCCACTTCTTATGAAGATGATGTCTTACTCTCGTCCTTCAACACAGGTCTCTCTGGGGAAGCTCTCTTATCCCTATTCATCATTATTAATGCCTCCCTCGCTCAAGACATCTTCCCAAAAGCTCCCAAGACAGGCCAGATTCTCTCACTCCCAAAGAAACCTACCCTAGACCTTGATGACCCCACCAACTATCGGCCCATTACTCACCTACCTTTCATCACCAAGATCACTGAAATAACAGTCTACATTCAACTCTAAAATCATACTAATGCAAACCATCTTCTGGCTTCAAAGTATGCAGGAGACTGCTGCTCTACTTATTGTAGACTATGCCCTTATGACCACAGATGAAAGACGGCCTCTGCTTCCTGATATGACTGGGCCTCCCAGCTGCCTTTTACACAATCAACCATCCCACTCTCCTAAGCACCCTGGTGTCTCAAATGGTATTCATTGACAATGTCCTTCACTGGTTCTTCTCCTACCTTTCCAACTGACACAGTTTCGTTCACATGGTCCCAAAAGATCTCTATCACTGTGGAGCCTCCCAGGATAACATACTCTCCTCTGCCATCCTGAACCACTACATAGAGCTGCTTGGTGCTCTACTCACAGATAACAGCATCAAATTTCACCAATATGCTGATGATACCTACCAGCCTTGAAAAACTCCTCTGCTTCTCACATCCAGGTCCAGATTTACAAAGATTATGCGTCAGGGTTGCGCCACTTTTGTAGCCCAGAACCTGATGCAAAATCCATGTGGCATTTACTAAGTCATGCAAAACAATTTGTGTGGCTTTGCATGGTTTAGTACATACAAAGTAATGCAAGGCAGTGCACTTGCTGCCAGGACACCAGCATATTGGAAACAAGGAAGTATAAAGCAGAAAAAAACAAGGCAGCAGATCTTTTCCATCTATGCATCTAGGATCTGGAACACTATCCCTGTATCCATCAAGACCACCCCAGTGTTGCTCTAACTTAGTAAAGAGGTGAAGATGTACCTCTTTGGCATCACCTCACTCAGAGACCTTTTTCTTAACGGACAACTATTATCCTTCTTCTTGTTTGTAAAACAATTCGGACTACATGATGGTCAATTTTTGAACTAGGGCTCCTTACATCATACTCTCCGAATAGATTGGGCTATCTCCGACACAGAACCCGAAACACATGCCCTAATATAAGCCATGTAGAGTATGAGACATGCGTGTAGAGTAGTTAGTTGGCTTGATAACGCTATCCTATCCCATACCCAACTCCTCCAACAAACTCTCCAAGATACTTGGGAACTCGAGTTATGCAGACCACTCAATGACAAAGAATGGACGAAAGCCCTATAATACCCAAATACAGTATTTTGTAATGCTCGCTTAAAATTAATACAATTCTTCATCCTCCTTAGGGCTTATTTCTCTCAATTCAAGGTAAACCGCCTATTACTCAAGGCTAATGCAGCTTGTGCCTGCTGTGGGTCCTTGTCAGCTCCCTTTTATCATATGCTTTGGGGGTGCCCTAACTTGACATCTTTCTATTCTGGAGTTCTGCTATGGATTACAGAACTAACGGGTCTCCCAAAACTGGACACGTGGGAAGCCTATGCGCTGGGAATCTTGGGGCGGCGGAAGAAAGCTAAAACTACCCTGTGCTTCCTAGACCTAGTGCATCTGCTCACAAAACGAGCTATCAACAGTAAATGGCGCTCACCTCAGCCCTCCCCCACATTAAAAGGCTGGAATCAAACTCTTCTCCATTACGCTGAAGCAGAAGGGATGGCCCTTTGCAGAGAGGAAGCCCATGGACTCGGCAGGCGCCCTATTGCTAGCAATTAGGACCCATTGTGAATGCCTCTCATATTGAGCCCCAGTAATAAGGCATCATTTCTTGGAATGGCCCCCTCAGCTGAGCAGACGCAGAGGCTCCCATTCCCCTTCGAATATCCATGAACCACCATCACACTAGAGGCTCTATTGTCTTGGCCTCTACCCGTCCAACTTATCCACATTTCTCCCTCCCATATTTTTATCCCTGATCGCGGTATTCCAGAATCCCACAAGACCTATATTTCACAACGTCACTAACTCTTGAACATTGACCTGGCCTCTTAGGCCCAGATTTACAAAGCACTTGCATTACCATTGCATCATGCAAGGCAGCTCAAGGCAACGGAAGGGCTTCAATGAGATCTAGTAAGCCACGCAAAGCCACCTTGCTTAGTAAATCTGGAGTAACGTAAGGCAGCCCTAGTCGCTGCCTTGCGTCTCTCTGCCCTGGGAAGGCGTTCCATGGGTGGAGCGTGGGTGTTCCCACACATCCTCCCATGGTTTTTGGTGCATTCCCAGATTTGCTAAAACTAGTAAACCTGGGAATGCGTTTAAATACTACGCCTTCCCAGATGAGGTGTAACATATCTTTATTTTTCCTCGTTTTTTCCTCTATGTGAGCTGCATTCTGCGGCACAAGTAGAAAGAGGAGAAGCCTCAGAGGATTGTTTTGTGCAGGAAGGTGTCCCTTCCTGCACAAACCAATCCTGCCTGTAACACAGGCACCCTTGCACCAGTGCATGGAGAGAGCAGGAATGTGTCATATCTTAGTAGATATGATGCATTCCTGTTCTCTACCTGTCACGCAGTGGCGCAAATTGTCTTGCTGCTTTGCATGACTTGTTAGTAAATCTGCCCCTTGTTGTATTAGTCAGTTAATCTCCCCAGCAGCAACCTAACCCATTACCTTCAGACCGTTATGACGAGCCATAACACAGTAGAACCAAGACATATAAATTTGCCCTGCTGTTTAGCTGATACAGGTCCTCATTAATATTCAGTTTAGCCTAGTTTGTCCGTCAATAGGCGATTTGTCCTATGAGGTATCATAGATTTTCCCTTTCTGTGATTACTGTCTTTGCCTGTGGTTGTTACAGTTTAAAAATGTAGTTTTAACCTGCCTGTGATTGTATATTTTATCACCTGTTTTGTGTGTTAAACTTGTGGTTTTCCTGCCCATGATTGCTTCCATTTAACGTGTTGAATTGTGGGATTTGCAGTCCAAACTCTGTAGTTTGTCGCTCTCATTCCTGGTGACTATTCAGTTTTCCCTCCAAATTTCTCCTTTGCTCTGTGCTAAGACCTGTATGTTAAACAGTGCACCCCCAGCCACCATTTTGTGTTATCAAGCCAGTGAAACCAGCCCCCCCTGCCTCCCCTCCAGCAACAGGGATTTTCTACATCAGAGGGTGCTTCTGTGAGCTGTTTAAACTGTGTTTAATAGGGACTGTGCACTTCGTTTTTTGGCCAGGAGAGGGAGTAAAGTTGTATTCAAACAGTATTGTTAGATTTCAAGTTTGTGAGGCCTTTACCTGCAGAAATCCAAAGGGTGGATTGAGCCTGTCTGTCTCCTAGGAGATTCTGGACAGGAGAAGCAGCCCCCACCCCCACCCCCAGGCCAGCAGGCCTAGGACTGGGGATTGGCTATTCAGCTCCCAGGCAACTCTGAGCCCTCCCCTCACACCTGCCCAGGTCCCTTAAGGCTTTGCTGGGTGCACCCCAAATTATTCTCCTCCATCTTGTGAGTTGCAGCCTACCTGTGCCCCAGATTGCAGTGAGCAGAGTCCAGCAAGTGGTAAGGAGGCAGACTAGTGCTGTCTCTTCCTCCTCCAAAAAGTTTTTAAAAAACGATTTTCCCTTTCTGTGATTACTGTCTTTGCTCTGTGGTTGTTACAGTTTAAAAATGTAGTTTTAACCTGCCTGTGATTGTATATTTTATCACCTGTTTTGTGTGTTAAACTTGTGGTTTTCCTGCCCATGATTGCTTCCATTTAACGTGTTGAATTGTGGGATTTGCAGTCCAAACTCTGTAGTTTGTCGCTCTCATTCCTGGTGACTATTCAGTTTTCCCTCCAAATTTCTCCTTTGCTCTGTGCTAAGACCTGTATGTTAAACAGTGCACCCCCAGCCACCATTTTGTGTTATCAAGCCAGTGAAACCAGCCCCCCTGCCTCCCCCTCCAGCAACAGGGATTTTCTACATCAGAGGGTGCTTCTGTGAGCTGTTTAAACTGTGTTTAATAGGGACTGTGCACTTCGTTTTTGGCCAGGAGAGGGAGTAAAGTTGTATTCAAACAGTATTGTTAGATTTCAAGTTTGTGAGGCCTTTACCTGCAGAAATCCAAAGGGTGGATTGAGCCTGTCTGTCTCCTAGGAGATTCTGGACAGGAGAAGCAGCTTCCAACTCCCTGGGCAGCAAACCTTGTCTGAGGTTGCTGGGACCTTATATAGTCTGCTAGTGGCTGCTACATGTATACACTGATTGGTGGTTGTATCTGATGTTTCTATTGGTTTGAGTTAGTGTCCTCATTGGTTGGGTATTTGAGGGTTCTGATTGGTTTCTGGATCTGTGATTCAATCAATGTAGGGTTGGGACTAGGGCTAGGGTTATGATTTCTATTGGAAGCAGGGACTAGGGCTTCCTGTTTTATTGGTTGTTGGGACTAAGGTGGAACTAGGACTAGGGTTAGGCCTTTAATTGGAAGTAGCGATTAGGGCTTCTGGTGTTATTGGTTGCTGGACTAGGTGTGGGACTAAGAGTAGGGTTAGGCTTTCTATTGGAAGTAGTGACTAGGGCTTCCCGTCCCATTGGTTGCTTGGACTAGGGTTGGGACTACTGGTAGGGCTAGGGCCTCTATTGGACATAGAGATCAGGGTTTTTTAACTGATTGGATGCTTGGAGTAGGGCTAAGATTGGCTGTAAGGTCCTGATCTCCTTTTGGTTCTAGCTTTTAGGGCTAGTGTTGTGATTGGATAGTATTAGGGCTAGGGTTCCCATTGGCTGACGGGGTCACCTGATTACTAGGGGTATCAAAGGCCAGGGTTAGGGCGTCTCAGCCCGGGCGTCGAGGCTAAGGGCAGAGAGGACAAGGGTGAGTGCCTGTTTGAGCCTGTTAAGGGTGGAGAGGACAAGGGTGAGTGCCTGTTTGAGCCTGTTAAGGGTGGAGAGGACAAGGGTGAGTGCCTGTTTGAGCCTGTTCGAGGCGGGCCAGGGCCAGGAATGCTGCCCATCTTCCCATTAATTAATGTGTCTATTACTTTTCTCCTGAAAAAGCATATCTAATGCACTACCCTATTTCACATCCGCTACCTCTATCAATATTTTTAATCTGCATATACTTACCTCCTTTATGCATCTATATACTCTCAATGTACTTATGGATCTATATATTTATCACTTTCTTCTAATTTAGCATTTCCAATGCACTACCCTATTTCTCAGCCTATACTTCCCTCAATATATCTTCTAGCCCAACTTTTTGACTCATCTCAAACTTCTTTCTACTACTTTTTCCAATTCACTACCCTATCTCACCCTATACATCTATCACTATATCCTCTACACCCACTCTCTCATTTATCGCAAACGCCATACCACTACTATGTTCCCCAAAATAACCCTTTCTTGACTCTCTCCTACTCTACCCCTCCTTGTATCTTCTGACACCTCCTTTACTGTACCAATGCCCAAGACAAACCTTTCTAAACTCTTCCCTCTGACTCTTCCCCTCCAAAAACCCTTTTTACTCATCAAAAGCCTCCTCCTACTGCTATGACCTACAAAAAGAAATCCTTCACTCTTCTATCCCACAACTATCCTTTTCAATCAAAATAACAGACTAGCATGTTCACTTCACTAATTCCATATTCCACTATACTAATTCACCACTAATCCTTTATGGGTTCCAGAGTAGCGTGCTACTCGCCAACAAAGCGCTTCAACACCCACCAGGGGTAACAGGCGCTATATGAATGCAAACCTTTCTTTCCCTTCTATCCCTCCACTATCCTTCTCACTCCAAATAACTGACTAATATCCACCACTCAAATTACTTTCATATTTCACCATACTAATTCACCACTAATCCTTTATGGGTTTCCGGAGTAGCGTGCTACTCGCTCAAAAAAAAAAAAGCAATTCAACACCCCATCAGGGGTTAGAAGCGCTATATATATGCAAACCTTTTTTCCCTCTTCTATCCCTCCGCTATCCTTCTGAATCCAAATAACTGACTAACATATCCACCACTTAAAATTTACTTGCATGTTTCACTATACTAATTCAACACTAATCCTCTATGGGTCCCGGAGTAGCGTGCTACTCGCCGAAAAGCGCTTCGACGCCTCGTCAGGGGTAGTAAGCGCTATACAAATGCAATTACAATACAATACAATAGCCATCTCCAATGGACTTAATATTATGTATTGCTAAGCATTGTGTTTCCATCCTCTATTGTCTCTGCTGAGGTTAAACTCTAACAAAGATGGTTTAAAAAAAAGAGAAGATGCACCTCTTTTATTAGCACTAGATCACAATGCATTAATGATCCGCAAAGCCAGCTACCTCTCTTGTCACTCTTTTACTTTATGCTTGTCTTTGACCCTGTCCAACACTCCTCTGCCTTTTGGCTAGGTTTGCACTATAGAAATACTACACACATACATACATACATACACACTGATGCGCCAGCAGCCTGGGCCTTAAAAAACAGCCATCAATCGTTCCAGGTCCCATGGAGCTGACTGATGAGATAAATGACAAATTCGGCCCTGACGGGAGGGTACAGAAAATTCTTAGTGCAGCTGCTTGACCAGAAACAAACCAACCCCTAGTTCCTCCTTATTTAATCAAGATGGCCGTTCCACTTGTGCACCCAGTCTGTTGAGGCTGCTTGTGATCATCTCCTAGACACACTTTATTGAGTTTGTTGTGCATTTTATATGTTTTACATATTTAATTGCCCAGATGCTGGTGTTGAGGTGACAAGTTAAGCAGATACTAGATCTGAAAGCAGTTACCTTTCAACTTGGCCTATGAGGGCTATAATAAATAAAGGCCTAACGACTCAGTTGCTCTGATAGTTAAGTTGGTGTTGGTTATCTGATATAGTATTGTACATGGCTTTAAACTGTCACACGTGGCATCCATATTCACTAGAGGTTGATGGAGCTCTTTCATTTGTAGGGGTGCATCATAATCACGAATATTCTGCACCTACATTTATTCCTTTGTTGTGTTAACATTTGGCCATTAGGATGTACTTTGTAATAACATGTGAAAGTGAAATGTTAGAACTATTACGTGCTATGTAAAGAAAAATGTGGCAGCTGTGTTTTGAATAATGTAATCTTTCTGCAATTGCTTAACTAAGTTGCTCATTTATAATGTAATGAATAGAGATAATTGTGCACTAGATTAAAGTTGTACACGGATGTGGCAACTCGAGTTAAATCTGTAGAAGTTATAGGCTGCTTATAATGATTTGTGCATTCAATGTGTTTATGTAACATGCAGAATTAGAAATGCTTAAGGAAAACTGTTCATTTATATGTATTCTCGTAGGGCCTATGTGCTTCATTTTTATGTTGGACGATTTCTGTAGGCCTGAAATGTATTCTCCCTGACGGCTCTTGTACTGGGATAAAGAGATGAATTTCATGTGTATGTTGGATTTGTTCTGTTCTCACATGTCTGTTGCAGGTGGAGAAAGTCGTCTTTGTTAGTTAGGATAACATCTTTTGTTTTAGGAGTTAGGCTCAGGGAGAAGAAGATACTTGTATGCAAGAATGCTGATAATTGGGAGCCGGTGTTCTTTCTCACTGAAGGAGGCCTGGGAATCAAGGTCATCGAGCCAGGAGCTGGGAGTTTCGAAACTAAATGAAAAATCACCTATGAGAAGTGCCCAGCAGGTTGAGGTGATCGAGTTGCAAGCAGTGGGCGTGTTTTACGTTTTGAATTAGGGACAGCGCCCCGGGGGCTGAGTCAAGAGAGGAGGTGAGGAGATCGATGGAGCGGAAAGGAGCATCTTAGATCGAGCAACGTGAGTGCACTTCTTAGGAAGTCTTCCCGAGCTGACAACATTTCCTGATCTTGCCTGGGGAATGCTAAGTAGGGATGTCACGGTAGTAGTAGCGTAGGGATAGACTAATGCTTTTCACTTATTCACCCCAATTGAAGACAGATCTCAACATGGGGTCAATCATTGCCTGCGTTTTGGTTCTGGAATTTGTCATTCTTTTTATGATCCAGCGTTTACATCTTGCTTGTAGATTCGGATTTGCATTAGTTCCAATGTACTTCTCCAACCTCGTCTTGAGGTGTCTGTATGTCCAGTTATTTTTGGCTTTGTAATAAACCCACTAACTTGGAATTCGGAGTCTGTGATTCTTCAGAGTCATGGTTCTTTAAAGTCGTTGAGTTTGCCTTAATGAGTTATTTCTCCCCTCTACACTTCTCAGCAGGCAACAAAGATTCATTGACCACGGGTTCCAGGGTAAACTTGTAGAGAGGAACCCGGCCCCATCAAGGTCATCCACCGCAGCACACCAAAGCTTATTTAGGGGCAGTGAGCGGAAAAATGCTCCGAACCCTCAACTAATACCACAAAAAGCCATGGGTTAAATTCTGCTAGGCACTGCACACAGGGCTTCAAATCTGCACCATTTTAAAACTGTCCAGGAACAATGTGCTGCGAGTGTGAGCGAAGGAGACGCTTTCTGGGAAACCACTTAAATAACATGACAGACAGTGCTCATGCTACATAATGAAGCTGAGTTATTCTTTGATAGGCGGCATGGCCAAGATGGTGCAGAGAGCAGTTGCCTTACTGTAAGGCTTCTCTCCGGCCTGGGCCCATTTTCAGTCATTCTACCTCAGGGAGGATCGTTGAGACCCCCAAATATAGACTGGGGACCTCCCCTCCAGATGCCGGCTGATGGGGATGTTTGAGTTGCCCCGGCGAGTCAAGTGATGCTGTAGAGTGTTGCTGCGGACCCGGCCCATGAGGCCCTGCCTGCGGCCGTGGGAGTTTCAAGCTCTGGGGGGAGTGCAGCATGTCCAACGCTGCTGTGGGCCCCCCTTAGGGTGAACGTGCAACACTGCTGGCCGCTGGGGATACCTGCTGGGGGCTAGGGTCGCAAGCCCCTTCCTGATGCTGCGGTGGCCTGGAGAGTGGTGAGGAGAAGTGACGGCTGGCAGACCACAGATAGCTCTGCCACGATGCCCCATTGCAGATGGGAGCCAGCGAATTGAGAGCGGCTCCCTCGAGAGGGTGGCAGCCCCCAGCATGGGGGGTTTCTTCTCTTTTTTGCACCGTGAGGGGGAAGCTGCAGGAGCGCGGAAACCCTGCGTTCCGGACACACTCCTGATTTCGAGGACAGAGACCCGCTGGTGAGTGCGGCACGGGGCCCAAGAGCCGGGGTCTAAGTGACTGTCTTCTACCCACACCACACTGTGTTATTCTAAGCCCGGGCAGCGCCAGTCACAAGGTCTTTGTCCGGAGACGGACTTGTAGGGCCCCTAGAATGTCTATTTGGAGGAGGATTTAAGAAAGGCCATGGACACTGACCCCAGGGAGCCCTGAACGATTACTTGGCTGCAATGTGGCATTGATGGGAGCTGTGTCTACATTAGATTACCCTGCGGCAACCATTCTGACCCCGGTGGGCGCTCCCCTCACAAACAGTGTGAACTCCCACTGCTGCCACATAGTAGGGATTAGTGGCCCTGCAAGACTAAGTGACTGGATCTGATGGGACCACTGCTGTGGAGCTTTTCCCCGGCTGACTGCCTGGATGCCCTGGTCCCTATTGGCCATCAATAGCAAACTTCATTCTGATACTGAGACGCCGAGGGCAGCTGCGGTTGGCGGCATGGTCTGGCCAAAAGCCCCCAAACCTCCACCCCAGAAATCCATCATGACCACGCTAATGGCCTCCCCTGCGCCGGTGGCCTTGATTTGCCAGTTGGAATGCACCCTAGAAAAACACACCGGGATGTTTGATAAGGTCCTACAAGCTATTCACGACTCCAAAACTGCCAAGGAGGCCCAACTTGGAGCAATAAAAGTAGTAGAGACTGGGCTGCTTTGAGCTGACCACGCCAAACTCACTGAGAGGGTGGATGAGGCGGAATCCTCTCTGAACACAATGTGTCCCTCTCTGGTAGTCATGCAGGACCAACTGAAAACATTGCAAGCCAAGGCACGAGACCTCAGGGCAAGGGCAAAGGATGCTGAGGAGCGTTCACTGTGCAACAATATCCGCTTTCTGGGATTCCCCGAGGGGCCAGAGGGCCCCAATGTAGAGCTCTTCTTGGAGGCTTAGCTGTTTTCTACAGCCTTGTCTGCCCGGATCCTGAAAGTTTTCTCTATTGAAAGGGGGCATGGGATTCCTGGTCAGCCCCCTCTCCCAGGGGCCTCACCGCGATCGGTGATAGCGCGCCTGCTTAATTACAGGGACAGGAATCTCCAGCTACAAATTTTCCGGGCAAAGGGCCCCTGGACCTTCGGTGGAAATAATATCACGGCAAACCCAGATAACATAGTGGAGGTTTAAGGCGATGCAACACTTTTGGAGCAGATAAGGCACAGCTACGTATTATGGGATTCTTGTATGCGGTGCTTTTCCTGCCAAGCTCAGAGTGGTGGATGGTGGCGAGACTCACTTTTTCCCCGCCCCAGAGGAGGCCTGGATGTGGCTGCGATCCAAGGGGGTAAAGACCAGCCAGAACAATTGTAGAGGATTTGCTAGGTTGGACCGATGGGGTGGCACCACTGCCCGGACTGTCCATGGTCCTGCACTACTGAGGATCAGGCGGCCAAGGAACAAGCGCAAGTGGTGGCAGAGGTATCCCGTCATAGCACCAACAGATTTCAGATTCTGATCCCGGAGATGGACCAGGAATCAGTGCTGGGGGCCCCAGCTCAGTCACATCAGAGGGGCAGAACACTATAATGGCGGAAAGATTGCCTCAGAGGGAGATGCCAAAACTCTGATGTTATTTTGAGAGTGCGCCCGGGGGGACGAAGGTGTTGGTGATTGTGGTGGGAGGGAAGGAATTTGAGAGTTCCTGGATGTTCCTGCAAGCTTGAAGGGAGACTCTTCGGTACACAAGCTCCATATTTGGACCCAGGATGGCCTGTTTGTAGACTGTTATTGCAAACTATCACTCTTGGCCCGACCCACTAGAGAGTTCCATAAGGACTCTTTAGCACTAAGCTGTTTTGTTTGGGAAATTGTGGCACGATGCACATTAGAGTTCAACCCAAGAGTGTGGGTGTTGTTGTTTTGTTACAGTTTCAGATTTGCATACAGACTAGGTGGAGCGGAACTGAAGGGGGACAGGGGTGGTGGTGGGTAATGGGGAAGGGCTCATCATAAGTTCCATGCCTGGGGGCATCTTCAGAAATACATGGCTACAACATATAATGTACTGAACTGGATTATCAGAGGCATGGTGATCCCGGTGAGGCAACACAGAGTGTATGCGTACCTTATGCGTAGGCACATACATATTTTATGCCTCCAGGAGACACACCTTACTAATGTGGACTTGAAAAGGTATCCAGGCACTGGAGTGGGCAGGTATTTGTAACCGGGTATTCTGCCTATGCTAGGGGGTCTTGTCTGGATTGTCCCAGGGGTGCCCTATGTACACAGCAGGTACAGAAGGCCCATATGTTCTACTGGAGGGAGTACTAGCTGGTCGACCCTTGTCGGTGGTGTCCCTGTATGCACCAAACATGCTCTTGGGTGAGTTCTTCCACACCTTGTCTCCAGTCATGCTTGTGGATCCCCAGGGATCTGGGGTGGGGACTTTAACTGCATTAACTGCATGGACATGGATCGCTCCATACCCTCCCTCCCAGAGACTCAAGGTGTCCATGCGACTAAACACTTTAGGCAGTGGGCAGAGGAAGCACACCTACATGACATTTGGCAGATGGGTCACCCGGGGGAGACATAACAATACTCTTATTAAGCCCCAGGGCACCAAGTACATGCTAGACTAGACTACATTCTCCGTAATGCTGAGTTCTGGCCTAAAGTGATCGATTCTGAGTACTTTGGCTGGACCATATCGGATCACAGCCCTCTCAGAGATGTGTTCAAATAAGGGGAGTTTGGGTGCAGATACTAAAGTGGAGACTGCGGACGGAAGTCCTTCTTGACACGGTCTACAGCATGCACTTGTTCCACTACTTTGAAGAGAACAAGGGATATGTGGGGTCCAGGGGAATAGAATGAGACGCAATGAAGGTTGTTTTGTGGGGACATTGCATTAAGACCGCTTGGGGGGCAAGATTCTCCCTGTACCATAGCATGTTAGATTTAGAAACGTGAATACAGGTGTCTGAGAAAGAGGTGGTGATGGTAGTTGAGGCACGGGCGCACCTGACAGAGCTCTGTAGTCAATATTGAGATGAGATGCAACACCTTCATGACATCAATTATAAGCCCTCCCTGGCTCACCAAAACGCGGACGGCGACAAGCCAGGGCGCATCCTGGTGTGGCTGCTGTGGTCAACAGTCCCTAGAATGCTCATAGGAGCGATCCGAGACTCCTCTGAAAACACTGTAAACACGCAGGCAGACATAAGCCAGGTCTTTGCCCAGTACTATGAGGCGCTGTATCACCCCCCCAGTGCTCCTCTCCTGGAATGCATTCGGGGCTACATACACAAGATTGCCCTCCTTCTCCTGATGCCCCTACAATTACAGGAGTTAGAACAACCTCTACAAACGGAGGAGTTGCAGGTGGCGATCCATCTCATGGCCCGTAACAAAGTCCCTGGGACAGGCGGGTCTCCTGTGGAATGCTATGCTACGTACAGACTGACCTTTGCGTCTTACTTACTTGAGGTTTATGGAGAGGCTCATCAGGAGGGAATATTGCCCGCTTCCCTACGAGAGGCCCTCATAGTAGTTTTGCCCAAACCCGGAAGTGACCCCCTTGAGGTGAGCTCTTATCGACCGCTATCAATGCTCAACATTGATCATAACATTTTAAGCAAGGTGCTTGCCAATTGGGGGCTTCCCTTGCTTCGGTCACTGGTCCACCACGCCCAATGTGGGTTTATTGCTCAAAGGGCAGCCTACTATAATGCATGTTGGTTGTATCACATTATGCGCGCAATGGAGGAAACCCTGGAACTCCTAGTAGCGGTCTCCTTAGATTTTGAGAAGGCATTCAACACCGTATGGTGGTACTACTTGCTACTGGTGCTGGAGGCCCTTGGGATGGGAACTGATTTTCTTGGGTGGGTCAAATTGCTGTAAACTGCGCCATAATCCAGGGTGAAGATGGGACACCAAATATCGGTGCCAGTTTGAGATCGGGAGAGAAAACCGTCAGGGCTGCTCCCTGTCACCCATCATTTTCACGCTAACTATGAAGCCTCTTTCTAGGTTGCTGCAGACTAGGGGTCCATATTGGGGCGTGGCGGTGGGAACAGATTGGCACACCATCTCCTTATATGCGGATGACCTGTTGGTCTATGTTCAGGATCATAAACAGACACTACCGGCCTTATATGACCTGCTGGAACTCTTCGGCGATATGACAGGCCTTAAAATTAACTGGGTAAAGTCCTGTGTCTTTCCCTTACGTAGTGTGGAGAGAGCTCAGTCGATGGGGCGGAGCCTGGTAGGCTGTCCTGGTGCCTTAAGACCTTCTGCTACCTTGGAGTTAATGTGTATCACACAGGCAGGGACCTGCTCGATGTCAATCATGGCAGGGCTCTGACGTCGATGCATCAGTCCCTAGGTTTATGGAAGTGTTGGGCCGGGCCAAGATGATGGCTCTCCTGCTGCTTCTATACTTTTTAATTGCACTACTATTAATGGCAACACATTTTTTCTTTGGAGAATTAAGGGGGATGATATCTGACCTGTTATGCGTTGGTCCGCGGAAGAGAGTGTCCTTTCAACTGCTTCAGTGGCCACTAGTGGAGTGGGGTTTGGGAGCGCCATGACCTCGAGCTCTATTTCACGGCAGTGACCCATGAGGTGGCTGGCTGGTGACATGATGGTCGAAACTAAAGCAATTCAGAAGGACTTGGATGGCGTTGATATATTGGGCTGGCTGCTGACACCTAGTCGCCCGCCTAGGGGTTTGAACAGGCTGGCTCATGTAGTTAAACTCTGCGGGAATAGATCTATTCAGCCTCAGCGCAGGCAGATGCACTACGCTCCACAATTACTGCTGTGGGGCACACCCGGGATGAAAGCCCTGCTAGTGGTGCACGACTCGACCCAGTGGCGAGAGGCAGGGATAACCCAAGTAGGTGACTTGTATGAAGAGGGCGCCCTGCTTTCTTTTCAGGATCTGCAAGACACATATGAGCTGGGGCTGGGCTCTTTCTAGCTTACAATGCATTGGTATTAAAGGTAAGAACTATCTGGACATTGGGACAGGAGGAACCACAACTACATTATGGGCTGCAGTGCATCCTAACGCATGGACTAGGAAGAAGAGTGGTCACGATGCTGTACACAGTTCTGCAGGCCTCTGCCGCAGATCATAAACTGTGCAGCAGGCCCCAGTGGTTGGAGTGCTTGGGAGCGGCATTGACAGTCAAACAGTGGGGGATGGCAATGGAACAAGTTAAGCTGGTGTCTCATAACGCCCTTCTGAAGTTCATTTGCTTGCATCAAACGTACCTTACACCACAACGGCTCCACAAGACCTTCCCAGGTGTGGCCCCACTGTGTCCGCATTGTGGACACCCCGATGCGACCTTCTTACACATGGTGTGGGATTGTCTGACATTGGCGCGGATATGGGTGCGAGTGATAGAGCACATGTCGGCAGTAGTTGATGTGACCTTGCCTCCAGATCCTCTATTATCCCTCTTAGGGACTGAAAAATGGACGAAACGCACCAAACACTATATGAAACTGGTAGACCCGGTGATGGCTCTCTTTAAGCACCTGATAGTGATGTCTTAATAATAAAGCAAATTCTAAAACGCTTGGTTACACCTTAAGGTGTGTCCCCATGACAGGGCCTGACCTACCTAAGCTGCAGCAGAGATACTATGGAGAGCAGAGGCTCACCCCAACAACCTAAGGTGAACTAAACAGCCAAGTTTTAAGTATGTTCTGGAACATTCTTTCAGATAGTTCAGCTCTCAGATGGACTGGTAAGGAGTTCCAGACCTTGGCTGCCTGATAGGAGAAAAATCGAGCCCCTAGCCTAGCCCTAAAAACACAAGGTACCGACACTAGGTTGGCCTTCGTGGATCTCAGATTGCGTGAAGGAAGACAGGGTTGTATCACTGGGAGCAGATATTTGGGGCCCTTATGATTGAGAATTCTGTGGCAAAAGCACATGGCTTTAAAAGTAATTATTTTCTCCAGTGGGAGCCAGTGGAGGGTGGCAAGGGCAGCAGATACAGATGCCCTTCTGGGAAGATTTAAAACCAAGCGTGCTGCCGAGTTTGGCACTCTTTGTAGATTGCTGGCTCCGAGTGGTGCATAAATGGGCAATGGCTAAGGCGGATGTCATGTCCCATGACATGAAGCTTAGAGGGAGAGGTGGAGCTTCCACCCTATGGGATACTTACATACTAAAACTCTCTGATGAACTAGACACGCCCACATAATGGTCATATTTGTTTGGAGACCCGAGATGACTGTGGGCCCAACCTGTGGCCACTGCCAGGGGGCCTACTGCCGCTGCGTGTCGTCCCCGCCCTACCGGGAGCGTACGGATCAGTTGTTGCGTCCAGTGGCATAACGAAACTTGAGGGGGCTTCCCTGCAAAGTACATGGATGGGGCCCCCTCTACTTGGCCCACCACCTACCACTTTTACTGAGGAGGACCTCTGAAGCTAAGACCTCCCCCACACCGCGGGGACTGCGGGGGCTTATGTTACGCCACTGGTTGCGTCCCCCTAGATCATCGCTCTCCCCCGCACGGGTCCCTCCTCTTATACAAACTGTGTTTTTTCTATCTTTGAGTTCATCGTAGTGACATTACACTGCCGCAGCCATGGAACTAGTCTTGTTAGTAGTTTTTGGTTCATATTACAGTAATCATATGTTTTTGGCTGCACCCTGATCGTGTGGAACGCTACTGATCATTCCACTTACTCTATTATTGGAGCAACTACTCTCCATGAGTATCGATTTATATGATGTATAGCCCGCCGGTTCATTACCATGTTGATGCAAACAATGTGAACGTAAGTGCTAATATATTCGTTTACTTATGTGTGTTCAGTTTTTCAGTTTATGTGAAAAATAGAATGCCAATAAAGACATATTATATATGTGTATATATATATATATATTCTTCGACACAAGTGATTTCAAGTCTTCTTTGATAGAGTGTGGACTAGGCATGAACACACTGCAGTGTACCTACAAAAAGCTCAGTGAAGCGAAAACATCGTAAAGCAAAGTAATAGGGAAATTAATCAATATAGACGAGTTTACTTTTAAAGGTGATGATCACACCCGTGAACTTTTATGATACGCCGAGAGGTGCTTTCGTCAGGAAAAGAGAACACGTGTCTATTATTGTAGATTTTATCCAAAGGCCTCAGCAATCACTGCTTAATTGTACCAATGAAACACCCTCCCTCCAACATGTAGCTTGTGGGCCACTGCAGAGCGCTTGCAACTGCTGCACAACACACTAACTTGACAGAGATTTACCATCTGAGAGCCGACCGACCTTCCTCAGCAACCATAGCGAGGCTAACGGAGAGCACCCGCCCAACCTAAGATGGAGGCCACCCACCCCCTCCTCAACCAGACCTCACAAGCAGTGATGGCAAAATGCCGGCCTCTCTGGAGCTTTAACCTGGAACATGCCCAGAATTGTCAAAACGACTTCAAAGCAAACCAGCAGCAGCAGGTGCCGCAGAGCAACATCTGGTTCAAGGTACCTGGGGAGGAGGCGGGGACTGAGGGGTCAGGGTTGCCCCCACAGGGCTTCAGTCCTACCCATCTCCAGGGGTGCTGCATCTCTGCACTACAAATCTCTTCAGGTCCTTGTGTATATTTTTGGAAATAATTACCATCTTGTAACTATTTTATTTACGTTTTTTTGCTACAAAGTGCTGTTGCACTAATTGAATCTGAAAGTTGCTTTGTGGACGCAGTATTACCACCCAAATGTTAAACGTTGTGGAGTGCGTGTCAGTGAATATGGCAGATGTATGGGTTAATTTACATCTTATACATACGTATTGAAATAGTAATGGCCATTTTTGGCTATAATATTTCCAAACACTCCGAGGCAGTTAAAAGCAGTGTGCAGGGTGTTACCTGTCACCAAAAGGTGGCAGGCTCATAGAACAGAGCACATTAGACAGAACATCTCACCTACACCAACACAGCTCAAAGACGCCATACACCCAGCAACACCAGGCCTACACTGTCTCTATTCGCCAGGCAAATGGCATGTTGCCGCCGTAAGACATGCTCAAGCATGAGGTAAAGCCACCCAGCATACCCATCAAACACAATATATCAAAGAGCTACAGCTAATTTAAAATGACCTTGCCATCCAACCAGAGACATGCCTGAAGGTCTTAGTAGTGTCAGAGTCCAGTGCTTAATTTGTGCCGGTGGTTGGAGGTGGTGGTAATTATTTTTGGAAATCAGGACATTTTTCAACTTCAAACTGTGACTCAGAGCAAGAGAGACAAAGACAGAAAAGAGGGGAAAAAAGGACAAAAGAAAATTAGAATAGAATGAAGAGGATGAAAGGACAGAAAACAACCGGAAACAGTCAGATAACGATATATAAAGTGTAAGGTGGTGAAATTAAGAGGCATTGGGTGGAAACAAGGTTACATAGCCTTGCTATTCAGCAACCCGGGCTTTCAGTAGCGCTGGACTCCTAAGAAAATGTTTCAGTCGTGCATTTATTTATTTAATTAACAATTTTAAAGCACTGCGTTATATTGTGCTCCATAGCAATCCAAAAATAAATGGGAAAAAGAAAAGAAAAGGCAGATCCCTTTGTGATATAAAACGTTTTTTTCCAGTTGGCAAAACGACTTTGCATCTTCGCATCCAATGGATTCACATCAGGCGTGGGTACCTGGACCATTTGGGTTACCCTCCTGAGTGACCTAAGAGTAAACCTGGACAAAGGGCACCTTGTTGGGCTAGTATTGTAGGATCTCTCTCTGGCTTTTGTTACAGTCAATCACAGTATGTTTTTTTCCCCTTTTTATTGAGTTTTGACCTTTTAACACACCCAGGCTTGGCAGAGAACCGTCAGTACAATAAAACGGAATCTCTGCAATCGCAATACAATGCCACAGATTAAGCCCCGCAGACACGCTACTGCACGAACTTAAGCATGAAACATCAGACATCCCCCCGGAAAGTCAACATGACGTGGCTTCGAAAGAACGTATCTCACCCTCCAAGGACCATGGCTCGAGGTGAAACCCATGGTGCACGGCCCTATCCTTCCAAATTTTGTAATGTTTTTGTTGGCACCCCCTGGCCTGGTACACCAGGCATTCCAGGCCCATGCAATAGTCCATACCTTTAGCCCACCTGTCCAGGGAGGGGGCCTCGGCGCCCTTACACGCCTTTGCAATGTCCTATTTGGCTATCTGTAGACCTAGCCAGAGCAGCGCCCTCTTTCATCTGTCGCCCCCTAAATCTTCCACTATGTGCAAGAGAATCAATTTTGGATCTGCCAGCCCAATTCCGTTTCAAAGGTTCCCAGCACCCCCTCCCAGAAGCGCGATAAAGCCGGGTAGCACCAGAAGGTGTGCAACAGTTCCCCTGCGGGATCATTGCAGCGCAGGCACCGTCCTGAGCTAGTCTGCCCCATTCTAAACAGCCGTGTTCTCATGAGGTATTTTCAGTGTAATTATTTGAGCTGTATCAGACCTAACTGAGATGGTACCACGGCCTCTCTGGGACGGCCACCGCTTTGTTCCAGTCCACGTCATTCAACGGCCCTGGGTCCTGGAGCCACGCTTCCCTCACCTTGACTATGGAATCGGGCTGATTACACACCAGCATCTGATAGAGGACAGACAGTTTGTGTTCCTTAATGTCGGTAAGCAGGATTTTAGCATCTAGAGGAGAGTATTCTGGAATTACAATGTTGGTCGGTAAGTATGTCATGAGTGCGTGTCGGAGCTGGAGGTAGCGGAAAAACTGAGTGCGGTGCATGTGGTACTCCGCCTACAACTCCTGAAAGGACTTAATAGACCCGTTGTAGAGCATGTCTCCCAGGGTTGTTATACTGATAGTGTCCCACCTGACAAAGCCGCAAAGTGAGTAAACCTGGGGGAGTCTGGTCCCCCTCTACAGCTGAGTCTCCAAAGTGAGTCTGTCCGCCTATCCCATGGCCAAACGGACAGTACCACTCAGGTGGGAGCAGGTAGGGATCGTGGTATTTCTCCCCCATACAATAGATCTGGGAGTTTATCCTGGCCCATAACCCACCCCTCCACAGCATAGGCCGCGGCCCCAAACCCCTCAAACCACCAGTCATTGAACACCAAGAGATGAGCCGCTCTATAATAACAGCAGATCCTGAGTGGCTATGCCGCCCTCAATAGTAGGCCTACAACACTTCTCAAGGGCAATACAAGAACTCCCCCCCCCCCCACCCAGTAGGAGATCTCGTGTAAGAGCATTGCCCCTGGTAAAGAAGCCCCGCCCCACCAGGAAGGGGTAATTATGAAGCTGGTATAATAGTCGTAGTAGGGAGACCATTTGAAAATGGCCACACGTCCAAGCATGGACAGTAGAAAGGAGGGCCAAAATTTTACGTCCTTGGCCAATCCTATCAGTTGAGAAGGTTGGTCTCATAGGCCAGGGCTTTGTCCTCAGTGATGAACACCCCCAGGTACTTGAATCCCAATGACAGCATTCACAACTCCGATGCCCATGACATGACCATCAGGCACTGAGTGATAGGGTAATTGGGCGATTTAACCCTGTTCGTGAGAAAACTAGAGGAGGTCCCAAAGATCTGTAGTATATGCAGGGCTCGAGGGCCCGTTACAGAGAGGTCATCTAGGAATCATAAGACATAGGGGCCAATTCCGATTCGGGCCGTAAAACATACCGACCGACTCGGTACGGGAATGTTGTCCGACCGACACGTACCGGCGCTGCCCGACCCGCGTAGTACGATGAAATGCATGTGAATCACGACCGACTCGTACGGAACACAAGCCGAACGACCGAACCGCACAGAAACAAGCTATCCGGCCGGGAAACTACGCGAATCGAACCGACCGACACGCACCAGGAATGAACCCGAACGAAACGTACCCGCGAACTCCGACCCGCGCAGTACGATGCAATGCGTGGAAAACCAGACCGAGTCGCACGGAGCCCAAGCCGTACGACCGACACGCATACAAAACCCAGCCGAAGCAACCCAATACTCCGCGACCGACGCGTACGCCGCACATGAAACCCAGCAGGAACCCAGCTTGAAAGACTCGGAGAAGCCTGCACGAGACAACTGCAGCGTCCTACTCGGTCAGTAGAACGTCTCCTACATGCCTAAAAAACTCAAAGGAAAAAATCCCCAAAAAAGGGCCAAACAAGCAATGACAAAGTCAATAAATACAGGGGGAAAAAAACATGGAACAAGGACACACCCACAACTCCACCCATATAAAGGCCACAAATCCCTACCATTATCCTTTGCAAATTCAACTGACCTGCCAGCACAGAACACCATCAGACAGCAACCACAGACACACTCACAACTCATCCATCACACAAGCCACACACCATTAGCACCTCCCAAATAGCACCCTCACATACACCCAGCAAAACCTACACTCACCCACCCTCACTTGCACACTCACACACACATCAATCCCCACCACCACCACCCATCACCATGCCCCCAAAGAAGAATCCAAAGTTCCTAGACAGTGAATTGGAAGTCCTGGTAGATGAGATCCTCAGGGTAGAGCCACAGTTGTTTGGTACATTGGTCCAACAGACCCCCATGTCGCAGAAAACCAAGATGTGGGAGAGGATCGTCGACAGGGTGAACACACAATCACCATGTTTGCGCACAAAGGAAGACATCCAGAACAGGTGGTATGATGTGCGCAGGAGGGTCAAGGACCTACTCAAGAAGGATTACGCCGTGAGTCAGCGCACCGGCAGTGGCCCTCCTGCCAAACCACTATACCTCAGGCCCTGGGAGGAGAAGGTGCGGGCCATCCTACCACCAGTGAGCGTATATGGACTATCAAACATCCCAGAGCCTGGTGAGTACACAACCAATATACACAAGATTGTGTGACAATACACACACATCACTGTCAAGGGATAGTCAAACCATGCACCCTTAGCAAATCCACAGCAACCAAAAGATAATCATCCCAAGATGTGTATGTTAGTCAGATGAACACAATACATGCCATCTCATAGTGACATGTAACTGTGTCATGACATGTACAAACCTAACAACAAATAGAGCAAGGCAGTGGCACAAATATAACCAACAAACACAGTCAGATATTTTGCCACCACTAGAACACCACCTCACAGGGAAGCTCACTGAAAGGAAGGAATTCTGTGTATGCTGGTGAAGTGAGTGTAGGCAATAGCATGATGGGAGTTGTAGTCACAGATATTGGTCACCCTCACAATTTGCCCATCAACACCACTCTGAACCATGCTCACATCACAGGGAGTGGAAAAGAACTGACAAGATGGCTGACACTGGGTACTGCTGTGGGGAGCACAAGGCCCTGCTGGGAACTGTGCACCAACCAACAGCAGGACACCACTGACTGACATCCTGAAAGCCAACTTGCACTCCCTGCAATGGAAGCACTTCCATGGTGGGATATCTGGCTGGGTGGGAAGGAGGACTGACAGCTCTGACCATAGTTACCAGCAGCTTTTCTCACACACCCCCTTAACACAAACTCCACACAACTCACCTGGAAGAATGCATTGCCTCACACTCTAATTAAATATCCCACAAAGAACTACCACACTGGGTTATGCTGTGTGAAGCATAGGGACACTTTTGGGACTTGTAGCCAAACAAACGCCAGGACAACACTGTCAGCCATCCTGTCAGCACAGGCACACTAACCCACAGGGAAGCAGAGTCAAAAGGAAGGAAGTATGGGCATGCTGGGAAGGGGGGTGCAGGCAATAGCATGATGGGAGTGGTAGTCACAGCTCAACATCCCCCACCCACATGACCCAGCAAGCTCACACTGAAGCATGCACACCTCACAGGGAGTGAAAAGCCACTTCCAAGATGTCTGACACTGCCCCCAGCTGTGGGGAGCACATGGCCTTGCTGGGAACTGTGCACCAACAAACAACAGGACCACACTGTCAGCCATCTTGCCATTGCTGTCACACTCACACACAGTGAAGTCCACTCAAAAGGAAGGAAGTATCGGCATGCTGGGAAGGGGGGTGTAGGCAATAGCATGATGGGAGTGGTAGTCACAGATATTGGTCACCCTCACAATTGGCCCATCAACACCACTCTGAACCATGCTCACATCACAGGGAGTGGAAAAGAACTGACAAGATGGCTGACACTGGGTACTGCTGTGGGGAGCACAAGGCCCTGCTGGGAACTGTGCACCAACCAACAGCAGGACACCACTGACTGACATCCTGAAAGCCAACTTGCACTCCCTGCAATGGAAGCACGTTCCATGGTGGGATATCTGGCTGGGTGGGAAGGAGGACTGACAGCTCTGACCATAGTTACCAGCAGCTTTACTCACACACCCCCTTAACACAAACTCCACACAACTCACCTGGGAGAATGCAATGCCTCACACTCGAATTAAATATCCCACAAAGAACAACCACACTGGGTTATGCTGTGTGAAGCACAGGGACACTTTTGGGACTTGTAGCCAAACAAACGCCAGGACAACACTGTCAGCCATCCTGTCAGCACAGGCACACCACCCCACAGGAAGTATGTGCATGCTGGGAAGGGGGGTGTAGGCAATAGCATGATGGGAGTGGTAGTCACAGCTCAACATCCCCCACCCACATGGCCCAGCAAGCTCACACTGAAGCATGCACACCTCACAGGGAGTGAAAAGCCACTTCAAAGATGTCTGACAATGGTGCTCTATTGTGGGGAGTACCAGGCCCTGCTGGGAACTGGGCACCAACCAACAGCAGGACACCACTGACTGACATCTTGAGAGTCAACCTGCACCCACTGCAAGGGTGGCATGCTTCATGGTGGGATAACTGGGCTGGGGGGAGAAGGAGGTCCGGATGTCAACCAAATACCACCAATGCTGGTCATGCACACACCTCAACATCCACATTGAAATGCATCAGGTTGGCAGGACAATGAGCCACACCAATATCAACCTCTGACAACTTAGGACAATGCAATGTACAGGGCCGCATCCAGAGGTACAGTCACAACTGTCATGTGTTTGAACCATTGATGCCTGCAGAAACATAACATACATTGTGTGTCTCTTCCAAAAACAGGTGATGATGGGGAAACAGCAGCAGATGAGGAGGAGTCCCTGTCCCAGGCTCTGGGGGACCCTGAGCTCTCTGGTGTGGAACTGCCTCTGCCCTCATCGGATGGCGAAGACCAACCTGGCACCTCTGGTGTGAGTCATCATGCAGCACCAGCAGGACCACCATCTGCACCCCCTGCACCCATTCCTCCAACCTCTGCCAACACACAGACCACCCCCGCCGATACGGACAGACCAAGGACACTGAATGACAACAGCACAGGGACCACAGCCCACCGTGAAGCAACGGACAACAACCCCAGTACCAACCCCCAAGGGGGCCGAGGGTCACCTGTGCGTGCCACGGCAGCTCCCGCACGTGTGGCCAGGGGTGGTGGGAGGGGTGGTAGGCAGAGGTCGCTGTTTGCAGAGGGGTCTGGACTGCATGATGACCCACAACTGGCACGCATTGCTGATGCGTACCAGAATAGCACCGCAGAGGTCAGCCAGGTAGTGGGGATCCTCAAGGACATTCAACAGCAGCAGGCTGCCCATCATGCCCGCTTGGACTCCCACATGTCCCGTGTGGAGACACACATGTCCCGTGTGGAGACACACATGTCTGGCATGGAGTCCAAGTGGGACACATTGGAAGAACTGACAGCGGTGCAGAGGGACATATTGACATGCCTCCGCCAGATTAGCACCAACATGTCCACACCTCCCTGTGTGCCCATAACATCTGGTGCCGCAACAACTGCAACTGCCACAGGGAAGGAGGATGACTCTGGTGGAGAGTCCTCTGCACCGCAGCGGCCTGCACGTGAGGGTCCCCCAGAAAGAAGAGGGGTCGTCCGAGGAAGGACAACTGAGAGGCCGATGGCCATGTACATCCCCCAGGAACCCAACACCTGTTCTGGAAATTCTCCTTTGTGTGCAAACTGTTCACCCTGTCGAATGCAACCCAACTCTCCCACATGACATGGGGAGTTTAAGTTGGACTAATGTATCAGATGACTGTGGACTTTACTCAGGACATTTCTGCTACCAACACTTCCAACTCATCTGGGAACTTTGGATTCCAATACCAATGTACAGCACCCACCATCCTGTGCACTATCCTCACACATGTATGTAAATAAACTCACTAATACACCATACTTGCCTCTGTTGTGATTCCAACGTTGTTTTTGTCATGGAGATGATGATCTGGTAAATGACACTGTGCATGCTAACTGCCACAGCAAGTTCAACACCGTCATGTGAGTCATGGCGACGTGACACATATGAGGGAGACACACCACTAGGGCTACACAACACATAGACACCAGGGCCATCTGACTCATCGCCTACACTGATGTTGCCAGGAAATACAGTGGAATGCACAGACACCACACCTATTCAGAGTCTGTGTTAACTAGCCCACAGGTGCAGTAAGCAAATGTCAGTCAGATGTGTGACCACAGACAACGCACATCCCAAAGTGAAGCACAGGTTTATTACACATTTGTAACATGTTGTTTCCACTACAAATGCAAGGTAATCCCACGTGGCAGTGGCCACACAGTCAACAAGTGTAGAAGAAATAAAGTCCAGGGGTGTGTGGCACATCACCTGTAGGGAAACGACTGCTGCCACCCTGAAAGCTGAATCATGGTGTCGGGGGATCCGAGTTGACCAAACAACTCTGAAAGCACCCTGTGAAGGACAGACATGACACACAGTCAAAAGCACTGAAGAACAGGACAGAACTGCAATACTCATGCCCAATACATGTCACAAGATACCTACACAAAACCAAGTTAGCATGTCAACACTGTTGGGGAGTACAGACTACCTGTAAGGACACATCGCTGCACGCATCCCAAGTAGCACATGGCCACACTCAAACAGCACCAGAGCACCACCCACACATATCATGCAAACTCACATCATTGACATGACATCTCTGGATACTCACATTCAGCTGAAGAAGTTGGTGATGAGCTGTGTGCGGACATCACCCTCATCATCATCATCATCACTGGCATCGTGGCCCAGGCCAGGATCCTCCACAGGTGGCGGATGTTGGTCATCATCATCCAGGGTGAGAGGCAACTCCTTCCGCAATGCCAGGTTGTGTAGCATGCAGCAGACGATGACAATCTTGCACACCTTTGCTGGGGCATATGGGAGGGCCCCTCCTGTCTTGTCTAGGCAGCGGAAGCGGCTCTTCAGGAGACCAAATGTCCGCTCGATCACTCTCCTGGTCCGACCATGTGCCTCATTGTAGCGCATCTGGGCTGGTGTCACAGGGTTCCTGAGGGGTGTCAGCAACCACGGCATGTTGGGGTATCCGGAGTCACCTACATACAGACAATTGCACATTAGCTGAGTTGGAAAAGAGGACGGAATACAACATAGCAGAACACACACAATGGTACAAAGTCAGTACACACCGACAAGCCAGGCACGCTGGTTCTGCATCTGTGACATCATCCTTGGGATGCGACTACTCCTCATCACGTAGGCATCGTGTGCCGAACCGGGGAAACGGGCACACACATGTGAGACGCTCATATCTGCAAGACATACCACCAGAGCATTGATCGAATGGTAATGTTTCCTGTTCCTGTATGCCTGCTCATGTGCCTGTGGTGGTACCAAAGCCACATGTGTCCCATCAATGGAGCCAATGACATGTGGCATCCTCCCCAGGGCATAGAAGTCACTCTTGACGTCAGTGAGTTGTTGACGTTTAGGGAAATAGATGTACTGGTTCAGGTATCTCAACATTGCCTCCAAAACATTGCGTAGCACACGGCTGAACATGGTCTGTGACATCCCACCAGCAGACGCCACAGTGTGTTGAAAGGTACCAGTGGCAAAGAAGTGTAGGGCTGCCATCACCTTCACCTTGGGGGTCAGCGCTGTAGGGTATGGCCGGCCAGGTTGCAAATGTGGGGCCAACCGCACCGCCAATTCCTCAATCAGCGCCATGTTGAAGTGGTACCATCGGATGCAGTCACGTTCCACCATCGTTGCAAGGTCAGGGAATGGTCTATGGACAGCTGGTGCCCTGCAGTGCATAGGTGAAGAAAGAAAGATTGTCAGTCACACCACATATGTGCCATTGACCATACTCAATATCACATGATACATCATTACGAGACACAAGTACCTGATGTGTGTGCCGTTCTGTATGGACATATATGGCACCTACTTGGCCAACATATAACATCACAGTTCAACATGTGTTGACAACAAGTTCCAGGTTGTGCTATGGGAAATCATTAGGCTGTGTCACAGTACCCATTTACTGCTGTCACGTTCCAAACACACACCACAGTGACATGTCAGGACAGATGTGCCACAGGCATCACAGCTCATTGACAGGTAGATTCCCAGGGACCCTGTATTACCACATGGACACTGGCATGACATGGCGTATCATGTACACGTCAGCAAAACAACCATGACTCCCACAGGTAGTGGCCCCTGTTGCCTCTGCAGGACAGACATGGACGTCTGTGACACACACACGCATAACATCAAAGTCCATGCACAAACAACGTGGATGTGGAGACTGTCTCCCATTGTGCACATGGAATCAGAGACATCGGAAACACAACATGCACACAGACTGTGGAGGTCCATCACTATTGTGGCAATGGGTCACCCTGTGACGTACATACCTTCCCACATGGGACTCAGGGGGTATGTGACATGACATACACATACACAACCTGGAAATGTGACCATGCCACATGCTCTGAAATGAACAGTTGCACATCACAGTGGTCATGTGCACAACACACAAAGGATTCTGTCTCCATGAACACGTGCACAGCCTGGGCGTGGCTGCCCCCAAGTGCCACCCAAAAAAACACATGTTGACCCCCATACACAGAAAAGGTAATGCAGCCTTACATGCCTTAGGATACAGTGTGGACAGGCTGTGGTGTTGTAGGTGTGCCCCTGAGTCCCTGGCAAGTAACTGTGGCTGGCATACGTTCACCAGTGACAAGCATGGTGACATATGCGAGTGACTTGTACAGGGACGCGTCGTACAGCAATGGACCGATCCGTGCGCACGCATTGGCCATTGCATATGATGTGAGCGGATACGCGTTGTACAGCAATGGACCGATCGGTGCGCACGCATTGGACATTGCATATGATGTGAGCGGATACGCGTTGTACAGCAATGGACCGATCGGTGCGCACGCATTGGACATTGCATATGATGTGAGCGGATACGCGTTGTACAGCAATGGACCGATCGGTGCGCACGCATTGGACATTGCATACGATGTGAGCGGATACGCGTTGTACAGCAATGGACCGATCGGTGCGCACGCATTGGACATTGCATATGATGTGAACGGATACGTGTTGTTTTTCGAAATACGCGTTGTACAGCAATGGACCGATCGGTGCGCACGCATTGGCTATGGCCTGACATGGTATCGGACGCGTTTTCGAAGCTTTAACGAGTCGGATACAGTGAATTCAGTTGGCCACCCACAACAATGTTGCAAATTAATGGGTGTCATGAAGTCGAACTTTTGAAGGATGCTGTGGGCGTGTATAAGTGGTGCAATTCCATGGATTGGCCAGATTCAGAAGATGCAAACGACTTGGACCTATCACTTTGGACACATGGGACAGTATCTGCCTCTGCAGCACACATATAATGCTGGCTGTTCCCCTGAGAGCTCACTTGCCTGCACTACATGCTCCAGGACGACATCTGCCACTACCACTGCTGCTGTCTCTGCATCCTCTGGCTACTGCAATGGCACGTACTGTGGATAGAGCCCCAGCCTTCAGCACTTAGGAGAACCAGGCCCTGCTGGACAGCCTCCTTCCACAGTACAGCAAGCTGTATGGGAAACCAGGGGAGCAGGTAAGTGTGCTGTCCACTGCCTTACTAATTGTGCATGTTGTCTGACTAGCAAGACGTACAGTGTGTACACCAGTGGCTAGCATGCTCACTGAGTAGTTTTCACCCCCCAAAGTGTGTAATCACATGCACTGAACAGGTATAGTGCAGTAACAGTGCATTCCAACAAGGTTTTACTTCCCAGGCAATGATACCATTTAGTAACTGCTGGCAAACTGTTCATAGCCATAGTTGCACTACCTGTGTAGATCATATGCCCCTGTGATTGAGACATGTATATCCAACTGTGTGATGCACGGAAATGTTGCATGTGTAGTAATGGCCTTTTCACTTTGTCATCCTCACAGGTTGATGCCCACCAGAAGCACAGGAGATCTGGCTGACCATCGTCCGGGCAGTACGATCTGTGGGGGTCTACAGGCGCAGGATCCGCAACTGCCAGAAGAGGTGGCAGGACCTTCTGGGCTGGACCCAGAGGATCGCAAGGGTCCAGCTGAAGCTGTCGCCTCCTCGCAGGAGGGGCGGACACTGGACCCTGACCCCCCACATGCTCCGGATCCTGGCGGTGGTCTTCCCTGACCTGGATGGGCAGCTGAAGGCCAGACAGCAGCAAGGAGGGGTAAGTGCTAGCCTCAACTGTGTACTATGACTGACATGCTCTATGCACTCCTTTAGCCTGGTTCCACTTCCACAGTACAACTGTCATGTCGTCCTGGACTCATGTCCCTCACTTGTGTCATGCCCCCTCCTCATCTGATTCACAGGTGTGGCCCTTACAGTCTGTGACTTAGGTCACTTGGGTACTGTGTACTTGCAGTTACCTGTGGTTCAAGTTGGGGACAGCATCAGTTACAGGAAATTTGTGGTGGGCTGCATGGGTGGTACAATTGCTCACATTGCCTGTGATCTGACATGTACTCTGGGTATGGCTTTAATATGTGTTCCAATTGCTGCTCTGACTCACCACATGTCTGGGGTATGTGCCACACACCTATGCTGCTGCAGAGACCAAGCTAGGGGCCTCAGAAGTATGTACATCATGTGTGTGACACATGCATAGCCACCTGCCTAGTGTTCAGGGTAATACCATGTTGCACATGGACCAGGACTGTAATGCCTACTCAGTACATCGAAGGCACTCTGTTCTCCCACTCCCGTGTGTCAGCATACATATTGGGCATTGTGAAGAGTGCACTCAGGTGTGTGCCTCTGTGTCACCGTGGTGTGGCCTTGCTATTTGGACTCCTGGAGTGTTTAACAATTTGGGGTGGCCAGCCATCTGAGTTATGACTATGGGATCTGCACATAGGTCAATGCATAGGTCTCTGATCCCTTGACTGTGCACAATGTTGTATGAAACATTGAGGTGCCGGCAGCTTTGGTTCATTCTCATCAGACGGTGAAGTGCTCATGTGTATGGATTTGTGTTTGCAGTCACTCAAATGTCTTATTTGATTGACGTGGGATCATCTCAGTCCTCATGATGTGGGTGGCCAGGGGTGCACATGTGCACCTGTCAGCTACAGGGCTTACATTTCTAAAACTCCCCTGATTGTGACACAGTGCAGACTGGTGTTGTGTGTATGCACTGCCCCTGTGACAGGAGACAGTTATGACTGACTTGCCAGACAGGCCTGTGCCATGACATTCCAATCGCAAAGGGTGATCCAGCAGTGGTGTGATATGTCTAGGCTTTCCTGTTTTCAGTTTCTATTTTTGGTAAATTCTAGTGGGGTTTTTTCAGTGTTTTCAATACATTAAAAAAACAGTGGCTATCAGTGGTTACACATTTTCGCACCATTAAAAACAACAGAAACAGTGTTTTTCCAGTGTTTATGGAATGTTTTGCTTTTATTATTGCTTGCTTTCTGCACTGATAGGGCATGTGTATAGACAGTGTACGTACAGGGCATATGAGGTCCAAATACATTTTTACAAATAAAACTTATTGTAGTATACCATGCAATACTTCCTTAGTGAGTCTTTAGTCATGCACGCTGGCTCTTTCTTTCCCATGTAAACATTAATGTGTGAAAAGGCCCTCTCAACATTAGCCCTTGAGATGGGCAAGGCCAAACCAGCCAGTACACAATTTGCTAACTCTGGCCACTGGCATAGCTTTCCATGCCAATACTGGTGCACCTGAACATTGCGATTCTCTGGGACAGGTTCCGCAACATATGCGTTGAACTGGGCGCATATGCCCTCAGTTATTGAAGCAGTCAAAAATGAAGCAATACTTTTCAAAGTCTGGAGAAAATTCCCCTTTACGGTGAGGCTTCATTGACTTCAAATGCCATGGTTGGTGAAAGGACATTTCTATGCATCATTGCAAGCCATTTCTCATGCACTGTAAAATAACATTTCCTGAATTGCTCCTCCACATTTCTTTGCTTACCAAGCGGCAAGAATTCTAACATAGAACATGTTGCAGTGCCAAAGTCACTAAAAGTGTTGCCTAGTCTACTCTCAAGGAGATGTTTCACATATACACTAATTATGCTGAACACTTGGTAGACAAGGGTGTTTTCAGACTCTAGTTTTTTGATTATGTCCACTACAGCAGTCATGTTTTCCTTTAAAAATCTAAGATTCCAGTAGAGTGTACTTTTTTTCACATCACTATCAATTGCGACCAAAGATCCTCACATTTCTTGCCTTTGGCATCATCACTAAGCAAAAATTCTGTAAACGGTCACCATATGGATGATGTAGCATTCAAGGCCTCTAGAACTGAGAACCACCAGCTAAATGACACAGTTGGGATGACTCTTTCTTTGATGCTGCACAAAATGAGAAATATTTGCGTTTTAGTTCCTGCGCATAACGAAACAGTGCATCAGAATGGACTACAAAGTCAATAGCATTCTTCATTAACTCTGAAGATTGTAAAGATTCTTTCAGCATAATATCGAGCGAGTGGCAAGAATCTCTTACAGGAAAGTACTTCAGCTCAGGTATCGATTTTGACAGGTCATCACACAACTTTTTCATATACATAGCTGAATTACTGATAATACAAACAATATCACTCCAATCTTTGTTGAACTTGGTAAGAACTTTTTGCAGCAGCATTCCAAGTGACACTGCGTTCCATGTTTTCCAAACGTCTGGTGTCATGTTTTCACCACTATCTCAGATGCTTGGTGACATGCACTCTTTTCACACATCCCTGTCACTACACCTTGCATTGAATGTTCAAAACCTGGAGTGTTTGGCACTTCACCTACTATCAATACTGACTCGCTAGAAAAGGGAGGTGATGTATCAAAGGGTTACACCCATTCTCTGTCTGTGGGTAAATGCGATGGTACATATTGGGAAAGATCTTATGAAACCAGGCATTTTACCTATCAGTGAACGAATCAAACGTAGCCAAAATATCAAATATGATGTTGATATTTCCGGATTCTCTACAGTTCATAAAATATTTAAATGAGACCTAAAACATGCTTCTAAACCCTGCATCTTTAGACCAAAGACCACAAAACTGAAAAAGACCAAATGAAGAAGAAACAATATTTTATTGACATCCCTAAACAACAAATCTCAAGCAGGATAATGTTGGCTTAGTCTTTCTTGCTGCTGCCTTGTATAGCAAAGTTGCATTGTATTGGCCCCTTCAGGAAGAAATAAAAATGACTCTTTCACTCACCTTTTCCTTTCTTTGAATGGCATTTAGTTTGTGGTTGTGAAGGTGTTCTTTCAGTGTTTATATGTTTACACTGGTGAGGGCTATTTTCCTTTTGGTGGGGTTTTATCAGTTATTATAGGTTTAAACCTAAAACCAGATAGCCTAGATATGTCCTGCATGCACACCATTGTTGCATTGTCTATCAGGGCATGAGGACATCATTGTGTCTGGTGATGGAAGCAAAACCCGCATATCAACAGAGACTTTGCCCATCACTTTTCCTGACACATGTACTGAGTCAGTGGCAGGAGATGGCATGTGTTTGGAGTGACACATTTCCATATATACTCTTGGATGTCCAACAACTGTGTATGTGGTGCATGTGTGCACATATGATTAGTCGCATACAACAGGCAGCAGACAGATGGGTGCATGGACAGGTAGGATATGTGTGGCATGACTGACTGTCAGGCAGACAATGGGCTTCTTGAAATCAGTGTCAGCACTAATTGCAATGTCTAGCAAATGATGGCAGGGCTTGCTCTGTGATGTGCTGTACTTACTGTGGTGTGTGTGGTCAGTACAGGTGACTAATGTTGCTCTGTTTATCCTGATTGTTTGCAGATACATCCACGGCCACAGGAGGAGACAGCTCCACGGACCAAGAGGAGCGGCAGAGCCAGACTGGGTCCACTGCATGGGAGACCGAGGGACCCAGTGGCACGGAGGGTGAGGGGAGCCACACTGAGGATACCTCAGCTACGACCACCTCGGCTGGGGAAAACAGCATCTCCAGTGAGGACTCCCTTGTGGAGGCGGGTGTCAGCAGACCAGAGGCAACGTCAAGCAAGTCTGTCCCCGCCACCACCACCATCTCCACCCTCCCATCTGCTCCCATCCCACATGTCCGTGGAGGCTCCCGTGTAGGGGAGCGTGTCTCCTTCATGCCAGGCACCGCACCCCTGCCTCTGTCCCCCTGCTGCCCTGAGTGTGGAGTCTGTGGACTTGCTGAAACAGATCCATGTCGGGCAGACATCAATTCTGAGTGTTCTCCATGCACACACGGGTCTTTTGACACAACTGGTGTCATTCATGGAGGGCTGGCATGTCTGTCATCTGGCATGTCTGCCCTACATCGGACCAATCAGTCCATGGCCTCCTCACTGATGGCAGCAGTGTCCTTCCTGCAACAGTCCCTCGCCCCTCCTACCTCTGCCCCATCCACAATACCCAGCACCCTACCTGTCCCAAGCACACACACACCGGCACCGGCACGCACCAACACAGACACAAGCAGCACACAGACACACACACCAAAATCCAGACGCACACGCACGCACAGTCAGGGGACTGATACCTCACTCACAGGGGCTGGGGCCCAGACACACACACACACGCATCCATGAGCACTGCGCAGTCCTCAGATGCCTCTCCCTCCAAAAGCCCTTCCCTTGCCTCACCTGCAACCCCCCCCTCCCAGAAGCTCTTCCTCTGTGAGCTTGGCCTCTTCCCCACAGATACACCTGACACGAAGTCCAGGCGGAAGAGGCGACCACCGCACACAGAGGGGAGTGCCCCTCACACCTGGACACCCTCCCCCAGGCACAGGCAGACAGAGGACCCCATTCGAAAGTCCCCCCCGGACCAGGAAGGGCAAGACCCCACCACCACCACCACGCAGCTCCACCACACAGTCTCTCTCCTCCATCCCCCAGGCCACCACTGCACAGGTTCCACCGCCACACCCTGCCCCAGGGTCCCCCACACACCGATACCGCATCCCCAAACTGCTTAGGCCCTCCCCCCCTACCATTTGCTCTTCCACCCCCAAACCAGACGCTCTGCCTGTTTGTGCCACTGGTGTGGAGACCGGGTCCCCCCCCTCATCTGCCCCCCCTTCCACTCCCTTGGAGTTATGCACTGCATTGGAGTCCACAACCACCCCGTCTGACTCGGGCACTGCAGTGGGGCCCCAGTCCACTCCATCTGACTGGCCTACTGCAGTGGTTACAGCACCCACAACATCTGAGTTGTGCCCTACAATGGTGCCGGCCCCCACTGAGTCAGACACCTCCACTGCAGTTGCCGGTGACACTCCTGCACCAACCACCCCTTCACTGCCTCCTTCTGGCATCCCCTGATCCTCTCCCTGCGGTGCCTGGCCTGCCCCTTGTATGCCCCTCCGAGGGGGATGTCCCCTGTCCGTAGCAGTGGAGGCAAGCAAAGGGTGACAAGTTGTCACGTATCACCCTGTTGGGACTGTGTATTTGGACTGGCCATTGGCCTTAGTTTCTTTTGGACTTCAAATTTTAATTTAACATTTGCTGAATAAAGCCTCTTTTTGTTTAATTGTGGTTTTTCTTTGGATGTACATGATGTAGATGAGTATCATCATGCATTTGCAGTTGTAATAGTGTTCAGATCAGGAAAATGAAGTGTTGCTGTGATGGACTCCATGTGGTCCATGGGATATGTGTCCTAATGTAGTCTGGATCTATAGCATCCTTTGCTGCAGTCTGAGGGTGTAATGTTCAGCATTTGACACATGGATGTACGTTTTGCATTTGTAAATTAACATCTTTGGCTTACACTGATGCACATCTGGTGTGCTTACCACTGTTCAATGTTTCTATTTCCCTGACTGTGTGCCCATCTCCACTGGACATGCAGTTTAGCACATCAATGTTGAAGGACTCATCTGTGTATACAGTGCAACTTGTTTGACACGTGTTTAGGGTGTATGCAGATGACTGGCGTGACACTCCCGTACCCAGGCTGATGTGAGCAGAGCCTTCAGTGTGTTGTAGTTGTTGACTCACTGACCGAGTGTTCTGCTGACATGTTTTAGCCGTGCACAGACAAGGTTTGGCACAGCGGACCTTCCACAGGAGTGGAGTGCCCTCATGGCAGTGTGTAATCCCGTGACATTGGCTGGGCCCGTGTTGTGTGTTGTGTGAGCATGTCTGTGTGTGTTCCCTTCCCTTTTCCTACACAGGCTGTGTCCCTAGGGATGGTCCTGTTTGTGATGCTTGCTGAGTTGTCCTGTGTTCATCCAGCATCTTGGACCTGGTTTCTCCGGGATGTGGGTGCATGACAAACTAATGTTCCTGAGGTTGCCATCCCTAGTTGTCTTTGTTGTCAGGGCTGGGGATGTGGGCAAATGCAGATGGGACACAATCAGGATTCCCCTTGGCACTTGTGGGTTACACAAGTCATATAATTTACAGTTTGTGGTAGCTTTCAGTGATTGTGACACGTTGTGTGTGTGACTGCTGCCACTCCTCAGGGTCAGAGCTGCAATGTTGGAAGTTGTCTATGTGTGTTCTTTGTGTGTCACCTTGGCTTCTTCATTGGTGTGTGACTGTGGCCGGGATCCCATTGATTGGGGTGGATTTCACGTCATGCCCATGTACGGCGTACTGTGCAGTGTGTCAGACATTCACGAGTCTTGTTGACTGGCCATGTGTGATGGGTTTCACACCTTAGTTCCCAATACCCCCCCTGGGATTGTCATGGGTGCATGTGCAATGTCACCAGTCCATGTGAGCTTCACAGCTGCACATTGGTGGAGATCAAGGTGTGTGGTGTTGAGTGTGTGAAAATGTGAGTTGTTGCACGGCTAGACTCCTACCTCCATATTGGCCTTGGCTGACAGGCCGTGCTGATTGATTTGTGCTTGTGTAGGTGTGATGGTAGTTAGTTGCTCAGGACACATGGCTGTGGTTCACTGTGTGAACGACATCTACCTTTGTCCTCACAGTGGGATTATCATGCAGGCTAGTGTCACCACAATGCGGTGTCCCTGGGAATAGTGCTGTGGTGGGTCTGTCTCTTGCTGTGTTAGTTGCTGTTCCTCCAAGCTTGTGTGACGTGTAATTTGGGCTCCCTCTCATCTAACAATGCCTGATTGCCCACATAGGGAAATCCGATCCATGAGTTACTTTTGTGTGGCACTGTATACACATCTGTGTAATTGGGATTCAGGCCTCCTCATGTGTTGTGGGGTTGCCTGGGGACACTGGCACCCCCCCATCACCTGTTGTGTTTGATATGCAGTGTGAGGCTGCCTGTTTGTGTTTGTGCATCTGCACCACTGCATTGGCATATCTTTAGTGTTGCATTGGCTGTATGTTGTTTGGTGGATTTCCCCTGCTGTCCCTGGGACTCCTAGGTCATCAGTCAGCACAATAATCATGGTTTGTATGTCCCATTGCTGCCATGGTATGGTATTTGTTCACCTCACATCTACAGTCTCCACAGGATATCTACATTTGTGTGTCCATTGGTGCAGATATGTGGGTCTGCATTATGATGGTCACTTCTGTCATTGTGTAATTGATAAATGTTGACAATGTCAGCCCCCATGGGTGATGTTTGTCTGCACATGGCCAAAGGTATGTCTTATTTGCACTGCACTGTTTGCCTCACCCAATCTATGTTGCTATGGGACACAAGCACTACTTTGCCACTGATGTGTTTGTTGTTGTGTGACCAGGAATCATCCATGCTGTTTGGCAGTTGCAGCTTTTTCCATGACAACACTTACCTTTTGGTCACTGTGATGATGGGGCTTTAGACCCCATTGCCACAATGTTCAATTGGGCTTCAGCTATGGACCCCACACTTACATTTTGGTCACTGTGATGATGGGGGTTTAGACACCATTGCCACAATGTTCAAAATGTGCTTCAGCTATGGACCCCACACTTACATTTTGGACACTGTGATGAAGGGGTTTAGACCCCATTGCCACAATGTTCAAAAGTGTGCTTCAGCTATGGACCTCACACTTACATTTTGGACACTGTGATGATGGGGGTTTAGACCCCATTGCCACAATGTTCAAAATGTGCTTCAGCTATGGACCCCGCACTTACATTTTGGACACTGTGATGATGGGGGTTTAGACCCCATTGCCACAATGTTCAAAATGTGCTTCAGCTATGGAGCCCACACTTACATTTTGGACACTGTGATGATGGGGGTTTAGACCCCATTGCCCCAATGTTCAAAATGTGCTTCAGCTATGGACCCCACACTTACATTTTGGTCACTGTGATGATGGGGGTTTAGACCCCATTGCCACAGTGGTCATGGTCTGCTTGCATTGTGGAGGCCACACACATTTATGTGTGACACATGTGATAGGGGCTCACATTGTATGTTCATTGTCATGTTCAGTGTTGTAGGCATTTGACACAGACTACACACGCTTGTCATGATGTTGGGGTGATGTCTTTTTCTGACATTCCTTATGTTGGAGTATGCTGGTTGTGTCATGCATTACCCGTCCTATGAGTGGGGATGGTAGTGGTGGTAGGCATCCAGGCCCCTATGAGTGGGGATGGTAGTAGTGACAGGCATCCAGGCCCCCCTGAGTAGGGGTGGTGGTAGTGGTAGGCATCCAGGCCCCTATGAGTGGGGATGGTAGTAGTGACAGGCATCCAGGCCCCCCTGAGTAGGGGTGGTGGTAGTGGTAGTCATCCAGGCCCCCCTGAGTAGGGGTGGTGGTAGTGGTAGGCATCCAGGCCCCCCTGAGTAGGGGTGGTGGTAGTGGTAGGCATCCAGGCCCCTATGAGTGGGGATGGTAGTAGTGACAGGCATCCAGGCCCCCATGAGTAGGGGTGGTGTTAGTGGTAGGCATCCAGGCACCCATGAGTAGGGGTGGTGTTAGTGGTAGGCATCCATCCCCCTATGAGTGGGGATGGTAGTAGTGACAGGCATCCAGGCACACATGAGATGGGGTGGTGGTAGTGGTAGGCATCCAGGCACCCATGAGTAGGGGTGGTGTTAGTGGTAGGCATCCAGGCACCCATGAGTAGGGGTGGTGTTAGTGGTAGGCATCCAGGCACCCATGAGTAGGGGTGGTGTTAGTGGTAGGCATCCATCCCCCTATGAGTGGGGATGGTAGTAGTGACAGGCATCCAGGCACACATGAGTAGGGGTGGTGGTAGTGGTAGGCATCCAGGCCCCTATGAGTGGGGATGGTAGTAGTGACAGGCATCCAGGCCCCCATGAGTAGGGGTGGTGTTAGTGGTAGGCATCCATCCCCCTATGAGTGGGGATGGTAGTAGTGACAGGCATCCAGGCCCCCCTGAGTAGGGGTGGTGGTAGTGGTAGGCATCCAGGCCCCCATGAGTAGGGATGGTGTTAGTGGTAGGCATCCATCCCCCTATGAGTGTGGGATGGTAGTAGTGACAGGCATCCAGGCCCCCCCTGAGTAGGGGTGGTGGTAGTGGTAGGCATCCATCCCCCTATGAGTGGGGATGGTGGTAGTGACAGGCATCCAGGCCCCCATGAGTAGGGTTAGTGGTAGGCATCCAGGCCCCCCTGAGTAGGGGTGGTGGTAGTGGTAGGCATCCATCCCCCTATGGGTGTGTATGGCATTGGTGATAGCCATCCCGCCCCTATGGTTCTGCTGTTGCTAGTGTACGTCATTTCTGCATCCCTATGTGTGTGAGACATATTTCGGGTACGTGTCGTTTGTTTGTGTTGTGGGTGTTTAACTTACCGTCTGCGCCGTACGCGTCCGTACCGGTCCCGGTAATAGATGTAGAGTATTGGTAGGACCTGCGCGATGGGATTCATGGTTGGGTCGTCTCGTTCGGGTTTCTCGTGGCTTCGACTCGTACTCGTCGCTGGCTTGTTCGTCTCGTCGCCGTGGATCGTCTTGTGGCGCGAATCGGAGCTTATGTACGGCTCTCCCGGATGCTCTGATGTGCCGGACGTAGCGACGGGTTCGGCGCGTACGGAAGGCGCATCGTACTAGTCCGGCCGGAAGGTGCTGTGTATTTGCTTCCGTGCAACTCGATTCGGCGTTTACGGATCCGGCTCGGGCGGGGAACAGGAGCTGGAATGGGTAAGTACGGCTCGCTCAGAATCTGTGCTGTTATGCGCATCGTACTTGCTCGTTCGGACGACTGTTCGAATCGGTCGGGAAACACGCGTTCGGCTTGGTTTTTTTCCAGACGAATACTGTTACGTGCGCTTCCGGCCGAGATCGGAATCGACCCCATAGACTGTATATAAGGAAATTCTGTCACTGACCGTCGGGAACCCCTGGAAGTCGTGAAACTTGACATACACCCTCACCCAGGCTGCCAGAGGCTCTATTTCTAGGGCAGAACGCAGGGGTGAAAGCGGTCATCCCTTGTGGGTGCCCTTCTCTATGATGAAACAGTGGGACACAACACTGCCAACACGTAGCCTCGCCTGGAGGCCTGTGTATAACAGTTGAACATAGCTGATGAATTTGGGTCCAAAGAGTCAGTAAATGTACTGGTTTTGCTGGTCACTAATGAAAACCAAATGAGTCACCAATTTTTTCCAATTCATAACGTTCAAAGTTATTTAATGGAATATAAAAGGTTTTATTAATCCTATAAAGAGGCAGATGGTTCTCCCTTACTCAGGCACATTTAACCCAAATCTAGTTCTTCTCAAGGAATCTCATCTCTCTGAAATTGAGGCTCAGAAACTTAAAAGCATTGGGTTGGGAAAGCTCTTCTTTCCCGTGCATTCAACAAGGAAAATTGTGTTATTATTCTTTGCAACAAAAGATGAGATTTTACTGTTTTATGTCAATAAACTGCCGATGATGATAGGTGGATTAAGGCTAAATGTTTAATTAACAAAATCCCCTTGACGATTTTTAATGTTTATGCTCTTACGCAGATTGATTATCACTTCTGGACTGATTATCACTTCTGGACTGATAATCTCTCCAACCCCATCTCCAACACCAACGACATCCCGCCGTCGCAACCCCTGTGCGATTCCCTCGCCACCTTCTTCCACCGCAAGATCGCCGACATCCACGACAGCTTTAACACCCAGACAGCCCCAACTAAGATCGATGCACCAGACCCGCCGCACACCATCGACCACGACCCCCTGCCAGCCTGGGCCAGCGTGAACATCGAGGACACCATCAAGACCATGAGCACAATACACTCCGGCTCCCCGTCAGACCCTTTCCCGCACCACATCTTCAACAAAGCCAGCAGCGCCATCGCACCCCACCTGTGCAACATCATCAATCTCTCCTTCGAGACCGCGACCTTCCCAGAGAGCTGGAAACATGCAGAGATAAACGCCCTACTCAAAAAACCCAAGGCGGACCCGAGAGACCTCAAGAACTTCCGGCCCATCTCCCTGCTTCCGTTCCCAGCCAAGGTCATCGAGAAGATCGTCAACAAACAGCTAACCCGATACCTCGAAGAAAACAGCATCCTGGACCCATCCCAATCGGGGTTCCGCAGCAACCACAGCACTGAGACTGCCCTCATCGCCGCCACCGACGACATCAGGATCCTGCTGGACAACGGTGAGACCGCAGCCCTCATCCTGCTGGACCTCTCCGCCGCCTTCGACACTGTCTGCCACCGCACTCTATGCGCTCGCCTCCACGACGCAGGGATCCGAGACAAGGCCCTGGAATGGGCCACCTCCTTCCTCGCCGGCAGAACCCAGAGAGTCCGCCTCCCACCATTCCGATCCGAAGCCTCCGAGATCATCTGCGGCGTACCCCAGGGATCGTCCCTCAGCCCAACACTGTTCAACATCTACATGGCCCCGCTCGCACGCATCGCCAGACAGCACGACCTCAACATAATCTCCTACGCCGACGACACTCAACTGATCCTCTCCCTCACCAAGGACCCCCTCGCCGCCAAATCCAACCTCAATGAAGGAATGAAGGCCGTCGCCGATTGTATGAAGATCAGCCGACTAAAACTGAACACGGAGAAGACAGAGGTCCTCATCCTCGGCTCCAACCCCTCAGCCTGGGACGACTCCTGGTGGCCAACGATGCTGGGAGCAGCCCCGACACCCACCGACCACGCACGCAACCTGGGAGTCATCCTCGACTCAACGCTCTCCATGGCCAAGCAAGTCAACGCAGTCTCATCCTCCTGCTTCAACACCCTCCGCATGCTTCGCAAGATCTACAGGTGGATCCCGACAGATACAAGAAGAACAGTCACCCAGGCCCTCGTCAGTAGCAGACTTGACTATGGGAACGCCCTCTACGCGGGAGCCCCGGCCAAGCTCATCAAGCGACTGCAACGCATACAAAACGCCTCCGCACGCCTGATCCTCGATGTACCACGCCACAGCCACATCACCCCCCACCTGAGGAACCTGCACTGGCTCCCCGCCGACAGGAGAATCTCCTTCAAACTCCTCATCCACGCACACAAGGCACTCCACAAGACTGGCCCAGCCTACCTCAACAGACGACTCCTCTTCTACGTCCCCAACCGCCAACTCCGCTCCGCCGACCTCTCCCTCGCCACCGTCCCTCGCATTCGAAGAACTACCACCGGCGGCAGATCCTTCTCCCACCTCGCCGCCAAGACCTGGAACACCCTTCCACTAAGCCTACGACAGACCCAAGACCTGCTGACCTTCAGGAGGCTACTCAAGACCTGGTTGTTCGACCAGTAGCAGCTCCCCCCCCCCTTTTTCTTTCTCCCCAGCGCCTTGAGACCCTCGCGGGTAAGTAGTGCGCTTTACAAATTCTGTGATTGATTGATTGATTGATTGATGTGGAAAGGAAGTGTATTCAATATATGGATGATTATTCTTTTACTGGGGGGGTGACTGTAATCAGATAAGGGACCCTTTTCTAGATCGTCAATCATCAGTTAAATTCCTGCTGAACAAAATGCATAAGCAGTTTTGCTCAGCCATGTCCCGGGAAGCTTTGATTGATTCGGTCACACTTTGAAACCCCACCTCCCAAGATTACACTTTTTACTCCCCAGTCCATGGTTCTTTATCCAGATTGCATCATATCTTTTTAAGCAAAAGTTTATCTCAAAATGTTGTCTTCAGTGTCATTGGGTCCATTCTGATTTCAGATCACGCCCCAGTCATTACCGATTTGGACATGCTTCCTGTTAACAAACCAAGTGGCAGATGGTGATTCAGTAACTCTTTATTGAAAGACTGTGCATTTTCTTTAGACATCACTTCATTTAACCATAAGTTTTTTAAAATTCATAATGACTCTACTCTTTCTACTCCATTGTTGTGGGACACTTTAAAAGCAGCTGCTCGTGAATTCATAATTGACTATGTAGGCAGAAAAAGAAGCTTTATTTCAAAGAACATAAGGATTTGCTAGCAACCATCAAGGCATTAGAGCACCAATTTTATTTATCTAAATCTAATGCAATCTTGCAAGATTTAGTCAAAAACAAACTATGATTTAATGAACTCTCTACACATGCTGCCTCCACCATGTTACTTAAGAGTAGTGCTTGATACTATAGGGGATGCAATAAAGTTGGAAAGCTCGTAGCTACTTATTTGAAGGTTAAGAAACAATGAACCATGATAGAACATCTGCACAATTCCCTGGGGACCTCTATTTTTAAAGATGGTGAAATCCATGCTGAATTTGAACATTTTTATAGGTTTCTATATACAGCAGAAGCTGTGCCTCAACAAGCTGATATTGTTAATTATTTTGGGGGTTCTTGCCATCCTAGAAATAGAGACATAGATTTCTCTCCTCTGTAAGCAGATATCTCCTTACAAGAAGTTACCCATGCTATTTCCACGCTTAAGAAAGGTAGATCACCTGGACCAAATGACTTTTCAATTGAATTTTTCCATTATTTCTCTGATCTTTTAACACAAAAATGATTACAGTTATTACAATTCTTTGCCTTATCCGATTCTACCACAGGCACATTTCAGGAGGCATCTATATGGCTCATACATGAAGAGGTTAAAGATCCTACCCATTGTAAAAATTATCGCCATATCTCTCTCGCTAATGTTGATACAAAATCTTTGCAAAAATATTGGCGTCGCGCTTAGACCCCTTTCTACCTATACTAATTGGGAGAGCGCATCATAATTTATCAAGGGTAGGCTTTCCTCAGATAATACATGCTTATTTTTTGATGTTCTTGGTAAACCTCCTCTTTTGTCTTATTTGTTAGCAGCAATCACAATTGAGGCTGAGAAAGCCTTTGAAAGATTAGCCTGGGATTTTAGGCTTTCAGCTCTACAGTGGCATGACCTTGGTCCTCAATTTAACTCTCTTTTATCCTTATTGTATAAATCTCCTACAGCTTCCGTGATAGTAAATGGTATGGCATCTCCCTACTTCCCACTCCAAAGAGGCGTCCGTCAACGCTGCCTTCTTTCTTCACTATTATTTCTTCTTTCTTTGGAACCTCTTCTTTCTCGAATCTGGCATAATTCGCTAATTTCAGGCTTTCAATATGGGAACCATCATTTAAAATTAGCAGCTTATGCTGATGACACTCTGCTTTTTATATCTAATCCTGATATTTCATTACCAGCTCTATTGACTGAATATTGTACTAGGCAATCTTTTGAATCTTTGCGCTTTACTTGGTCCTCTTCTAAAATCAAATATTTGGATCTTTCATTACATGTGCCCTTCTCTTTTTCTGAAATTGTTTCTTTTTCCTAAAAACCTTCGATAGCTAATCACTCAATGTTTAAACATACCTGCTCATTGTTATCATGATGCTTTCCTTCCACTCTTCCACTCTTCCACTCTTGACTTTTCTCCAAATGTCCCTGTGGTGCAACAAATATATTAAATTTCATGGATGACCGATTTACTGGAGATCTTGGAGGGATTGAGGTATTATATAGGTTTTGGATCTCTTTCAGGATGGCGCTCCTCTTTCCTTTCCTCAGTTTCAGTCACATTTTCATTGCCCCGACTCATTTCAATCTAGGTTCTCACTTCTCACAAATTTAGTATTAGATGCTCTTTGTTCTTTTGATAGCTTTACAGTCTCTTCTCCTCATCAACTTGGGGTGTTTCAGGTTTCAAACTCATTCTCTAACGCCTCCCTCATATATAAAATTATCTCTGCTCCTCCTTTGTTAACACAGAAATCTAAGATTGAACTTCAATGGGAGAGGGATTTTTATCTTACCTGGTCAATTACTTTATGGGACAAACTATGGCTAAAAATTCAAAAACCCTCTAGTACAGCCAATACTACGCAGACATTATTTTTCATTATAATAGACTATATGCTACCCTTACTACTTATGAAACTATCCCCACTTACCACTTACACTTGTTGGTATTATGCTAACCCAATTATGAGATGTTTCACATGCTTTTTTGTGGTGTCCTTCTACTTTGGCATTCTGGCATAGGTATGGAGACAAATCCAGTTGATTTTCCATACTCAATCTTCTTTCAAAGTTTCTTCCATATTTCTAAGCAGCCTACCTGAACCCAATGATATGACCCTATCTCATAATAAATTGTTCAACCTTTTATTGGCCATTGCTTTTCAACAAATAATGATTCATTGGAAATGTGCCTCAAATATTTCTTTTCAAGCATGGTGGTATGCAGTGTGTTTGATTAGACCGGGCGTTTGTGGGATTCCCCCATTATTGCTGTCAATAGAGAAACATTCTGGCTTCCAATAACTACTTATTTGAATACTGTCCCTGCAAAGAATCTAGCTCTATCTGCTGTTACTGCTGAATATTTTCGACCACCTTGAACTTCTCTGGTCTCGAATCTTATTATATTATTTGCAGTGATTTACCCTTATTTCTCCATGATGTAGTACTATTACCTCATACTTTTATCTCCTTCTTTGATTCCTTGTCTTCACACTTTTAATTGTGTACTCTTATTCTCTTCTATTTATATTTTTCCTTTCCTTTCTATTTTTTATCACTTCTCCTTTCTTAATCATAAAACTCACAAAAGCTTTTGTATGATATGGTCAGTTTTTAAGTTAGTAGTTTTATATAGTATGCTTTATTGACATTGGTATCCTCTTTGCTTGTTACATGGCTTTTATAATTGCCTCTGTATCTAGTCTCATTGTTTAAATAAAGCTTTTTAATCTTAAAAAAATTATTTGTCAGCAATTCTTTTTAATGTCTACCTCCGGGCCCTCTTGAATCTAACACCATAATTTGGGATGGAATGTACATCCTATGCTGATAACACCCAGCTATTTTTCACCTTCGAACATTATGGTGAGGAAGTTAAATCATTTTTCAACACATTTATGTTGCCAATTGACGAGCGTATTACCAAACTTTGGCTCAATATGAACACTGACAAACCTGAGATTCTTATCTTTGGACCTGGTCTCTATGGACTACCAATTCAGAATTGTCCCCAAGCCAGTTAACGTTCTAAAAATCTCAGTTTTAAATTAGATAAAGGCCTATCCCTTGGGACTTGGATACATTCAGTGGTAACTGCTTGCTCTTTTCAGCTGAAGCTTTTGTGGAACACACTTAGAGTAACCCCTTAAGACTTCAAAGCAAAAGTGGTAACAGCTGCCAATTTTTTCCAGGGTGGACTTTCTACCAATGTCCTGGCAAGACTGCAAATGATCAAAAATGTTGCAGTCAGACTTGTAACTGTTCTGCGTACATCCGACCACCTCATGGACACAAGATGGAAACTGCACTGCTTACCAGTGCATTAAAGGATCCTCTTCAAAGCCCTTTGTTCAATCCATCGAGCAGTACATAGTACTAGGGCATCTGCAATTACAAAATGGATTACCAGGTATTATTCAAACCGAACACTGTGGTCTGCTTCCATCCCTTGTCTGCATCTTTATTCCCTTCTGTCCTCTCTTCCTTTGCTCTGTCGCACTGCCCATTCTGTCCTGGTCCGGCCACTCGCCGGCTGTACACTTAGCCTGGCCCCTCGCCGTCGGTTCATCCGCCCCCCGGCCCGCCCTCTTCCCCTCCGTCATGACGTAGACACGCTGATCTCAGCGTGCGCTGTCTTTCTTAAACTCCCCAGCGCCGCCACGGAATCAGCGATTGAACTTTAGCTGATCACTTCGCGACGACCTCCTGAGGATCAGAGACCCGACCCAGGATCCACTCACAAGGACGCCTGCCTTGCCACAGACCCCCGCTGTACTCAGCCGCCTCAGGTAAGTCCTGTCCATAGAACTGGTTTCTTGCTGGCTCCTTGCCTTGCTCCAGGGCGGACCCCGGACTCCTTATCACCCTGACTCTGGCCTTTCTTTTACAGTTTAGGCCCTTTGGCTGTCCCTAACGAGTCACTCCCTCCGATGGCCTCCTGTGGATCGGTGTCCCGACCCAGGTAGCCACAACAGGCCTCACCCGTCATTGGTAAGTCGGCTCTGCTTTCCACTTTCTCACGCCCATATCTGCCGCCCTAGGGCCACCCACGGACACGGTTCTCCTGATACCGGTCCATCCTTTCTTTCAGCTTTCACTATCCCCCACTAGCCACGCTTCGTGACGACCTCTGTGGATCAGCTTCCGATCCAGGCTGCCACGAAAGGACACCGCCTGCCACCCCCGTTTCTTCTCCTTGCCTTGCATTCGATGCCCTTCGGGTAAGTCTTTCCATTCTCTTCATAAGCCTTGTACACATGTGTCAACGCCGAGTTCCCCCATAACTGGCGCCTTTTCACTCTCAGCTTCCCTCCTTGCATGATTGGCTCCCCTGAGGTGGATTCAAGCTTGCTGATCCGCCGTTCCCCGTCACCTTTTCCTTCTTCCCAGTCTCACTACTTTCAGGTAATTCTTACCGTCCCACCGCCTGTTTTAATTATCCTTTCCCTTTCCAGACCTCATTTTCCTTATCCCTTTCTTGTACAGCACCTCCTTTCAGTAACCTGGTCCTGAAGATGATCCTTAATCACTAGGATCGAAACGCTGTCGACATACCAGCGCAACTCCCGGCGCCCCTGACTATGGTTCATGAAAAAAGCCTTAAATCTGTCTAAATTCTTGTAAATAACTACCTGTGAACCATAAGTCGATTTGTATATAATTATCAAATTCTCACTCTGCGCCGCCGCTGTTTCTCACTTGTCACCTGCGCCGTTCACCTTTGAGTGTCACGAGCACATGTGTGCACAAAGTTTTTTCGGGTTACTCATGTATTAATTGCGTACAGTGCTGTTACAACTGTCCCCAATTTTTCCGTATCCTTCGCTTATCTTGCTCTGCAAACTGTTTGTATTCATCCAAAATATAAGATGCCTTGGGCACATTCAAATGAATCATGAGTCTCTCTACTTTCTTTTCTTGCAATGTTTTGTGCATGCATAATTACCTGCCCTTTTAATAATACCGGTTGAGACATTGTTGTTTATTTACACCCCTTCACCCAGATTTCAACCAGGTCTATGGGTTTACTCCTGTTGTTCTTACCTATACTGTGAGAAGCCGCTGGGCTGCGAGAGTAGGTCCTCTGTTGACACCTATTCTCCTGTCAGCTAATTGTGACACATACTGTCTATATTCATTGTGGACACTATGGGGCCGATTCCGATTCGGGCCGGAAATCCCTCCGACCGAGTCGGATTCGGAGAGATATCCGACCGAACCGGACTCTAGCAGTCCGACCGAACGAGTACGATGCGGACGCATGCTATCGGACTCGATTCGGTCGGACTCCCATTGAAGTCAATGGGAGCCGGTCGTACGACGCGTACACGGGCTCCCATTGACTCAATGGGTGCGTCGCGAACAAGGGCGCCCCTACAGCGGGTACGCGTTGGTGCGACTCGCGCCGTACATGCATGTGTAGGGGGACCCATGGGTCCCCCTGTGTGCGACTCGCGCGGCTACGCGTACAGGGGGTCCGACACGGACCCCAAAGTCCGGCTCCGACTGCTCTTTCGAGCCGGACGGCGCGAGTCGGTCGGACTGTTCGAGGCGCGCATCGTACTTGCCCGGTCGGGGAACGTCTCCATTGCGTGGTGCGAGTCGAGTCCGTACGAGTCGGTCGGAGCGGTTCGGATCCGGAAACGAGTCGGTCGGGGATTTCGCGTACGCTCGCATCGTACTTGCTCGCGCGGACGGGTGTTCGAATCGGTCGGAAACAGGGCGTCCGAATCGGATCCGGTAAAGCCGAATCCGATTCGGTGCCCTACCGGCCGAGATCGGAATCGGCCCCTATGTCTAGAGAGACTCCTTCATACTCGGATGATTACATCCAACAAATACTGAGTGGCACCTCTTTACTCTCCGCCGCTCCTGCAAATTCCTCCTCCACTCCTGCTACCAACTCTTCCAAGATTCTTTTGGACAGACTTGAAAAACTCAAAAAGAAACAGATTAGAACCAATCTCCATGCATGCATGTTAATAGAGTATCTAAAATCAAATATTATTCCACTAGGCCTACAAATTTGCAATACCCCGGCGATCTTTACTCAAGATCCTAAGTTCCGCACAGGCTTCAACCAGCCATCTAGCCACAACTTGCTCTTGTCACTGGATGGTGTTAGGTGTTGATACGGCCATTGAACATAGCAAAAAGGATTTGGAAGAGATTGCGGAGCTTGAAAAATTTATTTTGGAGGATAGCACTCTACCTGATGCCAAAAATCTCCTGGATAAAATAAATACCACCATTGCCACTTTCAATACCTTTGAACTCAACAAGAAGATCACTAAAATACAAAAAGACATTACAAATTACGATAAAGAAAAGACCTACCCCTATCTACGGGACGAGTTCTATAACACTCCATACAACCCACCCAGAACCCGCAACTGGGTAGATTCCGACAACCAGACCATCACCTTCTCTGACTCTTCGAACACCTCTATAGAAGATACAGACCCAGGGGAAGGAAGCAGTACCTCCAGGAATCCAAACAGACCTCCACCACTTCTGCCACCTCGTTTTTTAGAGGACAGCCGCGGACGAGGCCGAGGACACAGCAGAGCCCGAACCAACTACCAATATCAATACTCCGGCGAACGCCAAACGCGAAGAAGATTTTACCAATGGGGCCCACCACAGTAAACAATTCTCTTGCAACCAGGGACACTATGCCACTTGCCACCTTGACCACACCCACTAACCTGACCAACCGGGACCAACAACTGATCCCCATATTCAACTTATCCAAACACATCCTATCCTCACAAGAGACCACTCTCTTGAGCAGAGGCTTATCCTTCGTCCCAACTGAACGAAGTAACTTCTTCGACCTCCAAGAAAATTTACTCCAGTTTTTCAGACGCATCCGGCTGCGACACTTCTTCTCTGATAGACCATCATCTAACCAGACGATCAGAAGCCTCTTTCATCCACCATCTACTTTCAACACCCCATCCACCTCCATGCCCCCAGAAATACTTTTCTTTGAACGTATAGTACCACAAGAAATTGCGAATCTCAAAAACCAATTTGAGTACATTCCATACAACCTACCCTGACTTGAGAAGCAAGCATTGTTGAACCTCAAAGAAAATAGCAACTCAATCATCAAACCAGCTGACAAGGGTGGAGGCATTGTAGTTATGGACTTTGACAAATACGACCAGGAAATCAAGAGACAACTATCCAATGGATGCCACTACCGCCCACTATCCAAGGATCCACTTCCAGACATCAAAATGGAAATCCAGAGAGTGACCAACCATACCAGGACCCAGAACATTATCTCACAGAAGGAATTCCTGTTTTTGAACAACCAACACCCTTGTACGCCGGTTATCTACGTTCTACCTAAAATACACAAGGACATCACCAACCCGCCCGCCGCCCCATTGTCTCTGGATGTGGGTCCATTCTTGAACCTCTGGGAAAATACATTGACGCAGCTATCAAAGACTTTGTACCATTAACGGACACTTTTGTGCGTGATAGCATGGACCTCATAAACACCATCGAGGACAAACCATTTGACACCAATACTGAACTCATGGCAGGACTGGACATCGAGTCCTTGTATACCAACATTCCCCATGACGAAGGCCTCCAAGTCATCCAAGACTTTCTGGAAACCAGGCCCAAACCCACTTTAATTCCCACAGAATTCATCATGGACCTACTTAGAATTGCCCTGGAAAACAACTATTTCCTATATCGTGACACCTTCTACCTCCAAATCAAGGGTGTATCCATGGGGCCTGCTTCGCCCCCAACTTTGCTATCCTTTTTGTACACAACCTCGAAAAAACTCATATCCTTACTCCTAACAACCCGTTCCAGGTTTGCATTCTGTTGTGGCGACGGTACATAGATGATATTCTCCTACTATGGAAAGGCTCAACAGACAACTTGGACGCCTTCATGATTTGGCTCAACCAGTCTCAACCACATCTGAGATTTACCTCTGACTGTAGATCCAATGACCTCCCTTTCCTTGACATCACCCTTCATGCCGGAGATGGTAAAATTGGTACCGCCCTTTATAGGAAACCCACAGAACGCAACACTCTTTTGCACTACTCTAGTTATCATCCCTGCAGTCTCCGGGATGGGCTCCCCTATGGACAATTTCTCTGCATCAGAAGGAATTGCAAGTGGCGCAAAGATTATTTCCGTGAGGCAGCCATCCTTACCAATAAACTCATTCAGAGAGGTTACCCACCCCGTTTGGTTTCTCGAGCACGCAAGAGAGCTTGGTATTGCCACCGTGAACATCTCCTTACCCCCAAGGACAGACACGTAAACACCCGGAATCCTTTTGTCACCACATTTAGTCCCTGTAGCAACCGGGTTAGCAAGATCATCAAGAAGAACTGGCCCATACTTTGCAGTCTTGAACCCTTCCAGGAACCACCCTTATTTTCATACAAAAGAGGCGACAATCTCTCTAACCATCTAGTAGTCCATGCCATCACATGGCCCATGAAACCCAACCTCCAGGAATCCATAACCTCTGCGTGGGGGCTCCCACCTATCATTGGACACTACAGATGTCAAAATTGTGTTGTCTGCTGCCTCACAGTGAACACGAAAGAATTCACAACCAACAACATGACCCACAAGCTGAAGACTTTCACCAACTGCAGATCATCTAACGTGATTTATGCCATACATTGGCCAAACCACACAAATGATTAAACAGCGGATAATCCAGCATAAAAGCTGCATCCACTGGAAGGTCATGACTGCCCCTTTGGTGTCCCATTATGTAGAGAAGCAACACAGTGAACTGGATATGACATGGCAGGTCATAGATCAACCCACTCTACCGACCAGGGGTGGCAATCTTCAACTTCTCCTTAATAGAAGTGAATGCAAATGGATCACCAGATGCAACTCTGTCAATCAATGGTTAAACACCATTGATGAATGGAACAACACCATACAACTATAACAAACTTACATGTACCTCCTGTCTACTGGACACTCACAACTACAACTCACTTAAATGTACTCCATGTTCCCATTGTGTTGTGATGTTGACGACCATATGAATTAACACTGTATGGGCTCTGATAATATGTTAATGACTTTGCCGTTCCTGGGGCTATAGATATGGCCCTGCGTGTTTACTTTGCCCACCTGCACACCTGTGTATAATTGTTTTGTTTTAATACTTGGTTTTGCTCCATACTTGTTGCAATTAGCTAACCATTTCAATCACATGAAGTAGCAACCTAACTGTTGTGTACTTCATTGCTCTGTTATAATGCTCATTACCATGCTCTTTACTCATTGTCCCTCTATGGGCACTGTCTGCATCTTTATTCCCTTCTGTTCTCTCTTCCTTTCCTCTGTCGCACTGCCCATTCTGTCCTGGTCCGGCCACTCGCCGGCTGTACACTTAGCCTGGCCCCTCGCCGGTGCATCCGCCCCCCTGTCCCGCCCCTTCCCCTCCGTCATGACGTAGACACGCTGATCTCAGCGTGCGCTGTCTTTCTTAAACTCCCCAGCGCCGCCACGGAATCAGCGATTGAACTTTAGCCGATCACTTTGCGATGGCCTCCTGAGGATCAGGGACCCGACCCAGGATCCACTCACAAGGACGCCTACCTTGCCACAGACCCCCGCTGTACTCAGCCGCCTCTGGTAATTCCTTTCCATAGAACTGGTTTCTTGTTGGCGCCTCTCTCCAGGGCGGCCCCCGGACTCCTTATCACCCTGACTCTGCCCTTTCTTTTACAGTTTCGGCCCCTTGGCCATCCCTAACGAGCCACTCCCTCCGATGGCCTCCTGTGGATCGGTGTCCCGACCCAGGTAGCCACAACAGGCCTCATTGGTAAGTCGGCTCTGCTTTCCACTTTCTCACGCCCATATCTGCCACCCTAGGGCCACCCACTGACACAGTTCTCATGATACCGGTCCATCCTTTCTTTCAGCTTTCACTATCCCCCACTAGCCACGCTTCGTGACGACCTCTGTGGATCAGCTTCCGACCCAGGCTGCCACGAAAGGACACCGCCTGCCACCCCCGTTTCTTCTCCTTGCCTTGCATTCGATGCCCTTCGGGTAAGTCCTTCCATTCTCTTCATAAGCCTTGTACACATGTGTCAATGCCGAGTTCCCCCATAACTGGCGCCTTTTCACTCGCAGCTTCCCTCCTTGCATGGTTGGCTCCCCTGAGCTGGATTCAAGCTCGCTGATCCGCCGTTCCCCGTCACCTTTTCCTTCTTCCCAGTCTCACTACTTTCAGGTAATTCTTACCGTCCCACCGCCTGTTTTAATTATCCTTTCCCTTTCCAGACCTCATTTTCCTTATCCCTTTCTTGTACCGCACCTCCATTCAGTAACCTGGTCCTGAAGATGATCCTTAATCGCTAGGATCGAAACGCCGTTGACATACCAGCGCAACTCCTGGCGCCCCTTACTATGGTTCACGAAAAAAGTCTTAAATCTGCATAAATTCTTGTAAATAACTACCTGTGAACCATAAGTCGATTTGTATATAATTATCACGTTCTCACTCTGCGCCGCAGCTGTTTCTTACTTGTCACCTGCGCCGTTCACCTTTAAGTGTCACGAACACGTGTGCACAAAGTTTTTTCGGGTTACTCATGTATTAATTGCGTACAGTGCTGTTACAACTGTCCCCAATTTTTCCGTACCCTTCGCTTATCTTGCTCTGCAAACTGTTTGTATTCATCCAAAGTATAAGATGCCTTGGGCACATTCAAATGAATCATGAGTCTCTCTACTTTCTTTTCTTGCAATGTTTTGTGCATGCATAATTACCTGTCCTTTTAATAATACCAGTTGAGACATTGTTGTTTATTTACACTGCTTCCATCCCTGGCGTGAAGTCGCCAGGGATGGAAGTTGTTTGTGTTTTTGGCATCGAAAGCCTGGAATCAATTACCTGTTGACATGCCATCCATAATGGAGGACGTCTCCTAAAAAAAGCCTAAAACATTACTTTTTTTAATGATTTTAGCCTAGGACTACAAAGGTCCTTTAGTTGTTTTCCTGCATCCTTCTACGCTACTCGTGTTCATTTTAGCAACAAGATACCTATTAGGTGAACGTTGTGCCTACAAGGGCCTCTTTCATTCAGTCATTCCTTCACATCTCTGCTCCAGGGGTGTAAGGGCCAGGGATGTACATAAGTAGCCCCTAACCCTCAGGGGCTCAATGCACTGCCCTAGGCCTTCCTACATCTCTAAGGGGTGGGTGGGGTAATCTAAGTGACATTTTAAGGGTCCCTCTCCAACTTTTGCAAGGCGACGTCGCTTTGCATTTCCTCGCTGCGCCCGAAGGGACATTAAAACATCAGAACCAATATAACAGATTTGTAGAACATGTTTCATCACTGTTCACTGCGACATCGGAGGAGAACGGTTAACAAAAGCAAGGGCGCGAGATCTATATCGGTAAAAACTCATCTCGGGGATGCGCGTGCCCCTCTCCTGCACTCACCCTCTTATTAAAAAGAAATGTCTCTAACGTGGCAGTAACAGCCTGGGAGATTGCCGTGGTCCCCTGGGGAGGAATGCCAGCGAGGACAAGCAAGGCGGCTTCCATGTCAATGCAATCTTATTAAATTCCCAGGACTTCAGCGCCACACCGCAGGGGAAATAATTTCAGTTTTCTGCAAAAGAGCGTCGTGTTATTAGGCAGGCACTGCTGCGCAGAGAAATGTTTGAGCTAACCTTTGAGCTCAGCCAGTCACTCGTTTTACCGGCCTTATTTCCACCGTGTTGGAACTGTCGTAAAACAGCAGCATTTTCACAAGTGTGCGAGTATTAAAAACAAGGCAGTCTGTCATAATTACACACACCTAAGAACGCCTCGACTAGGTTTTTCCATTCATATTGTAATTTTCATTATCTTGTTCCAATGTTTAAGATATTAAAATACAACAATGCACGCCATTAAATGCGTCAGGACAAAATCCGTGATCTTTAAAAAGAGGAGATTTAAAGTTGATAGCTTTATGCAATATTATGAGTGAAAGTGCTAATTGCAGTGCTTAACTATTGTACCTCATGAACTGCTATTTCACACCTGTGAGGTATTTTTGAATGTCCATACAGGCACTTTTAAAACAGAACCATCCTAATTGGAGGGAAGATGTGTTGCCTACTGACCAAGCCATACAGTGTAGATAAAGAAATCCAGTTTCCACAACTGACCCAATCTGTCTGTGGGGTCATGCCTCTCCCCAATTCGATTAAAAAAAGCTGGGGCGGAAAATCAGAAATCTGCTCAGTAGGTTTTTTTGTTTGAAGTATTTTTCAAACTTTTATGAGAGTCACAAAGAATTTCAGGATGAATTCCACTTTGCGAAATGTGCATGTGTACATCTTGCACATGCAGCTTTTCTTTTGTCACCACAGGAAAAATATTTTGTCCTATGACCACGATTAAATTTATGGGTGCCACCTGCAAAACGCTGAAAGGACACAGAGCCATAAGTTACAGTTTAAAGGGCAGGTCTCCATGATACAGCAGTCTGCTTAGATTTTTTTTTTGCTCTACAGTGAACCCTCAGTTGGCTAAGCTGTGGGAAAGCTTTGACTGGGCATCTGCCAGGTGACACCAGAGTATGAATGTTGTAAAGCCCATCCTATTTATCGTGATCTTCTTATATACAATTTCCTGGGCAGGTAAATCTGTCAGGAAAAAGAAAATAGTGTCCCAAACACACAGGCAAAAACTTCCTCCATGTGGGTCCACCCGATTTTTTTGTTTGTTTTGCAGAAACCTATGGAAGCACTTTTGGCAAAACGATCTCTGTGACGCAGTAGGGATCTCTAAGTATGGCGGGTGGTCTTCCACTGTGAGGGGTGGGGTAAGGGAATCTGCCAACCCACCCGGTTGGCTGAATGGCCCCAAGAGGCAAAATGACACCCAGATAATATCATTTCGACTTTAACTGGCGGTAGACTAGGCTGCTAGATCATTGGTGGCCCTTACCTGCTCCTTCCTCGTGAAGGACCACCCGACATATTGAGATATCCTGGCCTGCCTGGCGAGGACAGTTTTTGACGACAAAGCTTCAACCAGTGTGACCAAAGGACATTCGTCAAACCTGAACATCGGGCAGGCCGCCTTGTTATTGCTGCCTGCTCAGAATTTTTTTCTATTTCAGAATCTTACCCCAGCCATTTCTAGGAGTGGTTTCAATGTAGCCCATGGAAAACATTGATTCCCACAAAGTTGTCACTTTATGGGTGCTCACAACTCTTTGCTTAATCCTACTTCAAACTTATTTTGTATCCTTTTTCCACCAGAGTATAACAATCCGGCACATAGGTGTACTTTTTCCGTATGTAAGCGGATTTACTTTTGCAAAAAAACTGCAAATCCTGCCTGTGTGATTCAGGATTTGCATTTTAGTATTTACCATCCTCAAATTGTATGCTACCTCAAAGCCCCATACTCCTAGAACCATGCATGAAATTTGACCTTGACTTGACTTTTGATTGCTTCTTTCTTTCGAATGACTCTTTTCTTACCTTCTATCCTCTTCATGCCTCCTCTCTCTGCGTATTGCCTACTCTAAATTGTAAGCCTGTCTGTCTTAATTTTAATTTCTATTATTGTATTTCTACAAATTTCCCAAACCTGGATTCATAGATCAAAAACTCTCCTTCCTTAAAACCATATCCCTGCATTCTAACAATACCTAACTTCCCCATGCCAGTTTTTCATCCCACCTACTATTTGTATAAACTAACAAAGACCCCATTAATGAGCACACCTAATTACTATTAATGTAACCTACCACACTACAAAGAAACTAGAGTAAATATATGGAATAGTTTCCCTGAGAGCCAAGACTAATCTGATGCTAATCTGGGATACTACCCTGAGTGATTGCCAGTGGTTAGATAAATTGCAAGCGTTCCTCTCATCACCTTTTGTGTTTTTGGTGTACTAGATAAAATTGTCATGCATAAATCATAGACTGCATTTGACATCTAATTGTTGCACAGGACAGAAACCTCAAATTCATTTTTAATACATTACACAAATATGCCAATGGATTTATCAGAGCCCAGATCCAGCCTCTGTTTAACCCTATTTCCAATCCTTACTGAATAATCTATTTCTTTCATGCACTAACCAGACAGAAATCTATACGTTAAGTTCCTCTCCTATTTCGGCATATACAAATTATATCAATAAGTCCAGTGTCAATGATAAACCACGGTTAGAAATACTTTTAGATGAAAATATTTCAGAATTGTCCTATAGCACATCATTTTTTACTAAGGTCATCATTTTCTTTAAGGAAGCCTCATTCTATGAACTAGAATAAAATTTCAAGCTTGAAGCAAAAACATATTGATCCCTATCATGAAAAACTGTAAAGGCATAGATGGAGATCGAAATGTTTACCTGAGTTCATTTTTACGTCTTTCTATTCACAAACATTCCCAGAAGACAAATGCCAGGCACAGGTTTACAAACGTACTTCTGGGATTGCTTTGCAACATCTTCTGTAGGGTCTCCTCGTCTCAGTCTACAGAGTGTAGAATTATGGGGCTTATTTACAAGCCCCTTGTGTCACTTTTAATATGGTAAAAAGAGGCGTAGCAGCGACGAAAGGGGTTCGTAAATAAGCCCCTATGTGTGGAATTGAGCCCCCTGTGCAGACCTGTGCTTTTAAACTGCTGGGAAGACATTTTCCCCAAGGAGAAAGCCCTTTCCCTACACCCCGACCACATCTGGAGGTGATCTGTTTCCAGTCTCAGCCTGAAGTTGAGTAATATAACAATCAGTTCTGTGGAGGGGACTGGTAGGAGAGGAGTTTGAAAATGGCCACAAATTGTGGGCGTTATCAAACTTCCAAGGCAAATCACACCTTGGAATGTCCCCTTCCCACCCATTGAGTGGGATTTACTACTGTAGATTTCTCTACTCATGACAAAGTAATCCAAAGTAGAAAATCCATTTACGCCTGCCTGGAACCCTTTTGTGAATTCCTGTCAGGTGTGAATCAAGGTATATTTGACTGCTGACATACGCTTACTGCCAAAAATGTTTTTGTGAATATTGCCCTTCTGTTCTGAATGTGAGAAACATTCTGAGGAATATATCTGTGTAAATAGTGACTAAGTCATCAGGAATTTTTCCAGGTCACACATTAAATCTTTTATTAAATGAATGGGAACGCTGAGCGATTATACTTGAATCCAACTGATCATACAGGACACAATAAAGAATGGTGTCCGTTGCCTTTTGTGCAATATTGAGTTTTGATATTTACTTGAAATTTTTGTTATATTATTTCAGCCTCAAACCTCTTTTAAATTCACCAGATATTTAAAAAATATCTAGCCTTTGGTCTGTTGTTTTCTGCTGAGACATGCTTTGCACCCGTGAGGAGCATTTTCCTTAGAGACATTGAAATTTTCTCAGCATGGGCATTTGGCGTATTCTTATGGGTTCAGCGACTTTAATGCAGGGCATAACTGAAGGCCGCAGACTGCTCTGAAGGCCTTGTAAAGTGGATATGCCAAATTTCACGCCAATTTCTCACAGGTTTCTGAAGTTATAGACATATGAAAATGTACCTTATTAACTGTCAAGATATTTCTGTAATTGAACCATTTGAAGATTACAGTTTTTTTCAAACACTAACATCTCACAAATTACTGAACTGATTTACATCAAAACAAGCAAAGTTCTACTTTAATGCCAGGTTTGGAGTAAATCTATTCAGATGTTTTTGGTGTATCAGAGAGAAGAGTTAAAATGGAAAAATATGTATAGAAGGCACATAAAAAGAAGGTTCAGGCAATACTGGTGTCTCTGGATGCTGAGTAGGCCTTCCACTGAGTGGACTGGTACTACCTATAGATGGTCATGGAAAGAAAAGGGTTCCGAGCATGATTCTCCATTATGGTATTTGCACCACACAGCACCCAGACCGTGAGAATCACCTTAAATGTTTCCAGATTAGAGTTGATACATTTGAAAAGGGGCACAAGACAGGGTTGCCCGATGTCCCCTCTACTTTTCGCCCTAAGCATTGATCCATTAGCAGAGAAAATTTGCACTGAGACGGACATAGTTGGCATCCCCTTTGGAATCTCACTCTATGCTGATGACATTCGTTTGACATTAGGCAACCCTGTCACATCGCTCCTGGTTGTGGCTGAAAAGTTAAAGTATTATGAGCAGATTTGGGGCATGAAAATGAATATGGAAAAGTCAAAAATCTTGAATCTGACGCTTTCTGCACAGGAAATCAGCATCCTGAAAGCAGAAATTCTCTTTAGATGGCTCCTAAACAGATAAAGTACATTGGGATCCAGATTACCATTTGGGTTGACCAACTGTTTGCAGCTAACTATCCTCATCTGCTTCCTCTGAGCAGGCATCAACCGTGAGTTCCAAGGCATATACATGCCCACCTATCTCAGAGAATTAAATCAAATGTCTTGGATCCAGGACTTAAAGTCTGCTATAAGTGAGCCTATTTCAGATAGGCCTGGGCGGTGAACTCTGCTCCGTTCGCAGAGTTTGCGGAGTTTTCTGCACTCCGCGCTCCACGGTGCTCGCGGAGTGCAGAAACTCCGCACCGCGTAGTGCAGCAGAGTTTTTTCCCCGCTCGCGAACCGCAAGTTGGTGGGCGTGAGCTGCCGCTCGGGTAGAATTTCTACCCACGCAGCAGGAAGATCAGCGCAAATGGCAGTTCGCACTGCACTCCGACACTTGCGGAACTCTGTGGAGTTTTTTTGTCACTTCGCAAAGTTCCACGAAGTGAAACTCCGCGAACTACACCTAGGCCTGATTTCAGAGCGGATCTCCTGTAGGAAATGGTCCACATAGACCTGTGAGATCGCCAGTAGGGCTGAGCCTCCAGGCACGACTGCTAGGGTGTTATCCTCCAACTCCGTGTCCACTAGGGGGGTTTTACTCCACAGGGAGGTCAGCAGGTTGTCTCTGGTGGATTTTAGGTGCAACATACTGTTGCAATACAAGGGCAATGATCGTGAGGGTCCCAGGCCAGCCTACAGCGGCACCCTCGTCCTGCCCCGGGTAAGGCACCCCGCATCAGTCTCAGGTGTATAGGTGATTAGCCTCCCAAGCCCAGGGTCACCAAAGTGCGACAAGGATAGCCTCCATGGGTCCCAGGCAACTGACTGGCTACTGTGGCATGGCTCCCCGCCACTTGTCTGTGTGTCCCCCTTCAAAGTGCCTCCCAGCTTGTAGGCCTTATGGTAGGAAAGAGCAGTCTCCAGTTCACTTTCAGATAATGGCAGGGCTCCCAGAGCTATGACTTCAGTCCTCGCTGAGTTTGCAGGTGCCCCCTTCCCATCACGCATTCCCTGGGTCTCCTTGCCTCATAGAAGATGTAGGATTGCCACAGGACCCCCGCAAATGTCTAGTAGAACGGTGCAAATGGGGAGGGCAATGGGCTCGGCACAAGCCACGAGCCCACAACAGTGTTACAAGCTCCGATCCCCATACACTCTGGGGCCACTGTTCCTTTACTATGCGGACAGGGGGCTCCAGCCGCATACCCCACCCCAATCTCATCCCCCTATACGAGTACTCACAGCACCTCAGGACTCAAGGTCCAACTATTTCTTCCGGTTTCTCTCAGGTGGGTAGTCTCCATCATGCGGCGGGCAATGTACAGTGTGTGCAGTATATCTCGGGCTGATTAGGCCTCCACCATGCAAAGTCCCAGTCAGATGGTCCAGGCAGAGATGCCCCCGTGACCCCAGGCCGTGCACTTACTTACAGCACCACTAGCCCAACTCCTCTGTCAGCTGGGGCAGCTGTGCCTCAGTGTATCGCATCTCCAATGCGGGCAGGAGACCACAGCCGTAAGTCCTCGTCTGATCAACTCCCCCTATTATTGGTGTTCATAAGAGGAGGAGGAAAACAGGGGACGGAGCGGGTCCATTGCTCTCACGCAGCATTCCCCGGCCGCTAGGTACAGTGTCCGTCCGGGCCGCCCAGCCTCTCTTCAGTGAGTTATCTCCGTTGAGCTAGGGCGAGATATACCGGGTGCGGACTCACCCAGGCCAGTCCGGCCTTCTCTCGGCTCTCGTCCTCTGGATGGCCCCGGATGGCAAGCCCGCTAAGCCCCTAAAACGTCCAAGGAGGCTCCCGACAGCTCAGCATGCTCCTCCCCAAGAGGGCGGCCCGGCGAGGCTAATCAGAGCCGATTAATCCACAGTGTCTCTGCCGGGACCGCCACCACGGGACTTTAGATCTACCTCCTCACTCTGAGGGAGTACAGGAACGCTTCTCTGGGGCAGGTGCTGGACATGTGAATCCCCAGTGCTTAGGATGCTGCAGGAACTCAGGATGCTGCCTCTTACTCCATTGCCATCTTGGCCATGCCGCCCCGGCAAGAATATTTTAAGACAGTTGTATACAAATCATATAGCAGATTCCGGGATACAATGATGGTTGTATTTAATTGTATTGCATTATTTCCATAGCAATTTCCTACCTCTTGTTGAGGTCCCAAAGAACTCTGTGGACCAGTGGTTCTGGTTGTAATTCTGAGATGCATGGGTGAGAGAAGGGCGTTGGTAGCAGTGTCATCAATTAGGGTAGAGTACTGGTGATTTGCAAGTGTGCTTCAGAGGCATGTGAGTGTATTTATATGTGTGGCGGAAAGCAAAAGCATATTGTGAGGATAGCTTCATAAGCAGCATATACAAACCTTTCAAGGTTGTGCCTTTAGAGGGACCTGCACACCAACCTGGGGAACGACTGATGGGTGATTAGTAGGCGGGACAACCCAAAGAAATACCCTAGCCTCCCAGAGGTCTGAGATGCATACCCAGAAGCTGAGTTAGGGCAACCCAAAAGGGTAGACACAGTAGTGGTATGTTCTGAGAAGCCTACCCAGAAGCGGGGTTAAAGCATGCAATGGATACATTCACGCCACTCAAGCAGAAGATAGTCTGTCCAGCTTACTGTGGCACCTATCCAGAGATACTAATAACATTTAGGTGACAACCAGGCTGATAAAAGGCTGACTATAAGGAGCCTACCCAGGATTAGTGGCCCAATCCCTGGAGGCATTGATAGGCCACCAGTAATATTTTAAGTATGTACCATAGTTTCATCCTGCTAAAGCAAGATGTGGGGTTCCTCTTTTGCACACATGCAATCTTTGGTTTGGCTGAGGATACACAGTGGAAGAAGGAGTTAGTTTGATAGAATATGGAGGTGTGAGGAAGAAATTAGGGCAGGAGTCTGGATGAGGCAGAAAGTCTGTCCCAAAGCCCTTTCCAGGCCCAAACAAAAGTCCCACCACTGGAAGTCATCCTTAACCTCTACACCTTTCTCCTGGATGCTTGCACTGCACACCATGGCGGAGAGCATGAGTAGAGGATGAAAGGCAGGAGGGAGAGGGTGAATCAGTTGCTGACCAGGGCAAATGGGTGAAACCAACACACTGCCTATTTGGTAGCAGCTGCCACAGGAGAGGGCAAGGGAGGCCTACCTATGTGACTCAGACCTGAACATAACACTTATAAGATGAACTTCAAGGCTTCAATTTGTGATCTTTGAACATCGAATGAAGTCAACGTAATAATATGATGTAAACTGACACTGTTGCTCACCAGGATTGATGACTTCCAAGAGAGAGATGGCACCTGAATGAGTGAAGTCATCCCATCCCACTATTGAAAGGTGATGTATGGTGATGGACCAGTGCATGAAAGTGAAGAAAGAAATTTAGAAAGCAGTGAATGTCCCCAGGAACATTCTGAATATCTTGGGCCTGCGGCAGAATTACTATGGTTTAATATGATGGAGGAGAATGGCCTCAGCCCCAAAGAACCGAACATTGTGAAGTGGGCTCTGAGTGTGTCCCTAGCCTCAAGAAGAGATCTTTGAAAGTGAATAAGCCTAAAAGTAATGTGTGTTGGATGGATAATGGGGATTGCAATCTCACTGGACTGGACTCACGTTGGCTAAACAGCCGTGATAATGCGTAAGGTAGTTGTCGTTTCAATGTGTGAATGGGAAACATAAAAAACAAAAACATAAAAATACACAATGCAAGAAATGAAAAAACCTCCATTCCCTAAAAAACTGTAATCTTGGTTTCCTCCGTACCTAGGTTTAAACTTGTATAATGCAACAAACATGATCTTACTTCTAATAGGTCATCTAGAACCGATGAGCATGTATTCGGAGAAATAACCACTATAGCCTTAGAGTCTGCTGTAGTGGGCTCTCCCGGCCATTTAAGGCCCGTTCCAGCGTTAAAGGCCTGAGCCCGAAGGCGAGTGCCTTTAACAAGGGAGCGGGCCTGTAATGGCCGGTAGAGCCCACTACGGATGGCTCTAAGGCTATTAGAACATTCCGCCCCTAGAGGGCAGAATGTTCAAATTTGTAAAACAAAGTCCTCACGGAGCACAAGGGGATTGAAATCCCCTCGGGCTCGGTGAGGTCTTTTGTTCACAGCATGTTGGAGCTCCAGGCTTCTACCAGCCATTAGAAGCCCGGAGCACTCCATTGTTTTCAATAGAGCTTGCAACATTCCAATGTTCTAATTCTAGCATTAAGGGTGAATGTTCATTTCAGCTGTAAAAACATTTGGTTTTGGAGGAACAAAACGTTCATGATGTAGCAGATAATGTCAACTGCACATTTGCCTTGTTTTACAAGACTTGAATATCTCATTACTCTTACCTCTTGTCCTCACCCATTTCCACCATCTTGTTCTTCCCATTGCCACTCATGTCTTCGCACCACCCAGTCTCCAGCAAATATTCCCTTGCTGTAATTTTCTTTGATTTCCTGCCTCATCCCTGCAGCACTCTTACACTTCCGGGTGACAACTGTCCATTAGTACATGCGTTTAACTACGAATAATGAGAGAGAGTCATATTTGAACATTATTCCCTTTGTAAAACATAGGATGGCAATTAGAAAGCTACATTTGAATTTAATAACATTAGCAAGCGAAGGGAAATGGGAGAGGAACAGGTATCCCTCACGTTTGGCCTTTTGCCTAAGGTATAGAAAGACAAGGTGGAAATTATTAGACCATATATTTAAAAAATGACATTAACAACTGCACAATGACATTCAATTTTAGCAACTTCAAATGAAAGGAACATTCTATGTAAGCATATTTTGAATCAAGTTAAGTGAAAGAGTGCTTGTACCTGGGTGTTCTAACATTATAAGTATGTATGACTAAATATTTCGTTTACTTTGTCACCTCAGCCAATTTGATGTAGTCCCTGAATTATTATTAATATGTATGAGTGACTGTATAATTTTGTATGAATGTATTGGTCTAATGCTATGCTTGAATACTATATAGTTAATTTATTTTTTGGTTTCTTTTTAACCATCTTTTACCTTGAGATATATGTATATGTAGGTGGGATACCTTTGTTTGAGCATATTATCCGGCCAGTCCCGGTCGGGAAGACTGAACTACCACGGAAAGAATGTGGGCTGCTGCGCACAGACTGTCTGTGTTCGCGTTTGCAGGTCAGAACAGGTATCAAGCAAGCAATCCGGAGTCCAGTGCTTGTAGCTCACTGGAAAGCTTAATTTGTGCAATAATGGTGTTTAATATGGTGGAATCCACTGGAGGACATTAAGTAGTGCTGTGGAAAAACTACGAGTCCCAGAATGCTGTCATTAATTGAAGCCCACCAGGGGGCGTAACCTATTAGAGGATTTAAAAAGGATGACTCGTTTTCCACGCCCATCTGCCTATTGACATCGCTGGGAGCCCGTGAGCAAGGAGCAGGAGCTCTGAAACGCGTAGGGCTGTGTATTTAAATGAGCGCCGGTTTTAAAGAATAAAGAATGCTGCTTCAAGGTGCAGGGTTCGCCTGTTCTTTCAAGTTCGTCCTCGCAGGTGGGATACCTTTGTTAGAGCATATATATATTTATTTATATGTATATATATATATATATATATTTATATATATTTATAAATATTTATAAATATATATTTTTTTATATTTATATATATTTATATATATTTATATATATATATATACATACACAAAAAACAACCTTTTTGATATGACAAACATAACTTTTTGGCAGCAAAATACCATGGTTATTTTACTGCCAATAAGAATAAGTTATAGTCGTCACATCAAAAAGGTTTGTGCCCTTTCTTTCTGTGCAGACAAAGGTTGTTTTTAGGATATATTTACTTGGGATTCACACCCAAACACGGACATCCGCTCCATGAGGCTGGGAGATCTGTGGTTTCTAAGGACTGATATATATCCAACAAAACCTCTGCTCCACATGGAAAAGAGCACGCACACGAGAGTAACAAGGTTTACGGCTTCTTTATTTCATAGGGTCTCCTCCGACCCGGCAGACAAGAGAGACGCGTTTCGGCTGACGCAGCAGCCTTCCTCAATCTACTCAGCGCCATTTTATTTCAACTTAAATACCTGGTTTTAGTCATAGACAAAGAAAAGTTTCTCAATTGTAAATAATAAAGCATTACATTTCCCTAAAATTGCGTGGACATTCATTGTCATCACTTTACCTACACAAAGTGCTACGTGGAAAGTATGAAGTGTCAATTTTATAAAAAATGCATAGTGCCTCATGATATTCCCATTGAGTGCCTAGTGCACAAACAAACCACTGCGCATTGCACCAAAAAAGAGGTGTTGCCTTTGATCCAGCGCAACCCCTAATTCATGAACCAGGGATCAGGGAAAATCTCAACACACATAAATTGCTTTACCAAACAACGGGGCCCATCACACTTTACCCATAAATGATCCCTGAAGACAGGCGCTGGATTTGGGGGGTTTAATTTGTCAGTTTTATTAAGTACTATGTTTCACATTAATAACATTTATGTATATTCCTAACTATCTGTAATCTCAACTGTCTTCTTCCTTTGGTCGATGGACCATTAGTTGAAGAGTTGATGGTGACTATGATTAACTAAACAGTTTAATATTTAACTAAATAACCACAGAGTCACTTCTTCGGTTAATGATTTTATCTTATTAAATGCTCATAATTTATATTGTCAGTGAACACACAAGATTACATATAAGAGAACAAATTATCAAGCAATGTAATCAAAATGAAACATTTGCATGGATATCAAAGCGTGCTTAGGAATGGGGAAGAGAAGGTACAGCATAAATACTTGCAGAAATATATTTGCAAAATTAAAGCAATCAAGGAGGGTGATACCCACCAAAGAATCAGGAAAACCACTTCCTTGGCCGAGGTTGTGGCAAGAGGTCCCCAGAGATAGGCTGCGAGGACAAAGTTAACAGGACAGATGCAGCTAAGTTTGCCAAAGACTAACAACTAAAATTAATCTCCCAATCAATCTACCTTGATCTAGTTCTCCTCGGACGCAGTCTCCTCCCAAGCACTCCCGCAACGTTCTCGTACCTAAAGCGTTCTCTGGCTTTGTGCTGGTCTGCTCTCTCTGTCTTGGTGCGCTTCTCTGTGCGTTCTGATCATCTCTTCTCTCTGATCTGTCACCCCGGACTGCACTTCTATACCGGACCGCACTGCCTCAGGTTTGTCTGATCTCTCTCCGACCCTTCTCTCTCGGTCTTCCCATCTGTCTCGTCTCTCCTCTCTCTGACACACCCCTAATTGGGATATCTATTATACCCTACTGTTTAGCTCACTATCTTACAATGTTGCAGTATCAGTAGAAACTCGGTCTGTGATTGGTTGTCATAAATCATACTAGGGTCGCCCCATCCAGTTCTCCTCACAAATCCATCCTATACCGGTTCTAACAAAGGAAGGATTTAAGACAAATACATTCGTAAACCACTAGCATTCATAATTATACAATTTGCAACAATTGTACATCATGATATCCGTTTCACATTCAAATTGCACGTAGTGATGGCTGTTCCCACAGTCGCTGTCGCGTCTTGGCACATAAACAATAGGACACAGGTCAACATGGCCTTCACACGGATTACATCAGCTGGTACATTCTGCAGTCTGCAAGTAGGCAACCCATCCTGGCGCGCTTCATACCGACCAAGCTAACCACATGTTGGTTTAAACGAGAGGCCATTTTCATGCAGGCTCAATCCCGTACTAAAGTAAACAAACACAAAAGAATATTAATTCATGAAATAAAACCCATTATGATTACCTCCCAACATACTAATGCCCTGTGTTAATTAAATCCTAGCGAAAGCTATTAATTTAAAGCAACCTTTTCTTTATTTGTGCACAACATGTGCAATGAACAACATAGCATAAACATGCATTAGTACGGTTTTTCAAAGCACAAACAGTTAATACCTACTCATGCCAACATGGTTTAGTATATTATGTAAAATGCGTTTGCCCCTCGTGTAAATGTGTGCATTCAGAGTTGATTAGTTCATGCAGTCAATACATTATTATGGGGTTACTTAATTTCGTGAGGATGTATTTTACAAACCTCACTCCATCAATCCCCCCTTTGATGGTTTTACCATCATAAAATACCTAAACATACGGTTTTTCAAGTTATATAGCAGTTATTTTGTCTTTTGGCCCTTGCTCCTTACATTTTTCGTACAATTTTTCTTTAAAACTTTCCAATTCTATCTCATCTATCTCTCTTTCCCTTTCTTTATGTTCCTTACTTAATTTCCTTTCTTTCTTTCCTTTGCGACTTTTCTTCACACAAACATAGGTTATTCGTATCATGAGTATCATAGTAGCTACAGAAACTATTGGTACTATTATTTTTCCTACTAAGGAAATACCTATAGAAAAAACCCAATTGCTTATAGTAGAGAACCTCTTACTTAGTCTCTCCCAAACACAGTCAACCTCTAGTTGGGTTACTTCCTAATGCAAATCAGTGATATTCTGGATGTATCCTTCCAAATTCTTACTTTTATCTGGAATGTAAGTACAACAATGTTGAACTTTCAGCATTCCGCAGACTCCACCCTCTTTTGCCAACAATATATCAAGGGCAAGTCGATTTTGCACAACCATAGATCTTATGGCAATCATTTCAATGTCAATCATCAAGAATCCTCCAGCAGTATCCGTTGATAAACGATCAACCACTGTGGACAATTGTCGAATTTTGTATGCATTCAGTGTAACCCCAACTCCAGCTATCAATGCTCCAAATATATCGCCTACAATTTCTGAAAAACGTTCTCTTTTTACACAGTTTAGTCCTTGCCTTACTTCATCGATTCCATTTGTACTTTTGTCTACATGGTAGACTTTTGGAAAGACAATCCCAAGGTAACAAGTTCCATACCAGTGATCTGGCAGCCGATAATAAGCCTTCCTCCCACAGACATAATATATGCCTGGCAAGACAGGGTCAGTTCCTCCCTTTAATCCCCAACCCCCAATAATTTTATAGGTATCTTCACATTCACTGGAACCGATGAAATAATTGTTGTAATTAGTCTTCTCCCTACGTAAGCATAATTTTCCCTTCTGCGACCAATCCAGAGCCATTGCAGCATAAGTCTCGCCTTTGTCATAGTTGCCTTCTCTGAAAACCCAAGGTGGTGTTTTCAATTTCAACAGCTTTTCTCTGAAACTTAGCCCTTCTTTCTTCTACCATCTCCAAAAAGATTTTCTCTTCCTTTCTCAATTTACATGTTAGGTTGTTTTTATTAGCGTTAGCTATATCTAAAGGCTTTGTTGTCAAAAAAAAATATCCCGTGACATTTGCATGTGCTAGCTTAATCAACTCAGGTATTACTAGGACTTTAGAAAAGATTGTATCTACATTGGAATAATAATAATCTAGTTTACCTGTTTTATACAATAAACTTGATAAGACACTACAGGTCACACCATAAGTCAAAGGAAGGTGATGATAAGTCACACCTTCTGAAACAGACAATGGTAACTGTATACATACATAACAATCCCTCACATCCATTGTTTCCACATATTCATAGAGTAGTTTAGTGAAAACATTCAAGAAAAAATTAGTAACTAATCTATCATGATGCAAACTACTAGCGTCTATATGTTTCAAGTGAGTAATAGGAATTTGCCTAATATCAGTGTCTACCCTTGGACCTGTCAAGTTGTTAGGACGAGATGTATATTCTCTAATCAAATGTAAAGGTATTATAATTGTTAATATTATCCAAAATACTATCAGTATACAAAATAAACATAAACAAGCTTTATAACACCTACGCATAAAACTACATCTGGATCTTGTTACTTGTGTATCTGCCATAGTAATGTTAATCCTTATAAAATTCTAAATGGATTTTCTAAATCTATCTCAAAAATGTTATACGGAAAAAATTTAAAATAAAAACGTAGTGTGATCGCACACTTCCAAAGCTTTCTTCTTTACCCCTTCTTTTAACTAATCCAAATTTCCAGGACGTCTTCAGAAAATTTTCTTCAGTTGTTAACGTGACACCTTAATTTGTTTACAGTCTCCTAAGGTGGACTTAGATCACTCTTTTCTTCTTGCTCGCTGTCAGTGCTGTTTCTTTCCTTGTTTAAATCTTCTTCAATCTCTTCCAACACTATGTAAATCCAGTCAGGTGACTTGAACTTTTTGTTTGGTTTTCTCACTCTCTTTGGTCGCAGCACTGATTCGTCATCCGACTCTCCTTGCTCTATTTCACCTGAAACTTCCTTTATCTGTTCTGGCCTGCTCTCGGGTCTTCCTTTTACCACCCTGTATTTCAGTCTTTTAACTCCACTTGGCCAATGATCATCTGACTTTGCCCTTTTTGGTTGTACTTCTTCTTCTTCCTTGTTCAATTCGTACCTTCGTTTCTTTGCACCTACTTTGAGTTTGCTCTCTTCTTTCTTTTCTTCTTCTGTATTTCTTTCACTTATTTCTTCTCTATCCTTTCCCTCTTTATCGAGGAGTTGTCTTTCTTCTTGTTCAACAGCAGTTTCTTCAGTCCCAGTAGCTGGTACCCACTTTACTTGACTTGTGCTAAGCAATTCCTCATCAAGCCGCTCTTCTGAGTCCTTCAGGTTATGTTCACCAGTTTCAGAGTCTATTGCTCTAGCCTCACCAATTTCTTGTACTTAGCCTCTGATTCAGAGCTCGGACTTGAGATCTCCAGATGTCACTCTACTCATGGTTCAAGTGGATTTGGGACTCGCTGAGTATGGCTGGCATGGATCCAATTTGGTAGGCCAGCACACTTCACTGCTGTAGTCGTCACCAATATGACCTGATAGGGTCCTTCCCAGCGGGGCTCTAGGCAAGTTTTTCTTCTATGCCTTTTCACGTGAACCCACTCACCAGGGCTCAGATCATGCGCTTGAGTCTGTTGTGTTGTGGTCGGGCCCGCTCCAACCTGATGAAACACAGAACGTACTACATCAGCCAATCCTTTGCAATAGTCAAGGATGAGATCATCAGATATTTTTATTAATTTGTTGGCAGGTACAAATGCTTGTCTCATTGCTCTTCCCATCAAGATCTCATGTGGACTCAATCCTGTCTTTTTGTCAGGAATGCTTCTGAGACTCATCAAAACTAGGGGTAAAGCGTCAGGCCATTTCAGTGCTATGGATCTACACACTTTCCCTAACCTGCTCTTGATTGTGCCATTAATCTGCTCTACTATTCCAGAAGCCTCTGGACGATAAGCACAATGAAGTTTTGGTTGAATGTTCAATGCCTCAAAAATCAGTTTGATTGTTTCACTAGTGAAGTGTGTTCCTCTATCTGTTTCCATAGTAACCGGAAAACCATATCTAGGAATGTATTCCCTCAACAAAAGTTTTGCCACCGTCAGGCTGTCATTCTTCCTTGTGGGATAAGCTTCTACCCATCGGGAAAACAAACACACAATCACTAACACATACTTGAGCTTGTTACATGGAGGCAACTCAATAAAATCGAGTTGTAGTCTGGTAAAAGGACCTCCTGCCCTCCCTATTGTTCCCAGACTAACTATTGTCTTTCTTCCTGGGTTTTGCTGTTGGCACGTCAAGCATCTCTGACAAAGGTTCTCTGCAATAGTCCTGAACTTGGTATTAAACCACGTTTGTTTGAATGATCTGACCATGGCGTCTCGGCCAATGTGTGTCATTCCATGGTACATCCTTGCCATATGAGAAAGTAAACTATCTGGCATGACTGGTCTTCCATCAATGTATACCCATACATCATCATCTTCTCGTCGGCTACATCCTGCCTTTTCCCATCCCTGTCTCTCTTCATCACCTGCCTCTTCCTGCAATTGTCTCACTTCATCCCATTTTTCAATGGTGTTAGTAAACATAAGTTGACAAACCTTATGTTCTTTTGCTTTTCCCCGATTTATGTAAGTCTCATTCTTTGCACAATATTGTGCTACTTGGTCAGCAAATCTGTTGCCTTGAGTCACATAATCATCTCCTGACTTATGTGCGGCACATTTGACCACTGCAATTCGTTTTGGCAATTGTAATGCTTCCAGCAATTCCTTTACAAATTGACTATTCCTGATGGGGGACCCCGAAGAGGTCAGGAATCCCCTCTGCATCCATAATTCTCCAAAATCATGCACAATGCCAAAGCCATATTGACTATCAGTAATTATAGTCACTTTCTGACTTTTTCCCAATTTACAGGCTTGAATTAGAGCTATTAATTCAGCAATTTGTGCAGATTTTATCCCTTTTAGACAGGATTCTTCCAGGATTTCTGCTACAGTACAGACGGCATAAGCAGAACTCAACCCACCTGTTCTAGTTCGCAAACAAGAACCATCAACAAACATCACACGATCAGATTCCTCAAGAGGAACATCCTTAATATCAGGACGGGGTTTGGTACAAAATTCAGTCACATCCAAACAATCATGTTCAGCTTCATCCTTTACTTCTTCATCCCAAACATCTGGCAATACATCTCACTATTGTCACATTTTCTGCTCCCAGAATCACTCTCTCATACCTAGTCAGCCGACTATAGGTGAGGTGCTGAGTCCGTGTTCTCGTTAAAAGGATCTCAACTGAATGTGGCACATACACTCTCACAGTATGACCCATTATGATCCCTTCACTCTGTTCCAGGCTCACACAAGTAGCAGCTACTGCTTTCAAACATCCAGGTAATGCGGCAGCCACTGAATCTAAAGTAGCTGAAAAATATGCCACAGGTCGCCTTGACATTCCATGCCTTTGAGTTAGAACTGCAAGGGCACACCCATCTCTTTCACTGCAATACAATGCAAAATCCTTTGAATAATCAGGCATTCCCAATGCCGGAGCCTGACACAGACTGTCTTTCAGTTTAACAAAACAGATTTGTTCCAAAAGCATCCATACTTTCTTCATCCAATTTCACTGGGTCTTTCACATCATTCCTCGTCAACCTCTGTAGAGGTTTTGCCATCAGTGAAAATCCACTGATCCACTGTCTGCAATATCCAACCACTCCCAAAAACATTCGCACTTCCCTTTGTGTCGTTGGCGGTTTCATGTCCTTAATCACTCGAATACGCTCTGATGTTACCTTTCTGACTCCCTTCTCAATCTTGTGACCTAAGTATTGGACTTCTCGCTGGCAGAATTGTAATTTCGCAGGGGACACTTTATGTCAACCTTCTGCCAAATGGTTCAGTAAAGCAACTGTGTCTGCAACACAGGCTTCTCGAGTCTTTGATGCCACCAATAGGTCATCAATGTACTGAACCAGAACAGACTCTTCAGACATTCTCAAATCCTCCAGACACTTTTTTAATATCTGATTAAAAATTGTAGGACTCTCAGTATAGCCTTGAGGAACTCGGCACCAGGCCAAAACACGATCTCCAAACCGAAAAGCAAATAAATACTGGCTATCTGGATGCAGGGGAATCGAAAAGAATGCATGACACAAATCTATCACAGTATACCACTCCGCATCATGTGGGATTTGGCATAGAATCACTGCTGGGTTTGGCACAACTGGACAACAAGGCACAACAATTTTGTTTATCTTTCTCAAATCTTGTACTATTCTATAGGTTCCATTTGTTTTTTTCAATCCCATAGTAGGTGAATTACAAGGACTACTCATTATTTCTTTTAAAATTCCTTGTTCAATCATTTGATCAAGTACAGGAGTTATTCCTGCTATAACTTCCGGCTTCATTTTATACTGTGGTGTATTTGGATAGTCAATACCATCTTTCACTGTGATTCTAATCGGATCCACTTTCTTCATCAACCCAATCTCCTGTCCTATGAAATCCCACACCTCTGAATTCACTACCTTCATCAATTCTTCAGGCACACTTTTGTCTGTAAGAAGCGAAAATAACTCATTCACTTCTGTTCCTTGCTTTGCTAGCACCATTTTAAACGCAACATCCTCATCAGGTGTCTGAAATGCAATACCATCCGGTGTGCAGTAAATTGTGCAATTCATCTTGCACAGCGAATCTCTTCCTAACAAATTCACGGTACTCGAGTCACACACTACAAACCGATGCATGTCTTTAAAGGGGCCAATATGTACTTCAATTGGTTTAGTAACTGGAGTATTTATCTGTTTATTTGAGACTCCTATTACCTGGATAGTTTCTCCCGAGATGGGTAGGTTTGGAATTTCTGCTGCTCTCACAGTAGAACGGGTAGCACCAGTGTCCACAAGAAAGGTGATATCATTACCTTCTACTTTTCCATCAACAAATGGACCTGACTGATCTACCTCTAGAGTAGCGCCAAGCACGCACTCTTCCTCCCCCCTCAGGCACCATCATTGATTCGACTCAACATCACTTCCATCACATTGAATCCAAAATTGGAGAATCACATTTTTGTTAGTATTTTTGCCAACCTGGTCTCCTCCGTGGAACCCTGTATCCGCACTGTATATTTGAGCATTTACATTATGTGGTAACGGTGGTTGCGGGACCTGATATTGGGTAGTAACTACCTGCTGCTGCGGTGTCTGTTGCACAACTACCTCACTCTGCACCTGTGGGGTTAAAATTTGATTTCCTCCATTAGTCCTCTGCACTGATCTACACTCATTCTTCCAGTGTCCATACTTTCCGCACCCATGACGATGAAATTTCTTTTTGGCCTCTTCTCTGCTCATTTGTCCTCTACCTCTACCTCCACTGGGTCTTTGAGCATTCTGACTAACTCCTCCCATTTGGTTTATAGCCTGAGAATTTAACTGAGTTTCTTGCTGCTCTGCTACCGTTACTTGCGCCCACATCATCTTTTCTTTTAATTTGCGATGGCAAGACTCAATGTCATCACTACAATATTTCGCATACCTCAAAATCTCATCGATCGTTTTGGCCTGCCAACACAACATATGCTGCTGTATCATCTGACTAATCTCAGGTCTTAATCCATACACGAACCTATACACAAAATGACCCATATCTTTGTCTCCAATATTCTCAAATCCACTATACTGCTTAAAAACTTGTAATAACCTCTCATAATATGCATGCACAGATTCTTTCGGCTCTTGGGTTGTTCTATCAATTTTTACCCAATTAGTTTCCTTAGGGGAAATTTTGCTTTTCAAGAAAGTAATCACTTGATGATACTTTTTCATCACCTCATCAGAAGGTGCTCCTGTTTTGGCATCCCTAGGATATTCATCTTTTGACCAATCAACTGTAATCTTACATTCAATCTATAAATCTGCAGGGACCACAATTTCAAATAATCCATCTAAATCCTTTAACAATACTTTTGAGACTTTCACGAACCTCTCAACTTGTTTATACCATTCCACTGGCTTTTCTCTCAACCTGGGAAACTCATTGGTGAAAGACAATATATCCTGTCTAGACCATGGAACATGCACATAACCTCCTCCTGGAACTTCTCTCATGGGACATTCCAGAGCTACACTTTCTACTTCTCTTACTGTACGCAAATGTATTTCTTCAGCAGCCAATTCTTCTTTCTTCCTCATCCATCTACCCTTCCATCTTTCCACGTCTCCCCATTTCGTTAAAACAACCATTAGCTCTTTTATCTGCAATCGTCTACCAGACGTATTCATATTTTCTATATCGTTTTCAGTAAAATCCACTCTATATGTCTTCTGCAACACCTTTGATCTTCCTATGTCCATTCCCAACTCCTCTGCAGCTTCCACTAACCTTTCATGTAGATTTTTCGCTTTCCAAGTAATACTCTTACACAGATACATCAATTCATCCTTGTCACACTCACCTGGAGTCCACGGGCGATTGCTTCAGGGCGCGAGGCGAGCGTAGAATCAGAGTACGCTCGTGCCACCGAAGAACTACATTACCCAGGAATCCTGCTTCCGGGTAGGCGCGCGCGCGTGCTGATGACGCGCCTACTACGAGTTCTTCTAGCAGGGCGGCGGCGGTGATCAGTGCTGCGAATTCTGTTCGGCCGGGACGCCGGATCAGGGAAGACCCGCGCTACGAGAATCCTTAACCTTTGGAAACGCTTTCATACAGGGCGGTAAGGGTGACGTTGTCACCGCTCTGGGGGCATAACTTGTATACTCACGAAGAGGTGAATTGGATCTATGTGTTCTATCGTTGTTTCTTAACATTATAGTAGATGAAGGAAGCTATACTTTCATCAAGTACTGAGTCTGGATTCATGGTATTTACGCCTGCGAAAATACCTTATTACCGGAAGTGTTATGCATTACATTGGCTGTGCTGAAACAGCAGAAGAGTGCTGGGCATGAAAAGTTGTTATACATTACATGGGCTGTGCTGAAACAGCAGAAGAGTGTTAGGCATGAGAAGTTAATGCCAGTACCATTTATTTCGTTTCCTGATGATGAGTATTACTAAATACTTTATGTGCTCTTATGATCTTTCTTCCTAGCAGGGGCTTTGGTGTGAGTTTTGTTCAACCCCTCTGTGATGCAAGTACCAACAATCATTGTGGTGGGTACAGTATGAGTGAGCGTTGAGTGAGAAGATGTGTATACCCATAGTGTGGTGAAACTCATGATATGTGTGTTTTTCTCGTTTTTGCATATAAAGAGCCTTCCTAAGATATGATACCTTCATCTAAGACATGGGTGCAAGAATGCTCGTTCTTTTTTCCTTTACAGGTAGTTATTGCTCCGTATAAGTTATGAGTTTAGATATGTATTACAGAAAGTGAAATAGGCTTATCTTGTGTTTCTTGTGTTGTAGGTCTCCCTCCCCGCTGTCCCCATCCTTTCCTTCCCTCGCTTAATCATTCCTACCCTCTGCGCTGTTATAGCATCAGAGAGTGGAGCGATTGAGAGGTGGACCCATTTGAGCAACACACCGATCCTGGGAGTTTGGAATAGAACCTTGACAGAATTCGCAGCCCAAGAATTTATTCTCTCCTGATCGGTGTTTGGTTGATGATGGCCACCTTAGACGATGTAATGGCGGCCTTGGTTATGGTTCAACAGGAGTTAGCTGCCTCTAGGGCAGAAACTGCGGCCTTACAAGATAGAGTTGACAAATTACAAAGGAACCCGTTTGACGTGAGCGCAGGAAGAGGTAGTGGTGCTACGTGGCCGTTAGGTTCCTTTGCAGGAGCAGCTCCACCATTGTCGGTGGAATTTCCCACACCTATACCTTTGGCAGCCCCTGAAAGGTTTACAGGGGATGAGAGCAAAGTACAGGTTTTTATGACACAGGTGTTGTTGCATTTTACCTGTAAACCTCGGGCATTTCCAACTAACCAAGCTAAGGTAGCCTTCCTTATTTCGTATTTAGCTGGTGATGCTGCCTTGTGGGCTGTCCCGTTTGTTCGTAAGGATGATCCCCTGTTGTACGATTGGGACGGATTTAGAAAAGAGTTTGAGAATATCTTTGATAGACGATCCCATAGTCTCACAGCCGATAGGGAGTTATTGGAACTAAGGCAAGGCAATAAAGATCTGCTTGTGTACTTGAATACCTTTCAGCGATTGATATCGGAGACTGGATGGCCTGAGGATAAGAGAGCAGCTTTGTTTCATCAGGGATTACGAGATGAGCTCAAAGACGTAATAGCCCAGGTAGACCCTCAACCGGCCACGTGCACTGATCTCATTAATTTGGCTTTGAGGTTAGACAGTAGGATGAACGATCGCCGGACCGATAGAAGAAGACCTGATAGAATTTTTTCCAGGTATGAAAAACCCAGGTTTTCTAAACCTAGTACGGCCGGAGGGCCAGAACCTATGGAGATAGGTACTGTTAGAGCTCCTTTATCACAGGAGGAACGAGAGCAGAGGCGTAAGAATGGATTATGTCTGTATTGTGGCAAGAAAGGCCATTTTGTAAGGGATTGCCTGGCTAAACCCAAGAACAAACCAGGGTTTGGTAGTACGAGTGCATCTGTGTTCCCTAAGTCGGAAAACTAGAAGGCTCAAAGGCAATAGGAGGGGGCTTTTTGAGCGGCTTAGTAATCCCCTCAACTCAGGAGATACAGGTGATCACATCAGGACATTTTAGGATCCCTATCGGTATTCAGTTGCCAGATGGCTGGAGAGACATGGAAGCGATGATAGACTCAGGGGCCACTGGGTTGTTTATGGATGAGAAGTTGGCTGCTGATTTACAGTTGTCCTTAGTTAAAAAAGATGTGCCTGAGACTGTCTTGGCCATAGATGGGAGGGAGTTGATCACAGGACCTATCAGTTTCTCCACAAGTGCATTGTTAGTACGCTGTGCGCATCAACATGTAGAGTCCCTAACCTTCAATATAATACGAGCACCTCAGTATGGTATTATACTGGGGTTACCTTGGTTAATTAAGCACAATCCTTCCATAGATTGGGTTGCCAAGACTGTTCTATTTAACAGTCCGGAATGCAAGGATCATGGCAGTCAGGAACACAGTGATCTTTCAGTAAAAGCCTTAGCCACTCTTCTTCACATAGCTACCACTGCAGAGCAGGATATTACCTTACCCCCGGAATACGAACAATACAGGGAAGTGTTCAATGAACAACAAGCTAATGTGTTACCCCCTCATAGGTCCTACGACTGTCAAATTGACCTAGTGCCTGGTGCTGTAGTACCATGTAGCAGGATCTATGCTCTTACGGACAAGGAAAACGAGCATCTCAAATCATATTTGGATCAGTATTTGGCGAATGGCTTCATAAGACCATCTAAGTCTCCTGCAGCCTCCCCTTTGTTTTTCATACCGAAAGCAAACGGGGAAAAACGTGCGTGCATCGATTTTAGGGCCTTGAATCACATCACCATTAAGAACAGGTATCCCTTACCTCTCATTCCAGTTCTCTTAGACCAGGTTAAAACTGCCCAAATATATACACGGTTGGACTTAAAAGGTGCTTATCACTTGGTCAGAGTAAGGAAGGGAGATGAATGGAAAACAGCGTTTCGCACTCGTTTTGGGTTGTTTGAGTACACTGTGATGCCATTTGGGCTGTGTAATGCTCCTGCTGCTTTTCAATTTTTTTGAACGAAGTGTTGCGGGAGTATCTGGATGTTTTTACAGTAGTCTATATTGACGATATTTTGATTTATTCTGATTCCGTGGGCCAGCATTATCAGCATGTGTGTTTGGTTCTGCAAGCCTTGCGTGACAATGGATTATTTTGCAAATTAAGTAAATGCGAATTCCATGTGCAGAGGGTGGAGTTTTTAGGAGTGATTCTTTCACCTCAGGGATTGGAAATGTCTGATCGTAAAATAAAAGCGGTAAAAGATTGGCCACAACCAGTCAATATGAAGGAAGTCCAATGTTTTTTAGGATTCGCTAATTTTTATCGAAGGTTCATACCCCAGTTTTCAAAGGTAGTGACACCGATAACAAAACTGTTAAGAAAAACGTTCCGTTTGAATGGACTCAAGAAACTGAAGCCTCCTTTAATCAATTGAAAGGAGCCTTTACCTCTGCCCCAGTTTTGGCCCACCCAGATCCTGAGAAGCCGTTTGTAGTGGAAGCTGATGCGTCTGACATGGCGGTGGGTGCAATTCTGTCGCAAAGGAATGTAACGACAGGACAGCTACATCCAGTAGCCTACATGTCTCGCAAGCTTAATGAGGCTGAAACTAGGTACACCATTGCGGAAAAAGAGTTGCTGGCCATCAAGGATGCTTTCACTACATGGAGACATCATTTGATGGGGGCTAAGCATGTGGTCACAGTATACACAGACCATCGTAACCTCCAGTTTATGAGGTCTGCCCGTATGTTATCCCCTAGGCAAATGCGCTGGATGTTGTTTTTTTCAGAGTTCAATTATATTGTCACCTATAGACCTGGTGCGGCGAATGGGAAAGCGGATGCTCTTACCCGACGGGAAACTACATGTAGCCCGATGAAACAAACCCTTTCAATATTGGCCCCTGATCAAGTCATAGGCGTTGTGCACTCTGAACAATTTTTACGTTCTGTGGCTCGTGCAAGCACATCGCCCTTATGGAGGAAATGGCTCAAGGAACATCCTCAATGGAAAATGAGACAAGGGGTGCCGATCAGAAATCAACAGATGTTGATTCCCTCAAAAGCATTACAGGAAAGAGTGCTTCATTTGTGTCATACGGTTCCCAGTGCAGGTCACAATGGCATCGACAAGACGTTAGACAGAATTCTGAGATATTTTTGGTGGCCTTCAATAAAGACAGACGTGGCATTTTTCGTACAAAAATGCGAAATATGTGCCAAGGCAAAATCAGATCACAGAAAGGCTCAAGGGTTGTTGCAACCGTTACCCACACCCTCGATTCCATGGAATACTATATCCGTAGATTTCATAGTAGGGTTGCCTAAAGACCAAGGGCACACTGTTATCTTGGTAGTCGTAGACAGTCTCACGAAAATGGGACATTTCATAGCATGCAAGACTCTACCTACTTCTGGGCAATTAGCCAAGATTCTTCTGAGTCAGATAGTGCGATTACATGGCGTGCCATCCACTATTGTATCCGATCGTGGATCCCAATTCACGGCTCATTTCTGGAAGGTGTGGTGTGAGGCCTTGCAAATAAAATCAGCAAAATCCACAAGTTATCATCCACAAACGGATGGGCAGACTGAGCGTTTGAACCAAAACTTAAAGCAATATCTACGTTGCTATGTAAAAGAAAACACTGATGAATGGGTGGATCTGTTGTGGGTGGCAGAAACAGCTTACAACAGTGCGACCCATCAGTCCACCAAGCACACCCCGTACTACAGCAATTATGGATTTCATCCTAGATTCCTACCTTTTGTCCACCCTGGGATGGATCATAAATTACCTGAGGTACAGGACAGAGTGAAAAGAATACAAAGCGCTATCAAAAAGACGCAGTTGAATCTTCAGAAAGCTAAAATAAGCTACAAAAAACATGCAGATGTACGCCGTAGGGAATGTCCCCCATACAGGCCAGGTGATGTGGTCTGGTTATCCACGAGGAACCTCAGGTTTCGCCGATACAGTATATTCAACCCTCGTTATTTAGGGCCCTACAAGGTGATAAACTGCATTAACCCAGTTTCAGTCCGGTTATCCTTGCCAAAGACCCTGAGAATACACCCAGTGTTTCATGTATCCCTGCTGAAACCCTCCTACACGCCGGTGAAGAAATCGCCCTCCCCAGTTTGGGTGGATGGTGAACCTGAATATGAGGTATCTAAAATATTGGACTCAAAAATGAGGGGATCCTCATTATGGTATCTGATTTCCTGGAAAGGATATAGCATGGAGGAGAATTCCTGGGAACCCGCAAGGAGTGTTCATGCTCCCAGGTTGATACGCGCTTTCCATGCGCGGTTTCCAGGTAAACCGCGTCTTAGTCGGCCCCTTTAAGGAGGGGGAATGTACTGTCACACTCACCTGGAGTCCACGGGCGATTGCTTCAGGGCGCGAGGCGAGCGTAGAATCAGAGTACGCTCGCGCCACCGAAGAACTACATTACCCAGGAATCCTGCTTCCGGGTAGGCGCGCGCGCGTGCTGATGACGCGCCTACTACGAGTTCTTCTAGCAGGGCGGCGGCGGTGATCAGTGCTGCGAATTCTGTTCGGCCGGGACGCCGGATCAGGGAAGACCCGCGCTACGAGAATCCTTAACCTTTGGAAACGCTTTCATACAGGGCGGTAAGGGTGACGTTGTCACCGCTCTGGGGGCATAACTTGTATACTCACGAAGAGGTGAATTGGATCTATGTGTTCTATCGTTGTTTCTTAACATTATAGTAGATGAAGGAAGCTATACCTTCATCAAGTACTGAGTCTGGATTCATGGTATTTACGCCTGCGAAAATACCTTATTACCGGAAGTGTTATGCATTACATTGGCTGTGCTGAAAAAGCAGAAGAGTGCTGGGCATGAAAAGTTGTTATACATTACATGGGCTGTGCTGAAACAGCAGAAGAGTGTTAGGCATGAGAAGTTAATGCCAGTACCATTTATTTCGTTTCCTGATGATGAGTATTACTAAATACTTTATGTGCTCTTATGATCTTTCTTCCTAGCAGGGGCTTTGGTGTGAGTTTTGTTCAACCCCCTCTGTGATGCAAGTACCAACAATCATTGTGGTGGGTACAGTATGAGTGAGCGTTGAGTGAGAAGATGTGTATACCCATAGTGTGGTGAAACTCATGATATGTGTGTTTTTCTCGTTTTTGCATATAAAGAGCCTTCCTAAGATATGATACCTTCATCTAAGACATGGGTGCAAGAATGCTCGTTCTTTTTTCCTTTACAGGTAGTTATTGCTCCGTATAAGTTATGAGTTTAGATATGTATTACAGAAAGTGAAATAGGCTTATCTTGTGTTTCTTGTGTTGTAGGTCTCCCTCCCCGCTGTCCCCATCCTTTCCTTCCCTCGCTTAATCATTCCTACCCTCTGCGCTGTTATAGCATCAGAGAGTGGAGCGATTGAGAGGTGAACCCATTTGAGCAACACACCGATCCTGGGAGTTTGGAATAGAACCTTGACAATCCTCTTGATAAGTCTTTAGCCTGTCTGGACTTATGGTCCCAATGATCATTTCTTCCAGATCTACTCTCAACTTACATACATCTATAGGCTGTGGCTGTGTTTTTCTCCTTTGTAACCCTTTCACCCAATCATCTAATTCTTCAGTGGTCGGACCTATTGAAAGTTCACTTCTGGGGATCTCATCCAACTCTATTCTTTTGGGCTGTAACTGCATTATTTCCCTAGGTGTTTCAATTATTGTTAGATTATTCGGAGGTGTTGACCTAGTAACTGTAGTGGGCTGTTCATTTTGGACACTTATGGCGTTCTAATACTAGCTGATGTTATAGCAGAATTTCATGGGACAGTCAAGGAAGGTTCATGGATAAGTCTACTTTCAAATACAGGTATTGCTGGACCTATAGTTACTGGCACAGTTATTGCGTCTATTTTCATATTCATCTGATTCAATTTTTCAACAAATTCTTTGGTTTGTATGGCAAATTCTGCTTCTCCTTCCTGCTCTACATCGCTTACAGTTGGAACTGGTGTCGTTTGAGGTGTCATTGGGGTTTCCATTGACGGTGCATTTGGTGTCACCATCGCTGAATTCTCCTGATAAGGTGGTGGTTGTTTAACTAATATATCATCCAGCAGCTCATCATCAGATTCATTCGGGTTATACCCATAACCAAATTGCTCTAAATGTCTCTTTTTCTCCTTACATTTGTTTCCTGCAGTCTCTCCTACCATTAAAACTGGATACAATCCTTCAGTTATCTCTCCATTTCTCCATCTCTTCATTCTGTCTTCATGTCTTTCATCATGAAATCTTCCAAACATAAATCTATGAACTCTACCACCTCTATGTCTTTCTCTTTCATACATTTCATCTTCCCATTCTACTAGTGCTTCAAACTGTGTAGGTCTAGGTCTGGGGTCTAATGTCATCATCTTTTCTCTCAAATTACGCAATACTGCCAAATTAAAAGAAGCATGCTCTGGAAAAGCTAGTATACCATCATTCTTCGTATATCCTACCCAATTTTCTAGCCAAATACATGTGTGATAACCATATTTTAACATCATATAAGACGCTGGTGTCTTTGGTGGAGGGATAGGAACTCCTTCTCTCGTTATTACTGGTCTATCCTATTTAAAGAATCTTTTAATTTTGCCTAACAAAGTCTATTTCTCCTGTTTTAGTTGTTCAAAATACATTTTTGTTACTTGTCAAAAACTTTACTCGATGCGAATCTTTGTCAACACAATCCACTATAATTCACCAATCGAACTCCTTTGCTTCCCTAAACACCTGACCAATGTCAGCGCGACACACTCTAACTCTTCCAATCGGAGCTTTCTACGTCTCCGCTATCCTGTCCAATACCAGCGCGACTCACACCAACCAGCCAATCTGAGCTTACTTTGTCTTTACAGTCTGACCAATACCAGCGCGGCTTTCTGTGACGTCAGCCTCTCCTCCTGCTGCTGACCCTCCCTTTACAAAAATTATCGGCACTTTTCTAATAACTTATTAGTCACAACATAAACAATACCACACTGTCTGTTTACTAAATAAAGAGATAGTTTTTCACTCTCAAGAACATTCCTTCCAATACGGGCAAGTATAACAATTCGCTATCCTTCCCTTCACCCAAGCTAGGAGAGGACCTGTTACTTCTTTAGGGATAAGGCTAAAATTTCACAAGAGGACCTTTTATTAGAAAGGAGGTCTCGCTACTCTTCCGGGGATAAGGCCAAAGTTTCACAGGTGGACCCTTCGCTATCTCACTCTTCTTTTACATACACGCTAAATAGTCCCTAAAATAACACATAAGTGTTATCACTAATTTAAACAGACAATGCACCTATTCCCGTGTGATTTCACTTCTCACACTTTTCTTCTGCCTTATTTCAGGCTAACTTTTACTTTGCCGGCTTCCCAGATACCCTTCTGTACCTGTGTTCCAAAGACTACATAAAATACAATACTAACTCACTTTACATAGAATGTTAAACATTTAATCAATAATTAATAAATCACCAAACTAATCAATAATAACCATCCTCTGCTACCTGAAAAACTGATCCAGTGCAACCCCTAATTCATGAACCAGGGAAAATCTCAACACACATAAATTGCTTTACCAAACAACGGGGCCCATCACACTTTACCCATAAATGATCCCTGAAGACAGGCGCTGGATTTGGGGGGGTTTAATTTGTCAGTTTTATTAAGTACTACGTTTCACATTAATAACATTTATGTATATTCCTAACTATCTGTAATCTCAACTGTCTTCTTCCTTTGGTCGATGGACCATTAGTTGAAGAGTTGATGGTGACTATGATTAACTAAACAGTTTAATATTTAACTAAGTAACCACAGAGTCACTTCTTCAGTTAATGATTTTATCTTATTAAATGCTCATAATTTAGATTGTCAGTGCACACACAAGATTACATATAAGAGAACAAATTATCAAGCAATGTAATCAAAATGAAACATTTGCATCGATATCAAAGCGTGCTTAGGAATGGGGAAGAGAAGGTACAGCATAAATACTTGCAGAAATATATTTGCAAAATTAAAGCAATCAAGGAGGGTGATACCCACCAAAGAATCAGGAAAACCACTTCCTTGGCCGAGGTTGTGGCAAGAGGTCCCCAGAGATAGGCTCAGAGGACAAAGTTAACAGGACAGATGCAGCTAAGTTTGCCAAAGACTAACAACTAAAATTAATCTCCCAATCAATCTACCATGATCTAGTTCCCCTCGGACGCAGTCTCCTCCCAAGCACTCCCGCAACGTTCTCGTTCCTAAAGCGTTCTCTGGCTTTGTGCTGGTCTGCTCTCTCTGTCATGGTGCGCTTCTCTGTGCGTTCTGATCGTCTCTTCTCTCTGATCTGCCACCCCGGACTGCACTGCTATACCGGACCGCACTGCCTCAGGTTCGTCTGATCTCTCTCCGACCATTCTCTCTCTGTCTTCCGATCTGTCTCGTCTCTCCTCTCTCTGACACACCCCTAATTGGGATATCTATTATACCCTACTGTTTAGCTCACTATCTTACAATGTTGCATTATCAGTAGAAACTCGGTCTGTGATTGGTTGTCATAAATCATACTAGGGTCGCCCCATCCAGTTCTCCTCACAAATCCATCCTATACCGGTTCTAACAAAGGAATGATTTAAGACCAATACATTCGTATACCATTAGCATTCATAATTATACAATTTGCAACAATTGTACATCATGATATCCGTTTCACATTCAAATTGCACGTAGTGATGGCTGTTTCCACAGTCGCTGTCGCGTCTTGGTACATAAACAATAGGACACAGATCAACATGGCCTTCACACGGATTACATCAGCTGGTACATTTTGCAGTCTGCAAGCAGGCAACCCACCCTGGCGCATGCGCGCTTCATACCGACCAAGCCAACCACATGTTGGTTTAAACGAGAGGCCATTTTCATGCAGGCCCAATCCCGTACTAAAGTAAACAAACACAAAAGAATATTAATTCATGAAATAAAACACATTATGATTACCTCCCACCATACTAATGCCCTGTGTTAATTAAATCCTAGCGAAAGCTATTAATTTAAAGCAACCTTTTCGTTATTTGTGCACAACATGCAAAATGTGCAATGTACAACATAGCATAAACATGCATTAGTATGGTTTTTCAAAACGCAAACAGTTAATACGTACTCATGCCAACATGGTTTAGTATATTATGTAAAATGCGTTTGCCCCTCGTGTAAATGTGTGTATCAGAGTTGATTAGTTCATGCAGTCAATATATTTACTTAATTTCGTGAGGATGTATTTTACAAACCTCACTCCATCACCTTATTATGTTAAAAAACCGGTACTAGTTAAAAGTCATATAATAAAAAGCATTGCGCTGACCCCATTGGGTAAAAACTGTTTAAAATAAATCATGCTGCAATGAAATATAGCAAAAGGGAGACTTGCTGATAACCATCTGTTTCCTTCACTACAAGGCAGCATCACAGGTCAAAGGGGCATATGTATCAAATACTGTTATTGCGATTCTCAAATAGCGATTTTTAGAGACTCACTATTTGAGAATCGCAAAACGGGATGTAATTAAAAATTTGCAAATATTTTGCGATTCCTTGGCATTCCTTAATTGCGACTCGCAAATTGCGAATCACAATTAAGGAATGGTTTCCCATTCATTCCTATGGGCCTAGAGGCCCATAGGATTGAATGGGAAGACATTCGCAATTTGCGAGTACCCATTAGGTGCTCGCAAATTGCGAATGCAATTTCAAGGGTGTCATAAGGACACCCTGTTGCACCCCTGAAATGAGCATGTGTGCACATGTGGCGCACATACATGCCCTGAGGGCATGTATGTGCGCCACATGGCACTTTGAAAAATGCCAAAAAGTGAATTTTTCAAAGAAATCGCAAATTACCACCAACTTCAAGTTGGTGGTAATTTGCGATTTCTTAAGGAGAAATCGCACAACTTGGGTGCTTTCTACATCGCATTTAAGGAATCGCAATTTGTGATTCCTTAACTACATTCACAAAATAGGGAATCGCAAATTTTGCGATTCCCTATTTTGCGACGGCCTTTTGGAATGATACATCCCAAAAGGCTTTTTCCTGTTCGCAAACGGGCCGATTCTGAGAATCGGCCCGTTTGCGAACGGGAAATGGGCTTCATGCATATGCCCCAAAGTCCGTAGTAACTTTTTTGTGTTCTCATATAAATATTGAGTTAACACACATGTTTTTTCGATTACGGGTTTTGGCACAGAAAGTTAATAACGATCACCATTAACGTTACGAATACTGTACGACATTATAATACCAGAGTGAATGCGGAATCTCAAGAGCACACTTAATGCGCTCATTCGCCTGCTAATAGTCTTGACATTGGTTGGTCACCGCAACGAGGACTACCTGTTCCAAGATGCCTCATTTAATGAACTTGGTTGAATAACCCCACCAGCTGGTAGGTACCTGGAATTTTGTGTGCTGACTCGTTGCAGCGGCGCTGATAAATAAACCAAGGTCACGGCATATTGGATTGCCTGTTGATAGTTTCTGCATTGCTTGATCACCCCAGCGGGGACTACATGTCCCATAATGTCTTGATATAAGACGAGTACTGTGCTGAATGGCCCCGCCAGTTTGAAAACACCAAACAATTCATTTGCACACTCATTTCAACAACGTTGAATAAACAAATGTTCCGGCATATTTAAAAGTCCAGTGATGTGCAAACAAATACCCAGGATTGATGCATGACTAACCTGGGAACTTCGGGTAGAGCCTCCATGCGGGCTCCGTTTCTATTGATCCCGTACGTCTGGGGCCAACCATAGTGTATATTAAAATCAGGAAGTCTCCACTTATGGCAGCAGCACACATGATAAAATAAGACAGATAAGCAAGGTCGGGGGAGACCGTTTGTACAAAAATTAGTAAGCCATATATATATATATATACCAGATCAAATCAAATATCTTTATTCGGTTTCATAATACATAAAACCATAAAAGCACAATGTGAAAACCGGGATTAAAATGGTACAGTACAATATGTACAATCACGAAAGCAAGCCTGTACAAGGTCAGAATTCATCTTATGTGTACAAATTGCAACTAAAATCCCAAACACAAATTATATTAGGATAAAACGTCTAAAAACAGTACATAAAAACCATTAACTAGATCCGCGAACAATTAGCTGTACAAATGCAGAAAACTAAAAATGGTGACAAGGGACGAGCCAGTTAATAACAACTCGCCCTAAGCTTGATGGCGGATTTAAAAAAACTTAAAACATGAAATACAGTATTGCCCGTCAACATCTGGAGAAATATAAAGGCGGGCCGAACTTGTTTAAAGTTGGCCTGTTTCAGGATGGGAATTAGATATGATTTTCTAGGGGTGTCGTAAAATGGACAAAACATAGTAAAATGTAACATTTCCTGCGGAGATATTCCATCGCAGCCGCAGGGCGGAAAGGATTGCACTCTATTTGTGCCCCTTGGGCAAGTAAGAAGTAAATAAAACAGATCAAACCGAAACCTGGTCAGAAGGAATCTATCGTAAGAGTTCACGAAACCAAGTATATACGGCTCAGCCTTCTCTGTGGACCTTAATTAGGCCTGGGCGGTGAACTCCGCTCCGCTCGCGGAGTTTGCGGAGTTTTCTGCACACCGCGTTACGCGGAGATCGTGGAGTTCCGAAAAACACTGCTTCACGGTGCGGAGCGGAGTTTTTTTCCTCGCTCGCGTTTGTCAACGTCAAGTTGGTGACCGCGAGCGAGGAAAATCAACCTCCCGGCGACATTTTTCCTCGTTCGCGATCGTCAACATCAAGTTGGCGAACGCGAGCGTGGAAAATCAACATCCTGGCGAGATTTCTCAACACGGGGGTGTCAGGTTTCTCATTGCGAGTGGTCGGGTATGCTTGCGATCGCTCGCGTTGAGAAACTGCCCGTTCGCATTGAGAAAGCTGCTGCTCGAGTAAAAATCTACTCGAGCGGCAGAAAAGGAAAACTTGCGCTGTGCATGGTGCCGTTCGCAATGATTGCACAGTGCGGACAAGCATCCGGCACTGTGCAATCACCGCGAACGGCATTTTTCTATCATACTCCGCCGTTCGCGGAGCTCTGCGTAGTGTGACAGAGTTTTTTATGCACTTCGCGGTGTTCCGCGTAGTGCAACTCCGCGAACTCCGCCCAGGGTTAACCTTAATATGACAAAGTGGCGGACACTTGGCTTCATGAGCTCCCTCTCCTCCCTTAACATGGTCTGGCGCGTATTAAACGCCGTCTTAAGAAGGGGTATATCAACCTTTCGTGTTCCCTCAGGATTAGAAAAAAGGTCTCCTCTTCCCAGGTTCATTAGACTCCCTTGGATATATTTCAGCCATGGTATCCTTAATACTTGATCCAGGGCCAGGCAATCTTTAAGGATTGCCTTATTTAGCGAATCCCCCGCCTTGACCCATATTTTTAACCAAAGTAACAGCGAGCGGAAGGCTATCTGATCTGTAATATAGGGCATTCCTAACTCTTCATGGGCAATAAAGGAGGGGATACCCTGTGGAACTGACAGCAAACGTCTCATAAATTTGTTTTCCGCTATTTGGACATCCTTTACTTCAGCATATCCCCAAATTTCGCTGCCGTAAAGTACTTTTGACAGACACTTTGCCCTGTAGAGCTCCAAAAGAGCCCCCACAGGTCTTTTACCCAATCTAACTGCAAAATTAAAAATTGCAGCGGTATCCCTATTGAGGTCGTTTCTCTTACGTGTGAGTTGTGGGCCCCAGTTCAATTTATCATCCAGGAGTACCCCCAGGTAGGAGAAAGCAGATGTTTTAGGAATCGGAGTAGACCCTACCTTAAAGGCATAAGATCTACTAGGCCGCATCCCCAGTTGCATGATGTATGATTTGGAATTGTTCACTTTTAAGTCCAAAGCTCCCATAAACTGGGCGAACATAGATAAGATGGTTTGCAAACCCCTCTCTGTCCTAGCCATCAAGACGGCGTCATCTGCATATAGCAGAACCGGGAGACCTCACCGTCCGATCCGGGGATAATCAGCCTTAGTCTCCAGGAGGATTTTCTCCAAGTTATTAATGTAGAGATTAAAAAGAAACAGAGCCAATATACAGCCTTGACGGACACCGCCCCTAACGGGGAATAAACGAGATACGTTCAAACTCGACGAATATCGCACAACCGCCTTGGTGTCCCGGTGGAGATCATAGAGGAAGGAGACTATCTCCCTGTCTGCCCCCAAGGCTAAAAGGATCTGCCATAATTTGCCCCTATTTACGCAATCAAATGCGGAGGACAGATCCATGAAAGCCAGGAAGATGGTACCCCTACGCGCAACTGTGTATTTACTGGTTATAAGAAATAGGTTCAAAGATTGTTCGATCGTGGAATGCCCAGGGCGAAACCCATATTGGGCGTCCGACAGGATGTTATTGTCAGTAGCCCAGATCGATAACCTATCCAGCAGTATCCTACCAACCACTTTTACCACCGAATCTAACAGTGAGATGGGTCTATAACAGACAGTGCTGTCCCTATCCCCCTTTTTAAAAATTGGCACAATGATAGAGGTCGCCCATGAGGACGGGGTGCCAAACCTCGCAACTGCATTAATTACGGAAGTGAGCACTGGTGCCCAAAGTGCCACATCCGACAAGTAAAGATCAGGTGGGATTCCATCAGGGCCCGGGCCCTTATTACGTGTCAGTCCAGTGATACCTCGCCTTACTTCTTCTTCCATTTCTACTAGTTTTTTTTGTGTGCCACCAGGATTAAGTAAAGGCAGCAGGGCCGAGTCTCCCTTCAACATATCCTCAAAATGACTGACCCATTCGTTTTCAGTGATATGAGCTTCTAAAACATTAGCGGCCTCTTCTCCCAGAATGGGGCTATTAATAATGCTCCAGAACTTTGCACTGCACTTATAAGTTGTTGCTTCCATAAGGTTGCCCCAAGCTTCTTCCTTCAGAGCCGCCCTGCATTTACTAAGGGCTAGTTTGTACTGCTTTCTTTGGATTTTAACTAGCGCAGCATTCCTCGGGGAGGCATGAAGAGCTAATTTCAGCCTCCTGGCAGCCAATGAACATTCTGGGTTAAACCATCTAGATCTCCTTTCCCTCTGAACTCCCTGGAATGGGACAGCCAATAATTTAGCAACGGAGCCGGATATTGATTCGAAGGCAGGGATGATAGATTCGTCTGACTCTACCTTCGCGTTCTGACAGATCTGAAATTCACTCTGGCACATCTCCAGTAGAGACCTGCACAGAATGTCTGGGGAAATATGCCCCCATCTGAGTCGTCTCCCTCCGTCTGTTGCCCGTAGAACCCCTCCTCCTGTGATCTGTCTTTTTAAGTCAAAAGTGGGCCATATACCTTTAATACACAGGGGATTATGATCGCTGTAGCTACTGGCTGTTATTGAAAACTCTGAGATCAGATGATAAAGGTGGGTAGAGATTAAGATAAAATCAATAATCGAGGGTTCCCGACCCAGCCCCTTGACGGTTGGAATAAGATATCAATTTCCCAATAGTTAGTTGCAGATCCAAATCACAAACCAATGCGTTTAATTTCTCCCCCTGCCTGCAATGTTCAAAATGCACACCATCTACTAGAGGACAAGTGGAATCCTCACTAACCCCTAGGCCCTCCTGCCTTAAGGCCCCACATATATGCGTATTAAAGTCCCCTACCAGGACTATATTACCAGACTTGCGTGGCAGGGCCCTACAATTCGTTAAAAATGAACATAAGCGAGTGAAATGAGCATAAGCGAGTGATATATATATATATATATTTCCAACGTAGGTGCCTACAGATGGTGACGCAAAAAGTCTCTCACTCCAGGGATTGACTTTCAAAAAGGGTTTATTGGGCGCACTTTTCAACCAGACGGTCTTCCTCATGGCCTGAAAACTAACGTGCACCACCACCTTTTGAAAGTAAAGTAAACAATGGACATAAAAGAAATGTGTGCATGTTCGTGCTTTCAGAGTGAATGCACAAGTAAGTGTCTTCCTTAAAAAATCATTAAGAAAACAGACTTACATAGGATTTATATTTATATGGGAGGGAAGGAGTTCTTAGGTATTATCATACAATATTCACCACATTACTTTCAAATGCATTTGTCACAATCCAAGAAATTCAAAAATGTAAATGTACAAGAAATCCAGAAATGTATAATTCATTTAGTTGAGGCACCATTGTATAACGCTGTCAATTCTCTCATTCATTTCTGTCCACACATGCTGTTCCTCCCACCAGGCCATGAAGATCCCTAAATAACTTGGAGCAAAGCAACTGCCCATTGCAGTTCCGACCAACTGCCTTTATCACACATTGTTAAATAAAAAGAAGTTAATTTCTAGACAAAATCTCAACATGTCAAGTAGCATTATTGAATGGTCATACAAACAGATTGCCTTATCTCCGAAGAAGTGCTTGCATACTTAGATTCCCAAATCATGGCCAATACATGTACAGAGTGAAACCAAATCTATAGCTACCAGTATATAACTAGTCTCCTAGGGCATTTCTCCCACCTTTGTGATGAAGTCAGTGCTGTCTCTGCAGTATGAGGGCAAGTTTAGGACATAAGGTAGTTGGAAAAAATCTAAATATATTGAGGTTTGTTCAAGAAGGCTTTTGTTGGCGGAGATGGTTGGTCTCCCAGGTGATCTCTCACTGTCTCTATGGACTTTTGGCAACATATAAAAAAATGGTGCTACGGGTATGTTCACATGTAAAAATTGATACTCCTCTGAGCTCAAAAGTGCTCTCTCCCTCCAATCCCTCAGAAGGGTGTGGTATTTGGTGATGGTTTGCATGTGTTAAAGGTAGTTGTCTCATAGCTCCCCGATGTGTTCAGTTGCCTATCTCACTCTTGTAAATATTTGTTGACATCCCAGAGGACCAAATTCCTGCCCTTGTCAGAGGGTTTGATGATGATGTTGGGATCCCTGGCTAAGGCTGCTCTCTGTCCCTTTGTGACATTTCGGGCATAGTTGATTTTAGAATTATGCCAAATTTTCATAAGATCTCGAATGACCACCTCGTGGAATGTGTTGATGCTGTCATGTGGTGTCACAGGGTTCTACTTGGATTTGGGTTTGAACTGATCAGCACTGGTACGATCAATCTCAAAATTCAAAGAGCACAAAAAATCCCTCTCTGATGTCCAATTGGTTTCACCACTCTCCAGTTCAATCAAAGTAGCCAACCCCTCATTATCACCTAAGCACAAATGACCAAAGGTGGGTTCACAAACCGGGATAATCATAGACAAAGCGTACATGTTACGTTTCTTTTCTTGTTGCCTAAAAACTTTCATCAATCTCAATTTACGAATAAATAAAAACAAATCAATCCGTGCTCTACAATAGTTCAGGCTCACAATAGGGCATAAGTAGACCCAGTTCTAAGAGAGACTATTCATCTCTACTTAATGTATGTGTTGATAATTTAATTACTGCCAACTGATTCTCACCCATCATTTTCTCCTGGTTTGACTCGATGATTTCCGAGACTTTTGCCATTTCTACAGCAGTCTTTAAGCATCCTATGCCAAGATAAAAAGGGAAAAAGTCTTTTGCCATTTTTACAGCAAAGTCTTTAAGCATCCTATGCTTAAAGACTTTGCTGTACAAATGGCAAAAGACTTTGACCCTTTCTATATCGGCATGGATGGCACTGTGCTAATTCTACGCTTAAAGACTTTGATAAAAAAGCAGACATTTGAGGTGAGCAAATTTAGAGCGTCGCTGGTGTTGAGAGTGCTCTATACTGGATCTGCTTTCCACCTAAACTTGAGAACTACTGCTTCTTTTTTGCATAATTTATGCGTCACTCTATGCCTGAAAAGGTTGTGTTTTAACAATATATATATATATATATATATATATATATATATATATATATATATATATATATATATATATATATATATATATATATATATATATATTATTATTACCATCGTTCAGTGTGGAAAGGGGCCATGATTCAGAAGAGGTGAAGCCACGAGTGAGTCACGCTCCTCCCCTCATTCAGCCCCCTTAATAGAAATGAATAGTAAATTATACTCTGTGCATCCGTGGATATTGTTTACGCCATGCCATTTCTGCATGTGTATTGGTTTAAAAAAAAAAATGTAATTAAAACCTGGATGTAAGGTGTTAAATTTGTGCAGCTAGGTAAAAACTCATTGAAGAGGCATGCTGATATTATGAGAGTAATTGTTACATGCAGAAGCAACATGAAACACATTAAACTAGATGGTTGCCTCAACTATACTCATTCTTAAAAGACAAACCAAAGACTGGCCTTAACAAATTGTTTTCAGGGACTCCATTTCAAAGGTCAAGGCTTAAAATACCGTATTTATTGTATTTCAGTGCACTCTGTGGTTAAAAGTTTTTTTTGCTTGAACTCACAAAAGCATAAAAATCATCAATCTCAATTTACGAATAAATAAAAACAAATCAATCCGTGTTCTACAATAGTTCAGGCTCACAATAGGGCATTAGTAGACCCAGTTCTAAGAGAGACTATTCATCTCTACTTAATGTATGTGTTGATAATTTAATTACTGTCAACTGATTCTCACCCATCATTTTCTCCTGGTTTGACTCGATGATTTCCGAGTCTTTTGCCATTTCTACAGCAGTCTTTAAGCATCCTATGCCAGGATAAAAGGGAAAGTATTTTGCCATTTTACAGCAAAGTCTTTAAGCATCCTATGCTTAAAGACTTTGCTGTACAAATGGCAAAAGACTTTGACGCTTTCTATATCGGCATGGATGACACTGTGCTAATTCTACGCTTAAAGACTTTGACAAAAAAGCAGACATTTGAGGTGAGCAAATTTAGAGTGTTGCTGGTGTTGAGAGTTCTCTATACTGGAGCTGCTTTCCACCTAAACTTGAGAAGTACCCAGAGTTCTCTGCTTCTTTTTTTGCATAATTTATGGGTCACTCTATGCCTGAAAGGGTTTTGTTTTGACTTATACTGGGTGCGCCCTTGTGTCTGGACAAAGCTATACCTCTCTGAAGAGCTCTAATGAGAGCGAAACACATGTCAGGGGTTGCTTTTATTTATTTCAGGTTGGCTTGGATGGTATTTTACCAATACAAAGCTGTAATTCTGGAGTGGTAAAAGGCTTTGGCCATTTTACAGCTCGGCATGGATAGCACTGTGCTAATCCAATGCTTAAAGACTTTGCTGTAGAAATGACAAAAGACTTTGTCCCTTTCTATCTCGGCGTGGATGGCACTGTGCTAATCATACACTTAAAGACTTTGATAGAAAAGCAGACATTGGAGGTGAGCAAATTTAGAGCGTCGCTGGTGTTGAGAGTGCTCTATTCTGGATCTGCTTTCCACCTAAACTTGAGAACTACCCAGAGTTCTCTGCTTCTTTTTTTGCATAATTTATGTGTCACTCTATGCCTGAAAAGGTTGTGTTTTGACAATATATATATATATATATATATATATATATATATATATTATTACCATCGTTCAGTGTGGAAAGGGCCCATGATTCAGAAGAGGTGAAGCCACGAGTGAGTCACGCTCCTCCCCTCATTCAGCCCCCTTAATAGAAATGAATAGTAAATTATACTCTGTGCATCCGTGGATATTGTTTACGCCATGCCATTTCTGCATGTGGATTGGTTTAAAAAATTTTTTTTAATTAAAACCTGGATGTAAGGTGTTAAATTTGTGCAGCTAGGTAAAAACTCATTGAAGAGGCATGCTGATATTATGAGAGTAATTGTTACATGCAGAAGCAACATGAAACACATTAAACTAGATGGTTGCCTCAACTATACTCATTCTTAAAAGACAAACCAAAGACTGGCCTTAACAAATTGTTTTCAGGGACTCCATTTCAAAGGTCAAGGCTTAAAATACCGTATTTATTGTATTTCAGTGCACTCTGTGGTTAAAAGGTTTTTTGGCTTGAACTCACAAAAGCATAAAAATATGAAATTCTATTACAGAAAGCACCCCACGCAGAGCGTAGTAACTATAATAACAGATATGTCTTTGGGGTGACTCTTGCAGGATATGTTTCAGTGGCGCGTGCCCTGGCGCTTCCAACAGGTTAGCTCATCAGCAGAAGGCTCCCCTCCATTTCCAATCCTAGTTCCTGCTGTGAGGGCTGACCTTTGACCTCCACGTCCTCAGAATCTGTCTGTAAAGGGCAGAGGTGGCAGATCGCTCCAGCAGGATGAGCCCAAATCAGCTCTGCTCAATTTAGCTTAGTGTCTTCATTCTGCAGCTTATCTGAAGCTGTCCACCTTCTAAAGGTGGAATAAACATAATATACCCTTGCACGCAATCAGGGCTATTTCACCAAACTGGGAACATTCCTCTCCGAATCATGAATAGGGCTCATCAAATATTTTAAAATATTTTATATTTTCATAAAGTATAACGTATGGAAAATAATATTATACACAGATTCTTCACCATATACTGACAGTGTAAAATAAAACAACCCAACTGTCTACAGCAGTTATAAAATGCCAGGCTACTGTCTAATGCACCTTTTAAGATGGTCTCCAAACATTCAGCATGCTTAATTTGTGGAATAACTGATACTTTCAGCGCCTCACATTGTACTGTTCCTAGCTACACTCACCAATGCAGATTATTTGCATAACGTAAACTGGATTATTTATTGACGTTCCACCTAAAATTGCTCAACTAGACAAAGATAAGCTAAAAATTGAATGACATGATGTAGGCGTTTCTCGTCATTTAAGTGGGATGAATGGAAGAAGAGTATCTGATGAATGGAAGAAGAGTATCTGATGAATGGAAGAAGAGTATCTGATGAATGGAAGAAGAGTATCTGATGAATGGAAGAAGAGTATCTGATGAATGGAAGAAGAGTATCTGATGAATGGAAGAAGAGTATCTGATGAATGGAAGAAGAGTATCTGATGAATGGAAGAAGAGTATCTGATGAATGGAGGAAGAGTATCTGATGAATGGAAGAAGAGTATCTGATGAATGGAAGAAGAGTATCTGATGAATGGAAGAAGAGTATCTGATGAATGGAGGAAGAGTATCTGATGAATGGAAGAAGAGTATCTGATGAATGGAGGAAGAGTATCTGATGAATGGATGGGTGAGCTAGCACAAGAATGAAGTTGCAATGACAGACCAGAGTTTCTGGCCTAATAGGGCTGGCCATGGCCATGATGTTTGAAAATCTGTAGCCTTGTGAGATTCGCCTTGAGTTCAGCAGGAATCGATAGATTTAGGCTTGAAGTCAAAAGAACGCGCTTAGGGTGGAATTCATGACTTAGCAAAGCAACGCATAGACTTACGATATAGTTTCCCCCGATTGACTATCAGCAGCCTGCATCGGAATCATAAATATTGATAAATGTTTTGTTTTTTTAACTTGGAAGTGCGTTGAGGTTGTAGCAGAGCCCACAGTGTGAATTGACATCTCTTCAGCCCCCTCAGACATTGATAAATTCTCATGCCAGCCCACTTCACCATTTTTCAGCCCAGCTTCAACCCTCTCTCCCCAAACAAACTTCATGAGCTCAGTCCTCAGATACCCCTCGGGGTCAGCCATTAAGATGCTGCTTTGTTACCCCATTATGTAAACGGTAAGGCCTCTCCAGAGCTACGAAGCAGAACATAAATTCTACATTGTAATACAATACAATGATAAGTTCCTTGATTGTCATGTGCCAGAGTGGTTTATGAGCTGCTGCCATGGGAATGGAAGATCACCATCCCCTGTTGGTACGGGTTTTTTTTTTTTTTTTAAACAATCTTTATTGGCATTTCAAGATTATTCCAACATTATGTTTTCACATAGTATACATACTTATAACAGTATTCCTGTCATATCTGGTTCCAATTCTCATTGTAAACAGTCTTTATAGACACTTTACGGCGTATTTCAGTGGTAGTTCACATATGACCCATATCAAAGAGACTATTTCTTTGTTGCAAGATCAACATCAAAGTTTACTTCATTACAATAATGACTTTGCCATTTTTCTATAACCATAACTCCCCCCCCCCTCCTACCCTCCTGTGTCTCGATGCCCCATGTCCATATTCTTGCCTGGGGGTCCGATAGTCATCTGCCGGGTGCAGCACCACGCAGTCAACCATCTCAGTTTTTATTCTGGGGCTTGCTGAGATTCTCCCCTCTCTTCTCCCTCCCCTTCTTATGATTCTCTCAAGTCTGCAATCATCGCAGACCATGCCCGCACATCCTCTTCAAGTCTATCATTTTTACTAATATGTTTCATCCGCACCAATTCAGCGGTTGCCCATTCTTTCATATCACGCAGCCATTTGTTTATGGGTGGAGGAACTGGGCTAAGCCACGAGATTGCTATACTTCTCTTTGCCAACACTAACCTCAAAAGCACGAACCTTCTACTCAGTTTTTTCTTCTTCGGGGTAGGAATTAGATTCAATGGGACTGAACGTATCATTCTGGTGATGCACCATCCAGTTGCCGTGTGTATAAGCCCCAACACCTACTCCCAGAAAAGGCTCGTACTCTTACATTCCCATACCATATGCACAAAGCGTGCTGTTGCTTCCCCGCACCTGTGGCAGGCGCTTGAGCGTCCTGGGTAAATTTTACTTGGCCTGTGGGGGGTTAGATATACTTGGTGCACTATGTTATATTGGATTCACTTAAAGCGTGTTGGAGCGGACTTCACGGACTCCTTCATGTACTTTCGGCCACTCTCGTGTTGTTATGGGTTCCTCTGCTACCTCCTCTCTTCTTGCCTGTCCTGGAAGGGCCGTGACCAGATAATCATCGCGAAGGGCCCTATTTATATGGGAAATTAAGCCCCCTGTCATTGATATTATGGTGGTGAGGACAGCTGTAGGGGGGCTCCTCTGCGAAGGAATTCCATAACTCCCGGGCCACCGCCGCAATCTTACCATGCTGTAGGAATTGTACCGCACCCAGGTCAAATGTGGCCACTGCCTCCTATCGAGTCCTAAATGCACCATTATTATACAGGTCCCCCATTGTAAGTCATCCCCCATCTTTCCATCTCTTTACAGACATGGTCTCTGCAACTTTTTTGAACGGTTTTATGGCCCACAAAGGCATATCAGGGGAATAGGGTGCCTTCCGAATTACTGTCTTGACTGTGTCTTCCCATAGTCTCGCCACATATCTAATCATGTATGGGCATGTGTCTGGGACTTCAGCTCCCATCATAAGCAACTCCGGGAGAGTGTCACTACCATAAGTGCCCCCCAGCAGGGCCTTCTCCCAGTTGCTACCATCATCCAACCAGTAGACAGCATATTGCAATTGGGCCGCCAAGTAGTAGAAATATAGGTGGGGAATCTTTACCCCCCCGTCCACCCACTTCCGCTGTAGAGTGTCCAATTTGACATGCTTCCGTTTGTTCCCCCACAGCAACTCCACCAGCAGGCTATCCAGTGCTGAGAAATATGATTTGGGGATTTCATAGAAAGAGTGCTGTAAAGTGTAAAGGCAACGGGGTAGTATTATCATTTTTATGATTGCTACTTTTCCCATTAGAGAGAGAGGCAGGGACTTCCAGAACCCCACTGAAGCGCGCACACCATTTAATATTCTCCCTATATTATGCTCTAGGAACATCAGGGGTGAATGCCATATTTGGATGCCCAAGTACATCATACCCTCTTTTTTCCATGGCAAACCCACATCAGGGTAGGTGTCATTTGACTCTTGTGCCATTTTCCCAATGGGGACTATCAACGATTTTCCGAGGTTAATACGGAGTCCAGAAAACTCCCTGAACCTCCGTAGTTCATGTAAGAGGGCTGGCAGTGCCTGGGTTGGGTGTTTGAGGTACACCAGCATGTCTTCCGCATACAGGGAGTTGACATGCGTGGTATCCCCCACGGGGATCCCATAGCCTTCCATATTATTCCTGAGCGTGGTCGCTAGGGGTTCCATTGCCTCCACAAAAAGCAGCATTGACAAAGGGCATCCCTGTCTTGTTCCTCTGGACAGGGCAAACTTATCAGATATCACCCCCCGGAGTCGCACCCGGGCCGTCGGATTCAAATACAGCAGCTCAGCCCAACGGAGAAACCCTTGTCGCATCCCCATTTTCTGGAGGACAGCCCAGATGTATGCCCACTCCACCGAGTCGAAGGCTTGCTCAATATCCAGCATAGCTAGGGTGCAGTCCTCTTGTTGTATTGCCGGGGCGTGCCATATGTGTGCAAGTCGTCTCAGGTTATGCATGGTACTTCTCTTTGGTATAAATCCTGCCTGGTCTGGGTGTATTAGGTGTGGCATATGGGGCAGCAACCTGATTGCCAGAATCCCACTCAGTATCTTGACATTTAGATTTAGGAGTGAAATCGACTGGTATGAGCCAGGTGGTAGGGGGTTCCTATCTGTCTTTAGGATCATGGACCCCAATGGCTCCTGCATAGAGCCAGGCAGGGATCGACGTTCCCATGCCTCATTTTAAACCTCCAGTAGCTTGTCAGCTATGATTGGTGTGGTGTGGTGCGGTGTACTCATCTTTCATGTCCTGCTGTATTCTCTCATTCAACAGGTTACTCTGTCCCACCCCGCCCCCCCCGAGTCCAGTCCGGAGTCTTGGTTCGCGCTGTCTGATTCTTGTATATTCTCAGTGTCTGAGGCCTGTAGCGTACCATCGGGCGAACTCGTATCCTGCCGCGGCTTACTCGTCGAGATAGTGATTTCTGTCTTGGGCCCCTATGTCGCTCACGGGCTTAGTCTCCCGGCGCCGATGATCTGGACGATCTCGTGGACGGGACCAGGCAGGCCTCTGGCATCCTACTAGAATCCAGTCAGTCACTTGCCTCAGCAGCTGTTTTTTCTACTCTTAGCTTTGCAGGGAACACCAGACTGTACTTCATGTTGAGCTCACAAAGGCGCCCCTTGACATTTAGGAAGGTCTTCCTCTGCTCTTGGACTCGCTGCGTGTAATCGGGATATAACGATATGGGATGGTCTTCGAACAGAATCGGCCCTTTGGCACGTGTGGTCTGCAGGATCACCTCCCTATCCCTGTAGTTAGAGAACCTAGCAATGATGGCTCTTGGCGGTGCTCCGGGCCTCGGAGGGGCGGCCAGTGATCTGTGCACTCTCTCAATATTAAAAAACTTAGATATACGCTGGGGGGCTAGTTTGTTTAGGATCCACTCCTCGAGGAAGAGCTCAGTGGAGGAGCCCTCCGCCCGTTCAGGGAATCCCACAAACTGAAGGTTATTTCTCCTAGATCTCCCCTCCAAATCTTATGCTCTGGCATCTAAGTGAACCACTCTTTTTTGCAGTGCGACTACCGTATCTCTGAGGGTCCACACCTCTGTTTGCAATGTCTCTACGCTCTCCTCCGTGGTGGTGACCCTATCGACCACTTTCCGCAGGTTGTTTCTGAGGAGATTAACATCTATGGCCACCGCAACTATTCTGTGTACCATATCTGCTCTGGTGGACTGGATTGCCTGCAGCACGTCTGCCAACGAGGGGGGCTCCTTTTCTTTCGGTAATGCTCCATTGTCCCCTCCGTCCATATTCTCATCTCGAAGTTCTGGCCCCTGTGGGAGGGGTAATGCATAGTTGCTTATTTTATTAGCTTGTACTTTTGCACCCTTGTCTTTCACCATGATGAAGCTGAAGGAAGAATATCCTCGTCTTGACACCTCCTGCAAAGTCCTGGGGGTGACCTATAGTTAGCACCTCTAAAATGCTGTCTAAAGTTCTGCACGACCAGGACACCTGGCCTCTGTTGAGCACCCGGGGTATTTGTTAATGTTCAACCTCTGAGCACCGAATCATATTATTAACCGGTACACCATGCATTCCGGGGCTCCCAACACTGCGTCACCACCCGTTCTGGAGGGCCTGTGCTCCACGATCTCCCACGTCTCATAGCGGCGGCTATGGAGCCATCTCAGACATCACACCATCAGCAGAGCACTTGGCGTGGGGCCCCAGACTACTCCTAGGCCCAGAACCGCCTGCTTGGGCCCTCATATCACTCCTCAAAAGGGACTGGGCTCGCCCCCATCGATCAGTACATAAGGCCGACCTTGGGCCCCCAGTGGGTCTATGGAGCCATCTCGGACATCACACCATCAGCAGAGCACTTGGCGTGGGGCCCCAGACTACTCCTAGGCCCAGAACCGCCTGCTTGGGCCCTCATATCACTCCTCAAAAGGGACTGGGCTCGCCCCCATCGATCAGTACATAAGGCCGACCTTGGGCCCCCAGTGGGTCTCCTCTACCAGTAGTGATGCGAACCGGCTCTCCTAGGAGTAGGGCCGCCTCAGTCTAGGACACAGGCCAGTAGGCACCCGTTTACTCCCCCTCATGTTGTGTGGTCTCGGTCACTCCTCCAGGAGGTGAGATCCAGGTCCCCGGTGCTCACCAGCCTCCAATAAACACCAAAGTCTCTCAGCACCTGGAGGGGCCATTGCTCGCTTAGCTCTCAGTGGGCACGGGCGGCCAGCACATCCAATTTCCACTCCCTAGCTGTACTAGGCCGCAGTCCCCCTATCACAAGGGGAGGGCTGGGCCGTAGGCTCTCGTCAGGTCCCCGGCTCTTACCGCAGTCACTTGGCCACACGGGGCCTCCGTCCGTGTGACCCCCGCTGGGCGTCTCTGCTGCCTCCTCTCACTTCAGTGGGCTGCGGTACGTCCCCCCCGAGGAACGGATCCAGGGCTCCGCTGCTCATCAGGCCCTCAATTCCCAACACGGGCTCATGGCCGTTCGGGGTCTTTGCTTGCCCCTCCCTCGCCTGGCAGCCCCTTTCCGCTGCTTCGGGATTCCGTAGGATCTGAGCCGTCGGGATCCAGCCAGAGGCACTCCACCTCACATCTCAATTGAGCTCTTGGGTGGGTTCAGCCTTCTCCCTACTCCCGAGCCTCAGACCTGCTCCTCACCTCGGTCCGCAGACAGGCTCGGTGTCACCACAGTCTCGGTCCCCAGAAGCACCATTACAGGAGGGAGACAGCCATCGACCCTCCTCATTTACCCCGCCGCAACTTGATCTCCGTCGTAGTCAGGCCTCCGAAGGTCCCCAGCCTGCACCGCTTCGCGGTCGGCTCCGGCGACCAGGCCCGCAGCTTGTCTCACTCTGCAGGATGCCGTCCAAACAAGTCTATCCCATGCAGCATCAAAGTCTATGGGTGAGTCGTAGTATCCGCTTCTATATTATACATACATATAGCCAGGATTAATGACGGATGTTGTCAAATTACTCTGCCATCCCAGGGAGCTACAGCAAAGACGTCTATACGGCCATCTTGGTTAGCGACGTGCCCCTGGTACCGGGCTTTCCCTTTATAAAAAAACAAAACACTCTTTAACCGTCAGCATGAACTTGGGCTCAGGCTCTCTCTTCTTAACATCACACTAGGGCAACGACCAGGATAAAATATCCCACAATGAGAACAGCGACCTACTCTTCCCTCAGATGCTCTTTCATGCTTTCTCGCGTCATCTCAGACTGCGTATGACATTGAGCGTAAGGACTGTTGCCAAGGAGGGCTTTGCTTGCTCCAGCCAAAGTTTCGATGCATTCAGAAAGTATTTCTGCCGCCAGTCACTATCGACGGAGACCAATGTTCCATAGCATGCCACATAAGCAGGTTAGCAAACCAGTAAAAGACACAAGTAACCACTGGCAAAAGTCTCTTGTTTGGTTCCACACTTGAATATGCTGACTTTACTGCACGCACCCTGAAGGGATAGTACCATTTTGTGGGGACGCAGTCCTGGATGGTATGATGACAGGCCAATCCAAGATGGCTGCTCAATTAACCTAACTGATATAAAAAGCTGACGTTTACTAGCGTCACGGAGGAATGGTTACTCCGGGTTATAAGTTCCCCTACTGACCCTGCACGCTATGCACAAGGTGCCCAGACACACAGGAAACAATAAACGAAGGGAAAGGCAAAAGATAGGCCCCCTTTGGGATCTTCCAAGTTAAGTGCACCAGGACCTGGGTGACAGCCTCAAAATTACCTTTTGTAATCCACCTCAGCACATCAAACAGGCTTTTGCCCTGAAAGTCTCAAAGTTCCATGATCAGAATTGCGCCCCACATACAGACTGCATAAATCATGACACAATGGAGCCCCAAGTCTGGCAGAGCATTACTTTAGGACTCTCCCTTATGGGCCCCACTAGAGGTTTCGCTGTCTCGAGAGATAGAGCCCCCTTACACCTATAAAAGACTGTGACGACAAAAATATATGAGCTTAACTTCATTATTACGGGGTCGTGCATCTAGAAGAGTAGAGACCTAACTCATACAATGTGCATTCTTTTATTATTTTGAGAGTCGCCATCCTCACGGAGTGGGGACTCGATGTTCTTGTTTTCACAAGGCCACAGTGTTTTGAAATTGATTTGCCTGGTGACAACGAATTGACTGTGGTTTAGCCTACACCACTCCATTTTCTCCCCTATCCAATTACTGGGTTACTAAATTCTCTCTAGAACCACACTATTAGTTACGGAAGCCCAACCAAAATGTTAATGCTGTCCCTTCTTCATTGCAGCACAGATTACACCTGGGAACAAGCTTTTGAGCAGTGCCTTGGCAAACGCCCCTTGTGCTAAAAAAATAAGCGAGAAACAAGCACTGGCAAAGTCAATAGGTCTTGAGGCCACTGCAAGCCTTTTGGATTTGTCAATGCTTGTTTTGTAATGGTTTTACATAACTTTATTTTGGAGGGAAGGACTGGGTCCTCGCCAATATAAAAAAAAAAACATTGACTAAAAGCAACAATATGTTTTGGTCTAAGAAAGCACACATTGCTGTAGTAGTCCATGGCAGTGAAGGGAATTACTTTGGTGACATGGTCCTTGTCAAACTGCAGAATGCCATCTCTCACAGTGAAGTTAGCCAACCATATGTTTTCACAATTATTTTATAAAAAAGCTGTAAACATATTTATTAGTTCCAACATTGCAGTCATGATGAGTTAACCCTTTAAAAAAATGCCAAAATGCAATGGGCAACCTGGTCTATCTAATGTGAAAAAGTATCAACAGAGTGATCCTTTATCATACATGGGGGGTGACATTGAGGGTTATTTGGAGCCCTCCCACCCCTTTTGACATCTACTCCTCGTCAGGACAAGAGTAACAAAACATTTTATGTTTGGGCATAACAGAGTACCTCACCGTCGTGCTGTTATTTCACTAAAAACACAACACTGATGCCAGCATGATGCTCTTCCTGGCAAGTGCCTGGGCCTCCCCTTGATCAATTCAGGTCCTAGTTTTTCAACCTCTGCGGTATGCTGTAGTAAGTGGAAGAAAAATGTGAATTACACAATAACAGTCCAATGAATGAAGAGGACTGGCTTAAAGCGAAAGTATATTAAATATGTAACATAAATGGGCCACCTTACCCTCTGGGTGGGTGGTAAGACAGGCCAAACTGGACTACAGTGGGCCCCTCACACCTATGGGCCCCTGCATCACTGCACCAGCTACACAGAAATAGCTCTGCTCCTGCCTTTGTGATTTGTTATCTAGGGCAAAGGTAGGAAATTTGCAGAGAATGAAGGTGGAGGCTACCCACAAAGATACGTAGTTAGGAGTATAAACAATGCAACGACAATTGAATGCTCACCCATCATGCACTCTGTGCTGCCTTTAAGATATCCACGTAAATTGCATTGCCTCTGTAATCACATACATGGGTTGAATACACATTTTTAACGTTTTCCTTACTATGAGCAATGTGTGCAATGCACGCATACATAGCTTTAGGAGAATGGTAGGATTCCCTCTATTTATTAATTTATTCAATCATATTTAATTCCTGCATCTAAATTATTTTACTCTGCATGGCACCCCTTCCTTCACACATTTGATTAAATCCGGGCAGATTGATGTAATTTCACTTACTTTGTGAGCCAATAGCTAGGCCCGGCGGTAAACTCCGCTCGGCTCGCTGAGTTTACTGGAATTTGGGCGCTCCGCGGAGGAGTGCAGAGTTCCTGAATTTCGCCTTCTGGGCACGAAGCAGAGTTTTTTTCCATTTGCGTGCTCAGGATTTGTTTTGGCGCTCGTGAGCGAGTGCCACATACACTTGGGCCGCTAGTGCGTGCGCGAGAGACTTTGGTCCTGCTTGCACAGCTTCCAGTTGCGATGGCGCCAATGTAGTGCTGATCATGGTCGCAAATGCACCACTCGAGTAGCTTTTGTGCTCGAGAAGCAGCTAAAGAGGTTTTTCAAGAGAATTTTCTTCTCCAATTGACCATTGGAGTTGTTTTTTTATGCAAGAAGCCTTTTTTTCCAACAGGAAGGAAGTGCCCCACAGACTCCAACTTCCTATTCCTGTCCAGCAGGCTCCTCCCAGTGCTTTCTCCATATCCTGGTCACTATTCATTTGGATTTAGAGCTTGAAGAATCACTCTCTTTGTCTGCTGTATATATACCATTGGATTTAAGGACTTTGTATTTGAAATTTCACAAGTAAGTTAAAAAATTATTGTATAAGGGTGTTGTTTGTTTGATAGAGGGCATGCACCAGTATTTATTTGCACTTCTATTTGATTTTTCAAAGTTATTATGGTGGGTAGCCTGCATTTTCAGTAGGGACCTAGTTATATTTTTTCATTTAAATTTTCTTCTTTTGTAAAGGATTATTGTTGCAAAGTTCGGTACATTTTCTCAATGTTTGTTAAATTAGCAATATTTATTTATTTTACTGTGTGGCCTAGTCTGCCAAGGGGCCATCTAGTAGGCCCAAGTCAGTGCCAGTCATGTGTGCATGAAACAACTGATTCTGTGGTACATGTTGTTTTAAAACATCATTGAGGGCTGTGATGGCATTGGATTAAATGTAAAATATGGTGGGTTTTTTTGTATTTCACTTTTTTTGTGTACATAAAGTGTATATGTGGGGTAATATTTGATGTCTTGGGAGGATGTGTGTATTTGGAAATTTTTTAAAGCCCAGTTAATTTTCGTTTTTTGGCATTGCTGAATCAATAGTAGTGTTTTATTCAGTGTTACCCGACCTACTTTGTCTGTCCAGTATGTGTTTGTTTGCCACAGGCCCCCATTGATTTGTCTCTGTTCTACATGCCATGTGGCCGGGGACCATTTTGTGAAGTCTGTGTCCATTGCCCTGAATGTGTTCTCTTTGTTCCCCATGCCTCCTTGCTTGCTGTTGTTGTTTGGCCATGTGGCTGGCAGCCATTTTGTGCATCCAGCCAGTGTGCCTTTACCACAAGCTTGCATGTGTTCTTTTGTTCTCCATGCCTCTTTGCTTGCTGTTGTTGTTTGGCTATGTGCTGGCAGCCATTTTGTACATCCAGCCAGTGTGCCTTCGCCATAGGCTTGCATGTGTTCTTTGTTCCCCATGCCTCCTTGCTTGCTGTTGTTGTTTGGCTATGTGGCTGGCAGCCATTTTGTGCATCTAGTCAGTGGGCCTTTGCCATAGGCTTGCATGGGTTCTTTGTTCCCCATTCCTCCTTGCTCGCTGTTGTTTGACCACGTGGCTGGCAGCCATTTTGTGCATCCAGCCAGTGTGCCTTTGCCATAGGCTTGCATGTGTTCTTTGTTCCCCATGCCTCCTTGCTTGCTGTTGTTGTTTGGCCATGTGGTACTAGCTGGCAGCCATTTTGTGCATCCAGACAGTGTGCCTTTGTCATAGGCTTGCATGTGTTCTTTGTTCTTCATGCATCCTTGCTCGCTGTTGTTGTTTGGCCATGTAGCACTGGCTGGCAGCCATTTTGTGCATCCAGTCAGTGTACCTTTGCTATAGGTTTGCATGTGTTCTTCATTCCCCATGCTTCTTTGCTTGCTGTTGTTTAGCCATGTGGCTGGCAGCCATTTTGTGCATCCAGCCAGTGTGCCTTTGCCATAGGCTTACATGTTTGATTTGTTCCCCATGCCTCCTTGCTTGCTGCTTTTGTTTCAGCATGTGGCACTGGCTGGCAGCCATTTTGTGCATCCAGCCAGTGTGCCTTTGCCATAGACTTTAATAATATGCTTGAGGATCACTGTAGTATGTACATTAAGAAAATGATTTTGATGAACAGTGCTTATATATTATATGCATTTTTTGCATTTTTTTTTATTTAGCACCTCCTTGCCTCACGATAGGTTTCTTCTCATCCTTCCAAGCAAACATCGGCAATTATTGATTTTTATAAATTTTAGTTTACACTGTTCCTGAAGCAGCACAGGGGGAGAAGGATTGGTCAGAATCAAATGTGTTAGCTGTGTTAACTGATCAACTTCTGGGTGAATCACCTGAGTTTGAGGACGAAATCTTCTTTCTGAACTTGAATATGCCTGTGATACCATAGAACTTTAAAATTATTTCTCGCTAAACTTCTTTCTTTGCAAAAAAAAGTAGCTAGTGGAACATTATGTTTGTGTCAGATTTATGCTGCCCCACCATTTTTTTGTCACATATATGGCTGAATTTCAGTTGGGCCAGTGTGCAGTGAAGAAGCCTCCACAATTCCTTCATGACATTTGGGACAATGCCTGCCTCCCTCGCATGCCTATCCTTTTTTTATCACTTAGCAGGACGTCCCAGAATATCGTTGATTTGCAAGAGTGCCAATGCCAAATTCTAATGTGTTGTCTGTGTCAAAGATACAATTGTATACCTACTAACTAACCTACCCATGCTTGGATTGGAAGAGGTAACTACAACTATTGCAACCGTGAGTGATTGTGAGTAAAATTATTTGCAATGTTTGAGACCTGAATGATGGTGATAATTTTTCTAGGGGTGGGTGGAGTTTGGGGAGTTTCACTCTGTGGAATTCCACAATGTTGCCAAAAAACTCTGAGAAATTCCACGGAGTTCCGCGAGCGGGCGCAGTACTCAAATTACTACAAGTGCATCAACAACACAAATTGTGTTGGAGGGAAAATGCCCCGGGAAGCACAAGGTCACTATTTACTTGACATGAAAACATTTTGCTACCATTTTTGGGCAAGGTATTAAAGCTGCTGCAATTTTGCTTGTGCAATTCCTCCCCACTCTCCTATTTCTCACACTAAGCCCCCATTACTCTCTCTTACCTCCCGGGCAGCTGGGCGTCCACTTCCAAAACTGCCAGTGCCTGCTGCTGTCGGCTACCATGTTGCGGAGCCTGGGCTGTCAGCTACAGGAGCAGAGCCCATTGCTGCCCCTTTACCGGTTCGTCCTCACCCACAGCACCTGGGCTCCAGCGCCGCCATCCAGGATTCGGATGCCAGGAAACAAGCCATTGGCTGCCACACTTGGACCAGCCTTTCACAACCAATCCAAGCGTGCAAATCTATAAGGCGGCTCTGACGTCATGGCTTGGCAGGGCAGGTGAAAAGAACTGTTCCCGGCGTCTGACAAAAGCCAATCAACCACAGTAGTTCAATCAGCAGTAGACGACGAGCCACAGGCAAACCCAGCCACCCCACATTATGGTGCAACCACAGGAGACATCCAAAGGAGAGCTGTGTATGCAGGTAAACGGGTTCTGGTGACAACAGCCAAGTGAGAGCGGTGGACACAGTGGTAAGGGCAACCTACCAGGAGTTGTGTGGGGGGTAAACCAGATAGTGCAGACAATCAAGGGTGAAATGTGTGACAGGTAATCAAGCAGCACTGGGTGCAGGTAAACACAAGCTGGTTTGCACTAAAATATGTGATTACATTTGGAAGAACTGTGCTATCATACACACGTCTTGTATTTTATTTACTTTGTCAATACTTGTCAGTGAAGTGCCTTGTTTAGCACTGTACATTGCACTGGGTGCTGCAAACAATCACGGAAGCGATGTAACCGCCAAACATGGAGGACGGACCCTCTTTCAGTGAGGGAACAGCAACCATCCCTGGGCACCATGGATGAAGGCACTTACCTGCTAGGATGGCCTTGCCAGGCTGGGTGAGCTTCACCATCATGGTGGCAGCTGCCAGACGGTGGGAACTTGGTGGCTGCATGGTGCCCGGGGCTGGTAGTATGATGGAGGGGAGAGGAGTGCATTCCCCATAGGTCTGCCAGGAACTGAGCAGGGAGTGAGGGACAGGCAGGAGAGGGGTGTGAAAAGAAGGGGAAGGGTAGAGAAGGAACAGATTGAGAAGTGAAGGGAAGGAGAGCAAGGAGAACCAGATGGAGGGGGAGGCGGGAGCATCCACAGAAGCAGTGAGGAGAGAGGCGGGACAATGTCTAGGGGGAGGGAAAGGAGGAGGCTGGAAGGGGAGGAGAGAGGAGGGACTGGGGTAAGCTGCAGACCGGGCAGAGTTTTTGGGGGGGTAGGACAGGGAGGGAGGAGTGAGTGAGAAGAGGGCAGAACACAGGGCGGTGGGCAAAATCGGGGAGGGAGGATTGCGAGGGCAAGAGAAGTGCCTGAGTAGTGGAAGAGAGAGTGTCAGAGCCAAGGGGAGGGATACTGGGAGGGGAATAAAGGAACACGTCACGATTGGAGACACTTGGGGAAGGGATGCATGAAAGAAACATAAAACAAGGTCTTTATTGTTCATTGACATGACAAGGCAGCCAGGACTATCAGATTAAATGCCAAAACACAGGCACATTAAAGGCCCTGGCAATTGTAATCCCACTTTTTTTTTTTAAGCTTTATTTATAATTTCGTGAGAGATCAGTTAGATAGTGAAACACAGGTCCATTATTACAGCACAGGCAGACAATCATGTTAGCTGACATCATAAAATACAATAGGAAGCGGTCTCGGCACAAATATGATACTTGAAACAATATCAGTTGGTAGCCAATGGCAGGTTACAGCAGAGTGATCCGGTACATAAACACATCAGGCATTTTCGAGCAAACACATATTACAATGGCTGGTGACAGTGTACATATCATGAAATAAATCTAATATAGTAGGTGTGTGAGCCAGTATATCTATTCTGCCGACACAGATGGACCTTCCTCCACGAGGGCGGGCCTGGCCTCGTCAAACGGTACCTCCCTAAGGCGCAGCCACTCCTTGAAGGGGTCCCAGATGTCCCTAGGACGAGACGCTGTGGGCATTAGATCCCAATAACTGGCTAACTGTTCCTGACAATACACCGCATCCTGTATCCATGTTTTTACTAGCGGTTTAACCGGGGATCCCCAGTGTATGGCCAAACGGCGGCGAGCAAGGATCAACAGCATGGCGGTTAAGCGGCGGAATTCAGGCTTAAATTGCTCCACATATCCTAACAACATGATCAAGGGAGAACACCCCTGAGGTTGGCCAGTAATGGCCCCAATCACAGCCGATACCGCCTCCCAGTATTGAGAAACTACAGGGCATTCCCAGGCTACATGTAAAAAGGCAGCCCCTTTGCGCTTACACTTCCAGCAGTTGGACGTAGGTCGTAGACCTATGTTAAAAAGTTGCAGTGGGGTGCGATAATAGCGATGGAGGAATTTAAAATGTATTAATCGCAGCTTATAATTAGGGGATAGATATTTCATTTGTGAACAGCAAAAGGACCATATGTCATCTGTAAGTTGATCCTGGTGATCTCTGCGCCACTGCTGGAGCGCCCCAGGGTCTGACCACGGCATGTATGACTGTGTGTAAGTGTAAAGTCTGGTGACCAGTTTCCTCGGGGATGGTGTGGCCAATAAGTTTGCCAGAGGTTGTAATGTGGGGGGGGAGCCGGGAAGGAGGCGTTTAGTTTCTTGCAGGCCGCTTTGAATTGGTGAAATAATAGTTTCTCCAAAATTGGTATAGATTCCCCCGTTTGTGGGACAGGCACAGACAAAAACGACTCAGCCGGATATAAATCCCCCAAAGTTGTGATTCCCATAGTCTGTGCCCTGTAGATGGCTCCCTTATCCTGCAAAAAGGGGAAATGAGGATGATGTGCCACCGGCACCGAAGGTGCATATAGCAGAGGTATTTGGGCGCGACGCCTCAGACCCTCCCAGGCCCATCTAATCGTTTCCACTGTGTTAATTTCATTTGGGGTCCTACGATAGGGGTGGTATACAGCTGCATGCAACGGGATCTGATCGGCAACATCTCGCTCCGTCGCCACATGCGGCTGAAATGGGGTAGGATAAATCCAATAATGTAAATATTGGGCTTGCGCACTTAAAGCGTATAACTCACAGTCGGGGGCACCCAGACCGCCCCTTGACAGCGGGCGCGTTAGAATGTCCCAGCTTACTCTGGGCTGGCCCCCTGCCCACACCATAGAGATCGCAGCAGAGCGTAGCTGTTTAAAAAAGGCCTGCGTTAAAGGGACAGGAATATTCACAAATAAATATAAAAATTTAGGGAGAACTATCATCTTCAGTATCGCTATTCGACCTGCCAACGACAGAGGAAGGGCGGACCAAAACTTGATTCTGTCCGTAAACCAGTCGAATTGTTTCCCAAAATTCAGGCTCCAGATGAGTTGTAGGTCCCTACTGAGCCATATTCCCAAATACTTAACTGCATCCTCTTCCCACTTCAGCGGGAAGTCCAGGGATTTATTTAAGGGAGCGGCGGTTAAAGCTAAGATGGATGATTTTCTCCAATTTATGGTAATACCAGAGAGGCCACCAAATCTGAGCAGTTCGCACAGCAGTGGATTGAGGTTATCATCTGGGCGCCTGACATATAGAGTGATGTCATCTGCATACATAGAGGTGATAAGATTACGGTCCGTAAACACTAGGCCCCGCGACGAATGGTATTGTCGAATTTTCGCTGCCAATGGTTCCATTGCTATTGCAAATAGCAATGGGGAAAGCGGACCCCCTTGCCAGGTGCCTCGAGAAATCTCAAATGCATCCGAAATGAGCCCATTGGTAAGTAAGCGAGCAGTAGGCCGTGTGTAAAGTAATTTGATGAGTTTAATGAAGTTGTAACTCAGACCCAGTCTGGAAAGTACAGTAAACAGATAAGACCACTCCAAAGAGTAGAATGCTTTGGTTGCATCTAAAAAAAACGCTGCAGCTGGAAGCTTAGGATCAAGTTGATGTATGACCGAAAAAAAGGTTAGGAGATTATGGGCCGTTGATCGTCCCGGTATAAATCCGGACTGGTCAGGTCTGGCGATAAGGGACATCAGAGGTTGGAGCCTGTTAGCTATAAGCTTAGCTAAAATTTTAGTGTCAACATTTATCAGGGATAAGGGTCTGTATGAGTCACAATTCGTTGGTGGTTTGTCCGGTTTTAAGAGAGTTATAATAACCGCCTCTCTCATGGATGGGGGGAGGATTCCCGTTTCCAACGATTCCTGGTAAACATCGAGAAGACGGGGGGCAAGTGTCTCGACGTAGGTTTTATAAAAGAGCGTAGTTAAGCCGTCTAGTCCAGGCGCCTTACCCGATGGGAGGCTTCTAATTACCTGCGTGATATCCTCTAAGGTGAATGGGAGATCTAAATACTCTCTATGTCCAGGACTTAGCCATAAAAGTTGTAAAGCGTCTAAATATTCCGTTAGATCAGCGGGAGCAGATTCTTGCGTTGTGGTATAGAGGGTTGAGTAATATGAAGTCATGTGAGCGTGTATGTCCATCTGGCCTCGGACTGGCGGGGAATCTGCAACGGTCAGTTCAGAGATAAATGTGGGTGTGGCTGATTGCCTCAACAGATTAGCCAGAGTTCTACCCGGTCTATCGCCCTCACCGTATCCTCTGGCCCTGGCTTCTCTTCCTAAAAACCGGGTTTCCCTCTCAGCTTCCTCTTCAAATTCTGAAATGGCTTGTCTGATTGAGGCTAATATTGTTATGTCCTTTGTGGCGTAGAAGGTGGTTTCTAAATCTTTTATAGTGTTCTCAAGTTTCGTCAGTGTGGTGCGTATAGAATGCAGGACCCCCGCTCCCTTCGAGATACATGCGCCCCGTATAACTACCTTGAAGGCTTCCCAAAGTGTTGCTGCAGAGTCAACTGAGCCTTCATTAGTGGCAAAATATTGATCTATATCAGTGGCTATTTCTTCTCTAACTGCCGCATCTAAAAGGGCATGAGGGGGAAGCCGTCAACGGAAGGCCTTGGGATGTGTACTGGGGATGCGACAACGCAGCAAGACCGGGGCGTGGTCAGACAGTGTACGCGGTAGGTGGTGTGTCTCCACCGTCCACGACAACACATCTTCTGAAAGCAGACAATAATCCAGGCGAGACCAGGCATGTAATGCAAGTTCCCTCTCTTAATTGCGGGTTGAATGCTCGCCAAGCGTCCCGCAACCTGTGCTCCTGTATAATGGAATTTAAGAGCTGTGTCGCTTTAGTGTGTGGGTTACGTGCCGAGCCCTCTCTATCCAGGATGTTGTCAAGCACATTAAAGTCACCACCCCATATAACTGTGTCACAGCCCATAAGTACTATTTTTGCCCAAACATCCAATAGAAACTGCGGGTCGTCTGTATTAGGGCCATAGATGGCCGCAAGAGTGACACGTGTAGAATAAAGGCAACCAGTTACTACAACATAATGTCCATCCCTATCTGTGAGTGTTTCAAATGTAGTCCAGCCCAATCCTCGTCTGATCAGTATGGAAACCCCTCTCGCATAGTTGGAAAAGGTAGCCGAGTGGATCTCGCCCCAAAGCCTATGTTGGAGCTTGGGATCTCTAGCACAGCTTAAGTGCGTTTCTTGCAGAAAACATATATCTACGTGATGTCTTCGCAAGTATGTATGTACAAGTCTAGCCTTTTTGAAATCATTAAGCCCACGTATGTTCCACGTTAAACAGTTAGCTACAGCCATAAAAGAGACAGTGTATTAGCGAGTGAAAATACATACCATGGGATATGATCTACTGTCAACCTAGGGCTACCAATATGATTATTCATTATAAGCCAAAATCTCACTTCCTTCGTGCCTTGTGCTAGAAATGGCATCCCATAAAGGACATCTCTCATTAAGTAAACCCCCCGTCCCCCTCCCCCCCCACTACAACCTCCCAATCAGGTCGAGAATATCCACCTCCCCTCCCTTCAAAACAACCCTTGAACTGGTGCATAAAATGCAAACACATGGGAGATCTCGCCTGTGGGGACAGGCAGCAACGGCAAACTCCAGCCTAAAGGCAGGGTGGTCGGGCTAAGGGTATTGGCTACAGCAGTAACACAAATCCGCCGAACTCGGACATCCAACAAAGGCCTACTTAAACCCTAAAGCGAACAATGTAGCGTGCCCACTTGACCCCTCTGACATATCTGGAATTGGAAAATGACAACAAAACACGCTGCGAGTGCAGACATCAAGCAGTGCAATTGACCTTCAGTCTCGTATTTATAGGTTGGAAATAGGGAAACCAGTACAATGTTAGTCGTTGTCATCAAGTGCCGGCAAGAGGTTCTTGTCTTTGGGTGATCCAGGTTGCGCCTTCCGTGGGCAGATGTGCTTTGCGTATTTTAGAGCTGATTTGGCGTCTGTAAAGTAGTGCGCCTGGCTATCATGGGTAATTTTGAGTTTCGCCGGGTACAGCATTGCATATGGGATAGATGATGATTGCAACAGCCGTTTTGTTGATAGAAATTCTCTTCGTGCTGCTTGCACGGTTGGGGTGTAATCTGGGAAAAGGGATAATGTGTTGCCTTGGTGGACTATAGGGCTCTTTGCTCTTGCCTCCCTTAAGATTGCGTCCCTATCTGCGTAATTGAGTAGAGATGCGATAATGGGACGCGGTGGTAGACCAGGCGCCGGTCTTGGACCCAGCAATCGGTGGGCTCGCTCCACAGTCATTAATGGTGACAAGACAGGGCCAAATAGTTCCTGGAGAAGGTTGGTGATGTAGGGTTCCATTTTTGTTATGGCTGTCGACTCCGGAAGGCCAAGGATTCGGACATTATTTCTTCGAGAACGTGCCTCCAAGTCCTCATTCTTTGCTTTAATCACTTCCAACACCTTCTCCATGTTTAAGAGCTGTGTCTTGGCCTCCGAGTGTGAGTCTTGGGTATCAGATAGTCTATTTTCCAGGAGGTCCAAACGTGTCTCGTGAATGTCAACTTTTTTCTTAACAGCATCTAAACTAGCTGTCAAGGAATCTATCTTCCCATCAATTGTTTTCAGACTAGAACGCACATCTTGTAATATGGAGCGGAGGTCCTCCTCCTGATTTTCGGTCTCGTCCTGGGGCCCCTGGGCTCCCCCCTGCTCCGCAGAGATGTCCATGGTGCGTGTCTGATGTTTTTCGAAGGGGATTTTCGGTTGTTTTGGGTCTGTCTTGCCCATGCTGCCACAAGGCTAGTCTCCAATGGTCGCTGATGGAAGAAAGGTCTGGCACCAGGGTAAGAGCGTCTTGGACCTCAGGGACTGCCCAGCCAGCGCCAGCGCTGCCGCAGCCTTCAAGCTGGTTCACACAGGCACAGTGCGCAACTTAGTGAACAGTGTGACTCGAGCAGGGGAAGCCCTAACTAGGTAGAGAGACTGCAGCTGAGCGGAAGGCCGCAGACGAGTTCCTCAATTTTACGCAGCCCACATATGGCCGCGCACTCCCCAAGGCGGCCTATGGTGACCGAGCAGCAGCCAGACAGCCACGGCCTGTCACATACAGCACCCAAGGTCGTGTGGCATCCACGTTATTGGGACGACTCCAGTGGGAGGCAAAGCAATGCCCGCTCACCCCGATGAATATCCACCACCCGCACCATCTGGATGGGGCCTGGGCAATTGTCCCTTCAGCAGCACTGAACGAGATGAACGGTTGGGTGGAAGCCAGTCTCGTCGAACAGTGTAGTTTGGAGATCCGCAAGGGGCAGAGCGCCACCGGGCACCACCAGGCACCTCAGCTCACCAATAAACAGGGCTTCAGGAAGATGGGCACCAGGGTGACAGATGTGACCCACCACCACCAGCACAGGCAGCCCTGGCAGCCCAGTAGACGATCCCACACTCAATGCAACTGCGTCCAAGCAGGGAGACAGACCAGGGGTTCAGCCGTGTAGTCGTCTTGAGACTAGGGCTCCTGGGCGTGGAAGCTGCTGGGACCTCAAAGATTAGGCGTCAACTTGGGCACGGGGATAGGCCCAGCGGTCCCGCGCCAGGGCGATGGGGTCCCCGCTAGGCCGCCCAGTGACAAGCCCCACCACAGCTGCAATTGCAGAAGAGTAGGCCCCGCCGACGGCCCACCGCACCCCCACAAATACCCAGATGCCTGCTCCCCAGTGCGTCACCCGGGCGCTGGAGGCAGGTAAGTACCTCAGCCCCCGCTACTTCTCCCCGGCCGCGGCACCAGGCCACTGCCCCCACCGGCCGCGTGCGTCCGTGGGGAGCGGACCCGGCGCCCCCGTTCCAGAAGGGGTCACAAAATGGGGCCAAAGGACCACGTCTACCTCATCCGCAGCACAGCCCGTCACACTGTTCAGGTCCTCCCTTTCGGCACCACCGCAGGGCCTCCATGTCTCTGGATCGGCTCCGGCCTCGGGCTCACGTAGCGCAGTCAGCGGCAGGCCAGCACCCTCTCCTCCGCTGGCTCCCTCTCTACACGGTCCGCCACCGGGATCGCCGGCAGAGTAGTCTTGACCTGCGACCTCAGAGGGACACGCACAGGGGCGCTCGCCGAAAGTAGCGAGCACCACCCGACACCTGGAGAAGTCACAGGGCTCTAAGCTGGGGAGCTACGCAGCAACCACGGAAGCACCGGTGGCCATTTTCTCCATGGCCCAGACCTTGGCGATGCAGCAGCCGTTACCCATGAGTACGGCCGCCAAAGCGCGCAAAACTTTCCTCAGGGGCGCTTGGGGTGTTGCGACAGCAGTGCCCGCTGGTTTCGCTGGAATCAGCAGATCCGGGTCATGGTATTTGCTGGATGATCAAGCCCGACCTGCAGAGCCCCTTCAACAGGCGGCCATCTTGCAGCACTTCGCGGCCACGCCCCCCGTAAACCTAATTGTAATCCCACCTTCCATCGTAAAGCAAGGCCCTGTTTTTTGAGTCTGTCTCTTTTGGTGAGGTCACGTGCTGAAACTCCGCTCCGTGGCGGAATGCAAATTTATCACAAACTCTGCGTTCCACACAGAGCACAGAGTTCACAAATACCGCAAACTCCGCTGGCGGAGCAGAGTTCACCGCCCACCCTTACATTTTTCCTGGAGGTGATTGGCTTTTGCAAACTTACTTAGCGAGAATTAACCTGCACAGTCCACTCCTATGATCCTTCTTTTTTTCATCACCTAGAAGGGCTGCGCCAGAAGATCATTTGATTTGCAAGACTGCCAAATTCAATCTGTTGCTTGTATCAAAGAGGAGATACAATTGAGAACCTACCACCATGCTTGGATTGGAACAGGTAACTATTGCACCAATGAGTGATTTATTATTGAGTGATTGTGAGTGATGATTCATGATTCATGTGGTGGCAGACAGTGGGGAGAGTGTTCAACTGTAATTTGTAAACTCCAGCACCTCCAAACCTGTTATTGAACCACTCTCCAGATTTTCTCCTGTCTGGCGGGTGGTTCTTTGGCGTTCCCAAGGCGGTCGTATGAAATAGGCACCACAATGGGAACTTCAAAATCAGTACCTGCACGGCATGGACTGCTGCATGCACATCATGGTGCAGAGGCAAGTAGGGCTCCCTTTGTTTTCTCACTGCCACACTTTTCATGGAGGTCGCACCGCCATGTAAAGGGGGTGGCGGTGAGGAAACTCGTAATATGCTTACCAAGCATATTGCTGCCTCAAGACTGCTTCTCCACAGCCAGGGATCTTTGATCCCTGGCGGTTGCAGTGTTCCCAGGGTGGCCTGTCCACCCTGGTCATAATAGGTCTATCAGACGACCGCTGCGCACCGCTAGACTCGTAATAAGCCCCTTAACTAGATTTACTTGCAGGGTCCACTCCTTTTTTCTGGGTCTTCAGAGACCAGACCAGTCACTTTAGTTAGCAAACAAAAACCTATACAAAATACTGCAATTCTGTTTCCCTACTTGATCTTCAACTGCAGTGCACTACACGTCTATCTTGCTCAGGACGGGACTCGAAGTCAGGAGAAGGATGGAAGAACTCGGACGGGACTACCTCATCAAAAGCTAGAAGAAAGAAGTAATCGACTTCAAAGGGGAACCATGACTCTGAGGCCTAGTACTCAGCTATGTGGAATGGAGAGAGGTGCTTTGATTTGGGAAATGCTGCTGAGTGTGCGTGTTGCACTGGTGGCAAAAGTGAAACTCCGAGTCCTCTTGTTCTTTGCTCTGCCTCTGAGTCTTCTTGATACACTCCTCATGAAGCTTACCTTCCTTCTGTCCTTCTCCTAGACTCTAAAATATAGTTTCTGTTTTACAAACTGCAGGCCTTCTCGTCCCTGCATGAACGGAAGGTGAAAGCTGAGCTCAACACTCCTGCTTACCTAACAGACGGGTCCAGACAGGCACCCAAGAGTGATGGACATTCCCAAGGAGAATTCGGATACACCACCAAATTTGGCAATACAGTATCGTTTTTCTGTTAACAATCATGTTTTTAGAACTGGGTGGGTTCACTCCTCCATAATTTGATTTTTTCAAACTTAGAAGACATAACATTTAGATATCTGATAACTTAGGTCTCTGGGGCGGAAGAACTGTTTGCAATGCATTTAACTGTACTGTGTCATACTCATTCCTTCATTTCTTTCCACAACAGATAAATGACGATGATGTTCTGCTCATTGCCCAGATGAATCTTGTCCTTGTGTAGTTTGTCTTTGTCACGCCTTTCCCCAAATACCCTCTCCGATCCATTCATCAAACCCCTAACCCTCTTCCCCAAGGCTGTGTGACTTATTGAGGTGTGTGACATAATTTACACCATAAATGGATCACACACTTGGTGGGGTGGATGTGATGAATGCGACACCAACTTACTGCAGGGAGGTCTATTACCTAAGCAATAGCCCACACTGGCCCCATTTACCCACCCATACATAAAAGTGATCCATATTTTAGATATAGAAGAACATCAATCGTTAGCATCATCATTCAGGCCTTGTGTTGCGTAAATGCTTAACCTTGTCCACTCCACACTTTGAGCCCACTTTTCATGACTCGAGGATTTTGTAACTTTAGTTTTAATTAAATACCATCTCCCCATTGCTCAGAAGTTACTATTGCTATTTTTTGTTATTTTATCACTATCAGGTATTCTTTGTTGTGTCATGTAGTAGCCTGGTCTCAATTCTTTATAAAGCTATGATATTGTTTATCACCCACTAACTCAGTGTTTTTATTTCTATTTAGTTGCCTGCAATGGATAATCCTTCAGATTAATCCTACAATTGGCGCTCACCTGGGTGGGAGTGGGACCTCGCTTGTGAAGCTGTGATGCCTTCCTTGTTATTGTTTCATCTATATTCTGTTAAGTGAACTATGGAGTGAAGTGAACTAGTTAAGTTAGTAGAAGTAAGCAACTAACTGCTACTGCAGATAAGTAATCGTTTATCTAGGTTGTTGTAGACAAAATAGGTCAAGTCAGCACCTCACCCCAATGGTCAAGATAGTTACAGAGGGTAATAAGACAAGGGTATATAACTAACTATAAGTAACCAGTATACACTTTTATAAAGAGATTGAAAAAACTGGCCTCACAAAAAGGCAGCAGTATAAAGTAAAAGTAAAATGCAAATAAACTACTTCAGGCATAAAGTGTGGTAAAATAATTTTCCCCTTTAATATTTAAAAAAGAAAACACCCTCTCCACCCAAACACAGGCCCACCCCTCTCCCCAAACAAATTGACCCGTCCCCAACCAATGACCAAGCAAAAGTCGAAGAAGAAAACACCGAGTTCCAACTCCTTTCCCCTAACAAGTCCCTCCCACCCAAAAAATAAAAATAAAAAAAGGTTTAGACGAAGGCATTGTCCATGCAGGTCTGGAGCTGGTCCAGGCTCTGCTCTATGCTCCCTAGCTGGCTTTCAATGTGGTCGAGCCATTGCAGGACGCAAACCAGAAATTCTCTTTCCGAGTAGAAGGGGGTGGCAGCAGTGGCAGTCAGTGCCGCTAACAGCTGGCAGCGGTGCCGCCGAGGTAATGGTAAAGAGGCAGAAGGCTGGGGCTGGCTTGCTGAACTGGGGCCCAGGTCAGAGGCAGTTACTTCATCCTCCGGGGCCACCGGTATTCAGACTTTATGGCCTCCAGTCTCTGCCGCTGCAGATCAGCCGTTATCTCCTGCCTGGTGGGTGGTGCTGGTGGACCAGCAGGAGTAGCTATATCGAGAAAAACAAAAGGAAAAAGACAAATTGTAAACAATTCACTGTGCAAAACACTTGTTTAAAATTAATTAGTGGTTGGCACAGTAGCAATACATTGCTGGTCCCCTAGGGCCATTGGAATTTGAAGTGATTATGAATAGGAGAGTCACAGGGCCAATTTTATTTTTTACCGACACATGCCTCACATAAAAAGCACTGACTGTCTGGCAGAAAAGAATTAAGGCAGAAAAATGCCAGATTAAAAAAAACAGTGATTGGATTTTATTTTTGTTAAATGCTTTTCTAGTAACTAAACTGACACTATGAGTGGAAAAAACAAAATTACCTCTCATTAATGAGTAAGATACTATGCACTATGGAGTGCAAGTTGTTATGCTGGAGGCATGCTAGTCAGCGCTTCAGGTACTTTGCTACTGTCTGCAGCTGGGGGAGTTGTAGTTCACAATTATCTATCTTTAATTCCAATGGCCCTGCTCTTCTCCAAATTCCTTTCACTTTCTACCCTGACTCCAAAGAGGCAGATGAATAATAAATAAGATACTACATCACTCACGTCACATATAAAATGTGGATATTATTATCCTGTCTGCTGTAAGTAGACGGTGGGGATAAACGATGCACTGCACCAAAGGGAAAGGAAAGGGGTATATAGATCCTATTTGGCATGTTCCTTACAGAGTATAAACGCCAAACTTGAAATCAAATCAGGCACTTAGTCCCACTTTACTCACTGGCCTTGCCCTCCACCACAAATTATTTCCAACAAATTAATTCGCTGGGCATTAAGGAAAGGAAACTTGACTTACTTAAGGTTAGAGGGATTAGGCGGGTAGGTATAGCTTTTGCTATAGAATAGAGGGGTGTCACTGATCATTGATTCATCATGTGCCTAAACTTTGGCTTATTCAATCACTGTAATATACGAAAGTCTAAAGGGAAAAATCTGAACAGGCCTAAAATAAATCTGGTATGGGAAACCATGAAATATATTTTGGAATCACTTCACATGGCCATAAAAATGTGGCACATGCCAAAAATTGATTTTTCAGTTTTTTAGTAGGCTGGGACGGAAGAACTAAGGAAAGAGTAAAGGAGTGAAGTACTAAGAGGTGACCATGTTGGCGCAGGGAAACATACCTTGTGTGTTCGGTTTGCAGTGCATTGAACTTTGTAAATGCTGCATTAACTGAAGCAGACACACATTGTACAGCCAACACTCCAGTCACGAATTGAACCATACTGCACTTCGGTCATTGGTGGCGAAATGCCATGGGCAGGGAGGGAGGTGATGAATGATGATGGGTGGAATACATCTGCCTCGTTTAACACATACAGTGAGTCAATGGATTAGAACAAAAGTTAAAATACCTCCCACTTTAAATCATAGCTTTTATAATCATAAAACAAAGTAAGTTAAGTAGGTGAGCAGCATCCCCCTCTCCAGAAGAGCTCCCTTGTTTAATCATCCAAGCAATTATTCTAGCCTTTCATTCTTCCTATTAAATTCATCAATAGCCACCATGATTTAAGCTTCAGTTTCTCTCATCTAGTCTTTCACCAAAATTTCCAATCCATTATCCATCCACTCAGTATTCACCCTTTCTTTCAATCATCCTTTCACCCATCCATCCATTTACCCAATACTCACTCACACACAATCTTTCACCCACCCGTGCATCCTTTCCTTTCACTCATATGCCATTTCATCCATCCTTTCTTTTAACTTTACGTTCTTTCCCGTTTCCATCAAGCCATAATTTTTAGTGTACATTATGTGAGCTTTGCTGAATTGCAGATAGAAGAGATCACATCTCAACCACGGCTGTAGCTGGTAAAGTGGGGGGGTTCACGACGACCCCCCTGTAGCTAGTGAGCATAATAGTAATTGTCACTAAGCAAGCAATGTGACTTAACACCGCCCTTCCCTGCTGCCACTTCTCTCCCTCCAACCGAATCTCCTTTTCCTCCTGCAGCGGCACTTGAGCCAGCGGCACTCTGTGTGGCTAGAAAAAAACATTATACATTTTTAGATGCCAGATACGCCTCCCCTTAATTTGTTTAATCAAAAAAATACAACCACAATACATCACTACAGTTCGGTTAGCACTGCAGTATCTTCTATCAAAAATATCCCTGTGGGCATTTTATTGGTTCACAATGTTAGAAAAGCCAGGTAGTCAAGCCAACCAAAAAATGTTCGTAATGGAGGGGCAGAGCTTGAGTCTATGATGATGATGATGAGGACTGTGAGCCATTGAAGTGCAATGAAGGAGTGGAATAATAATGGCCAATGTAAGACATACAGTGTTGGTTGGCAAATGCAATGGGACCTCATACTTTCCAGACATACAGCACTGTCATGGGAACTGCTAGTATACTGTATAAATGAATTACACAGCACAACATTGTGTGTTGGGGGGAGGAGTCCCTGACCATGGCCACTCTCTCATTAACTGTTAGACCATGAGCAAGAAAAAGAAAGCCTTCTCAACAAACATACATGGTGAATATTATTTATAATACTAGCTTACTTGGGCCTGCAATCTTTACAGTAAATAGTAGAGTACCAAAAATCTGTTCTTAGTCGCACAGTACCACAAGGTATATAGGGGAGAGGGAAAGATGAGCAACAAAGCAGAAGAAAACTACAGACTAGTACAGACCGAAAAAAGTCAGCTACCAAAAAATAAAAAACATGAAATAAGAAAAAAATAGATCATGCAGGGATAATAGGATTGGATAGGGGAGTTGGAATAAAAAGGAGACAGTATAAAAAAAATTAAAAAGGCAAAATTAAAAGTAGTATAAAAGTGGGCAGAGGTAAAAGTTAGTGAAATAATAATAATATGCCCCTCTCCTTGCCCTTGGGTGCTGATGTAAGAAACAAAGAAGATAAAAATAATAGATTAGTGGTACACTTAATCAACACAAAATTATTATGACAGGCAAACACAGTAACATTGTACTTATCTGAATCAGATCGCCTATAGTCCTAGTATCGACTATCGTTGAGTTGGCCATACTAATCCTAAAATCCCTATTCCAAATTTCCTTAACAAAAACTACATTTGGAACTAATGCATTGCAATAAATGATCTTTGATTCTAGTCTAATTTCTCAGCCCCATTGATGGACCAACTCACTGTCCCTTTTTTGCAATGCATAGATACATACTGGTACTATACATCACTATGAAACTGCCTGGGACTGTATGAGCTACATAAAGAAAGTCACAGAGCATGCTAACTCACTGATACCACTCATTAACAATGGTGACAGAAGGAAAGAGGAGTCTGCAATGGCTTCTTAAATAATCAGCCAAAGGTGAGCGCCGAAGACTACGATTAGGTAGCGCCAAGCACTTGCCTAGCTCAAACTGGATTACATAATAATGTTCTTAATGTAAACTAAACGTAACTTACCTCTGAGTGTGGGCAGCATGCTATTCGGAAATTTGTTTTAGCATTGTAGAACCCAAGCACAACAAATAATTCTCACGAGCCGCGCAATCTCAACGCCTAGCAGGTCGAGCAGATCCTGCTCCTGGACTAGGATATCCAATCAGCAGTGCGTCAGCTGCTGGGCGGTGCGCTGGACTTGGCTGGTGCACCGCACACACCTGCGCACCCTGCCCCAACACAGCCAACGCTCCCCCATGGGGTACCCACTGCCAGGCCTGCCGCCAGGATGGAGGGGAGGTGGCGATGCACGGAAAAAAACAGTGCTGACTATTCCACCGTCCGCAAGGTAGGCGGGTGCTGCTGTTGGCTGTTCGTGGGGGCCTGGCGCCGCCACTCCCCTGGTCGCCCTGCTCTGGGTGGGGTAAAGAAAAGAAACAGGAAAAGGAAGGAAGCAAGGAAGAAATAAGGAAGTAAAAAGAAAAATATTCAAAAAGTCATGAAAAAATGAAAAAAAACATAGGGCAGAGGATTAAAAAGAAGAAGAAGGGATTCAAAAACAGGCCCAGCACCATAAACAGGGTAAGAAAACAAGATGGCCGCACCCATACCAAGCGCGTGGTGCAGTTTGTGCATGATTTTGAATGCAAGGACGTATTTCTTGTTGCATTTGACGTAGAATGCAACGCAAACGGGCGTGCCGGGAAACTCCGCCCGACCGCGGAGCTCCAAGTAGCGCAGTGGAGTTTTTTAACCACTTCGCGAGACTTCTCCGCCCAGGCATACCAATAACACCTCTTCCATTTGGGAGCATGTTAGGTTTGCAAGTCAGTGTCAGAAGGGAAGTTCAAACAAGTTCTTCACTTAGAGCACTGCACACAGCATAAATGTGCAGACTCCGCATTATCGTACATTTTTTGACTTCAGCTCATTTTAGGTTTGTGGTAAAACTGCTACCTACGTACGATTTAGTTTTACATCAGTGACAAGGTAAAATGCATAACAAAACATAAAAAGGTTTCATGTTACGATGTGCAAAATGCTGGTGCTTATTGCATGGGAGAAAACAAGAAAACGTTGCAGTAACTGTAGGTTAATCGTCATTTTTTTCTCCTATTGAAGCAAAATGATGTTTTAGAGCGAAACAGTAACGACAATTCTGCTATCGGGTTTCATCAAGTGATTTTGCACTCGAGTTAAAATGTTTGTAAATAACCAACGTTACTCCTTAGTGGGCGGTTCCCTAATTTGCATTGCATTTGCATAGCCTGACACTACTTAGGTATTTGTATCAATGGAATTGTGCTGCTAAACGAAATAGAACAGACTTACAGAAGCAAAAACTGAAACGCAAGGTAGTTAAAAAGCTGTGGATAATGTACAGAAATATAATTGAACCAGTATATTCCTGTCCTCTATACTTTTTAAGCATGATGTAAAGTGAAAGCCGAAGCTAGGACTTTCACTCACTATATGTACAGCGCCCTGAAACCTACAAAGGCAAGATTCACGCTATATGACAACTAAAAATGAAATAGCATTTGCACTCATCCAAGTCAAAATGTCGAAGCGCACGGTAAATATGTTATGTGCATTAAACACATATACCCCTCACATGTGCATGTATGTATTGCATGTATCCAGTTTTGTGAGTGATGCTTAATGTACATATTGGGCCATTATGACTTCCCTTATCACGGAATCATGCAATTCTTCCCGTAGCGAGGCGACGGTGAAGATCTATATTTTGCCTTAGAGCTTAACTTTTTCTGCCTCCTCATTGACGTCAGTGATGACGTACAGAACAAAAAAGACCCACTCTAGTACCGTGGGCACCGTCCAGACCTAAAGGAAGAAAAACAGAGCCGTTTTCACGAACCGCCAAACAGTAAAGTGGACTTGAACTTTAATTGTGTTCCCATGTGTAGTTTTCTTTTAAAATAACACAATTATGGAAATTGAACTGGAAGGCATTTTGTCCTTGGAATGCCTCATTGCCTCCATGGCAGTCTGCAACCTTTGGATTACTACCAGATGGCATGGTTACCGGCTCTTTTCTTAACCCTGTGCCATTCCACAATGTAAACACACATTCGGATGGGATCTCTTCGTGGTACTTTCTCAAAAATGTTTGGGTCTTGGTAGATAGACGTCTGTGGACATGGGATTTGCAATGGTGGAAACGATTGAGAAAAGTACAGTGTCATGCTCGAGCCATCCGAGAGGCACGGATTAAAGAGATTAATGTCTGCCAGGCCTGTAGGAATGGGAAAGTGGTACAAGAACGTCTGACAGGATATTGTTCCAATGAAATGATGGGGTCATTTTGCTGCAGACTTTTGCTTTTCAGCAATTTTGCGGACAAGTGGGGCATTTGCAGCGGTTTACTTTTATAAGCTGATAGTGGGAAAAATAGAAGCTAGTAGGGCGTATTCCTGTGTTGGTCCAACCAAAGTACAAATTTAAATAACCGCTGTATGGCCCATATTTGGGGACGCATGTCCAGTCCTATTAGTCTAACGTCGGGGAGACCGTTTTCTAAAGTTCCATATATTGGTTGCAAAGCTGTGGCAACCATCTTCAGAATAAAACGAATTTCTTAAATCAGTTTCCAACATTGCTGCATTTTTTTCTATTCAGTGTTTGATGACGTTCCCTACATTTAATCTCTTTTCATTGGTACTTCAGAGCGCTGAAAGGTCTTGCAGAGAAGAAAACGGCTTTGTTCAACCAGGGGCCTAACAGAGGCCCCTGCGGCACGAGTGGGGGGCAAACTTTCAGGGGGCCCCATTCAGCCCAAGGCCAATGAAAATCTGCGAGATATGGGGGCATCGTGGACCCCTCATCACGTGCCCCATCATTTTGCCACAGTGTTCAACCACTGGGATGGACGAGGTCGAATCTTGTCCAATGTTCTTCATTCCTCTAAGTGCGTGAATGTCAACTGTGCATAAGGTGAAAAAGTTCACCATGTGGCGTTATTAGATTTGGCTCTCAGATTGTAGTTCAGGGTGTTCTGTAGCCCAGGGCCCAGCACTGGATACGTTAACCCAGCTGCACCCAGATCACCGATCGGAATACCATGATTAATAAATTCAGTCACCAAAAAATTCATGAGCACCAGATATGCCTGATCATGCCAATCCCTCATATACCTTTGTTCATTTAAGAGAACCACAAGAACTGCAGCAACAAAGATGCACAAAGAGTCGGGCCGGCTTTAGCTCTGGTGGCGACTGGTGCAACAACCTTTTTTGGTACACCCCCCCACCCCCATATCCCCTCCTCCTTGGATTCCCTAACACCCCCTGCAAAAGTGCCCCTCATCTCTCCAATAGCCCCTCTCTCAAATACATTTCACTTGTTTTAAAGCACTGGTAAAGACTGGCTTTACTAATCCACTCAGCTATCCACATAAAGGCCAGAGCTATTCTTTGCGGCAGGGATATTAACCCTCTGCATTACTTCATGGAAATCTGCCACTATCCAAGACTCCAATCTTGCTCTCTAGCAGGAGCATTAATCACAAGAGATATGACATTTTGTATTGCTGCCTGAAAGCTGGACACACAAGAAACACTGCAGAAGGTGCCTTTAAATCCAACATTATTGCTAAACAAAGCACCCACTCTGAGGTCAGTACCCCCCCTCCAGGTCAGCGCCCAGTGCAGCCGCACCAGTCGCACAGCCCTAATGCCGACTCCTGTCGGTGGTTCCTGCATGGCACTGTCTCCTGTACCCGGTCAGGAAAATACACCTGATCGGGTCCTCCTAGGGCCCCTTTTGTCTTAAATTTGCCTCTTTAGTTAGAAAATGAGGCGAAGCATTTTGATTGCAAGAGGTGCATTCTGCATTTTATACCATTATTTGTAATGCTGCTAATTCTGGCGAACACTAGACTATATTTGTTTCTCTAATAACCTTGGATATACGCATGACAGGAACAAAATGATGCATGCTCTTAGAGGCATATATGCCGCAGAACCTTCATCCCCCATCACAGGGGTTTGAACCAAGATCTCTTTTTAAGACAATTAACGTGCAATGAGGTCCCGTTTCTGCAATTTAGTTTCTTCCCCGGTTGGTTCCTCTCAAAATGGATACGAGCATGATTGGGCTATACCAGAGGAATGATCTCCGGAAGAGGGGCTGGGAGTAAAATTGGTAGGGGCAAAGATCAAATCAGGTGACTGTCCTTCTGAATGCGCCAGGCCTTTCTCTGATTGGTTGGGCTCAAGGCCCTCATAGCTCCCAAAAGGGAGTTCATCATAGAGGTTGGAATCATCTACTACTACAATCCGAGTGTAAATACAGAGCCAGAGAAAACATAAAATCCAAAAAGGTTGAGGGAAACATTCTGCTGCGTCTGATGGTCTATATCCTATTAGAAACGTCACGGTTTTGTTAGCCTTAACATTACATTTGACCATAAGAAGCTCACAATTTACCAAGGTAGCCAAAGGGGACGTGAAAACCATGATTTTGTCCTTAACTATAGAGTCAATGCCGCCACCATATTACTAGAGGGTCAGCCTTTCCTGACTCTCTTATAACCTGGCTGCAATGCTTCTGTGATAGCAGGGCTGGAGTGTTTCAATAACATGATAATTAGAATAACATGAGATTTTAGATTTGCATATTCTGGCAAAGAACAAGCATTGATGGACATTGCATATTCACGCTGCCCTCCTACTCTATATTTGTATGGGGCCTCATCTCAGCTCTGGAACCAGCTGCGTCACCGTTAGTGACAGCACACTCTTTCCTCTATGTTTTAAAGAAGCATGTCCAAAGAGTGACTTACCTGACTGCGCAGGAGTGTTCCATGCCCATGGTGCTGTTCATCCCCGAACGCGCCTATATCGGCTTGGCATTGGCGCAGCTCCGGAACAAATGCACACCAAACAGCATTAAGTATCCGTTAGAGGACAACAGAGAGGACAAGCTGAAAGAGCTGTGGATCAGCAATGTCTGGTGGTCTGTGATGAAATCTAATCGTTTGCCATAGATGAACATGAGGTAGCGCACACACATCCCTCTGTTGGCAGGCTTCCTTTTCATGCTGAGAGTATGCCTTTTCTACTTCTGACAGGCGCCTGCTTGCAATACATGCCTAACTGTTGGGGAGAGTCTACTCCTTCCTCATACTGTTATATTAATACACCCTTTCTCGCTGGGCTGGCATTGACTGTCACTTCTGTGTCCAACCCAGGGTCAAAGTAAGGCATAAATGGGGCGAAAATCACTACAACTTTAATGCCCTTGTATCCTTCCTTAGGGATGTATGACAGAACCGCACATGCCATTGCCACGCATGGCTTTACAACGCATTTATTACCACGCATGCCTTTACCACGCAAATGTTTACCACGCATATGTCTTCATTATGCGGGCCTTTACAATGAAAATGTAAGTATTTTGCAGGTAAGTGTAATTATATATATATATAAATTTATATATATATATATATATATTTACACACACACATATATATACACACACACACACATATATGTATCTGGACATGTGATCAAGGCCGGTTTTCCGGCCGAAACGCGTCATGGCGACATGGTGATTGCTGATTAAATTATTGCAACGAATTCCTGGGTCTACTCTTGCCTTTCTTCGTGTGGATGAAGTGGATGAAGTGGTGGGCAAGCCTGTAACCATAAATTTATATATATATATATATATATTTACACACACACATATATATACACACACACACACATATATGTATCTGTGTGTGTATATATATATATATTGTCATCAGTGATGTCATCAGTGATGTCATCAGTGATGTCACTGACCATGTCATGAATGATGTAATATGTGACGTCATCAGAAGTGCATTGCGGGTGCGCGAGTTATAGTTAGATGAACTAACTATAACGGGGCAATTTCTATGGTTTTGTACGAGAGAAATGTCCAACTAACTATGACGTCCCTGAAACCTATGGTTTTTTCAGTGAATTTCTAAGGATTTTTAAATGCTAATTCCTAACTATAACGTGCCTGAAACCTATGGTTTTTTCAGTGAATTTCAATGGTTTTTTAAATGCTAATTTCTAACTATAACGTCCCTGAAACCTATGGTTTTTTCAGTGAATTTCAAAGGTTTTTTAAATGCTAATTTCTAACTATAACATACCAGTCGCGTTTCCAGAGTGGTGGAGAAAGGTGAGCGTGGCCTCCGAAACACCTCTTAGCAATCCCACAGTGTGGTATTTACTGGAGGTAACAGGAGTAGTAGTTAGACCCCAACGTCAACCTTGGGGGCCAACTATCCATTTTATTACCACCAGTAGGTCCCACACAGCAGGATTGCTAACTTCTTATATCAGGCCCGCCCCCTCCCTGCTCCACTGTGCAAATGTGCCCCCTAGCACGTTGTAAGTTGGGGGATTAAGTCCCCTTGAATCCTGAGGGTCCCTGGGGGCCAACTAGCCCACCAGGTATCTCCAGGAAGCGGCACAGAGCTGGGTTGCAGAGAGGTGTTCCGAGGCCACGCCCCTTTTTACACCTCTCTGCAACGCAGCTCATGGGCGCTTACTAGAGGTACCTGGTGGGCTAGTTGGACCCAAGGGACCCTCTGGATTCAAGGGGACTTAATCCCCCAATTTATAACGTGCCAGAGGGCCCGTTTGCACAGTGGTGCAGGGAGGGGGCGGGGCCTGATGTGACAAGTGTGCAAATGTGCCCTGTGGCGCATTTTAAGTTGGGGGATTAAGTCCCCTTGAATCCTGAGGGTCTCTGGGGCCAACTAGCCCACCAGGAACCTCCAGTAAGTGCCACAGGGCTGCGTTGCAGAGAGGTGGTCCGAGGCCACGCCCCTTTTTACACCTCTCTGCAACGCAACTCTGTGGCGCTTACTGGAGGTACCTGGTGGGCTAGTTGGCCCCCAGGGACCCTCAGGATTCAAGGAGACTTAATCCCCCAACTTAAAACACGCCACAAGACGTGTTTGCACACGTCACATTAGGAGCCCGCCCCCTCCCTTCACCACTGTGCAAACGCGCCCCGTGGCGCATTTTAAGTTGGGGGATTAAGTCCCCTTGAATCCTGAGGGTCCCTGGGGTCCGACTAACCCACCAGGTACCTCCAGTAAGCGCCACACAGCTGCGTTGCAGAGAGGTGTAAAAAGGGGGGTGGCCTCTGAACACCTCTCTGCAACGCAGCTCTGTGGCGCATACTGGAGGTACCTGGTGGGCTAGTTGGCCCCCAGGGACCCTCAGTATTCAAGGGGAATTAATTCCCCAACTTACAACGCGCCAGAGGGCGCATTTGCTGAGTGCTGCAGTGAGGGGGCGGGGCCTCCGCCGCGATGCCGGCTTTTTTAAATGTTATTTTATTTTACAAGGGAGGCTGCGTGGCCCCCCTTCTTTTACATTAATTGGGGCCCTGGGGACCCCATTCCCCAGGGCCTGCTCTTTTTTTTTAAATTAAAAAAAAAAAAAAACGGGAAGGGGGCTGCGCGGCCCCCCTCCAGAGGCCAATTTCGACCCCGGGAACCCCATCCCCCGGGGGATGGCCACATTTTTTTTTCTATTTTTTTATTTTTAAAGGAGGGGGGCTGTGTGGCCCCCCTCCTTAGGCCTCTAGTGGCCCCGGGGACCCCATCCCCCGGGGCTGTGCCTCTTTATTTATTTTTTTACAATATTGAAGGGGAGCCGCGTGGCCCCCCTCCTGGGCCACTTCTGGCCCCGGGGACCCCATCCCCCGGGGCCGGCCCTCTCCGTTGGGGACCGTGGGGGGAGCCCCAATGCCCCCACGGTCCCGGACCCCCAATGCCCCCACGGTCCCGCCGGCTCCCCGCCTCCTTTGGGAGCCGGCATTGCTTTTCCACACGGGGAGCTGCTGACATGCAGCTCCCCTTATGGAAAAGCAATCTGCTTTGGATTTTGGAAGCGAGAGCAGGAAACCTGCTCTCGCTTCCAAAATCCAAAGCAGTGTTTGCTATGACAGGGCGGGAGCCGCCCGGCTCCCGTCCTGCCATAGCAAACAGCAGTGTCCCGGGGGTGGGCACCCCGGGACACTGCAGGAACTGGCCCTGGGGGGTGGCGGTCCCCAGGGCCATGAAGGGCTCCAGGAGGGGGGCCGCGCGGCCCCCCTCCCTACCATTGCAAAGCCCCGGGGAGGTGGTGGTCCCCGGGGCTCGGGGATCCGTAACGGACCCCCGCATTTACATTTTTAGTGCCCCGGGGAGGTGGCGGTCCCCCCCCAAACAGGTTTTATTTTTTTTAAAATAGAGCCCCGGGGAGGTGGCGGTCCCCGGGGCAGCGTGGGGGGTATTGGGACCCCCCACGCATTTTTTTTATCAGCCCCGGGGAGGTGGCGGTCCCCAGGGCTGCTGGGGACCGCGTGCCCCCGCACTTGTTTGTTGAAGCCCCGGGGAGGTGGCGGTACCCGGGGCAGCATGGGGGGGATTGGGACCCCCCCACGCATTTTTTTAACTGCCCCGGGGAGGTGGCAGTCCCCGGGGCTGCGGGGGCCCCCGTGGGCCCCCGCTAATGAATTTACAGTGCCCCGGGACCTGGCCCACCCGGGGACTTTTTTTAAACAAAGCGCGGGAGACCGCGCTTCGTTTTTTAAAAATAATTTCGGCGCGATTCGCAACCCCATCGCGATTTTTGCCGAAATCATTTTTAAAAAAATGCTTTTTTTGGCCCTTGGGGTCTTTGTGGGACCCCCTGAGCAGGCCTAGGGGGTCAGGGTGTTTCTACCCTGCCCCCTTTTCTTCTATTTTAATGTTTTTTCTACTGTTTTCTTGTGACTCGGTTCTACCGAGTCACAAGATGGCTGCCAACACTTCCTGGTTTGGAGTGTTGGCAGCCAATTAGAATGAAGCTTGTGGTCGGGAGGGTTCGCGAACCCACCGCTGCCCCAGATATTGAAACCTTTTCTTTTTCTATTTTCTCAGGAACTACTGAACGGATTTACACCATTTAACAAAAAGGACTCTTTCTGAACCAAGACCTACCTTTTTGCCAAATTTGGTGTAATTCCGTTCAGCAGTTCAGGCTGTAGCTTTGTCTAAAGTTTCCTATGGAAAATAACATGGGGAAAATGTGTTTTGGGACCCCCATTTTTTCTCGGCCCCCGTTGGCGAATCACCCCGAAACTTTCAAGACAGGAGCTGACCGGAGCTGATCACTAATTTTGATAATTTCGCGAGGATTCGTCAACCGGCGCCAAAATTATTGGGAAAACAAAAAACGCTTTTCCTATGGAAACTAGGTCCTAACTATAACTACCTACTGGCGACCGCCAGTATGTAATATATTTATATAAACAAATATATATATTATGTTATCAACTCCTAAACACAACCACCCCTAAACTCTAAATATACCCTTACTACCTAATACCCCTACCCACCCTAAACCCTAAAAACAACTTTGCCACCCATATTCCCTCACCCACCCTATAAATACCCTTGCCACCGAAATACCCTTACCCACCCTAAACCCTAAAAATACCCTTGCTATCCGAATACTCTTACCCACGCTATATATATATATATATATATGTGATCAAGGGCTCTTGAGCCCGAAACGCGTCATTTTATGAGAATAATGGTCGAATAAAGAACTTGCCTGAAGATTTCGAGTTGGTCCGTCTCTCCTTCTTCGCCGTTTGGAGGTTGTGGGAGTTTTGCATTCTACTCGGATATATATATATATATATATATATATATATATATATATATATATATATATATATATATATATATATATATATATATATATATATATATATATATATATTCATTCTACTGGCGATCGCCAGTGGGTAGTTATAGTTAGGACCATGTTTCCATAGGAAAAGCATTTTTTGACTTGCCTATATCTTTGGTGCAATTTGATGAATTTTTTCCCAAAAAGTGCCCCAGTGAATCGTGTTCTGTATGGAAAGTCTCAGGGTTATCCGTCAAGCAGGGGCAGGGAAAACAGGGAGGGTGGGGGGGGTAAAAAAAATATGTTTCCCATATTAATTCCAAGTCCTTAGACATGCCTGTAGCCCGAATCACTGTTCGGAATTTCACCAAATTTGTCAGGAAGGTACATTTTAGTTTGCAGATTACACTTTTCCGGTGTAAATGTGTTCAGTAGTTGTTGAGAAATTTAAGGAAATCCAAATTTGTTTATCTGCGCTGGCAGGCTAATTCGCGAATAACAACAACCTTGTGCAGGGAAATGCAGAGCTCTAATTGACTGCCAGCACTTTAACCAGGAAGTGTTGGCAGCCATCTTGGGACTCGGCTTCAGTTAAGTCCCCCAAAAAACCACACCAAAAAAAAGAAAAGGGGGCAGGGTACGAATACCCTAACCCCCTAGCCTTGCTGCTGGGACCCCGGTAGGGCAAAAAAAAGCATTTTGTAAAAAGATTTTGGCTGCAGCAAAAAAAAAAAAAGCGATACTCATTGGGGAATGAAGTCCCCTTGGATACTGAGGAGGGTCCGTGGGGGCCAAGAAACCCTCCTGTTCTCACCAGTAAGTCCCAGACAGCAGGATTGCTGAGACCTCATCGGGCACCGTCCCCTTTATCAACTACTCTGCAAACGCGCCCCCTGGCGCAGTTCTCGTTGGGGATGAAGTCCTCTTGGCTGCTGAGGGTCATTGGGAGCCAAGAACCCCTATTGTTACCACCAGTAAGTCCCACATAGCGGGATTGCTGAGACCTCGAAGGCCCACCCCCTTTGTCAACCACTGCAAATGCATCTCCTGGTACACTACTGGTTGGCGGATAAAGTGCCAGTGGCTGCTGAAGGTCGTTGGGGGGCCAAGAACCGCTATTGTTAGCACCTGTAAGTCCTATACAGTAGTATTGCTGAGACCTCATCGGAGGCCCCACCCCCTTTCTCAACCACTCTGTAAATGCACCTCCTGGCACACTACAGGTTGGGGGATGAAGTCCCCTTGGCTGCTGAGGGTCGTTGGGGGCCAAGAACCCCTATTGTTACCACCAGTAAGTCCCACACAGAGGGATAGCTGAGACCTCGCCAGAGGCCCTACTCCCTTGCTCAACCACAATGCAAATGTGCCTCCTAGTTGGGGAATGAAGTCCCCTTGGTGTTTGCAGAATGAAGATCACCCACCCCTAAAATAGAGGTCAGAAACCAGCAGCAAGAGGCAAAATAGAGGTGAGAAATGAGCAGAAAGAGGCAAAATAACGGGCAGAAAGAGGCAAAATAGAGGTCAGAAACCAGCCGCAAGAGGCAAGATAGAGGTCAGAAACCAGCAGCAAGAGGCAAAATAAAGGTGAAAAATGAGTGGGAGGAGTCAAAATAATAGTCAAAAAGAGGCAAAACATAGGTCAAAAACAAGCAGCAAGAGGCAAAACAGAGGGTTGAAACGAGCAGCAAGCGGCAGAATAAAGGTCAGGAGCGAGCAGAAAGAGGCAAAATTATGAGGAGAATGAGCACAACGAGGCAAATAGAGGGCAGGAACGAGAAGAGGCAGAAAAATGAGTTGTAAGTAAGAAGAGGAGGCACAAAATCAAAGGCAGCAGAGGGTAGCGGACTGCGGGCAAGATGGACAGGAGGACCGTCACAGGGTGAGCTGGCACAAGGACCTGCTCCCATGTGCCCCACTATTTTCTTTACCACACACCCACTGACATACCCAATCGGAAATTCACGCACCCACTCACTCAACCACTCAGAGACTCATCCATCCACTCACAGACTCTCAAAGACACTCATGCATCTGGTCAGACCCAGTCAAAGACTCACGCACCCACTCACAGACCCACTCAAACACTCACACATTCAGTCACAGACCCATTCAGACACTCATGCACCCACTCACTGATCCAGACAGGCACTCCTACACCCACTTACACAGCCATACAGTCACTCACACAACCACTCACAGACCCATACAGCCACTCACACACCCACAACCCCATTCACACACCCACTCACCTACCTATACAGCAACTCACAAACCCTCTCTCAAAAGTTACAGATTACAGTTAAGAAATAAAATGTAAAAAAACATTGAAATTCACTGAAATAACCAAAGGTTAGAAGGATGTTATAGTTAGGAAATAGAATAAAAAATTTAAAAAAAATTCAAAGAAAAAAAACAAAGGTTACAGAGACGTTATAGATAAGAAATAGAGTTAAAAAAAACTTGGAAATTCACTGAAAAAAACAAAGATTACAGGGATGTTATAGTTAGGTTCAGATTTTACTCGTACAAAACCAGTGAAATTCACCAGTTATAGTTACCTGAGCTAACTATAACTTACGTCCCCGCACTGCTTATGACCTCATATATTACATCACACATGACATGGTCAGAGACATCACTTATGACATCACTGATGATATCACTGATGAGGACATCCACAAAACCATATACACACCCATTCACGCCCTCATACAACCACTCACACACCCACTCACAGACCCAGACAGCCACTTCCACTTGCACACCCACAAAAAAAGACCCCCCCAATCACTGACCCATATATCCACTCACACACACCCAGCCATACAACCACTCACACACCCACAAAGCCACTGTCACAATCAATCACTCACTCACCCATACAGCCACTCACTCACCACTACAGCTACTAACAGAGCTACTCACTCACCCATACAGCCACTCATACATCCATTCACTCATCCACAAAACCACTTACATATTCATTCACACATCAATACAATCACTCCACGCCCACTCACTCATCTATACTGCCACTCGCACAAATACTTACTGTGCAACACAGCCAGTCACACACCCACTCACTTACTCATATACCCAAACAACCACTCACTTACCCATACTTCCACTTACACATCCAGTCACTGACCCATAGAGCCATTCACACAGCCACTCAGTCACCCATAGAGCCACTCAGAAACACACTCATCTACCCATAGAGCCACTCACACAGCCACCACACTCACCGATACAGCCACTCACACTCATCCACCCATAAAGCCACTCACACAGTGACTCACTCACCAATACAGCTACTCACACACCAACAAATTCACCTATACACCCACTCCCACACTGATACAGACAATCACACTGCCACTCAGATGACATATATTAGAAACAGTATCACTCATTAGTAGCATAAAAATAAGTAATTTCACTTATGCAGTAGCTTAGTATATTTCATTAACTCTCACAAACTTTTACGAAACACACTCACTGGATGATGTCATCAGTGATGTCACTGACCATGTCATGAGTGATGTAATATTGGAGGTCATAAGCAGTGCATTATGGGGCGTCAGTTATAGTTAGCTCAGGTGACTATAATTGTTGAATTTCACTGGTTTTGTACGAGTGAAATGTGAGCCTAACTATAACATCCCTGTAACCTTTGTTTTTTTCAGTGACTATATATACACACTCTTACCTGCAAAATATTTACATTTTTGTTGTAAAAGCATGCGTGATAAAGGCATGCATGGCAAAGGCATATGCGTGGTAATGGATGCACGGTAAAGGTATTGCGTGGTAACGACTGTTGTAAAGGTTATTTCCCCTTCCTCAGAGTCATTGGCCCAGGCTTCTCCAATGAATAGCTCGTGAGCTACTGGTGGCTCTCCAGCTACCTGTAAGTAGCTCTCTTGTGTCAGTCCTAACCTACTAAATTGGAACCCTTTGATTGGTTGAATTAATATATGCATGCCAAATCTGTGCATTCAAGGCGAAAATGTGTGTACTTACAGAAATCAGAAGTTGATGTTTGGAGAATAATGGCTGTATTTCCAAAATATATTTAAAACTTAATTTTGAAAGATAAACTATGTGGGGAGACTTATTATAAAATTATTTGCAGCAGTGGCTGACCTGTATTAACTACGCAGAGGCATTTCAAATTAACAAAACATTTTTTAAATTGCTGCTGGCAATCCTGCCTGATACACTGAGGTGATCACTGCTGGTAATGTTGCACATGGTGGGCACTAATTTAATTTGATGTGGTCACTATGACAACACAAATATTATTCGTAGCCCATGATAATTTTTGTTGAACTTAAGTAGCTGTTATTACACAAAAGGTTGGAGACCCCTGATTGGACTATACATACTCGCTTGTCAGCTTTCTGAACAGTGTGTTTAGTGTAGCACAGTCTTTGATGTATCTAGCACAATAACCAGCCATTCTCAAAAATAAAGCTTGATTTTGAGGGTGCCGGTGTGTTGGAGAGTGCCTTCACATGGTCTGCTTTCATGCATCCAAAACAACTTCAGTGTATCCGACTCAATTCACATTTTTCTGCATTGATGGTGGAATGAGCATGTGATGGGGGATCTACATATGTACCTTGCTATGCCATTGTTGGGACAAGCCAAAAAGCAGTAGGTCATTGCTGCTGTTCAATGTATTTACAGTAGGACCGCTTACTCTGTGTATGGTTTCCAGAAAAATGTTCACCTATGATGAGCCCCTAAAATTAAGACATGCATACCTGAACAGTTTCAGGTGTGTGATGAACATCATTATGTATTTGAAGTTTTATAACCGCGCCAATCGGTGGTAACTCTTGTGGAGATCATTTTGAATATGTACCTGTTCACAATCAGGTGGGTTCTTAGGTCTGAGATTTGGAGTCATGGGGGTCTTTCCTGCTCTGTGGCTATTATTGGCTTGTCACCAACACATTGCCCTAGTTTATGCGGGAGATAACAAGTACATGGACTATTATGCGGAATTTGATATCAAGACGGTAGAGTTTGAACCTGTGTGGCTAGATCATCAGAAAACGTAACTCTTCGGAATTACCTTTGATATGGTCTTTGAGAGAGAGGTCTGTGTCTTGGTAAAAGTATTTGAACTTGGTAGAATAAGCATGGCTGTTCAGGTTGCCATGCCAAGTTTGGATTTGTGGTTGTACAGTGTCACCCATAGGCGCTAGAAGTAGGGGAGTGTTGGGGGTGGAGGGGGGGTGACTGCAGGACCCCAAAAATAATGATGCTGGAGTTCAGAAGGTGAACGATCAGTAAGGATACCTTTAGATTTTGTGTTTATATTATCACATTTGCAGTGAGTTCAAAGACAAAGGTCAAATGTCAGGCTATGTCTTCTGACAAATAGCAGATTATTTGGAAACGTGTTTACTTTTATTTCTCTGACTTCAAAGTGAGAGGATTTTGTAAAATGCCCTAGGTGACTATCTTGGTGGAGTACAGAAAGTGAAAGGAAAGGCTGTCAGTTTTTTTTTAACACACATTTAAATACCCTTAAATGAACTACAGACATATTTCAATATATATCAGCAATTGGGAAAGCACAAATGAAGCATATTTTTTGTAATTGTGAAGTGTGATGGAAATAAAGATGTTAATAGGATCAAAGCAAATTAAGACAATTTACTTCGTGATGAGCAAATGCTAAATATTTGCTGAAAACTAATTAACACACATTGTTTGTGCTCTAAGTAGTTTTACCAGTAAAACTGCATATCTATGCAAATTTAGTGCTAATTCAACAGAAAATGTGCAGTCTGTAATTGACAGTGCGCTACTTCACCAGTGCTCCAAAATGCACCACCGGCTACATGCCACACCCTTACCACTCTCCTGCTGAATGGGTGTGGTACAGATTTGCTACACTTGTTTTTTGTGTGATACTTGGATTTTTCCCAATCCCTATGAATTCAATGATATAACATTAATGACAGCACCCCACTCTGAAAATTGTTCCAGCACCACTGGAGTCACCATTGCTTATGATTGATTCTGTAGGGGTTGAGTTTAGGGTAAGTCTCCAGGATTGGAGGCTAAAGATGGTAATGTGTGGCAACACTTTGAGGTACTGTGGAGTGTCATCAGAATACTTGTTTAGGTAGATAACGCATAATTCCAGGGACTCCATTTATAGGTTTAATAGCAGCGGTCCGATATTGAGCTGTGGGGTTTGGCCCAAGTGACTTGGTGGGGCAGGTAATTGATTGTATCCATTTGAACAAACAACTGTCTTTCTGCAAGAACGGGCGCAAATCACTTTAGAAAGGTTTCTGTGATGGCCCTACAAAAGAAAATGGTCGCTTGCAGTGTCTCGTGGTGGACTATATTAAATGCTTCCAAAAGGTTTTCATGCACCTTTAGATGATGGTGGTCTCAGAACCATATCACAGATAAAAATAAGACTCGGCTGTGCTTTTTAGGCTGAATAGTGACAAATCTCTTGGAACATTTTCGAAGCAACGGCAGGTGGATTATTGGACGATAGCTGGAGAATTCTTTAGGGCTAATGTTAACATTCTTCTTGTGGAGAAGGATGGTGAGCTTGGATGTGAGTAACATGTTTTGTGGGTAGGTCACTGGACTCTTCCTGTTCGGGGAACTGCACAAATTATTCACTTGTCAGCATGGTTTTACTGTGCAAGACATTTGTCATTGTGACATCTGTCTGTTGCTTGACATCCCCGCCAGGGATATATCTGTACAATGACAAAGTGAACAGTGTCCCAGCCCACTAGCATAACGAAACTTGAGGGGGCCCCCCTGCAAACTACACGGAGGGCCCCCCGCTGGACTCAGTCAGGAGCGGTCACGCCAGGGTTAACAGTGGCGGTGCATCCATTGGGGTGCTGGGGCGTTGCCCCACTAATGGCCCCAAATTCGTTCTACTACTGTCTAAGTTGTTGTCTATAAAACTCGCTAGTCGCTCACCACTGACGCTAACGTGGCGCCCGAGGCAATCAGGACGCTGAAGGGGGTGGGGCTGCGGCAGCACTCTGGGTTGACTGACAGACAGTCAGTGACAGCGCACTAAGCACAGCAGCAATAGTGCACATGTTCGGTTTTGGGCTGGTCATTTTTACGACCAGCCCGAACATGCGCACTAGCCTTCCCCTTAGGAGAGCGAGGGTTGCTTCATGCCGCAGCCCCCGGTCTCCTAATGGGCGGGGAGTATCCCTGCTCAAGCCAATCCTGGCGCTGGTGGAGCAGCGCCTGGATTGGCTGAGAGGCACCGCTCACCGCGCAGCACGACACGCGACACACGCACCTCGTGTTCAGTGCCTACTACTCAGGTCCTCAGGCTCTCCTTGGTTGGTTGGATTTTTGTCACCAAAGGAAAAGATCCTGATCATCATTGTTGAGATTTAGACGTAAGTGTGCATTTTCCGTCGGCCACCGTGAAAAAATGATTGGCAGGGTGTTTGAATTCAGGTGCCCGTGATGCGGTGTTATAATGACTGGTTATTATTTTTTAATATCTTAGCATGGATGTGTTCACAGAGGCATCACGTCCCTCGCAGCACAAGGTAGCAGGAAGCAGCAGCCACGTGTTTATGGTTGGGATAAGGGAAACTTTAAGCACTTGGGCTGCGACGCTTCATCGAGGCTCCAGATATACAGTACAGACACCTATGAAAAATAAAATTACACATTGCGTCAATCACCTCCCCTGCCTCTTCCCGCCATACTCTCGCGACCATTCTCCCGCCCTGCCTCGTGCGCGCACGTGACCCTTCTCCTATTGCTCTCCCTCGCGTCCCCGGCCTGTGTCAATGGTGCACCAGGAGCCGGCCGTGTGGGCCCGTTGGTCCCACAGCTATGGGTGTGCTTTTTTTCACTCTCAGCAAGTGAATATGGGACTTGCCTTATGGCCCACCATGGTTAGCCAGCGTGTCATGTGCCGTAGTGCAAATAAGGAAATTTAATGGGCTCCTATGTCCGCTGGTTTAACTGTGGAATACAGCAATTATCCGGAATCTGTGGGGCCTTCAGGCCTCTGTATCCCGGTGCCACTGCACCTGCTGCATCGGTGGAAACTGCGGCCCTGCAGCCTGCTACGCAATTGGGCAGGGCTCTTTAGATTCTCTGCATCTGTCCTCGCCCCCTCTCTTTTGCCCTCGCCCTCTAGCGCCCCCTCGGTTGTTCGGCTGTATGTCGGTGGACGGGGAACGGCGGCTCTGCCTCGGTAATGGAGGGCCTGGTCCTCAGAGGGCACCTTGAGGCCTTCCCAGCAGAACCAACCTTTAATTGACATGTAAGTCTCTGAGTAATTTATGTCTTGCTTTGGAAAAGTAAAACAGGGGGGGCCAGAAGGCAACTAGCCTGCTGGACTCAGGTGCGCACAACTTAAAGTGATATACAAACTATCATACTTGTAAACATGAATTCAATCTTTTTAAACCGAACACAATTTAATAATGTTTGATCATAAAGTTTCAATCAAGAAAATTCCTTATTTTCTCAACAGTACATTCCAATGCTGTGATGTTATTACAATCACTTTTCAAAAATTAACAATGCTAAAGCAACATCATAACAACAAAACATGATTCAAAAACATAAGCCCAATGCATTTCGGGACTACTGCCGTCCCTTCTTCAGGGGCGTCTCGGCAAAACAAAAGAAGTAACATAATTCTGTGAATGTACATTCCTGCAGATCCATAAGCCATCTGTATGCTTCATTCATTAATACAATGTATTATCCTTCTCCCGAGGTGAGAACCATTCAGTGCTACCCTTTAAATCAAAAAAGTCCTAAATGTGCATGTATGTAAAGAAATACGTGAAGAAAAGACCAATGTAAGTAACACAGACATAACAAAAAAATTAAAGAAAAAAGGAAAAAAGAGAAGAAAAAACCAAGTTTCCCAGTCTAGTCAAATTCTAGAAGTTTATTCCAGAGAGACCATACTCACTGGATATGTAATTTGTTGTTCACTACAACATGAGAAGTTTTACTGGCCCAAAGAGCTAGCACGCGCTGTAAAAGTTAAAAAAAATAATAATAATAATGATGTTAGGGATATGCCTCCATAACTGCAAACAGTAAAGCCATTCCTAAACCAACACAAATCCATACCTGCTAATGACGAGACGATGCATATGTCAATGTTACTGGGAATCCACTTAAAACTGTGTGCAATGACAGTCGCTTTTCCCGACCGCTATATCTCTGAAAAAATAACTGACAAGTGCCCAATCAGCTGTATGTACCTTGTCTAGTTACATCCCTTATACTGCCCAAGCCTCCTTGCGACAAGTCTAACAACACTCTGCTTACCGCTTAATAGTCTTAAAGCCACGTCCCGCAATCTCCGACAACCAGCAGCCTCCACAAGTGAACGAGTACACGTCGGTAACGGCGCTCGATAAAAAATAAGGAAATGGACCCTGTCACGTGGCAGGGGATGTAGGTTAGGTCATAGTCAACGCCATATTGGAATGGTGATTTACTCGTAACCAACACACTAAAAGGAACCCATAAGAATATTTCTTAAATAGAAAGGAGTGATCATGAATATACGATAATCAAACTCACGCTCAGCATAAGTTCCTTCATTATTCCAATAACAAACCAAACAATAGATCAAGCTACTGATAACGGTTACCTATTGGCGATACAGGTAGTTCTGTTTCAAAAAAACTATATTGATGTGTAATCATAGAGAGATTACCCAATAAATAGAATCAGATCTTTCTACTAATGAAAAACGTCAGTTTAAATGCAGCGTGTTCTCTGAAGTACTATTGCATTCATCTCCGAATAAAAATCAACTAAAAAACCTCACGTCCAATTGCGGCCATCTTGGAACAGTACATTTAGTATTTTAATATTTGACCATGATGACTCAACGGAACCCCAAAGTCGAGATGTGAAGTAAGAAAGACGAAAAGAATGTGCAAAAGTGAAAGACAGACCAACACAGAATTGAAAAGTAAAGAAGAATGTACATGCATTAAGACCACTGGTTCTCATTGAGTATGAGAATACTTGAAGCATATGCACTGGAGAGAGAAACATATGCCTATCGTATAAAAAATACTAGAATCACTTAATGAATGAAGGTACCTATATACATTTTAGAGAAAACATATATGTGTCGGTGTTTCCCACATGTTCTGCTACTTTCTTCTCATAAAAACAAGTGTCCATCAGCACTAGAGCCCCGCCTTTATCTGCTTTTTGAAATTTAATCTCAGTACTTTTAGCCAATTGTGCTAATGTGCTTTTTTCTGCTCTACTGAGATTGTTGGGGGAGTTCTTCTTTTTCTTATAATTCAGTTTCTTAAAATCCTTGTCCACTAATGATTCAAACATGTCAAGCGTTTTGTGTGGCACTGGAGCTTCGAAAGTGCTTTTCGGTTTGAATTCACTTGACTTGACTTCTTTAGGGTCATGTGTTGGAATGACATTCTCAAAAAAATTCCTCAACCTTAATATTCTCATGAACTTATACATGGATATTTCATTTTCAAAAGATGATCCTGTGTAAGTGGGAACGAAAGTGGTCCCTTTATTCAAAATGGCAGTTTCCTTAGATGTTAAAACTCGTGATGATATGTTAATTATGAGGGTTTGCCCTGGCTTCTCAGGCCTTTCTTCCCTTTGTCCTCGCCTTGTTTTTTTATTCCTTTTTCTGTGCTCACGTCTGGTGGTTGACCCATGTCTGGTACCTTGGACAAAAAAGAGATCTGCTGTGTGGATGGTCCAGCTTTTTCTCTTGTGCTGTCATCAGTAGCCACTTGCATGCGCTTAACTGGTACTCTCGCTGAGTCTGTGTTCTTGTCTGTCGCTATGCTCTCTTCCGAGGATGTATTCGGCCTGCGTGTGAAACGCCGCTGGGCATACACCTCTGACCAGGTGTATGCCTCATTAAGCTTGTAATCGATGGTGTCGCGTTTGAACTTGCGTAGTTTTGGTTCTTGCAATTCTTTACCATATTCATCCAATTTCTTGTTAAGATCATCTAGAAATTGTTTCCATTCATCCTCTGGCATTCTGCTTGACAGATCTGTGCGAATGCTAGCTATCTCCTCCTCTAGCTCCTGGATGGTCTTTGCAAGTTCTTCTACCAGAAGTAAAATCAAATCCAAATAACATTTGTTAAGGATTTGGTACCATTTCTCCATAAATTGGACATTGTGTTGCAAATGATATATCATAGGTTTAATTGCCAATCGCAGCCCACGTGGAATCCTCTTGACCTTGTGATATTGAATTAAAGTCGAGGCATGCAGTCTCTGATTGAGTTCCCGTTTCGTAATGAACAATGTTTATTTCAACTAACGTACTCTAAGACATAGTACACATGCCAGTACTAGCAGCATAATGCATAAAGACAAAATAGTAAGCATTGTTACAATTCCATAGAATACAAACGGGGACAGCATTTTATAAAGACAGTGGATAAAGTACTATAATGCCTTACCACCCTCCCAATGCTAGTAACTAGTTTATTATGAGAATAGAAGACCTCTGGGCTTTGTCAGAGGTACCCCCATACCTTAAGAACTAGATGCAATTTTACATCATCGGACAAGCACAGCTCTTCTCCCTGGAAAGGTTTTTCTCCAAGTGCCTCTAACAGGTATCTTGCAATATTAAAAGCACTCGAAATTTCAGCAGTGCAGCTGTGCTTCTTGTTATGTCCAAGTGCTTGGGGCTGACTAGAACAGAATAACAAGGGACGTTGTTTTTCGACCTTGTACATCGTGTGCAGACGAAAACCACAGAAAACAGCTGAAAACGTGAAAGGCAGAAATGTAGTCCACACCACCATTCAGTTTGCTTTGGAAAAGGTCACGAGGGTTTTGAGTATAGAATAGATGAGAAATCAGGGTTGGTGTGTGCGTATTGGGGGGGGAGGGAGGGTGCAGGAGGGGGGATACACGTGAATGATGCCCCTCTCAGCAGCATCCATTACAGGGCGAGTCGCACCCGTAGCACGCTCAGCACAGTGCGCACAGTGGAGTACACAATTGTGTAGACTAGTGTGCGTCATTGTACTCCATTGTATAGTCTATGCTCCCCGTGCTTCTATTAGCATTTATGATGTATTTCCTGCTGCCTCTGTGATAGATAGGTTTGCGATATCAGTGAATCACATAAAGTGCTCTGCTCAAGTGGTGTCATCTGGTGGTCATTCACGTGATGGCATTGGGTTGTGATGTGAATCTTATCACACACTGTCAGCTGTGAAGTAATTATTCATATCACGCGTTGTATGTAATATAATTTCACATGCTTTACTTTGCTTTTTCCAGGATGTTGGTACTTTTTATTTAGGCAGCATATTGCTCTCTTGTCTAGTGCGTAATTTGAATGGAGTTGCAAGTATATTATGGTTCTAAAAGCACTCGCTACCACCTTCCTGGCCTCTAGCAATTTTCAGAAACAATAAAGATTTCATGATAACGCTGATGGTTAATGTTTTTCCTAGAGAGAGATCAGAGTTTTGTCTAGTGGAAGTTTTGACTCATGGAAAGGTAGCGCAGAAGGTTAATGTGCCTGCTGCAAAGAACATGTACCTGATGCAGATCACAAAATGCACATGATGTAATTTGGTCAGTGAGTCACTGCTTTTGTCAGAGAGATCCTTTTGTTACTTGCAGTTTATAAGTTAAAATCCTAACATACAACAGTGAGCTATTGAATGCTGTTTAGTTGTTTGTTAAATAAAAAACATCTGTGAGGTACTCAGAAATGCATTGTATCTCGAAGTCTGTTATGAAGCTCTGTGGTTATACTGAATAAGCAGCTACCCATGTTATATGACATCTCTTTATTAATGTAATAACTGCACTTTCACAATTGCTTTATTAACCTTCCTGCTTTCTCAAATTTGCTTGAAAATGCACCATTTGTCCACTCTTTTTTCAAAATGTTCTCGGGGGGACAACCCCCCCGAACCCTCCTTAGGTTGTTCGGCCTCGCTCGCTACGCTCGCTCGTTATGATGCAGTATGAAAATCATTCTACGCCTCACCACTTTCAAATGTCACCAGCCGCCACTGCCAAGGTACTGTGTTGAGGGGGGCCCCCTGAAGCTCGGGCACCACGCACCGCAGGGGCTGCAGGGGCCTTTGTTCTGCCACTGTCCCAGCCGTCACTAATCTTATTCTTCTAACAGTGACCAAACTATCTCTGCAGGACTGTCTCCTGACAAGAAGTCCTATTCACTTATCTGTCAGACATTGATATTGATTATATTTAAAATTAAGTGCACAAATGCCCGAAGGCATCGCGGCACTGGCAATGACATATGGAGCAAGCCCAATGACACCATCCTAGGAATAGTTGTAAGCATAACCAAGTAGCGTCCATTTAAGATTTTAAATGGTAAATGTCAATGGCTATGTATTGCACTGTGTACTGTAAGATGAGGGGCTTGATTTCTTCGGGCCCACTTAAATGAACATTTTTATAGCTTTCGAGGTCTCACGGTGGGCCGACCATAGTTTTTTACATTTAAAAAAAAAATGTTTTTATTGGCAGCACAGTTTGCAAATTACATCAAGGAACAGTGGAGCTCTTGTTGTTAGACGTACATGTACAGTATGATAGCAAGGTATGCAATGAACGGCGACTCATCAAATACCGTTGTGCAAGACACATTAGTTAGTGCAGGATGTACTGTGCTGCATTCAACTTTGTGAGACATCTGGGGATAGTAAAATAAGCTGGAGGGAGAGAAAGAGAGGAAAGAGAAAAGTCAAAATAAAATGTAACAATTCGAGAGCTCTGAGGTCACTGAGAAACAAATACCTGGAATATCAAGTCAGCACTTAATCACCACAACCACATGGTGGAGATGAATACATTGTGGAAGCAAGTGTGCATTGTCTTGCATGGCGAGTCAAGGAAGCAGGTCAGATTTTTGCCAGGCATGCCAGTGGGTCACCATCAGTGAGTTCTGCGACCATACAGTCATGCGCTGAGGACCGGCTACCACAGTGAGTACGCTGTAATGCCGCAATGGTCAGGGAGCCACTTGAAGAGAGGACCGACATTGAGATCGTCGTAGTGCCATGTGCCATTAGTGAAATTATGTGTTACAGCATGTATTCAAGGTGGTCATCATCGGTTTTGGCCTCCACTGCATTCAGGAAGGTCGCCCAGCATTCGCCCCCTGTGCGGGAGTCGCCCTTCATGCAGAGTAATCTGAGAGCGTGTGCCTCTGCTCTGGTCCATGTCAGCAGCACGCGCAACCATCTTCCGACCAAAGAGGACTTACAAGCCATGGCTATACCACGTTTGTACAGGGCGAAGTCTAGGTCGATAAAGCGATGCAGGTGTTTGTCATCCTTCACCAGTGCTTAATTTGAGCCGGTGCTTTCTGGTGCTCAGCACCAGCACTTAATTAGTTTCCGGTGCTCGGCACCGGCACCTAATTGTCAACACCATACTTCGAACAGTCCACCACATGGTGGCGCTGCTCATCTAATTTAGAGATGAGCAGAACAACGGCAGTTTAAGACTACAATATACAATAAAATTGCTAATACCTGTCTCCACAGCCATTCCTTTAGCTTTGGGGACCTGGAATAATCTGAACTGTCGCATTTACATGCGAGAGAGATGGTTAGTAGTTGTTTTGGCAGCGATGACAAGGGCGATGGGTGGTGCAAGCTGCAGTGGCCTCCTGGTCAGAGCCCTGGCACTTAATATTTTACAAATTAAGCACTGCCCTTCACCCGTGGTCGCAATCCCAATCAGCAGGATTTAGGGGTAGTTGTGAGAGGGTGTGAAGACAGTTCTGTCACCGTCATGGTGACTTCCTGCCACATCAATGACAGCGGCGTGCAAGTCCACACCATGTGTATGAAATCTGCGTTCTGCAATTTGCATTGGGGGCATTCCGGGGAGTGCGTCGGGAACATGCGCTGAATGCGGCCGGGGGAGAGTAAGTGTGGTGGATGTAATTATACTGGGTGAAGCGGAACCTGGGGTTGTGAGAAACTCTCTTTGCCATCTGTAAGGTACGGGCCCAGGCTGCATCAGAGAGTTGTGGATATAACACTTTGTCCAATCTGGCACGCGCCCTCCGCGCGTGGTCAGGTGAGGTGGTTGAGGGACAGGTACAAGAGTGTAATGGCATGTCGAGTGCTGGAGGCAGTCAGCAGTGTGGTGAATGCTTGTGGTGGTTCAACCTCCCCGGTACCCCATGTTTCGTGAGCCATGCGTTGCACAGTGCAGTATGTCAGGAACTGTCCAGCACTCAGACGCCGTATGTCTCAACCACTTCCTGAAACAACATGAAGGCACCCTGGTTTGTATAAGTCACCCATTTAAGGCCCACCATAGTTGATAAAAAATCTCTCCTATAGTAGCCTAGTGAGTGTTGTTGCTTTCTGATCCTCTGCTGGATAGATAGGGGACTTTTTGGTGAAACAATTATCAATATGAACGTATCTAAGTTGTGACTCGTGTCTTTGAGAGTAAGCAGATACACATTTAGTCCACATGTCTGTTGCTTTAAGTATGACCCATTAGCACTTCAGGCCTGACTGTGACTAACTTGGAATGGAGTCCGTAAAAAACATCTGTGCACCATATCATAGGTCTTGTTATATCTTGGGTGAAAACTAACCCTGGCCTTCAACTAGCGGTCATCCCAGTAATCCTGTTTGGAGCCACTGGCAATCAGCACATCCTACTATCATCAAACATTTTCCTCCTGTGTTTATAACATTTTACAAGTTGTGAAAGTGACATTCAGATAAAGAAAAACTATTCTATAGGGTCGATTCACAAAGGCATGTAGTAGTACTCCCCGTTTTCATAAATGCTTTTGAGAAATGACCCCAAAGTGTCAAGCATTTCAACATGTTACTGTATAGTATGTTTTAAAACCCCCATTTCATTAGCCTTTTAATCTGCAGGTACAAAACAAAGGATACCAAAAGTAAGACTGAATATATTCCTTCATATTCCCCAGTTCCTTTGAGTCAAACAGCCAACGAGTTTCAGATTTACTATATAGTCGTGCCTATGAAACCGGAGATGGGTACACAGAGGAAATGTGGGGTCAACTTGGCAGTACTCTCTCAGTTATTCCCAAATTCTGTTATTTTTTTCAGGACAACCGCTATCATCATACACAAACCTCCCTGATAACATAAACCAATTTATATTGGATCATCAGTGTGCCTGCTAATGGGATCTCCAAGTTACCCCATCTCCTAATTATGTCCCTTCACGCAATCAAGAGCCCTAGACTGTAGAACAATTTATTCTATTTAGGTAATATGATGTCCCACCCATATGCCCAATACTGCAAACTTTGCTGTTAACAAGACACCCAATGTGTTGTTCAGACACTTCCTTCTAGTTCAGGTGTAATAGGTCTAATGCAGCACGTTCAACTGGACTAATATCGAGCCTGCTCGAATAGCAACCTCCATAGGCATTATAACACATCCTCCCAATATGGGTCTTTTAGGTCTTATAAGTTTGTCATACACTTTTCTTTCAGTTTTCCACCCTACAGACTAGCTGTTCATAGAGAAGCTGATGTTCCTGTGGGGATCTGATAAGATCTGGGGACACCTCCCTCACAGACGCAGAGGTTGGATTTTTAAACCCTTGGAGCAAGGGCTCAGTCAATGCACCAATATGGAATAAATATACAATTGGACTGCAAACCATACACAACCCATAATGAAATAATGCATAAGAAGTGTTTTCTTGTAACAATCAGTCCCACAAGATGAGTTTAGGGACAAAGTGGAACTCCAAACCCTCTTTCATAAATGAATAACACACTCAAAATATCACTAAGAAACAGGACGTGTTTAAAAAGCTTTTATTTATAATCCTACCCTAGTGCATAAAATATGAACGGTAACTACACAGAATATGAAAAGGAATACAACTAAGCAGGTCATGGCGAGCAAAAATAGAAAGAACATTTCTAACATGGTTATTGAGTTCTTAACATCCTAACACCCTCCGGCTAATTTTAGCTAATGCAGTAAGTAGCAAGACTGTACTTGAGTTTGTCACGATGGATAGCACAGCATATCTATGTTTTCATCAAGAAAAGTAGCAAGTCATCTTTACCCTATCGCAGCTGTTTGGTGCTGGAAAATATACAGTGACAGACTGAAGGCCACCTCTCACCTCCCTCCCCATGTTGCCACTGAATGAGGCTGGTGGGTGCTGCAAAATGGAGTGACCTCTGGCGAGATAGTCCTAGCGTGAAGTCTCTCTCTCTGACTATAAATCGATACCTGTTTTTTTTATAGGACCTGATTGCAGATTTTATTCTGTATTACGAAAACAAATGCAGAACCAGCAGACACTAAAGAATCAACAAGACTAAAGAATCATGACAATAAATGAGTTATCTTGACTCACATATTGATGATTATATGCACCTATAACTAAAAACAATAAAAGCCTTTCAGCTTAAACTGCATTGGGACACATATAGTAACTTTTCAACGCATGTCTTCAATATTTCTATGAAAGAGATAAAAGAGTCTGAGGATAGGAAGTAAAATGAAAACAAAACAGCATGATAGGGCAAAACTATGGAAATAAAAGAACTTCACCAGGAACTTCCACAGTGTCCACAAAAGATCCGCCTGGTAGCTGGGGTTCGCCCTTAGTATGGACCCTCATGGCGTATCATTCTTACGTATCTGAATACCTCCAATGTTGGACGTCTCTGAAAATCTGATAATAAATTTTACAGGTAATGTTTATGAAAGTCATCCACACTCCTTGTTACATGTATCTGCAGATACGTGAAATCGTACATGTCAACACTAACTGTGGAGTTATATCCATCCAGTTGATCCCAAACTGACGGAGGCAGCAGGAGTAATTCCCAAGAGTCTAAAGATAGAAAGGACTCTATCAATTGTTGTTACTGAGTCTGTGATGTATACTAGAATTCTATCTTCGTACAGTGCTATTCTACTATACGGTATGTTTAACTCACTCAGCCTGGGTACTTAAAGTTGGTAGACCTTAGGCAATGCTCCATGATACAGTTGCAGTTGACACTGCACAAACACCAGAATTATTTTTAAAGATTTTTTACACCAAAAGACAAACTCCAGGAGCACTCTTGCATGAATGTATGTGACAAGACCTACTATCCTTTATGAAAAGTATGGCAAGTAGTACTTTAGGAGTACTCTTTTGCATACTCATGTCTGTGTGAATCAGCCCCTTTGATTTGTGTGGGAAATGGCGATTCTCAGATTACCATGATTAGAGAATCAAGATTTCATTAAAGGCACGGAGGCTAACATTATGCATGCAATCTTTTATTGCCACTCCTGAGCAGCACCTTTAAAGAACATTCCTTACAAAAACAATCTAGAACTAGAACAACAAAAGCCACTATAAAGTCCTCCTGCACGGAATCCTCATCCTCTTTTAAATGCAATCTTGCACGTAAAAACTTCTTCGTCTTCAAGGATCCCAATCCACGTGAGATAGATGTCCAAACCAACGTTAATCTGAAAACAAACAAACACGTTAAACTCCCAAAACAGAAATATACTTTTAACGATAACCTGAAAAATAATCAATACAACAAAGTAATATCAATTAAAAACTCTTTTCCATTTTTTTTTTTTAACAATCAATGCCAATAAACACACCAATCCCAAAATTAAGGCAGAGGTGGGAGGGATAATGTTAGCCTCCGTGTCTTTAATGAAATCTTGATTCTCTAATCATGGTAATCTGAGAATCGCCATTTCATTACAAGACCGGAGGCTACCATTATGCATGTTGAAAGCCTTTTAACACCACATCAGACATATGTTCAATTGGCCTAAAATAATGTCTTGCAAAAGTATCCACATTAGACCAATCAGCAGCTTTTAAAATGTTCTCCAAACTTGCACCATAAAAACAAGACTTGCTTGCCATTGCACCTCTAATAGAATGAACTTTGAACTTCTCCATATTAACACCAGCTTGACCCATCGCACATTTAACCCATCTAGAAATTGTAGCAGTACTTACCGCTCCAAATGGTCTCACAAAAGAGATTAATAGCTGATTTACACCATCCCTTCTGTTCTCTGCCATTCTGCATTCATATTCTTTCAAACAATCCACCACGCACAACTTCTTGCAATCATCATACTTAAGATAAAACACAGAAGTCGACATAGTCTTTGTCCTCTTATGAATTTCAAAACACACACCATCTGGAATAAAATGCCTGTTACTCACCTCTAGACATTTCACATCCGAAACTCTTTTACATGAAATCAGGCACAACAAAGTTGCTAACTTAATTGAAATATTCTTGTTACTCAGATATCTATTAGAAGGCCAATCACAAAACAACTTAAGAATCAAATTCACATCCCACAGAACATCATAGCGAGCCTTTGGAGGCCTCTTCAATCTCATACTCTTCAAGACCCTACAAACCAAAACATTACTTCCAATAGATTTTCCCCCGACCAAAACATGACCTGCAGAAACAGCTGACCTATAACAATTAATAGTACGATAACTCAAACCTTTGTTAAATTGTTCTACCAAACAATTTACAAACTCCACTACAGGAGCTTCCACGGGATCCAAACACCGTTCCAAGCACCAACCCATCCAAATTTTCCACACACCTCTGTACCTTCTCCTAGTTCCAGGAGCCCATGATTCCTCGAGTAACTCTGCAGCTTCATGCAAAAGTCCTTCAACACAACTGGCTCCCCTGATACTTTCCAAACAAGAAGGTCCAGCACCCCACTCAAGACCAAAGGATGAACTTCCCCCATTTCGTTTACCAACAAATCTTCCTCTGCCTTCATCAAAAGTGGAACCTCGCAAGCCATCTCCAAGACCGCCGGAAACCAAGCCTGAGACACCCAGAAAGGAGTTACCAGGACTATCTGACACTTCTCTCTCCTCACCTTCAAAAGAACCCTCTGTATCATAGCAAACGGAGGAAACGCATAACCCTTCATGCTCCCCCATGACTGTTGAAATGCATCTATAGCCAGTGCCTCTGGATCTGGCATCCAACTGAAAAACTTCTCCAACTGACGAGTCAATCTTGTCGCAAACAGATCCACCTCCAGTGGACCCAACACCATCTGAATCTTCATGAAATAATCCTGTCCCAACATCCAATCGCTGTAATACCTTACATGTCTGGAATTCCAATCTGCAACCACATTCTTTATCCCCGGAAGATACTCCGCTCTCAATGCAATCTTGTTCTCCAGACAAAACAACCAAAGCCTTTTTGCTACAATCGAAAGATCCTTTGATTTGCAACCACCCAAACGATTTATATACGCCACTGCTGAAACATTGTCCATCTTCAGAAGCACTGTTTGACCTTGAAGTTTCTCTTTGAAACTCCTCAAAGCATACAAAGCTGCTGTCAACTCCAAACAATTTACATGCAGAGTTGTCTCTTCCTTCGACTAAGCACCTCTTGTTTCCAAGTGACCCAGACGAGCCCCCCAACCTAACAGGCTCGCATCTGTCTCTAATACAACATCTGGGAGACAACCAAAAATTGCTCTCCCATTCCAGACCTCCCAAATTGTGTAACCACCATTCCAGCTCTTCTTTTGCTTCTAAATCCAAATCCACTTGGTCCCCGTACCATAAACCTGCTCTCAAAGCATTCCCTTTCACTCTTTGCAAGGCACGATAATATAAGGGACCTGGAAATATAGCTTGAATCGAAGAAGAAAACAAACCCAGAATCCTTGCCAAGTCTCTTAAACATATACTCTCCTTCCTCTGAACTCTCAAAACTTCTTTCTTTATCATCTTCACTTTCCTTAAAGGTAATCTCAAAACCTCCTCGACTGTATGTATCATAAAACCTAGAAACTCCAAACTCTGGACTGGAAGAAACACCGACTTCTTCTGATTGATTAAGAAACCTAGACCCTCCAAAGTATCTACCACAACCTTGAGTTGATACTTCAATTCCACTGCGTCCTGTGACATCAGTAAAATGTTGTCCAAATAGACAATTAAACGGAAACCTCTCTCCCTGAAAAAGGCCACAACAACTCTCATCAACTTCGTAAAGCACCAAGGCGCCGAAGAAAGACCAAAAGGAAGACATAGGAATTGATACAGCTGACCTCTCCATCTGAATTGAAGAAAGCTCTGGCTGCATTCTTTCATTGGAACAGTGAAATAAGCATCTTTTAAATCCAACTTCACCATCCAATCTTTTGACTGCAACATGTCCCTCAGGAGATGAATCCCCTCCATCTTGAAATGCCCGTAAACTAGCGAGCGGTTTAGATTTCTCAAATTTATCACTGGTCTCCAACCTTTTTCCTTTTTTTTTCACCAAACACAGTGTGCTTATGTACCCTTTTAAATCCTCTTCTATCATACAAATCGCTCCTTTCTCCAACATTTCTTTTACTTCTAAATCTACAATTCCCATCTGATCTTCTGAAAACACTAACTCCTTCGGTTCTACATCCTGGAAAGGCATCTCTACAAACTCTATCTTGAACCCCTGAATCACATTTAAAACCCAAGGGTCCCTTGTAATCTTTCTCCAAGCATCTATATACAATTTTAAACGGCCTCCTACACTTCTGAGGGAAGAACCAGAAATAGTCAGCATACTCACCTTTTGTTCCTTGACCTAACATACTTCTTCCTCTTCCGCCTCTAGTTCTCTGGAATTTTCCTCTTTGGGGAAAGAAACTGGAGGATCCTTGAAAACCCCTTCCAGAAGCTCTACTTGCGAAGTTATATTGCGAACTAAATTGGGACCTTGGAAAACCTCGGCCAGCATACTGTCCCCGTCTACCGGCCCTTCCAAAAACACCAAAAACCTTCCTCATATTGTTCTGCGCTTTATCGAGCTCCGTAAAGGTGGAAACATGCTTTCCTATGGTTTTAATAAAACCTTCACCGAACAACAAACCTTTAGCGTCCTCACAAGGCTCCTTCATGGCTAAATCTCCCAATTTCGGGCTAATTTTCATTAGAGCAGTTTTGCGTCTCTCAGCCAACAATCCTGAATTCGCATTTCCCAATTGAACCATTGCTCTCTGACTCCATCCCCGCAAAAGATGATCATCCACCTGCTCACCATTAACATATGCCTCTTCTGACATATCCAAGATCTTTCCCAACGGACCCAACACGTCCAACAAACGATCCTGACACAACTTCAAAGAACGTTCCAAACCTTTCCTAGGATCCTTTCCCAATTTAAAAAGATAGGAAATTAAATCAGGATCCAAATTCGGGGTCTGACACACTTTGTTGTCAATCTGGGGCCTCGAACATTCTGCCCTCAAAACACTCCTCACCTCCTTCTCTAAAGGCTTCCTCAGCCAGTGTTTAATAAATAGCGCCACATGTTCTTGCGGCCACCAATCCGCACTCCTGGGATGTCTCAATTCATACGGATTGAACATTTCCCCTCCTAGAGGATCTTTAAGAGTAATCCTTGAAGTAGAAGGTTGATCTTTAATCAGATCATCATTAAGATCATCTTCATGATCTATGTCAAACACAAATTCATCCAAATATCTATCTCGTCCCTCTTCATTCCTTTCATCCACCTCCATATCATACTCCTCCTCGGAGTCATCCTTTGTGCCGCTAAGGACACCTTTCCCTTTTGTACCGCTAAGGATACCACTCTTTTACATGGAGTTAAATCCATCTTTTCCCTTCTTGCTCACATGTTTTACCTTCTTAGTTCTTTTTAAACTCTTTCTATCTCTTAAATCCTCATCTTCTTCAGAAAACGACCAAAAATCATCATCCGATCTACTATCCTTCCTTTTCTTGTCCATAACAATACTAATCACCTCTCTCATAGAACTCTTAACTTCGCATTGAATTAACTTCCTAATACTCTCCTCACTAAACTTTCCTCAACATCATGTTGTGAAACACTAACCTCCTCAGAGCTCATGGTTCCACCAGTAATATACCTTCCAACACACTAAAGCAAAAAATCCTGTCACAGCTGAATTCCGATGCTCTCTGTGCCTAACAACAGAATTCTCTCTTTTTTTTTTTATTGAATCAAGCGCGAACGCGCTAGCATGAACTCTATGGCAATGAATGGTAACTCTCCCAAACTAAAATGGCCGCCGAACTCTCACGAGATCTCGGCGGCCAATCAGGACTTTAATGAAACAATCAACCTCGCGCACATGCGCGAGAACACATGAAGCCAGCAACTGAAAATTCAAGCCGGCATGGAGGTAAGCTTTACTCAAGCTTAAACCTCCTTCACGCGACTCCTCTCCTAGCGCGCATCACCCTCAATGCACGAGAGGACACGCGCTATAAGCTCAAGCCACAATGCGCGAGGAGGCACGCGCTAAACTTTTTTTTTTTAATCCACAACGTGCGAATTGTCACGCGCTACAAACGCTCCTCAAACATTAACTCTCTCAAGCCAATCTTCCGATAATTCAACTTAAAATCGCCACAACACTCGTAAGCGTCCAGCAACTTGCCATGAAAGCCGAAACATTTTAAAAACAAGAATCAATTAATAGCCACAAACAAAAACATACATCTTACTAACAATAAATCCCCTTATTAAATTCTAAATAAAGCTTACATACAACACACACAGCGCTTCTAAAAATCAGAAGCTGTACAGAACACTCATAACTCAATCAAAAAAGGTATTCCTTAATAAACACCAAACAGTATGAAATGTATAAGCAGTACTTATCTGTTCAGGAGCAGCATTTAAAAGAGGATGAGGATTCCGTGCAGGAGGACTTTATAGTGGCTTTTGTTGTTCTAGTTCTAGATTGTTTTTGTAAGGAATGTTCTTTAAAGGTGCTGCTCAGGAGTGGCAATAAAAGATTGCATGCATATTGGTAGCCTCCGGTTTTGTAATGAAATTGTGTAGGCGCTCAGCACTTTGCAATGATGTAAAAACAAAAACTCACAGTATGAGGAAAATGCAATGTAAAGGGCTGAAATCTAGAATCCCCATCTGTCATTAGAAAGTTGTATTGTTTGAAATGTGTGCTAACATAACTGTCTACATAGATAACAAAAGTCTTAAAATACTTGGAACAATTTTCAGAAGTGTTCCTTTATTCAGCCATCCTAGGGGAATGTGAGAAAGGAAAATTACAACAAAAAAAATATACCAACTAGTCAAGCTCATTCTGTCCCAAATGCAATCTACCTCTTAACTCTTATTAGCAACATTAAAAATGCTTTTTTTCCGAGCCAATGCACTCTCATCTATTTGGGAACAAATGTTGTAACCTGAATGGAACATTTTAATCAGAAAAGCAGAATAATGAAATGCCTCCAAAACAAAATAACTTTTGAAGAGACTGTCAACTTATGTGAATATAAAACTGGTGTTTTTAAACATGGTATTTCCATGTCTTCCTATCACACAAATCCATAATGCATTCCGGCTTAAGGACGGAGATCCATTTCTCGTCTTTCCAAAAATCACTTAGTGTGGATGCCATCAGGCCTAAAAGTTATAAGCCAGCACATGCTATAAAGTCGTTGGGTTCAAAGGTTGTGTGATGTCATTTGGGGCATTAAAAGGCCGCTTGACGTTCCTTCCACTACCCATGGCAGTTTGGTGAATTGATGTCATTTCCACTATCATGCCGTGGAGACTTGAATTATCTTTGTGAACACTTATGGCAGGTCCAAGTGTGCTTTACAAATACACATAACATCTCTTGCTTCCATATAATGTATTATGTCCATGAAACAAAAGCTTGTCCCAATTCTTCAGGAAGATATTGGTGGCTAGATGAGAACAGCAGATGATGCTCAAATTTTGCATGCAGCACTTCACCAGCCCTGGGACAGTATTTCTGGGCTTACTGTATAATGTCCTTGGGTAGTCTTTCTTATCAGAGGTCTTCATTAGTAACTTTGCTGTATATCAACAGAATTTTGGTTGCTGCCTGATGCTCTGCACCTCAAAGATAACTGAGTATGCAATTGTCTTTGATCCCTTCATGGGTCATGTTTTCTCAGCCTTGGACTTTGGTTTCTGGGTGAGGGAGGAAAAAGGATGCATCAACATTCATTCTACTAAGTCAGAAATGAGGATAGAAATCATAGTTCGAAAGGACAGCAAGCCACCTCTGTTTTGTTTCATCAGTTTAGTGGACATAACACAAATTCTTGAGGGCAATCTGTTTAGACAGGGAACGTTAGCCCTTGGAGGTAACCATAAATCTTCTCAGTCACTGTTCAACTGAGAATGAGAAATCCTGCCTAATATGGTAGTACTATCTTTCTGAGGGTGACAATCTCCAGCCAGAGAATATTGCAAGTTTAAGGCTTTTCCATTATTTTTAGCAAGCATCTCCTCAAAACCGTCAAACCTGTCATCTACACACACTGTGCACAGATGACTAGGACCTGAAAAAGCCTACACCAGTGTGGAATTTATTTTGTCAAGGATGTCCCCCTGCATTTCTTTACTGAGTTTAGTCCACCTATACCTAAAGGGTTGCATCATTTAATTGCAAGGCAGCTGAGGTGTAGTCTGGCTGGTGGAGAACCTTTTCTAAGCTCCATTTGAAGGCTTCTGTCAGGCCAACGCAAGCCACAAATCACCTGTAATTACTTTAGAAACGCAGGAAACTGCAGCATTTTGACTTTGTTCAGGCAGAACTATGTCTGGAACATCTCCAATTTAGCTGAGTCTCCTTCTATGTTAGACAGAGATTGACAAACAAACATATGTTTAAAAGGGCAGTTGTGACTGAGGTGGAAAATACATGAAGAGGGTGGATACAATATTGAGACTCGACCACTAAATAGCCTGCAGGGCTAAAAGCAGAGCTGATAAGTCATCCAATCCAGTAGCTGCAGAGATAGTCAAACAGTAGGAGTCAAGTAGTGGATTTACCCATTTATTCCTTAAAATTGCAAATAAATCCCCAATTCTACTCAGTATAAGTCATTAAAGAAATGGGTACAGAGGATTCCGCATTCAGTGAACAAATGTGTCTGAGGGGGCTGCAACACAAGCAAGGGATCGGGCTTCAGTCACATAGTAGTTAAGTTTTCACATACTGAGGATAGAGCCTCAGTGTAAGAGGACTCTTCACTTGTTGGAACCCGACCATTGGTAGTCTTCGAAGAACATTGTGTGTAAAGAGTATTTTCTTTATCACTAAAACTGGAAAGATTTCAGCAAACTGAGGGAGTCATTTAGAGTTGGGCGGATGCAGGACATCTACTAAAACATTTATATTTCCTGTCGCTCTATTAAGAGTGCCTAACCATGTATACATTCTAAACAGGGCAGACTGGACATACGGCAAATTATAAATAAGGCTCCCTGTTTTCCGTTTTTACAGATAAATACAGACAGAAAACCATGTGTGTTCTGTCTGCATTTATTTTTTAAAGTGGATAAATACAGAAAAGTGTGCTGCTTTTAAGTGACTATCCGTGCTGTCTTTCATGAATTATAGCCCAACAGCTGAGCAGATGGACAGCATGGGAAATTAAAAACAGGGTGAAATGTCTTTAAATGACGGCATGTGTCAATATATATTTGTGGTATAATGCTAGTATCTACCAGTGGATGTGTTGTTATGTGATATTTGCCAGCTTAAGTAGCTAAAACACGACAAACATCAAAGTATGAGTGTGCGTCTATAAGTTAAATAAATATGGAAATGTACAGTTCTACAACTCATTTATACGCAAAACACAAAATAAATATGGATACATACAGAAAAAATGGCCAAAACATAAATATGGATAAATACAGACGGAAATGTTAAAAAAATAAATACCATAAAACCGGGAGCCTTAATTATAAACAACTCAGAGTCTGTCAAGAAACTGCAGTACACACTTGAGGGCGCGCAATTCTGTTCCATTCCTATTGGGTTGGATTCAAGTCTAGTGATTTACACTTGGGAGTGGACAAGAAAATTGCTGATCGGTATTGATGAAAAATCAAATCGTTTAATCATTCTTAATGAAGCACTTTAATTCAGAACAAAAGCTAACAGTGTGCACCATGTCCATCAAATAACCTAATAAATAATTAGCTAGCAGTACACAGCGGCAAGCTGAAAAAGTAAAAAATGTAAAGCTCTAGTATGGTTCTAAGCTGTGCCTGCTTTGAGCCAGTGGTTGCAATTGGCGCCCACCAGCACTCATTTTTGGGGACCCAGTCTTATTTTTAATAATCAGCCTTTGTCCTAGAACCAGAGAGAGAACAGCAGCAAAGTGTGAGAGGAGGAGGAAGAGAAAAGGGTAACAAGGGAGAAAGAAGGGAAGTAAAAGAACTTGCAGGATTGAGATAAAGCAACAGTGAGAGTATGTTGGTGGAAGGAGGCATGAAGTGAAAGCAAGACTATACAGCCTTGGAATCCAGCAACCCTGACACTCGACAATGGCACTGGCTGGCTTCTGAGAATATTTGGACCCTAGCACTTATTCTTTTACAAATTAAGCACTGGGTAGGTCAGAATATTGTCACAAAAATATTACCTAACAAAAATATAATGTTCCAAATACTGTCTACAGAAAAATCGTTCCACAGGGTGTAGATTTGGTATTATTAACTCCAATAGTGCGACATGTTTGTAAACAAAATTAGCATACACCATTTCTGTCAGACGATATTTTGTTCACACAATTCTCGTACCATACCCCCTAGTATAGGCCCCTGTATTTACTGTGGTCGAAAAAAGAGAGTGCATTGGAAGTTTCACACTGACTCTTCACAACACTGCCAAATGCTAAGACTGCCGACCACATTCTGGGCCATTTTGTGGTTTCAATAATGTGATGTACATATAGGCCTATTAAATCTCAACCTTGCCAGCTTCCAGTCTGGAAATCATTCCATGGGCGCATCTCCATCTGCAGGAGCCCCGCCTCCAGTGGCGCTAAAGGAATTAACCTGCCAGTAATCTTGACTGAAAGCTGAAAAGCTTTTGAGGGAAGAAAATAATTTTTGTTGCGCAAGAGGGCGCATTTTTAAAAATGTTTATGCAGCTTCGGAGTTTGAAGAACATATTTTCTGCACGTCTTCTATTCTGAACAAGATGCATTCCGGGATGAATTAATTTATGTTTGCTTGCAGTCAGGCGGCTTGCATCTCCCCGAGCTGTCAGCGTTTTTTTTCTATTACTATTGTAGAAGGCTCCTGTGCCAGAATATATAGTTGTCTTGTCAATCTTAACTTCTTGGAGATGTCTGTGAATAGTTAACCCCCAAAGCACTAGCCAATTAGATTTTAACCTTTCTACATCTGGGGAGAGGATTTGCAAATGCTGCCCGTCACTACAAAATAGCAACACAAGCAGGTTTGTGGGAAATTATATACAGATATTGGAAATGGCATGCGCATATGTGAATATTAAAGAGCGATTGTATGGTTCAGGAGACATGTCTATTTAAATCCACATAAAAGGCTATGGCAGGCAGTCCTTCTGCACCAGAGTGATGTAGCTGTTAAAATCTAAACCACTAGACCCTTTACCAGTGAAAAAAGAACTCTGCTCAACTGTCTCGACCATCAAGTAAGAAAATCTGCTCCCGATTATAAATTATTTGAGATACTCATTTAGCGCATTACACATTCCATTTTACTCGAAACACCACTTCACCATACCATCAGTCACAAATGCAGTGAGAAAAGAAGATAACCACATTATATAAATACATCAATAACTGGTGTTTTATTTCCATAAGACATGAATACAAGATAATGAATAACTTTAAATAGTGTTCTTCTATATTCGTTATGGTCACCTGATCCTTATTAAAACACTTCCAAAACATACTGTACATTATAAGCTACCCCCAAACTGCAAATGGTGCTTGTATAAAGAGGACTTGTCTCCTTTACATGTCAGTCTGTCTCTGTACAAAGATGTACAATATGTACAGTAACATTGAGTGCAAGCTGTGCAAAGCAATACCTAGGTATGATATGCATGCCACTGGATAAAAACATCATATGCATAGAACTAAAGCCAGAAATGGTCTCCCTTGTGCAAACACATGATTAACTTATAGTCTCTAAAAAGAAAGAAATAACTCATTTTAGTCGGACATGCAGCTCACGGATATCACCGAGCGCCATTTTGTAGTGTCTTTTCATTCTTTTACTCGAAGTATATGGTTGTGTTTAGTATTAAGATTGTTCCTCCCCTACGGACACCTTTGAGTTAGTTGCCGCAATACCGGGAGTTCGAAACTTTGGAAGGTAAAGGCCAAATTTGTTTTCAATGCCAGCAAACGTGGCTGTCGCAAGTCTGTATCCACCAATGTGGTCCGGATTGGCAGGAGGAAGGTCCGGAATGCGAGACTTTGGCGCCGGCTCTGAGCCAGGATGTTTTCTGCAGATAACACAATAGGGTCAATTATTCATATATTTATGAAATACATTGCACATCAGAAAAGTAACAAATGGCCTACTATCCATGGTGAAATCAAAACAAATCACAAAAGTATTCATTTTTCTCAATAACACATCAAGGAGACACTGCTCCAATGTATATTACATACCAACAACAATTCAGCATACAAAGGAAATAAAGAGTGGGTAACTGAATCAATAGGTCCCGCCCCATTCGATTCTTTTGGTAGCTTGACATGTTTGCATTATTTCTTTGAATATTCACTTCAGAGATCTTTTCATTGGATTCATGAGTGTATGAGGAAACATGTACCGCACAACACTACAAACGGTATCTGCTGAAGATTTAGTATAGCATTTAAAGGAGTTGTCTTCTCAGCTTTTTTCTGAATGTTAGGAGGTTAGACTTGACATGGGATATCCAGAGGAAGATTCTCATAGTAACCCGCTCTAGGGAATCTTGTGAAATCCAACTACAGGAATACACATGCAATTGTATTCCTGGCCAATCAGTTATAATGTCATTTGGTAAAAATACTGCACACAGTTTGGATTTTATAGTTAATTAAAAATTCAATTAAAAGTTTGACAATGGCAAAAATACTAAAAAGTAATTAAAGCTATAGTGTTCAAGCATACAATACGACTGAACATAGAGCGAGGGCTTCAGTGCTTGCTTTAGCACCTCTGCAGGTGTGGACAGTGTGGTGTTAACTAATGCCAAGAGCTTTGGGTATGACAGAGTGTAGATTATAGTTGAGCACATAAATGTCTGTCATCTAGAGGTGATTGTCTGCCTTGTAAGTTCCTCATTCAGAGCAGTAATAAATCTATATGCCATTTGGGGACTGGTTAAATGGGAGACATGGATAAAAACACACAACTCTATCAGTATTATGACTTTTGGGTCATAGTCTGCTCTTTCATAAACCATTCCAAACACTGAGCAAGCCTGGCTAGAGATGCAGAAGAAATCTGCTAAATGGAGTAACCATCTGGACAGAAAATTGATATGACATCAATATCCCTTCTAGATGTGGAATAGTTGGAGAAGGAGGACACTCCTTATACACAGGTTTGTAGGGTGGAGGAGCAACAAAGAATATACCCATTTCTACTAAGTGAGGACACACATTACCTTCATTTCCAGAGTCCTTAGCCTTTGCTCTCGTTCCTATATATCTGGTTGGGTTTTGCCTTTGCTGGTAGGCAGCACCCAAAAACATCCTAAAAAAGAATGTTTCTTTAAAAAAAATGGATTTAGGAATAGTCCCGGAAAAAAACTCCCATTGCAGGCATGAGCTTTAGTTCTTGTCTGTGCATCACGAACAGTTACACCTAATTCCTATATGTTTTTCTGACTTGCTTGCTTACGGGACAGAATATGCTAAGAGAATGGATGGGAGGATGCTGTGATGGATGAAAAGTAAGGAAATAGAACATGGACAACCAAGCTTCAAGCAAGGAAGAAGCTTGTGCAGAACTTCCTGCACAAAAGCTGTATCTTTTCTGAAAGACATGCCAGAAGAATAATTTTTCAAGACAGCAAGCAGGACACATCACTGCCTTACAAATAACTGTAACAGGATCATGTCTTTACAATGCAAATTGATGCTTTGTTTAATGAGTATTAACTCTTTGAGAAGACCAAACTTCTCAAATGTCCTAAAACTTTGAAATGCAAAAGACTATCTACTTTGCAATAGTGGCTTTAGTCACTTGGTGCCAGGTAAACTACGACCGCATGTCAATACAGATAATCCTAAACATTACGAATTTGTCCTGTCTTTTCAATGTTAGAGCTCTAGAGACATCTAAATTGAGCAACATTGATTCAACGGAAGGGTGTGGTCTAGGTTGAATAGCAGGAAGGATAATTTATTGATTTAAATTAAATTCAGTTAAGACTTTTGTGTAAAAAAAAAAAAAAGGAAGGAGATGTCTGAAGGAAACCCATTTCCATCTGCAAGACAATTTGATGCTCTTCAGATGTGAGAGCTTGATGTTTATCAATTTACCCTGGCATAGGTTATTGCAACCAAGAAAGCCATCTTACAAGTCAACAAGTCTGTGTCACAAGAGACCATAGAATTAAAGGTCTGGTTTATGACAAAGTGAATACTAGAATTAACTCTCACCGAAGGTAAGCATTCTTAATTATGAATTAAGATGGAGAACACTATTAAAATAGTGCCTCTAATTACATTATTACTGAAAAAGTAGACTTCAGAAGATGTATATAGGCAAGTCACAGTAGCCAGCAGATATTTATATGAATGAACATTTCTCAACAAACTAAAAGGAAATGAAAAACTGAACATTTCGATAAACTTTTAAATGATGTAAATTTGTCTCAGAGACATAGGAACAAATATCTTAACTATTTACTTTAATGTTATTTCTTGGTTGAATCATTTCTAGATGCACACAATGTCTAAATTTTGTTCAGCTATGCTCAAGTTTGAATATTCTAATTTAGCAGGAAACAGGTTCTCAGTTCAGTAAAGGTATCGGGGGATGAAGGTTTAGCTCTTCATGTAGGACTTGAAGATATGAAACACAAGGAAACATCAGAAATATGGTATTAGAGCAAAAGGGGCCCATGAAAATCAATGTAGAATCAATCCTGAGAAGTGCAAGAGCATCTCGCGTGAACTTCATCCCTATTGCCCAAGTGGCATGAGCACGGAGCATAGTTTCAAATTTCACAATTATCTTTTCACACACAGCTCCAGGATTTAAAGACTGCAAAACCTTGCAACTGGTCTCCTACTTGTGTGGGGAATGATTTAGTTTGCTGCTAAAAAATTGCCTCCACATTTTGTGTGGGAATACTAACAGGAGAATGTTGTTGTTGAGGGGTCAGTCTCCAAAGTTAACTGCTAGGTTGCAAATAGAACGAGACTTAGTTCCATCTATGCCTCTTTAGGAGAAACACCACAGTTGTGATTTTGGACGTTAACAATGTCCCCTCAGAAAAGAGGAAGACCGGATTTTAAGCACCGAAAAATGGACTTTAGTAGCATGTGATTGATGTGCAGGTCTCTGTCCTGAAGAGTTCAGAGAGCATGGGTACTGACTATTTTCACAGTGTGCTCGCCAGCCACTAGGAATAATCCATAATCATGTTGGATCACAGAAAGAAGTGCCTCCAATAGTTTAGAATCTAGAAGAGAAGAGAATCCATATCCTTGACTAAGTGTGAACCTGATCATGCTACAATCATCTAATTTATACATGAGCCAGGGGCACAACGTGGCTGTATGGATCATTAGCTCAAGGAGTCCATTAAGAAACCACACAAAGATACAGGGCAATGCAATAAATGTACCATTGTCTGATTTATGGAGCACATCCTCTCCAGATAACTGCACCTATAAACTAAGACTTCTCTGATAGGTTAAGATGAGCTGTATTTTGCATGACAGAAAGTCAGCAACCGAAAACACTTGTGAACTAGGTGAAGGTTCTACTCACAACTACATGGAGAACAAATTGATAACTCAGTCATGCAAGTACGGGAACAAATGTTTTCCCTGAATGTAAAGTCCTACTCAAAGGACCTCTGAAAAGACTCTGGAACCAGAGATCAGGTCATATGGAAGCCACATCTAAAGATAATGTTCACCTCTCATAGGAAATTTCAAGAGCTGCATCTGCTTCTTCTAGATTGTAAGACAGAAGTACACATCTTGGAGATCTACAGATGCCTTTGTGTTTCATATTGACATGCTCCCTAAGATGTGAGCTATTTCTACTATGTGGACTGATCCACATTAAGAAATAGTTTCACGTTATTAATGTCTACTATCAAACTTATGAAACCTCACATCTTCTGTGGATAACAAAGTACTAATACAGTACATCTGTATCTAGTTTGATTGCTCCTATAGGAAGACTTTTTGTATTTCTTCCAGAAGCTGTGGCGGTGACATCTTATCTTGGAGGACATAAAGAAGAGACTGACGGAAGGGAATGCATGGTCCCGATGACATACATCCACTGCTGAAGACAGAATGATAACCTTCCTTCTAAAGATGCAAGGTCCAAGACCTCTGAAGGAGACTCTTGCCCACCCCAGCCATGAGACCTCATCCTAATGTTTTTGAGGATACCTATTATTTGGATTGAACCCTCACTTCTTGCTCAATTACAGTTTTTTAAATTTAGATTTCTGTGTGACGTTAAAAGTCTTAGAGATTTTGGAAGGCTAACTGGAGCCCTGTATCTGTGGTGCAGTTTTTATCATGATAATAAATTCAGCAGTGACAACACACATTTTACACTTTTCATTCACCTTACCAGTAGATGGAGAAAATATTGCTTTGCCATCTAAGGGAAATTCCAATCCTCTTCATCTTCAATGTCAAAGTGTGGGGGGTGATGTGCACAGACATGCATGTCTCCTCAAGTAAACAGACTCATGCATTGCTCTAGTAGTAGCATTAATAAGGCCATTAGTGATCTGCAACTACAGCAATGCTGTATCTTTGCCTTTCAGAGATAAAAGGGTAATTTGTTACACAAATCTAGCAGTTGTAGACTGCCACAACAAAACTGCTTCATTTTAATGAGTGAAGGGCAGGAGTTCTGATACAATTGTTTTACGATTGGACTGCCAATGCTACTGCCTTGTTTTCTAGAACCTTTGATAATTGAGTAGCATGACCTTTCTGTTCTCCAAAGGCCACCATAGCTACTGCTAACTCCGCCGACAGGTTACCCATGACTACAAAGAGTACAATCTGGGATGTCTGTAATCAGCATCAAATACATTTCAAATAGATTGCTCCTAATGGCATAACTCAGGTGGAAAGAGACTCATTCTTTAAATATGATGCCATCCTCAGAGAAGGCTGCACTGGTGATGCCATAGCTTTTGACATCCACAGCATTAAAATATGTAGCAGGGTGTAATTGTTCTGGTTCAGCATCTGACTTAGAACACTCTGTTTTATCTATTTTTTCCATTTCTGATGGGAAAGGGCTGCGCTGCCCCTGTCCTTTTATGTAGGGAATATTGCATTTTGACAACGGGAAGCTGGACAGTTAGGCGACACTGCACTTTCCCTTGTTCATACAAGTGCAAAGGAGATCTAGCCATTTCTTTTGTAGCCAGATGTGATGGGACAGGTATCAGGGGAGGTAAAGATGATGCATCAATTGTACCAATCTGGGAACCAGTGTGCTCATCAGAAAAAAGCCTGGATCAGAACTAGAGTAAGGGTACTGCTCATAGAATAATTAACTGTCATTCAAATGTGAGGAATGCAAGGTGCCGTGAGAAAATTGTAACGAATGTTAGGGTGTACACCTGTCTACTGTCTTTAGTACTGGAACAGAAAAACATTTAGTCAATCCTACCCTAAGAAGACATATTTATTGTCTCTGAAATGAATTGCATTGGAGGCTGAGAAAAAAATCTAGTAATGAACTGAATTGAGTTACAATTGTAGAAAAAGAGTCTGCAGTGGTGTCAGACGATACACACAGCGATCTTGGCAGCAAATTTTGATTCAATTCCATCTTCTCCCTTTGAGGTTTTTAAAAGCAGCAAAAAAAGGCACCCAAATCCGACTCAATGTCGAAAGCAGTTCAAGTTATATGAGGAAGACTCACACTTTACTCCTCTCATTCAATATGCGCATGTATATGAGAGGCAATGCTGGCATTACTGGTGTCAAATTGCCAACTACCCCTGGTTCTGATGAAACGATAATGGGACTCTGTAGGGCGGCAAGGGGAACCTCCGAAAGGAGACACCAGATCTAACTTATTTGAGGGACTGGAGTTAGGCAGCCTGATAATTACAAGGATTTTCTTGTTCAATGCAGTTCGGAGTGCTCTGTGGTGCCTTATGATATGGTTCTGTTTTTAAAATTAGTTTCAACCCTGTGCTTTCCTTTTCTCTTTTTTTTTAGCTTTAGCTTTCCCTTTGAGAGACTCTCACGAGAATGAGGTCAAGGGTTTTTAGGTGCTAAGAATGGGTGGGGTTCAGGCACAGAAAAGGGTTTTTAGGGTTCAGCGATTGGTGGAGTTTAAGGATGGTGAGGGTTTTTTTTTTGTAGACATCAGGAATGGATGGAGTTTAGGAGTGGTGAGGGGTTTTAGGGTTCACAGATGAGTGGAGTTTAGTGGTGTCAGGTGTCTTTAGGGCTCTGGAATGGGTGGAGTGTAGGGGTGTTGAGGGGTTTTAGGGTTCGTGGATGGACAAGGTTTAGGGCTGGTGAGGGTTTTGAAGGTTCAGTGATGGGTAGCGGTTAGGGGTGGTGAAGAGTTTTTAGGGTAGGACTGGGTAGAATTTAGGGTGCTTAGGGTTTTTAGGGATTCAGGGATGGATGGATTTTAGATGTAGAATGGAGTTTTTAGGGTCTAGGGACGGGTGAAGTTTAGCATTGGTGAGGGCTTTTTTAGGCATCAAGAATGGGTTGAGTTTATGGGTGGGAAAGGATTTTTAAGGTTCATGGATGAGTGGAGTTTAGGGGTGTGAGGAGTTTTTAGGGCTCTAGGATGGGTGGAGTGCCGAGGTATTTAGGGGGTTTAGGGATCATGGATGGACGAAGTTTAGGGCTGGTGAGGGTTTTTAAGGTTCAGCGATGGGCTGAGGTTAGGGGTGATGAAGAGTTTATGGGGTTCAGGAATTATTTAGGGTGCTGAGGGGTTTTAAGGATTCAGGGATGGGAGAAGGTTTGATGTAGAAGAGGGTTTTTAGGTTCAGGGAATGGGTAGAGTTTAGAGTCATGGATAGGTGGTGTTTAAGGGTGGTGAGGGTTTTTATAGGGTTCATGGGTAGAGCTTGGGTGTGGGAAAGGGTTTTAAGCAGTCAGAGATGGGTGAGGATTAGGAGTATAAAGGGGGTTTTAGGGTTCAGGAATGAGTGGAGTTTAAAGGTAGTGAGGGGTTTGACAGGTCAGGGATGGGTGGAGTGAAGAGGAAGAAAGGGCTTTTAGGGTTCAGGGATGGATGCAAACATTGTATTTACACCTTAAAAATAATCATGCGAAAGGCAATTTCGAACAAAAAGACATTCTATGAATTGGTGTTTGTAAAATGGTGAATGCCATTCATTCTGAAAATTTCCATTAAACAGTTTAAGTGAAAGGGTTTCTCAGTAATGATATTCCATGAAATTGTTTTTCTATGAAATCACATACTACCCTCCGGCATGGGAGAGCAAAGACTGTCATTAATAGTTATTGTTGACCAGGTAGCCGTACCCAGTAACAGATCTCTTTTATGCAGAAGCAAAAAGTTACTTCTGACAACAAGATACACCTTTTGACTTACAATGTTAATGGGCTTAATGTGATCATAGGCAGAAAAAGGTAAGGTAATAATTGACAGCTAAACCTAGACACCGTCTGCATTAAGGAGTTTCAAAGCCCTGCTAAAGTACACTGTCTGCTTAACAAATCAGCGTTTCAACTGCTTTTTTTATTGATCTCAGGCTGTTGGTATGTGTGGGGTTGTTATTTCGGCTTGAAACAAATTATAGGAAGTTAAAATGCAGTTGGTGGACTCCTTGGGCCTATGTGCTATTGTTACTACTAACTTTCAACTGACTCTGCATTTTATGCAGTGATTCACCTTCATTACCGATTCAAAGGCTGATGGATCCAACTCCTTATAAACTGTAAGAGTCCATCTTTTTCAGACACTTTTTCTATTTCTGTCTGTTGGTACAGGGCAATTGCAAACTAGTTGCGAACAAGGATTGAAAGAAGACAGAGTATTAGAGTTTACTCATTCGAATGAAATAAAATCACATTAAAATGAAATGTGCTCTCAATATCCCGTCACAGTGTATGTTTTTGACTCCAACTAGAGGCCGAGGTATTTGGCTTATTAGGAATTTTTCTAAGTTAGGCTAGTTCTTGCTTGATTGTATTTGCATATCCATGGTAAAACCAATTTCCTTCGGATAGGTTTCTGCTACATTTTCTGAAACAAATTAATCTTGGTAAAAAACTCTAGAGCTTTTGCAGTACCCATCCCCTGTACAACATCAAGCACATACCTTTGGGCTGCCTTTATGTTTTTGACCAGGAGATCGATACCTCTTTCTGAAGGAACTATGTTTCTGCAACATCAGTTCTGTGGTTATCTCACGAGCGTCAAGCAATGTACGGCAGTACTCTTGCTCCTTTATGCAGACTATCCCAATAACCACATGGTTGCATCGCAATAACCACCCTGTTGCCCGCTGCCCTTCTAGCACTAGGATGTTAGCACATGCTCTCCTGTGGAAAGTGCTGAATTTTCCACTGGGCCTCAGCCTCCTTTACAAATTTTGTTTCTTTTGTAGACACTTTGTGTGTGAGCCTAGTTTCTTTTTTAACTATGTAGACAGATATATGTTTTTATGAATTAGTAGCAGGTGAGGGTATCCCTTTGAACCGTGTGTAAAAATACAGTCATCTGATAAAAACCTATAGGGTATGCTGTGTGCACAGAAAGGGTTTGTGTTTTTGCTTGTTTTACCAGTCCACTACTCTGGTATTAGAATGTGAATATCTCACCTAAGAAATCACACTGCCCCGGATTACGTGGTACTCAGTGGGCCTGAATAGTTTCAGTGCAACAGGTAATCTGAGTAGAATGTCAAAGGCGGTCAGGGGCTGGTGTTATCGAACAATTGGAACATCCCTCTTTCCAGGTTACCCAGAAAAACGAAGGCCCAAACAGGGATAGAGCATAGGAGGCACCCGTGTAGCTTTCATTCATCACCATCTGAATGCCACCTTTGGTGGGGGGACTTCACTGCTACATAACTTTCAAACTCAAATCTATAAGCCACTGATCACCATAATTAACTTAACATTCGAAAAGGGTGAAGTGCGAAGGAATGTTCCTCTATAGCTTTATTGCTGACAGTGCCAGTCAGCACAGCACTAATCACTGGGAGCATCGCTGTGGTCCAGTGGAACCAGGAAAAGCCATGTAGGTCACTCAACATTTGTATAGTGTTTATAATGTGAGAGGAATGGAAGTCACTGTTAAATTGTTAAACCTGAAAAACACACCTCTGTCTGAAAGATAGCAATTTTGATACAATTATCTGTTACTTCTTTTTACAGTTTGTAATGCATGCAATTAAAACAAATATAGCTTACATCAGCATTACCTAGACTTTGGCATAGTGTAATAATGTGTGTGGGTGGTATCAGTGCCCTTTACAGTAAAGGCAGAGAAGAATAACATTTTCAGAAGCAATTTACCAATCAAAGAAACAGCAATGGCACCCATAGTTTGTTATCAAAAGAGCAAGGACAAAGCACATGTGGACACAATTAAATGTGGCATGATTAAAGCACTGTATTATAGTGAAATGAAGGGAAGTTGTAGAAGTTTAAAAACAGATGGGATGGGCAGGTCATAGGAGGTGGTTTTCGGTTGCCGACTATAAGAAGTGTAAAGAAAAACCTGTATTGAGAGGGAGATGAGAGAGTAGACTAAAGGAGCTAAAAGAGAAGGGCATACAAACAGGAGGAGGACTGGATTATGGAAGTTGAGAGATAGAGCAGAAACAATGAGATGGGACACAAAGGGGTAATCGAAGAGATCCTGTAGAAGGGATTAGGAAGAGATGCAGAGTGATTAGAAATGGATGCTCTGGTATATAGGAAACCAATGCATAATATGCAGAAAGGACCATCAAGGCAAACATCAAGAAGAGGCAGGGCCCTGTGCATGTTCCATTAAGGGCCCTTAATTCTTCAAGTACTGAGATAGTTTTGTCCGAACATGAGCTGTAGATGAAAGCTGCTCAAGCTTTGCCTTCAATTGCCATTCCATCGCCTCATCACAATTAACACTCACAACATTCAACAAAGTGTCATTCGCTTTGTTGTTTCTTGATCTTATACCATATGGAGTCTTCTATTTTCTTTTCATTTTCATCACCAAGACAATCTTTCAGTTTTTTCAAACAAGTTGTGTTTGGCTTCCAATAACTGAGCCGATCTGCACATTGATTCTCTTGTCTTCACCGCTCTTTAGCCTCTGCAGTCTCCTGTTCTCACTTATTATCATCACCTTTTCAGTCTTTTAATCTTGTCTCATCGGTTTTGGCCAGCTCATATCCCTTGGGTTTCGTATTTCGCTTATACCTTTGACTGTTATTCTCTGTCTTGCCTACGAATGTCTCATCTCAACATTTGGCTATCAAATCCCCACGCTTTCTGTGTCTGCCCTTCTGTCCAATCCTTGTGCGTACCCTAAGCATCTGGAGAGAACCCATCTACAAAGAGCCCAAGTGTGCATGTTTAGGATAATAACACTGCTGTTTACAACTAGAATTGGTCATTTACATGCACTCTTTGTCCTTCATAAATATCTTTTGTGACAGGAGACATCAGTTGGGGAGGAGCATAAAGTCATTGCTAGTTTTTGATTTGGGTAATTCAACTTCTACCGCTTGTATTTTCATCTGTCTAGTTGTTTTTCAGAAGCCAGGCTTCAAATATAGGTTTTCTTTTTAGCTGTTCTAACTCTTCTTGGAGATAAGCCATTTTAATTCGACCCACAAAGCAGTAGGTGAGTCTTCCTTTCAGGGAATTCAAGGTTAAGTTTGGAGCTACTGGTCACACAGCAACATAATACTGTTTATCAGGCTTGAAGGCAGAAGACATTTTTGCACCAAGTTTTTAAAGCTAGTCCTAGTGATTTTTGTTAATTTTATGCACCGGTATCAACAATCAGTCTGAAAAAATACTGTTGTCTACAAAATACATCAAAGGTATTATAGGACATTATTTCGTGATTTATTCTCTGAACCTTAAGATACTATTCTGTTTCTTTTTTTAAAACACTGCACAGAATAATGATGTCTTAATTAAGTTACACATAATCGTTCCAATGTTGTTTGCCTAAAATATGCTGATTGCTTCCTGGCCCAAGCAAATTTGTATTTAACAAGACATGTCACTCAAATATACAGCATCTTCAATTCAAAATCAGTGAAGTACTTACACGCCTCCAAAGTCAACGTAAAGCCATTGCTGCAAAAGTTCATAGGACAGTAGGGTGACACCAAACTGGGGCGAAGACCTAAACACGCGAGCTGTTCAATAACAAATTTTGAGAATTATGAAATTACTTTTATTTATAAAATGACAACACATTTAACACTACTGTCAACTTTACCATAAGGATGTGATTTTACTACAGAGCATTATTATTACAGAAAATGTACAACGATTCAGGGACTATGTTGGTGGCAAACAAGGTTAATTGTTCAACAAAAAACTCAGGTGCAGAAAGGGTTCAGATTCCCTGGAGACAGATTCCCAGCACCATATCTCAAGTATAACAAGCACTAGCAAAGTCAATTGGTCTCAGCAGTGAAAACTGTCAGCTTTGGCAGTGCTTTTTTTTCCCCTCAGATGGCCGTCGTGGAGGAATATGCATCTATAGTGGTGATCTTTAAATGAGTTTGTTCAAAGATTAGCAATGCATTGAAAGATAGTCACCATGGATGCACATGCATTAAAAGAGACCATCTTTGAATGCATTAGTAATATCTGGACAAACCCATTCAAAGATGGCCACAGTGGATGGGGGTGCACCGACGGTGGCCATCTTTGAGTGAGCTTGTAAAAGCTGAACAAATCAATTGCAAGGAAGCCATTTTAATTGGGTTTGGTCAAATGTGACTAACTCATTTCTTGGTGCCGAACGCATATAGAGTTACTATTCAAAGCTATACATATATGTACCTTAGTGGTAGATAGATATGGAGTTAAGAATAGTACATTTTTATGGATCTATGTATAACTATTTTAATAATACTGTGGTAGTCGATATATTGGCTATAATATTTTTGTAGCATGATATTTTTATATATGATATACAAAACCTCTGACCTCTAGGGCATGACGAAGGTAGAAGAGCATACTCACCTTTCTTCTCTCCTAATTTTGGCTGCAGAACTACTTTGAGACACCAACCAAGATGCTACCATTAGCCTAACTGATCAGCCTGCATACAGTCATGTGCTTCCGTACCTGGCAGCTGGCATACAAACAAACTTTTATCACAAATCAACTGACTTAAGGAAGCTGGAGGAAAGAAAAAGACCATTCCTAACACGTCCTCAAACAACTATGAAAATAAACAATCTTCTCTATCAAGTGACAGCCTTTGGAATGTCGGTAAAAGAGGGGAGCCTCACTTGCCAAGAGGATTTTTCCTGAAGCCAAGCAAATGCCATTACTACTACTATTCTCCGTAAGGTGTTTGAGTGGTTGCTGCATCTAAACACTTGAAATGAGCCCACTGCAGTGCAGACAGCAACTAAGGCAAGCCCCATGTTGTCAATCCGATCCTCCAAAGAGACATGAGTTGCAAAGTGCATCCTTTTATATTCAAACCCCTCTGCCGCTGTCACATTACCCCAGGATTCACAGGATGCCATCATCACTAAGCACTGCTTGTGGAAGAAGACTGTCCCAAACTAAAAGCCCCCTGAACAAATTCCAATTAAAAAATCCCCTTAGATGTTCAGGGCTGAATGCTATGCCTGGACTCTGGGTTTTGAAGGATACCCAATTATGCTCGGAGGACCATGTGGTGGATAACTGAAGGCAACTTGAACTACCACAACAGGGTCTGTAGCGAGACCCAGTTGTTGTAAACTTATCCTCACCCTTTCTATGCAGACAGTGGAATCCTCTGAAGCACCTATAATGTCTGGACAATAAAATAGTGGAGAACGCAGGAGGGTCAGTTGCCAACTGTTTGAGCAAGGGAAACCTGGCCATATTCCTCCTATAGAGAACCACTACAATCATCTGGACTCTCATCCTTATTATGCAAGCTAAAGGATGGAGAATTAGAAGGAATAGGGAAAGGTGAACATCATTTTTGTTGGTCAATTACAGACAAGGGTATCTGTTCTGCAAGACCAACTGCCCTACACAGGATTGTGGACAGATCCTCTTGGACAGCTCTGTGACTATTACCAGGGAGAGACAAAAACCATGCAAATCCTTTCAAGAGGAAATTATCTGATTTTGTCCATGCTTCCGATACACAATACACAGAGAAATCAGATGCGTTTCCTCCCGCAATCCTGTCCTAATGGCAACAATCAGTGCCAGTGCTTTGTTCGTGGGTCTCTGTTGAATGTCTAAATAGAGCTTTATATTGGTGGTGGTGCCTATTCACACTAACACCATGCTGTCCTGAATGGTGAAATGCCTGGATTCCCCCCAAAACTGTGTTGAACCCTCCATTTGGAAGAGTGCAGGTGGCCCTCCCCGCCCCATTCGAGACTGTCAACTGAAAGGACACCATATTTACCTCAATAATTGCCCCAGGCATCAGTTGTCATGATCACTGGATTTGAGGTGGGGGGTGTGCTAGAACTGATCTGCTTGAGGCAGTGGTTCCCTAAACCTTTGCTTTTTTTCCTAATGTCCTAATGGGTTTCGCTGACTCTCTTTTAGTGGCCTCATGGCTCTGGGCACTTTCCCACTGTAAATGCAGTGTGAAAGTGTGCGCGCCCTTCCTACACATGTTAGGAAGTGACGCTTGATACCTTATGGTTTTAAACATGCCTAAAGCCTGCCATTTCCGGCCTATCGGTGTGCACTTGCACCTATGAGGTTTTTAAACATGTGTCAAGCCTGCCATTGCAGGCCTGTGAGTACGCAATTGCACTGATGCTCAGGTTGGCCTTCCTAAACCACCGGGCAATCCTGAGGGGACCTTTCACTGCCACTAGGGCAACTCTGGGATAAGTCTTAAGGGGTGGAGCAAGTGGTGGATGAAAGGCAGGGCAGGTACACATGTGTGTTACCTGCCCAGGAAGTGAAGAAAACCCAGCTGTGTTTTCACTACCTAGGAGATTTGCTCTTCCCATAGGTTAACATGGGGGAATGGCTGAAAATACTTCAATCTGCAATATTGGTTTACGGTGGAGCAGCCTCATAATGCATTGGATTCACAATGACAAACTCTCTCCTGTAGTAAAGCGGGATTTATCATTAATAGATTAGAAATGCCACTTATAGAAAGTGGGCATTTCTCTGCTCTAAAACTCTTTGTGTGTCTTTTTAGTTTGACTCCAGTCCACACTGGAGGCTGGAGGAGCACATCTGTGCATTCCCCAGAGACAGCTATAAATACTGGGCATGCAACTGGAACAGCAGACTCCTGCCATTTGAGGACCTGGCTGGATAGATTGGAGAGAGAGGTTTTAACACTTGGCCTATGGGAGCCAGATTATGGCCCCACTGAAGATTAAGATCTGCATTCCATGGCCCCATGGCAGGCAGGACTGAAATTTAGGGGAGACATCTGTGGTTCAAAGGGAACCCCTCTGAACCACCCCCAACTTCAAAGGGACACTACAGTATAACTACTGGTGCCATACCTCAGCAGGGTAAAGATATACTTGTGAGAATGTGGGACCGGAGATCCTGGAACTGCGTGGTGCACACAGCCAGAGAAATCTGTTGTGCACAAGGAGGATTGCTGCCATTGGAAGGAAACGTGCACCCTTCCTTAATAGTGGCTGGCCTGGGCTGACTACCTGCTGCTGTGTGGCACCCTGAAGTGTGCTCTCCAAGGGCTTATTGGCTTGGCATCTGTTCTCTTGTGCAGGTCTCAGGGACATCAAAGACCTCCCATGAGGGACCCATACCGTCTACTTGTGACACCTGGAGAGCGGTCCCCTCTTAAGTGCCCACATAGTCTGCTGGATCCCAACTGGTAGCACAGCATGAGCGTGGAATTAAGTAATGTGATTGGTGACTGCATTGCCTGGTGTGGAGCCCCAAAAGTACTGCCCGCATCTAAAGAGTGTGGCCCATGCATTGTGGGGCCTCAACATGCATAAGCGTCTTGTTGGTAGTGAGCGGATTCAACGATTGCGGGACCCTGCGTGGCCCACTTTGATCGCGCTGCATCTCTCTCATGTGACACACCATCTGCATGTTCATAGCGTGCGGTGTCCGATTCACAGGTTGCGACCCTCAGAGGTGAGGGCGTACCTGTAGTTGTGCCTCATTCTACCCATGTGGCACTGCTGAACTTGTGCCTGTGTGTGTTATCGGAATTGTCTGGTGCAACACAGATCAATGCGCACCACACGTTGTGCCTCATTTCCAGGGAGATCTGGAATTTGCAACTCTTCATTCTGTGGGACCGGAACTATCTGATGCGACTTGCATCAACACACACCAGGACGTTGTGCCTCATTTCCAGAGAGGGGCAAAGGAGTGGATTCATGTTCCATTGTGCCCGGGTGCTACTTTGATTGATGCGTGTTTGAGGGGGTGCCTCCTTCATCCGAGAGGCTTCCCTGCTTCATCCCCCATTCATCGAATGTTCCTTTAGTGCTATCAGTGCAGTGAACCAACTGACTTCTCCACACCTGGCCTGACGAATTTGTTTTGCCAGGTAGTATTGCCCGGATTGGGCCTGGGTGGTCAGAGCAATTGACTGGGCTCTCGAACACTTCCGAAAGTGATCGGAAGCAGGTCAAAAGACTACGTGACCCCCCCCCCTCTGTGCTTTGCAGAACTGGGCTGGTGCTGGAAGGCACAGTGTGGAATCCCTTGATTGAACTACTATCGCCCTCAGCCCGCTTCTGCTCCGCATACCATGGGTGAACTTCCAGAGTAGTGGCCAAACCCCTATTTGCCAACTGCTGTCTAATTAACCCTGCTACCTACTCCCCACCTTTGTCCCTGGGATCCTGAGTAAGTTTGATTCGGGCAGCTATCGGCCATGAATCAGGGGGGTAGGTTTTCTTTATTTCCAGCCGTGGGTGTTGGGTAGTTGGGGTTAGCTGAGTGATGGAGGAGGGCTTGGGCCACAGTGTCTGTGTGTGCGTTATCAACTGACCTGCCGGATATCAGTTGCACCACATTACGGTGCTGTGTGTGTGCTCCATACAGACCTGCCTGGCATCCGTGTCACCGTGTATCGCTGCTGAGTGAGTATGTGGGAGTGACTGCCTGTTATTAATGATACCACACGGCGGTGTTGCTTTACACGTTGATTCCTTGCCAAAAGAATACTACATTTGACATTGGTTTTTACCTGTGAGGACTTGCCACACCGTGCTGTTTAGAAAGTGTTGTAATTATCGGTGTGTACACATTTTGGATATCGTTGTGATCTGGGGAGCACCCTATAACTGTGTGGTATTGAATTATAATAATTGCCAGGGTGTGTCTCGTTCTGACAATGTTTCGCACTACATAAGGGTGCTGTGGGGGTGGGGTGCTGGGGGGGGGGGGTAAAATAGGATCTTTCCCAAGTGTGCATATTACTGATGTCATTTTAACATAGTTGGGCCTAGTACTGCTAGTGATATTTCCAAATGTGATTTATGCTCAGAAATACATGATGTTTATGCTATGTTAGTAAGTGTCAGTGTTGAATACAAACTTTATTTCCATACACCACGTGAGAAGTCTCTTTTGTGACGCTCAGTTTCTTTATTGTGTGAGAGTGCTGTGCCAAAGCTTTGCACATTGCCTCTGTGATAAGCCTGACTGCTCATTGCCAAGCTACCCAAGGGCGAGTGCAGGTTATACAGTGACTGTAATCACCTACCCCTGAAGGGAGTGGTAGGTTCTGCCTGGCTAGGGACTCCCCTCAACCAATCAGAACGTGCCAGTTCCAACATGGGTGGAGTTGGGGAAAATGCTTGTTAAGGTTTGTCAGGAGCAGCGATCACAGTTTCTGCTCAGTGCTCATTACTGAATTTATGTCCCAGGTGTCAACAGTCTGTTATCTGCTACGGAAGCAAACTAAGGCTGCACCAACACTGTCAAGAGGCCCATCAAAGCTGCTGTAAAAGTGTGCAATTCCGAGTGGAAGCCTGGAAACTATGAACCTAATTTAGAGCTGGGCGGATGTGGGACATGTTGCATGGAAAGATGTTCTATCCACCATAATAAAGAGCACTGCTGTCAATGGCACTCTAAACAGGGCACGCAGGACATCCACCACACTCTTCATAATGCTTTAAGTCTTGAGAGCATCATCGGCCACTGTGGTGTGGAGATATACTGCCAATATGCATATATCTTTATGTCGTATAGTTTAAGTGTTGATGCTACATTAATTAATGTAAGCCATACTGTAATTTCAGTCTTCTCAGCTTAATGGGTGGCCTGTTTTTATTGTGTCATTCATGTAAAGGTAAACACGATCTGCATTGCTTCAGATCACCCTAATGAGCTGCTGTTGAGACCCCAAACACTAATACCAAACATTGGGGCGCATTATTCTTTGTGCTTCAGTTGTAGGCTTGTGGCCTGACCCTTTCACTTCTCTATACCGAAGGTGGGGATTCAGAGTAAGTCAATCCCATGGAGGAGAAGTGAACCCGCTTACACAATATTAGGCTATATCCACATAGACATGGGGCTACAGACAGGTCAGCCAGCACTACATTGACAAGAAAAGACAAATGGTGGTCTGCAACCACTGCAACCACCGCAACCAATGGAATTAGTGCAATTTTTGATTTAGTACACTCATTACAAACTGAATCACCTGTAGGAGCACCTTTATGCCAGTGCACAGTTCTGATTTAAACCAAAACTTTACACTAAAAATCATCCTGGCCCTCTTACTGGCCCAGGCTTTCTTCTCACAAGGGGAAGCAAGGGAACAGGATTGCTAAGAAATTTCAAAAAAGCAATACTTCAATAAAACAACTCTAAATATTGCAGATTTTAAAAGTATTTCAGTGATGGGATCGAGGAGAAACCTAACAAAGAACGATGAAGAGCAGTGCTCAGCTGCCTAGCGGGAATGGCACCATCCGCTGTGTAACATTTATGAAGGAAAGACTTGGCGCAGCCCACAGCCCTTCACACTCTCTGCCCAACAGGCCGCCATCTATGTTTTGGAATGTGAGATCTCCCCCTTAGATTAGGGGAAATAACATATTGATTTAGACCAGCGGTATCTCAGGTACTGCTGACCTAAACTGCAATACCATGGGTAGATTTTCAATCACCTGCTGCATCCTTTAAGGAGAAGTCCAGTGGTAAGTGTATCCCCCCTCCCCCTTAAAGGCAAGCCGTTCTGCTCACTGGAGCGAGGTCCTTCTGTATTTACGAAACGCAATTCTTAAGTATTTTTGTATGAAAGAATCATAGAAAGTTTTACATTGCCCATCTTCTGGTCATAAAAAAGACCCCCTGTTTGATGATGGAAAAGGTTTTTAAACGAGAGGTATACCACAACTGTACTGGATTTTAATATCTTTGCATACTAACAGAAATTTCTCGTATTTAGCGCATAACTTTTGTGTTTTACTTGACAGATCATTTTTTCATGCTAGGGAGGCACTCGTGATGGAGACGTGTATTCGCACTGCAAACCAAATCTGTAATTCGAATAACAAAAAATCGTCATTACAGAAGTTCATTTTGTGTTGTTTGTGTATCAGTGGATCACACGTGAAATATACACACGAAAAACATTACTGTAAGCACTCTTGGTTCTAATTTTTTAGTTAGGACACATTTCTTGAAAACACATTGTAAGATACATATTTTTAAATTACAGGATAAAAGTTAATTGTGTGCCTGTGTATTCATAGTTTGGTGAAAGTGGGATCACTCAGTACCAGAGTCCTATTGGTCATCTGGTAAGGTTTCTGGATATTTAAATTGATAGGTATAGTCGGCATATTTAAAATACAAAAAAGTGGAAAACAGTCAGTGAACAAATTAGATCTAAAATATTTCAGAAATCTATCAAGTAAATCATGACAGTTAGACCTCAAATAAAAGGGCTCTGTTTGTACATAATGGTATTAAGACCCGATACAGTTGTGGTATATATGTCTATTAAGGCTTCAATTACAAGTTGCACAGCATTAGCTGGGTAATTACTATTATAGTGCGGTAGCACCTTGTCAGTGCCATGCAACTATGAGTTGAAATGAATGAAATTTGTACTTGTAAAGCGCACCCATACCCCCAAAGGGGTGTCCAGGCGCTGTACGCATACCGCTGTGGAACCCTTCCTGGCTTTTCCCTGTGAAATGTCCACTCCTGGGCACCCCCAGGGTGAAGCCAGGCATCCCAGCGCTGTTGGGGCCGTTGTGGAGATTAAGCAAGCTATTGCCCAGAGTTGCAGAGTGGGACCCATGATTAGAATAGGCACCGAGGCGAGAATTATCAGGTCCGAGGAAATTGAGCCCAAGACCCGCCCAGGCGGGAATTGAACGCTGGTCCCGGGCCAGATCTCTGCATCAGGGTCTGCCGCTCTAACCATTGAGCCACACTTCTCAAGTTAAACCCATTGTAATGAGGAATAATTATGTGGCCATGGAATTACAGTGCATTTTTCTACACTATATTCCCTGTTCTGAGAGGTTTAACGCCCAGATTTACTGTTTGCTCTGAGCATGTGGACTGCAGGGTCGTCTGCATTAGGCAGAGGTAGAGAAAGTGAGGGAGGAAGAGAAGGGGAGAGAAGGGGAAGGATAGTTCTGAGCAGGGCCGGACTGGCCATAGTGCATTTTCCTGGGAGGCTGGAAGGATGGGGGTCGATTTTGCAATGGTGGGATCCAGTTTTGTTACTGGGGGGCGGTTTTGCAGCAGTGCTGCAATATTGGCCCCCAGTAACAAAAGCAGCAATGTTTCACACTTGCCCCCTTCTCCCCCCCCCAGAGGGTGAGGGGGGGCTGGTCCGTCAAAATTGCCAGGGCTGCTTTGGGTTCCCAGACCAGCCCTGGTTCTGCGGGGTGTGCATTGCATTTACCCTGCTTCCCAGAGAAAAAGGTCAGGTGGGGCTGTGATACAAGGCCTGGCCGCTGTTGCAGAGAAGCCTCTAGTGATTTCATTGGCTGGTATTTCCAGTCCGTACAGTCGGTTCAGCGTTCCCGTATCCTGGTAAAGCAGGTGCGGGTACAATGGGCCAGACGTGTTCAGGCAGAGCGGAATTCCACTTAGGAATTCCGCTCTGCTTCACACATAATCATGGCGTATAAGGTTTTGGCATCACCAAATCTTAAGGAACTGCCAATGATATTCTGTTAAAATGTTTCAGAGACGAATGAAGAGTCCTGAGAAAACTGGAGCGGAGCTCCTGAGAGTTCTCATCACACTGACGTGTGGTTAAAACTCTGGCAGGTGGAGCCTCTAAGGGGAGTAGATACTTCACACCATAACGAGGTGTATGGTTTGGGTATTGTCAATACCTTTTCCAGTGTTGTTTTCTGTCCAGGTGCACTGCTATTAATCATAACCTACTAAGAGTTTCCAGCCTGACAACAGAGGAATATTCAAAAGCATGTGAATCAATGGAAGACCCAATGCTAAAGAATAATAAAACTGCAATCAATGGGAATTCAAACAGGGAGCCCTCTCTGTACGGTTTTAAAGATACTCTTTTTCTAAACAAAGAACCTTTCATTTGCCACTATGGCCCTCATTCTGAGGAAGGCAGTAATTTTTGATTCACCCAGCAACAGATTAACGGTCGATTCTGGAATTACAAACGATGGCAGAGAATATTTTACTAGCAAAAAGCTGGTGCAATTTCTGGGACGGAATTGAGATAAATATAGGAAATCACCAAGGGAATCGGGTGTGGTAACTCCAATTCCCAAGGTAGTTTTCCATTTGAAAAGTCACTGTTCAGGGGTAAACTTTGGAATGCCACGGTATTTCCCCCAGAAAATACAGATCCTCTCTCTATCAATAATTCTGGGTGCATGAGTCCCTTAGACTGAGGACCTATGGTTCACTCCTTTCCTTTAAGAGACTCAATGAAATTCTTTTTCAGGCAAGAGAATTGGAAGCAGGGTACCTAGAACGACCTCGGTCTCTGGCCACTTGAGAGACCTGCACTGGCTCAGGGTGGAGAACCGTATTAAGTTCAAAACCCTGAGCTACATGTTTAAAATTAAAACTGGTGTTGCCCCCAAATATCTTCAAGCCATGGTCAACCCTTACGTGCCCTCTAGGTGCCTCCGCTCATCTACTCAAGGGAACTTTACTGTGCCTAGAATAAAGTTATCCCGGATGGGAGGAAGGTCCTTCTCCTACCTCGGCCCCTTGTTATGGAACTCACTTCCTAAAGCCATCCGTAACGAAACGGCATACATCCAGTTTCGGAAATCTTTGAAGACTTGGCTCTTCAGCCAGTAATTTTAGCTGCCTTTTGTTCTTTTGTCTCGCTTCGGCGCCGGGAAACCCTTTTTGGGTAGCTGTTGCGCCTTACAAGTTTAATAAATAAATAAAATAAATAAATAAGCACCCTGAGGTGGACCACAAAACGCGACACCTCAGTTTATTTTACAACATAGATATATACATATATGAAGTACTTAATAAGAGTAAGGATGTTCTCTTGAGGAGAAGTACACTTCTGACTGTTGTATGGAGGCTTTTCAAACTCAACTCTCCAGGAAGGTCTGTTCTAAAAAGACTATTTCCTGGACTTCTCCCAAACCATTACGTTCATAACCTAATCAATTGCCACTCTCGTTCCAATTAGATATCAGGCCTGTGTGTTGAGCTCCCCATTTTCATGAATGATTTTACTGGTTATTGGCCAATCAAAAACTGCATTTTCTTCTCTTCTTCTTTAATTTTTAAGACAGTGGGTTATCCAACATAGGTGTTAATGAAATGTATGCATTCGTGAGGAAGGACTGTATATTTGTGCTGAAGGGGTTTGCATTATTAAGTGAACCATTTCCCCATAAACTTTTTAACTGACCAAAGTTATTTTTCTTATACCATGGATCACGCTATGCGAACTGCCTCTTACCTCCCTCCCCTCAATCAACTCTGCAGTTCTTTTCTGAAAACAAACGTTAATCCAAACATGTTTTGGCTATTATGAAGCATTTTATAGTGAACATTATGTTTGTTAGCAGGGGAATGATTTATGTGACATTTTTTAAATCGCTAGGTACAGATCTTAGATAGATAGATAGATAGATAGATAGATAGATAGATAGATAATATTTTTTGTAACATTTGCATGTTTTTTTTAAAAACATAACAACAATGAAACGAGAATCATTGTTTGCTTTGGGAGAGAGGAAACACATGCTCGCTGAACTTCATCTCTTACGAACCAGCAAATAAACTTCTAACTTGGTTGACAAGAGGTAGGTAAAGGAAAGAATTTAGCCAGATGAAGCAAACATTCAAAAAGGTAAAATTGCGCAATGCCATGGAATTGTGCTAGGCTGTTTCGAGTCATCTGTGCTAGCCTCTTATGAATTGTATTTTTCCCTCGCTGTGCTATGAACCTCTGAGTACAAAGCCCTTTGCCTGTTTCCTAAGAATAGCTCTTTAAATTGGAAGGGGCCTGTTCATGCCATTTACTTTACAGTTATTTGGCATGAGGCAGAAGGTAAGTTTGAGTACCGTCAATGCTTTAGAGTTAATAAATATGGCTGAGTGTTTTTGTGATAAAAATTCTACAAATCTACAAAGAGAGGGACCTTTAGATTCTTGAGCCTTTGTTACAGGTTATCCTGCTTCTGCCCATCTGCTGGATAACCTGAGTCACATTCTTGGCTGGTTTTCTGTCCAAAAACTGTCTAGCATTTGCCTAGGACAGTGTTACTTTCTTTCCAGAAGTGCAAAGTCTCTGTTACATGTGCACTTTCGTGCATTAATTGTCCTACAGTGGATTCACGCTACCCTCAGTGACATAATTGTCCTCTTCACCTCTGTGAACAGATGTTCCTGGCCTTTGGCATCAATTGTGTGCTGCTGGATCTCTGGAACAGTACAGAAAACATGTCACTCGATATTATGATCTACACAGGCAGAATCCATTTCTACATTCAGGAAGCACTGGCCATACCTTTATCAGAATTTGAATGAATTAGTTATAAATGCAAAAATATATGTTCAAGGACGGTGGGACATGATTTTCAAACACATTGTGCCTGATTCACAAAGGTAAACTTACACGCCTGTGTAAGTTTACTCTTTTTTGGTATTCACAAACTACGATTTAATAATAACTTTATGACTGCAGCCTATGCAGTTGGAGCGTAGAACTCCGCACATGGGGACATGTATGGCCCCAAATGTGCGGTATTCTCCGCCCCGACTGCAGAGTCTCCACAGTCGTAAAGTTACTATTAAATCACATTTTTGTGAATACCAAAAAAGAGTAAATTACAGAAACATGTTGGCTTACCCAGAGCCGGCCTTTGCTAAGATAGCGCCCTGGGCGTGGGCGGAAAGAAATTTAGCCCCTTTGCTGATGGTAGTGAATTAAATGAGGCAGCAGGGGGTCCCTTTTGTGTTCACTGGTCAGTACCTAGATGAACAGGGACTGGTCCCTGAAAACAAGCCTCTCTGGACCTCCCCCAGCCCACCTAAATCACTGATAGCTTAGCTGCCTCACGCAGATGATTGTTTTGTTGATGTGTGCCAGCAAGAGTCAGAGGGCGAAGGGAGGGGAAGGGGGCTAAAGGGGTGTGAAAAACATCACCCGCCGTATGATAATGAAGGACTAAAACCCCTTTACACTGGCAAATCAGACAGAAATGAACAGGCAGGGACAAGGACAAGGCTGGAGCAAGATGAGAAGGCCGCTGTTGTTGGCATAAACCTTAATGCACACAGCTCCATGCCCATCACCCCCCCCGGCAGTAAATTTGCGCCCTGGGCCTTGGCCCAGCTTGCCCATGCTAAAGGACAGCCCTCAGTTTACCTTTGTGAACCAGGCCAACTGTCTACTGTAGTTGCGTTCACTCCCCTTTAACATGATTTTCATTGCCCGGAAGAGGTGTGGCGCAGCGGCCAGGGTGCCTGACTCCGGACCACGGGGTTCACGGTTCGATCCCCGGTGCCGGCGGCAGGTTAGCCCAGCACCATGTGACTCTGGGCAATAGCTCGCTTAATCTTCCCGAGGGCCCCCAGCGCCGGGACACCTCTCCGGAGGTAGCTGTGCGCTTTACAAATGCTGGTATTTCATTTCATTTCTGACATTGCTGCAGTCTGGTTTCTCAGGTGTGGGTGCTACAGAAGCTCACCTGCGTACACCACGCACTTCATGAAAGTACGTACTCTAACTTTGCTTTAGCCAGAGTGTTTAAGTAGTGCAAGCGGGAAGTACTGGCAAAACGTGACAGGATAAAATGCCTATGGTGTTGTGTTGGGGGAGAGATCAAAGTGAACAGCACAAGACTGATTGGAGACTGAAGAACTGCGGCCTCACTCCGCAGCATCAGTCTTAGCTTTACAGTTCAAACACTGGCGCGGTCTCTCCTACTGGGAGGGCGCTCAGCTCAGGGCTTTCTTGGATTTCGAGAGACCGAACTTGAGGCAGTATTTCAAGGGCATTTCCATACCTCCAGCTCCCTTCCAAAAAGCTCTGGGCCCCTCTTCCTTCAGAATCTTCTTGAAGCAGTCGATAAGGCCGCTGTATGTCGTCTGACCGGCGCGAGCTGCCACTTGCAGTCTTGTCTTGATGACATCAGCAGGGGTTACCAAGGAAGCAGCAGGCACACCTTTCAGGAAGAAAGAACCATTTAATTCACACGTGCTGCGGGATCTTGCAAAATAAGAGGCTGACTTTTTCAAAGCTCTGGAGAATTTCAAATAAACAATTGTTTGTCAAAGCAAAATTAAAATCAGACAATTTAAACTGTTATGAAAGACCGATATTACAGGTTTTACTTGTGCAATCCATGTGTTAAAAAAGAACATCTCTAAATATTTGATCAAGTGCGTTGTACAAGGACAGATTTATTTTCTACCCGTTCTTCCATGAATGGTCATTGGCATGTTTAAAAGTTGTCACATTAATGAAGTACATTAGAAATCACTTTTCCTAACTCTGATCCACTAGAATCCGAGCTAGGACCTTTTAAATCACTTGCAGGCTTACACAGTTTATTTACTGACTGACAATAATGTGCGCGTGCTTGTGTGCGTATAGTGAATTTACAATTGCCACCACTTGCGTGGCCTTAGATTACCCAGCCTTTAGAATGGGTAGCTTTATAGATCACAATCTTAAGGTCGTCACAGCAAAGCTCCAGAATAAATGAGCAATGAAGCTGCACAATCTTAACACGCAACTGGGAAGCTTAATACACTATGTCGGATACTGCAAGGAAGCTTGCACTGCTACCCACAACTAGCACTGTATTCCCACACCATGATTCACTTTACAGAAATGCATGCGCCATAACAGAATTTGCTTACTCACATGAAGGAGGATGGCTCGGAATCTACAGAATTTACCACCTATAGGCACTAATGCCTGAGCAAACATGGGCTGCACGAAGGGCCTCCATCTTTGTGGGGGTAGTCTGGTTAGCTAATTTTCCTGCACGCCTGACAAGATCCACCTGGCATTCCACTTGAACGACAGGCAGAAATGTCTGTGTCAAGTAGAAGGGGTCACTCCCCCCAGTGACCCCTTTCTAAAGTTTAGGAGGTGTCCACTGAGACCACCATACATAAAATACTGGTTTTAGCAGACCCCAGTATTACATTTGGTTCCAATATCTGTGAGCACAGTGATTGGTTAGTCATCTCTTGTGGGCTTAAGGAGTCTGTTCCTTTTTAAGTGCTTAATTAAATGTTCAGTATCTTGAGTATTGGATGCCAAATCTGGGAGGGAGCTGGAGGGTGCCTTTTGGTTGGTAGGAGTTATGTTACATTATTCACTGTCACATTTTGGATTTTTTAATGTGATGTGAGAGTTTCATGCTCACCATGTTCCACATTATTTTCTCCCAACACATAGGCACTCTTGGGTATAGAGACCCCACCAGAATAAGTCTATATAAAACATTCGGTTGATTTATTTCATTGGTAGGGGCATCAATAGTGATCGGCGTACTGCTTGGTATACTCCCTTCTCCTACCCCCTTTTCTTTGTTAGTTCACAATAGTGGCTCTACCACTTTAAATGTTTCCAGGGTTTTATATTGTTTATTGCTGATCCCTCCAGGGTTTATACTAAGTCTGGCATTTAAACCTCTGCTTCTCCCTCCACCATCAGCAATCATTGTGTCAGGTTGCGCGGACTCTGTCTTAGGATGAACCATTGATACTGTTGGCAGCTGCAGCTTTACTTATGAAAATTTCTGCTATTTCTTGTTGGAACAGTAATCTCATCATCACTCGTAGGACTAACAAGTTTGAAGATTGCATGGCAGGGGGAAATACCCATGTTCAAGCAATATTTGCATATTGTGGATAATGCTCGTGTTTCAGATGAAGTCCGCAAATTCATAGCAAAAATACAAACTGAAAACCATATTGATTAATCATTTTATCAATTATTTTTTGTCAAAAAAAACTTCAAGTATCAATATCGATCTAGAATCAAAGAGGGCTCTTCTTCCAACTGCTAGGTGCACTGCGCCACTTGAACATCAGGAACTGCTCGTCCCCCATAGCTTCAGACCCAAGAACAATGCCTCTTGGCAAACCTTTACACCCCTCAGTGAAAGCGACATCTACAACACTCTTCTTGTGATCAAACCATCCAGCCACTTCAACGACCCTCTACCGCCTCCCATATTCAAAGAAATAAAGGCGGCCATCATCCCCATTTGGGCAAAGATTGTTAATGCTTCACTATTTCAAGGCACGATACCCGGCTGTCTAAAAAAAGCGCAAGTATCTCCCATTCTAGAAAAACCTAACGCCGATAGTTCTGATCTGAACAACTTCCGTCCTATTTCCAACATCCCCACGCTGGAGAAACTTGTAGAAAAGTGTGTGCAATCTCAACTCTGTTCTCACATTGAGAAATTCCAATTGTTGGATCAACATCAATCGGGCTTTCGGAGAGGCCATAGCACAGAATCTGCACTCACGCACATCATGGACGACATTTTAATGTTGCTAGACCAAAATGAATCCTGCCTCCTGAATCTCCTTGACCTATCTTCTGCCTTCGACAACGTTAACCACAGCAAACTACTATCCACGCTAGAACACAGGATGGGACTATCAGGTTCGGTATTGCAATGGTTCACTTCCTTCCTCCACAACCAATCTCAAAGAGTCAAAGTGAATCAATCCCTATCTCAGCCATCTGCAGTATCTATGGAGGTTCCACAAGGGTCCGCCCTTTCACCCATTCTATTCAATTTGTTCTTGGAACCATTAGCTAATGCCCTGAACGCCGTGCACATTCTTTTTCATATGTATGCGGATGACACTCAACTTTATCTGAAAGTCTCCTCCCCGGAAGACCTCATCTCACTCAATTCCATGCTGATGAACACTCAAAACTAGCTCACTGAAAATTACCTCATGCTCAACAAGTCCAAAGGAGAATTCCTTCTCGTCGCTCCCCCTAACCACGTCCCCATGATTGACCTCTGGATGCAACATCTTTCAGCCTTCAATTGCTCCCCCCACATTGTCGAGTCTGCTAAATCTCTAGGAATCACTCTAGACAGGCACCTGAACATGCAGAAGCATATCAGCAATGCTACCCAGGGAGCTAAACACCATATGAGGTTACTAAGAAATCTGAAACCATTCCTTCCACAGGAAGATTTCAAATGGGCGGTTCAAGCTCTAGTATTGCCAAGGTTAGACTACGATAGTTCCACGCTCTGTGGTCTTCCCAAACAAAACTTGGCCCCACTTAGGGCTTCCATTAATGCCGCAGCCAGATTGATTACTGGTGCAAAAAGAAATGATCACATATCACCAGCCTTAAAATCCTTAAACTGGCTACCTTTCGAAGCTAGATTCAACTAAAGATCGCTTGCATGATTCACAAAGCCCTGCACTTCAAGACCCCCACTATCTGGCTCACAAATTAGAATTATCAGGGGGTGGCCGTCCGTCTCAAAAGTGCAAAATCACTGCTCCTGAAACCACAGTTTTTCAACAAAAAGAGAACAAGGAACAGAGCTTTCTCTGGCATGGCCCCTAAGATTTGGAACTCTCTACCACCGGAAGTCCGTTGAATCCCATCCACCGCTTCTTTAAAAAAAGAAGTGAAAAAAATCCTTATGCTGAAGTCGCTGCCCTAAGGAACTTGGCTCTGCTGCTTTAATACTGCCCTCTTCTCTGAAGCTCTGTCTATTACATGGTGGTAGTACTGGGATTAAGTTTATTTATGGAATGTTCTTCCCCCATTCCTGATTGTTATCTATTTACATGTGTGTAATCCGGTGATGAACAGTGTTGGCAGACTATGATCATACTGGTATTGGTTATAGTGCCCGCTCCTCTCCTATTACGGGATCTGTCTGACATTGATTGTTTAAGCGCTCTGAATCGCGCTGATGTTATACTCGCGTCTTGAACCTATTTGTAACGATTGCTCTTGTCCCACTTTTGTATCCTACCTACCCTAACTGTGAAGCGCTCTGATACCCACCAGGGTCATGTTCGCGCTATACAAAAGAATATGGCACATTACAATGCGATGTAATACATCGCGTGCCATTACAACGCGGTCATTACAACGACCGCGTTGTTAGTACGCGATGTATTACATCGTAAGTCTTTACAACGACTTCCAGTAGGGGGAGCGCTGGACTTAGGAATAGTATTATTTACTATTCCTACTCCAGTTTGCGCAACAGTAGGGAAGGTGTTGGAATTCATTTCCAATACCTGAGCGCCCCCTACTGGAAGTCGTTGTAATGACTTGCGATGTCATTACATCGCGTACTAACAACGCGGTCGTTGTAACGACTGCGATGTAATAGCACGCGATGTAATGACAGCGTTGTAAACGCTGTTTCCCCTATACAAAACTTTATAAATAAAAAAATAAATAAAAAATAAAGACATTGATCCCAGATGCATGAACTAATGGCACGAACAATTGCCAGAAGCATTCCCAGCAAAACCATACGGCGATGTGCAAGAAACCTGTTCCAGCAGTGGAACTGGATTGACCCTATCTTAAACAATTCTAGGATGGGGGCAGGATTGTAGGAGTGAATGTGGGCTAAAAGTGTTGGTAAAGAGGAAAAAACAGGGCAAACACAATGGTTGTTCAAAAGCTGTTTATACTTATTACTTTCTAACATACAGAATTTTATGGCTAAGCCACTATGGGTCATATGGTTCAATGTCAAGGGTTTCAATGCATGTGCCAAACAATGTAAAATTGAGAAGGTTAGGCACTATAAACCTGATATTGTCTTCAAGAAACCAGGGTGCTTAAAAAAACCTAATATACACCTACGATTGGGAGCCAGATCATTTTATACCACCCAAGAAAATACGTCACTAAAAGGGGCCACTTTTTACTATTCAATACATCTCTCAAGAGCATATGGAATATTTCTGATCCCCATGGTCGCTGGATTATTATGACTGTTAACATGGGCAGCTGTGACATACACACCTGCTCTATATATGGCCTAAATGATAATACACCATAATATTTTTCACAGGTACAAGAAAACCTGGTTGTAAGTACGGGCTATTTTATTGTGGCAGGTGACTTCAATTGTATGAGTTCCACACAGATTGACACTACTAATGCTAACTGGCAGACTTGTATGTCTTGAGTTAGGGACACTATGGGGTCGATTCCGATGTCGGCCGGAAGCGCACCTAACAGTATTCGTCCGGAAAAAATACCAGCCGAACGCGTGTTTTCCGACCGACTCGAACACTCTACCGAACGAACAAGTACGATGCACATAACAGCCCAGATTCCGAGCGAGCCGTACTTACCCATTCTAGCTCCTGTTCCCTACCGAGCCGGATCCGGAAACGCCGAATCGAGTCGCACGGAACCAAATACACTGCACCTTCCGGCCGGACTAGTACGATGCGTCTTCCGTACGCGCCGAACTCGTCGCTACGTCCGGCACGTATGAGCATCTGCACATAAGCTCCGATTCGTGCCACAAGACGATCCACGGCGACGAGACGAACAAGCCAGCGACGAGTACGAGTCGAAGCCACGAGAAACCCGAACGAGACGACCCAACCATGAATCCCATCGCGCAGGTCCTACCAATACTCTACATCTATTACCGGGACCGGCACGGACGCGTACGGCGCAGACGGTAAGTCAAACACCCACAACACAAACAAACGACACGTACCCGAAATATGTCACACACACATAGGGATGCACAAATGACGTACACAAGCAACAGCAGAACCATAGGGGTGGGATGGCCAACACCAATGCCTTACACACCCATAGGGGGATGGAGGCCTGCCACTACTACCATCCCCACCCATAGGGGGCTGGATGCCTACCACTAACACCACCCCTACTCAGTGTGGGCTGGATGCCTGCCACTACTGCCATCCCCACTCATGGGGGGCTGGATGCCTACCACTACTACCATCCCCACTCATGGGGGGCTGGATGCCTACCACCACTACCATCCCCACTCATGGGGGCTGGATGCCTACCACAACTACCATCCCCACTCATGGGGGGCTGGATGCCTACCACTCCTACCATCCCCACTCATGGGGGGCTGGATGCCTACCACCACTACCATCCCCACTCATGGGGGGCTGGATGCCTACCACTACTACCATCCCCACTCATGGGGGGCTGGATGCCTACCACTACTACCATCCCCACTCATGGGGGGCTGGATGCTTACCACCACTACCATCCCCACTCATGGGGGGCTGGATGCCTACCACTACTACCATCCCCACTCATGGGGGTTGGATGCCTACCACTACTACCATCCCCACCCATAGGGGGATGGATGCCTACCACTAACACCACCCCTACTCAGGGTGGGCTGGATGCCTGCCACTACTGCCATCCCCACCCATAGGGGGATGGATGCCTACCACTAACACCACCCCTACTCAGGGTGGGCTGGATGCCTGCCACTACTGCCATCCCCACCCATAGGGGGATGGATGCCTACCACTACTACCATCCCCACTCATGGGGGGCTGGATGCCTACCACCACTACCATCCTCACTCATGGGGGGCTGGATGCCTACCACTACTACCATCCCCACTCATGGGGGCTGGATGCCTACCACTACTACCATCCCCACTCATGGGGGGCTGGATGCCTACCACCACTACCATCCCCACTCATGGGGGCTGGATGCCTACCACTACTACCATCCCCACCCATAGGGGGATGGATGCCTACCACTAACACCACCCCTACTCAGGGTGGGCTGGATGGCTGGCACTACTACCATCCCTACTCATGGGGGGCTGGATGCCTACCACTACTACCATCCCCACTCATGGGGGGATGGATACCTACCACTGCTACCATCCCCACTCATGGGGGGCTGGATGCCTGCCACTACAACCACCCCTACTCATAGGACGGGTAATGCATGACACAACTAGCATACTCCCACATAAGGACTGTCTGTAAATTACATCCCACCCCCAACACCATGACAAGCGTGTGTGGTCTGTGTCAAATGCATACAACACTGAACATGACATTGAACATACAATGTGACCCCCTAACACATGTGTCACACATAATTGTGCGTGTGGCCTACACAATGCAAGCAGACCATGACCACTGTGGCAATGTGGCCCAAAGCCACATCACCACAGTGCCCAAAAGGTAAGTGTGTGCTCCATAGCTGAAGCACATATTGAACAGTGTGGCAATGGGGCCCAAAGCCCCATCACCACAGTGACCAAAAGGTAAGTGTGTGCTCCATAGCTGAAGCACATTTTGAACAGTGTGGCAATGGGGCCCAAAGCCCCATCACCACAGTGCCCAAAAGGTAAGTGTGTGCTCCATAGCTGAAGCACATTTTGAACAGTGTGGCAATGGGGCCCAAAGCCCCATCACCACAGTGCCCAAAAGGTAAGTGTGTGCTCCATAGCTGAAGCACATTTTGAACAGTGTGGCAATGGGGCCCAAAGCTCCATCACCACAGTGCCCAAAAGGTAAGTGTGTGCTCCATAGCTGAAGCACATTTTGAACAGTGTGGCAATGGGGCCCAAAGCCCCATCACCACAGTGCCCAAAGGTAAGTGTGTGCTCCATAGCTGAAGCACATTTTGAACAGTGTGGCAATGGGGCCCAAAGCCCCATCACCACAGTGCCCAAAAGGTAAGTGTGTGCTCCATAGCTGAAGCACATTTTGAACAGTGTGGCAATGGGGCCCAAAGCCCCATCACCACAGTGCCCAAAAGGTAAGTGTAGTCCTGGTAAAAGCTGCAAAAACAAAACTGCAGGGATTATTCCTGGCCACACAACACCAAACACTACAGTGGCATTGTAGTGCTTGTGTCCCATAGCAACATAGATTGTGTGAGGCAAGCAGTGCAGTGCCAATGACACATCGTTCTGGCCATGTGCACACAAACATCAGCCATGGGGGCCCACATTGTCTACATTCACAAATGACACAATGACAGAAGTGAGCATCATAATGCAGTCCCACATATCTGCACCAATGGACACACACATGTAGATATCCTGTGGAGACTGTAGATGTCAGCTGAACAAATACCATACCATGACAGCAATGGGACATACTAACCATGATCAATGTGCTGACTGATGACCTGGCAGTCCCAGGGCCAGCAGGGGAAAGCCAACAAACCACATACAGCCAATGGCAAACTAAAGATATGCCAATGCAGTGGTGCAAATGCACAAACAGGCAGACTCACACTGCATATCAAATACAACAGGTGAGGGGGTTGTGTGCCAGTGTCCCCAGGCAAACACACAACACATGAGGAGGCCAGATTCACTAATACACAGATGTCAACACAGTCACATACAGAAGTAACTCATGGATTGGATTCCCCTATGTGGGCAAACAGGCATTGTGAGATGAGAGGGAGCCCAAATTACACATGTCACACAAGCTTGTAGGAACAGCAACAAACACAGCAAGAGACAGAACCACCACAGGGACCCCACATTGTGGTGACACTAGCCTGCATGACAATCACACTGTGATGACAAAGGTAGATGTCATCCACACTGTGAACCACAGCCATGTGTCCTGAGCAACAAACTACCATCACACCTATACAAGCACAAAGCACTCAGCAAGGCCTGCCAACCAAGGACAATATGGAGGTAGTGCCCCAGCCGTTCAACAACTCACATTTGCACACACTCAACGCCACACACCTTGATCTCCACCAATGTGCAGCAGTGAAGCTCACATGGACTGCTGACATTGCACATGCACCCATGACAATCCCAGGGGTGGTGGGGGGAAATAAGGTGCAGAAACCCATCACACATGGCCAGTCAACAAGACTTGTGAATGTCTGACACATTGCACAGTATGCCGTACATGGGCATGACGTGAAATCCACCCCAAACATTGGGACCCTGGCCATAGTCACACACCAATGAAGAAGCCAAGCTGACCCACAAAGGACACACATAGACAACTTCCAACATTGCAGCTCTGACCCTGAGGAGTGGCAGCAGTCACACACACAACGTGTCACAATCACTGAAAGCATACACAAACAGAAAATCACATTACTTGTGTAACCAACAAGTGCCAAGAGGAATCCTGACTGTGTCCCATCTGCGTTTGCCCACATCCCCAGCCCTGACAACAAAGACAACTAGGGATGACAACCTCATGAACATTAGTTTGCCATGCACCCACATCCCGGAGAAACCAGGTCCAAGATGCTGGATGAACACAGAACAACTCAGCAAGCATCACAAACAGGATCATCCGTAGGGACACAGCCTGTGTAGGAAAAGGAGAAGGGAACACGCACAGACATGCCTACACAACACACAACACGGGCACAGCCTATATCACGGAATCACGCACTGCCATGAGGGCACTCCACTCCTGTGGAAGGACAGCTGTGCCAAACCTTGTCTGTGCACGACTCAAACATGTCAGCAGAACACTCGGTCACTGAGTCAACAACTACAACACACCGGAGGCTCTGCTCATATCAGCCTGGGCACGGGAGTGTCACGTCAGTCATCTGCATACACCCAGGACACGTGTCAAGCAACTTGCACTGTGTACACAGATGAGTCCTCCAAATTTGATGTGCTAAACTGCATGTCCATTGGAGACGGGCACACAGTCAGGGTACTAGGAACATTGGAAAGTGGTAAGCCCACCAGATGTGCATCAGTGTAGGACAAAGATGGTAATCTACAAATGCTAAACGTACATCCCTGTGTCAAATGCTGAACATTACACCCTCAGACTGCAGCAAAGGATGCTATAGATCCAGACTAGATTAGGACACATATCCCATGGACCACATGGAGCCCATCACAGCAAAACTTCATTTACCTGATCTGAACACTATTACAACAGCAAATGCATGATTCCACACATCTACATCATGTACCTCCAAAGATTAACCACAAGTAAACAAAAAGAGGCTTTATTCAGCAAGTGTGCAACTCAAATCACAAGTCCAAAATAAACTAAGGCCAATGGCCAGTCCAAATATACAGTCCCAACAGGGTGATGTGTGACAACTTGTCAACAATTGCTTGCCTGCACAGGTACGGACAGGGGACATCCCCCTTGGAGGGGCATACGAGGGGCAGGCCAGGCACCGCAGGGACAGGATCAGGGGATGCCAGAAGGAGGCAGTGAAGGGGAGGTGGGTGCAGGAGTGTCACCGGCAACTGCAGTGGAGGTGTCTGACTCAGTGGGGGCTGGCACCACCGCAGGGCTCAAGTCAGATGGTGTTGGTGCTGCGACCACTGCAGTGGGCTGGTCAGATGGAGTGGACTAGGTCCCCAATGCAGTGCCCGAGTCAGACGGTTGTGGACTCCACCGCAGTGCATGACTCCAAGGTAGTGGAAGGGGGGCAGAAGAGCTGGGCAGGACAGAGGGGGGACACGATCTCCACACCAGTGGCACAAACAGGCAGAGTGTCTGGTTTTGGGGTGGAAGAGCAAGTGGCAGGGGGGGAGGGCCTAAGCAGTTTGGGGATGCGGTATCGGTGTGTGGGGGAACCTGGGGCAGGGTGTGGCGGTGGAACCTGTGGAGTGGTGGCATGGGGGATGGAGGTGAGAGACTGGGTGGTTGACTTGCAGGGCGGTGGCGGGGTCTTGCTCTTCCAGGACCGGGGGGACTTGCGGGTGGGGGCTCACTCTGCCTGCACCTGGGGGAGGGTGTCCGGGGGCGAGGGGCACTCCCCTCTGTGTGGGTGGACTTCCTCTTCCCCCGGTATGCTGGATCAGCAGGATTGGAGGGGAAGAGGCCGAGGTCACACAGGAAGATCTGCTGTGTAGGTGTGTTAGCAGGCGAGGCAAGGGAAGGGGTCTTGGAGGGAGAGGATTTGGAGGACTGCGGAGTTAATGTGGATGCCTGTGTGTGTGTGTGTTCCCCGTCCCCTGTGTCTGTGGTATCAGTCCCTTGAGGATGCGTGTGTGCACGTCTTGCCTTTCTCTTGGGTGTGTCTGTGCTGCTCGTGTCTGTGTGTTTGGGTGACTGTGCAGGTGTGCATGTGCTTTGGACAGGTAGGGGGCAGGAAGTATGGATGGGGCAGAGGTGGGAGGGGTGAGGGACTGTTGGAGGAGGGACACTGCTGCCGTCAGGGAGGAGTCCATGGACCTATTGCTCCTCTGTAGGGCAGACATACCCGTCGAGATGCCCTCCATGAACGACACCAGCTGTGTCAACAGAGTGGTGTGTGCATGGAGGACACTCAGCATTGCTGTCTGCCCTACATGGAGCTGCCGAAGGAGGTACACAGACTCCTCACTCAGGGCAGCAGGGGACACAGGGGCAGGGGCTGCGGTGCCTGGCACGAAGGAGACACGCTCAGGAATGGGAGCCAATGGGAGGGCGGTGGTGGTGGTGGCGGGGCCAGACAGACTAGCTGGCCTTTGGTGGCTGCTGAGACCCGCCTCCACAAGGGAGTCATCCTCCGAGCTGCTGTGGTCCTCAGCTGAGGTGGATGGTGCTGAGGACTCCTCGGTGTGGCTCCCCTCGCCGTCCATGCCACTGGGTCCCTCTGACCACTCGTCCGATGCTGACCCAGTCTGGCTCCGCTGCTCCTCCTGGTTCGTGGAGCTGTCCCCTCCTGTGGCCGTGGATGTATCTGCAAACAATTAGGGAAACAGACAAACATCAGTCACCTGCACTGACCGCACACACCACAGTAAGTACAGCACAATACAGAGCAAGCCCTGGCATCCTTAGTTGAACATTGCCTAAAGTCCTCACACAGATTCGGGGAAGCCAATTGTCAGTCTGATGGTCAACCATGGGACTCACACCCCTCCTGCCCTTGCACCCATCTGTCTGGTGCCTGTCTGATGGTAAGACCCCAGTGTGGACACATGCACCACCTACACAGTTGTTGGACATTGCAGGGAACACGGTGAAGTATGTGAACATGACACAGCACATCTCTTGCCACTGAGTCAGTGCAGGTGTCCAGATAAAGGGATGGCCAGAGTCTAAATAGAAATGCATGTGATGCATACCAGCACCAGACACCATGATGCACCCATGTCCGGATAGTCAATGCCACAATGGGGTGCATGTTGCACATGTCACTCCCCTGCAGGATCAGTCTCAGGAAGTTGAATGCCATGACACAGGAATGCGTGCAAAGTCATACATTACTGTCTCAAGTCACATGGCCATGGCAGCCAGCCAACAACAGTCTGCATTGTGTCACAATCCGAGGGCATGGGGAATGCAAGTTATGTGACTGACAAGTGCACATGTCCATCCCCCAAATACCACATCATCTGTACTACTATTTGTCCACGTCATACCAACTGGACATATGGGGGACATGAAACACAACTCTCTGAACATGAGCACCTCACAGTGTGCTGTGAATGGCCATACAGCTGCCTGAAAGTCACAGTTGCAAACTCCTGTGTGCACAGTCAAGTGATCAGACACCTATAAGTCACAGAAGTATCATCTATCATGGTCACATCTCAGATGGCATGCTGAGCCCTAACCGATAAACATACCAGTAGTCCTGACAACGAAGACACAGCACAATGAGACAGAGGCAGACACCTGAGGGTACATTACAGTGATCACAACATGCCAGATGATACACGGGAGTGGGAGTACAGAGTGCATTGCATGCCCTGGAGTAGGCATTACTGTCCAGCTCCACCTGTAAGAGGGATGAGTCCTGGACAGTAGGCAGGTGGCTAAGCATGTGTGATACACTGGATACACATACTCCTGAGGCCCAAACATTGTTCCCACCAGCAGCATGGGTGTGTGCCAAATTCCCCAGGGACATGTGGTGAGTCAGAGCAGCAAGCGGACCACATATCAAAGTTACACCCAGATTACATGTCAGAACTTAGGCATTGTGTAAGCAATTGACCCACCCATGAATCGCACAACATAGTCACGGGAACAAATGCTGTCCCCCAGCTTGAGCAAAGCTAAATGCAATGACACAGTCCCCAAATGACACAATTTCCTGACTATAAGGGCCACACATATGCGTATCAGAGGAGAAGTGGGCATGTCACAAATGAGGGACATGGGTCCTGGACCACATGACTGATGTACTGTGGAAGTTTAACCAGGCCAGAGGAGGGCACATAGCATGTCAGACAAAGTGCACAGTGCAGTCATGGACTCACCCCCTCCTTGCTGCTGTCTGTCCTTCAGCTGCCCATCCAGGTCAGGGAAGACCACCGCCAGGATCCGGAGCATGTGGGGGGTCAGGGTCCGGTGTCCGCCCCTCCTGCGAGGAGGCGACAGCTTCAGCTGGACCCTTGCGATCCTCCGGGTCCAGCCACGAAGGTCCTGCCACCTCTTCTGGCAGTTGCGGATCCTGCGCCTGTAGACCCCCACGGATCTTACTTCCCGGGCGATGGTCAGCCAGATTTCCTGCTTCTGGTGGGCATCAACCTGTGAGGATGACAAAGTGAAAAGGCAATTACTACACATGCAACATATACGTGCATCACACAGTTGGATATACATGTCTCAATCACAGGGGCATATGATGTACACAGGCAGTGCAACAATGGCTATGAACAGTTTGCCAGCAGTCACTACATGGTATCATTGCATGGGAAGTAAACCTAGTTGGAATGCACTGTTACTGCACTCTACCAGTTCAGTGCATGTAACTACACACTTTGGGGTGTGACAACTACTCAGTGGGCATGCTAGCCAGTGGTGTGCACACTGAAAGCCCTGCTAGTCAGACAACATGCACAATTAGTGAGGCAGTGGACAGCACACTCACCTGCTCCCCTGGTTTCCCATACAGCTTGCTGTACTGTGGAAGGAGGCTGTCCAGCAGGGCCTGGTTCTCCTCAAGGCTGAAGGCTGGGGCTCTCTCCACAGTACGTGCCATTGCAGGAGCCAGAGGATGCATAAACAGCAGCAGTGTTGGTGGCAGATGTCGTCCTGGAGCATGTAGTGCAGGCAAGTGAGCTCTCAGGGGAACAGCCAGCATTATATGTGTGCTGCAGAGGCAGATACTGTCCCATGTGTCCAAAGTGATAGGTCCAAGTCGTTTGCATCTTCTGAATCTGACCAATCCATGGAATAGCAGCACTAATACACGCCCACAGCATCCTTCAAATCTTCAACTTCATGACACCCATGATTTTGCAACATTGTTGTGGCTGGCCAACTGAATTCACTGCATCAGACTCGTTGGAGCTTCGAAAACACGTCCGTTGCCATGCCAGGCCCCAGCCAATATGTGCGCACCGTTCGGTCCACTGCTGTACAACGCGTATTTCGGGATACAACGCGTACCCGCTCACATACAATGCAATGGGCCGGCCGGGCACACCGATCGGTCCATTGCTGTACAATGCGTACCCGGGATACAACGCGTACCCGCTCACATACAATGCAATGGGCCGTGCGGGCACACCGATCGGTCCATTGCTGTACAACGCGTACCCGGGATACAACGCGTACCCGCTCACATACAATGCAATGGGCCGGCCGGGCACACCGATCGGTCCATTGCTGTTCAACGCGTACCCGGGATACAACACGTACCCGCTCACATACAATGCAATGGGCCGGCCGGGCACACCGATCGGTCCATTGCTGTTCAACGCGTACTCGGGATACAACGCGTACCCGCTCACATACAATGCAATGGGCCGGCCGGGCACACCGATCGGTCCATTGCTGTACAACGCGTACCCGGGATACAACGCGTACCCGCTCACATACAATGCAATGGGCCGGCCGGGCACACCGATCGGTCCATTGCTGTTCAACGCGTCCCTGGACAGGTCACACGCATATGTCACCATGCTGGTCACTGGTGAACCTATGTCAGCCACATACACTTTCCAGGGACTCAGGGACACACCTACAACACCACACCCAGTCCACACTGTATCTAAGGCATGTGTGGCAGCATAACCTTATCTGTGTATGGGGGTGAACATGTGGTTTTTGGGGTGGCATTTGGGGGCAGACACACCCAGGCTGTGCACGTGTTCATGGGGACAGGGTCCTTTGTGTGTTGTGCACCTGACCACTGTGGTGTGCAACTTTTCATTTATGAGCATGTGTCATGGTCACATTTCCAGGTTGTGTATGTGTATGACATGTCACATACCCCCAGGCTCACATGTGGGAAGGCATGTACGTCACAGGGTGGCCCATTGCCACAATAGTGATGTCCCTCCGCAGTCTGTGTGCATGTTGTGTATCACATGTCTCTGACTCCATGTGCACAATGGGAGACAGTCTCCACATCCATGTGGTTTGTGCATGAACTTTGATGTTGTGTGTGTGTGTGTCACAGACGTCCATGTCTGTCCTGCAGAGGCTACAGGGGCCACTACCTGTGGGTGTCATGTTAGTTTTTCTGACGTGTACATGATACACAATGTCATGCCAGTGTCCATGTGGCAAGACAGGGTCCCTGGGAATCTACCTGTCAATGAGCTGTGATGCCTGTGGAGCATCTGTCCAGACATGTCACTGTGGTATGTGTGTGGAACGTGAGAGCAGTAAATGGGTACTGTGACACAGCCTAATGGTTTCCCATAGCACACCCTGGAACCTGTTGTCAACACTTGTTGAACAGAGATGTTAGATGATGTCCATGTAGGTGCCATATATGTCCAAACAGAATGACACACACATCAAGTACTTGTGTTTGTTAATGATGTATCATGTGAAATTGAGTATGGTGAACGGCACATAGTTGGGGTGACTAACAATCTTGCTTTCTTCACCTATGCACTGCAGGGCTCCTGCTGTCCATCGACCATTCCCAGACCTGGCAACGATGGTGGAACGTGACAGCATCCGACGGTACCGCTTCACCAGGCAGCTGATTGAGGATTTGGCAGTGCGGTTGGACCCACATTTGCAGCCTGGCCGTCCGTATCCTACAGCGCTGACCCCCAAGGTGAAGGTGATGGCAGCCCTACACTTCTTTGCCACCGGTACCTTTCAACACACTGTGGCGACTGCCGGTGGGATGTCACAGACTATGTTCAGCCGTGTGCTACGCAATGTTTTGGGGGCAATGTTGATATACCTGAACCAGTACATCTATTTCCCAACACGTCAATGACTCACTGACGTCAAGAGTGACTTCTATGCCCTGGGGAGGATGCCACATGTAATTGGCTCCATTGATGGGACACATGTGGCTTTGATACCACCACAGGCACATGAGCAGGCATACCGGAACCGTAAACATTACCATTCGATCAATGCTCTGGTGGTATGTCTTGCAGATATGACCATCACACATGTGTGTGCCCGTTTCCCCGGTTCGGCACACGATGCCTACGTGATGAGGAGTAGTCGCATCCCGAGGATGATGTCACAGATGCCGAACCAGCGTGCCTGGCTTGTTGGTGTGTACTGACTTTGTACCATTGTGTGTGTTCTGCTATGTTGTTTTCCACCCTCTTTTCCAACTCAGCTAATGTGCAATTGTCTGTATGTAGGTGACTCTGGATACCCCAACATGCCATGGTTGCTGACACCCCTCAGGAACCCTGTGACACCAGCCCAGATGCGCTACAATGAGGCACATGGTCGGACGAGGAGGGTGATTGAGCGGACCTTTGGTCTCCTGAAGAGCCACTTCCGCTGCCTGGACAAGACAGGAGGGGCCCTCCCATATGCCCCAGCAAAGGTGTGCAAGATTGTCATCGTCTGCTGCATGCTACACAACCTGGCAGTGCGGAAGGAGTTGCCTCTCATCCTGGATGACGATGACCAACGTCCGCCACCTGTGGAAGATCCTGGCCTGGGTCACGATGCCAGTGAAGATGATGATGATGGTGATGTCCGCACACAGCTCATCACCAACTTCTTCAGCTGAATGTGAGACTCCAGAGGGTTGTAATGTCAATGATTTGAGTTTGCATGATATGTGTGTGTGGTGCTCTGTTGCTGTTTGAGTGTGGCCATGTGCTACTTGACTGGATGCGTGCAGCGATGTGTCCTTGCAGGTGGTCTGTACTGCCCAACAGTGTTGACATGCTAACTTGGTTTTGTGTAGTTATCTCGTGACATGTATTAGACATGAGTATTGCCGTTCTGTGCTGTTCTTCAGTGGTTTTGACTGTGTGTCATGTCTGTCCTTCACAGGGTGCTGCCGGAGTTGTTTGATCAACTTGGATCCCACGAATCCATGAATCAACTTGCAAGGTGGAAGCAGTCGTTTCCCTACAGGTGATGTGCCACACACCCCGGGACTTTCTATCTTCTGCACTTTTTGACTTTGTGGCCACAGCCAGGTTGGATTAGCTAGCATTTGTAGTGGAAACAACATGTTGCAAATGTGTAATAAACCTGTGCTTCACTTTGGGATGTGCGTTGTCTGTGGTCACACATCTGACTGACATTTGCTTACTGCACCTGTAGTCTAGTTGACAGACTGTGAATAGGTGGCGTGTCTGTGAATTCCACTGTATTTAGTTGCAACATCAGTATAGGTGATGAGTCTGATGGCCCTGGTGTGTATGTGTTGTGTGGCCCTAGTGGTGTGTCTCCCTCATATGTGTCACGTCGCCATGACTGACATGACGGTGTTGGACTTGCTGTAGCAGTTAGCATGCACAGTGTCATTTTTCTGATCACCATCTCCATGACAGAGAGCACGTTGGAATCACAACAGAGGCAGATATGGTGTATTGGTGAGTTTATTTACATACAGGTGTGAGAATGGTGCACAGGATGGTGGGTGCTGTACATAGAAATTGGAATCCAAAGTTCCCATGTGATTTGGAAGTCTTGGTAGCTGAAATGTCCAGAGTAAAGTCCACAGTCATCTGATGAATTTGGCCAACTAGAGCTCCCCATGTCATGTGGGAGAGTTGGGTTGGCTTCGACAGGGCGTGCAGTTTGCACACAGGTGTTGGCTTCCTGGGGGATGTAGATGGCCATCGGCCTCTCAGTTTGGCCTCCTCGGACGGCCCCTCCTCTTGGGGGGGGACCCTTAGGTACAGGCTGCGGCGGTGCAGGGGACTCTCTGCCAGAGTCCTCCTCCCTCCCTGTGGCATTTTCAGTTGTTTCAGAAGCAGATGTTGTGGGCACACAGGGAGGTGTGGCCATGTTGGTGCTGATCTGGCGGAGGCATGTCAATATGTCCCTCTGCACCGCTGTCAGTTCTTCCAATGTGTCCCACTTGGACTCCATGCCAGACATGTGCGTCTCCACACGGGACATGTGTGTCTCCACACGGGACATGTGGGAGTCCAAGCGGGCATGATGGGCAGCCTGCTGCTGTTGAATGTCCTTGAGGATCCCCACTACCTGGCTGACCTCTCCGGTGCTAGTCTGGTACGCATCCGCGATGCGTGCCAGTTGTGGGTCATCATGCAGTCCAGACCCCTCTGCAAAGAGCGACCTATGTCTACCACCCCTCCCACCACCCCTGGCGACACGTGCAGGACCTGCGGTGGCACACACAGGTGACCGTGGGCCCACTTGGGTGTTGTTCCTGGGCTCGTTGTCACCAGCTCCAGTTTGGGTCTGGGTCCCTGCGCTGTTGTCATCTGTGGTCCTTGGTCTGTCCGTGTTGGCAGGGGTGGCCTGTGTGTTGGCAGTTGTTGGAGGGGTGGGTGCAGGGGGTACAGATGTTGGTCCTGCTGGTGCTGCATGATGACTCACACCGGAGGGTCCAGCTGGTTCTTAGCCATCCGAGGAGTGCAGAGGCTGATCCACACCAGTAAGCTCAGTGTTCCCCGGAGCCTGGGACAGGGACTCCTCCTCGTCTGCTGCTGTGTCCCCAGCATCACCTGTTTTGGGGAGAGACACAGATTGTATGCTATGTTTCTACTGGCATCAATTGTTCAAACACCTGACAGTTGTGACTGTACCTCTGGATGTGGGCCTGGACATTGCATTCTCCTAAATTGTGACAGTCAGAGAGTGATATTGGTGTAGCACATTGTCCTGCCAACCTGTGGCATGTCAATGTGAATGTTGAGGTGTGTGCATGACCAGCATTGGTGGTATTTGCTTGCCATCCGAGCCTCCTTCTCCCCCAGCCCAGTTATCCCACCATGAAGCGTGCTTCCATTGCAGGGAGTGCAAGTTGTCTTTCAGGATGTCAGTCAGTGGTGTTCTGCTGTTGGTTGTTGCACAGTTCCCAGCAGGGCCTTGTGCTCCCCCAGCAGTACCCAGTGTCAGCCATCTTGTGAGTCCTTTTCCACTCCCTGTGATGTGAGCATGGTTCAGGGTGGTGTTGATGGGCCAATTGTGAGGCTGACCTACATCTGTGACTACCACTCCCATCATGCTATTGATTACACCCCCCTTCCCAGCATGCCCATACTTCCTTCCTTTTGAGTGGACTTCACTGTGTGTGAGTGTGACATCAATGGCAAGATGGCTGGCAGTGTGGTCCTGTTGTTTGTTGGTGCCCAGTTCCCAGCAGGGCCTTGTGCTCCCCACAGCTGTGGCCCGTGTCAGACATCTTTGAAGTGGCTTTTGACTCCCTGTGAGGTGTGCATGCTTCAGTGCTAACTTGCTGGGCCATGTGGGTGTGAGATGTTGATCTGTGACTACCACTCCCATCATGCTATTGATTACACCCCCCTTCCCAGCATGCCCATACTTCCTTCCTTTTGAGTGGACTTCACTGTGTGTGAGTGTGACAGCAATGGCAAGATGGCTGGCAGTGTGGTCCTGTTGTTTGTTGGTGCCCAGTTCCCAGCAGGGCCTTGTGCTCCCCACAGCTGTGGCCCGTGTCAGACATCTTTGAAGTGGCTTTTGACTCCCTGTGAGGTGTGCATGCTTCAGTGCTAACTTGCTGGGCCATGTGGGTGTGAGATGTTGATCTGTGACTACCACTCCCATCATGCTATTGCCTCCACCCCCCTTCCCAGCATGCCCATCCTTCCTTCCTTTTGACTCTGCTTCCCTGTGGGGTGTGGTGCCTGTGCTGACAGGATGGCTGGGAGTGTTGTCCTGGCAGTTGTTTGGCTACAAGTCCCAAGAGTGTCCCTGTGCTTCACACAGCATAACCCAGGGTGGTGGTTCTTTGTGGGATCTTCAGTTAGGATGTGAGGCATTGCATTCTCCCAGGTGGGTTATGTGGCGTTAGTGTTGAAGGGGTGTGTGAGTGGAGGTGCTTGTAACTATGGTCAGTGCTGTGAGTCCTCCTTCCCACCCAGCCAGATATCCCACCATGGTACGTGCTTCCATTGCAGGGAGTGCAAGTTGTCTTTCAGGATGTCAGTCAGTGGTGTCCTGCTGTTGGTTGTTGCACAGTTCCCAGCAGGGCCTTGTGCTCCCCCAGCAGTACCCAGTGTCAGCCATCTTGTGAGTCCTTTTCCACTCCCTGTGATGTGAGCATGGTTCAGGGTGGTGTTGATGGGCCAATTGTGAGGCTGACCAATATCTGTGACTACCACTCCCATCATGCTATTGCCTACACCCCCTTCCCAGCATGCCCATACTTCCTTCCTTTTGAATGGACTTCACTGTGTGTGAGTGTGACAGCAATGGCAAGATGGCTGACAGTGTGGTCCTGTTGTTTGTTGGTGCCCAGTTCCCAGCAGGGCCTTGTGCTCCCCACAGCTGTGGCCCGTGTCAGACATCTTTGAAGTGGCTTTTGACTCCCTGTGAGGTGTGCATGCTTCAGTGCTAACTTGCTGGGCCATGTGGGTGTGAGATGTTGATCTGTGACTACCACTCCCATCATGCTATTGCCTCCACCCCCTTCCCAGCATGCCCATCCTTCCTTCCTTTTGACTCTGCTTCCCTGTGGGGTGGGGTGCCTGTGCTGACAGGATGGCTGGGAGTGTTGTCCTGGCAGTTGTTTGGCTACAAGTCCCAAGAGTGTCCCTGTGCTTCACACAGCATAACCCAGGGTGGTGGTTCTTTGTGGGATCTTCAGTTAGGATGTGAGGCATTGCATTCTCCCAGGTGGGTTATGTGGAGTTAGTGTTGAGGGGTGTGTGAGTGGAGGTGCTTATAACTATGGTCAGTGCTGTGAGTCCTCCTTCCCACCCAGCCAGATATCCCACCATGGAACGTGCTTCCATTGCAGGGAGTGCAAGTTGTCTTTCAGGATGTCAGTCAGTGGTGTCCTGCTGTTGGTTGTTGCACAGTTCCCAGCAGGGCCTTGTGCTCCCCCAGCAGTACCCAGTGTCAGCCATCTTGTCAGTTGTTTTCCACTCCCTGTGATGTGAGCATGGTTCAGAGTGGTGTTGATGGGCCAATTGTGGGTGTGACCAATATCTGTGACAACCACTCCCATCATGCTATTGGCTACACTGACTTGACCAGCATACACAGACTTCCTTCCTTTCAGTGAGCTTCCCTGTGAGGTGGTGTTCTAGTGGTGTTTAAATATCTGGGAGTGTTTGTTGGTTCTATTTGTGCCACTGCCTTGCTGTATTTGTTGTTAGGTTTGTACATGTCATGACACAGTTACATATCACTATGAGATGGGAGGTATTGTGTTTGTCTGACTAGCATTCACATCTTGGGATGAATATCTTTTGGTTGCTGCGTATTTGCTAAGGGTGCATGGTTTGCCTATCCCCTTGACTGTGATGTGTGTGTGTTGTCACACCATATTGTGTATATTAGTTGTGTACTCACCAGGCTCTGGGATGTCTGTTAGTCCGTATACGCTCACTGGTGGTAGGATGGCCCGCACCTTCTCCTCCCAGGGCCTGAGGTATACTGGTTTTGCAGGAGGGCCACTGCCGGTGTGCTGGCTGAGGAGGTAGTCCTTTTGAGTAGGTCCCGGACCCTCCTGCGCACATCATACCACCTGTTCTGGATGTCTTCCTTTGTGCGTAAACATGGTGATTGTGCGTTCACCCTGTCGACAATCCTCGCCCACATCTTGGTTTTCTGCGACATGGGGGTCTGTTGTACCAATGTACCAAACAACTGTGGCTCTACCCTCAGGATCTCGTCTACCAGGACTTCCAATTCACTATCTAGGAACTTATGGTTCTTCTTTGGGGGCATGGTAATGGGTGGTGGTGGTGATTGATGTGTGTGTGTGTGTGCGCAAGTGGGGGGTGTGGGTGTAGGTTTAGCTGGGTGTGTGTGAGGGTGCTATTTGTAGGTGTGGTAATGGTGTGTGGCTTGTGTGATGTATGAGCTGTGAGTGTGTCTGTGGTTGCTGTGTGATGGTGTTGTGTGCTGGCAGGTCAGTGGAATTTGCAAAGGATCATGGTAGGGATTTGTGGCCTTTATGTAGGTGGAGTTGGAGGTGTGTCCTTGTTCCATTTTTTTTCCTCCCTGTATTTATTGGCTTTGTAGTTGCTTGTTTGGCCCTTTTTTTCTAATTTTTCCTTGGTGTTTTTGGTGCATGTAGGAGTCGTTCTTATGTCCGAGTAGGACGCTGCAGTTGTCTGGTGCGATCTTGTCTGACTCGTTCCCGCTGTGTGTCAGCTAGGTTTCATATGCGGCGTACGAGTCGGTCGCGTAGTATTGGGTTGCTTCGGCTGGGTTTTGTATGCGTGTCGGTCGTACGGCTTGTGCTCCGGGCGAGTCGGTCGTGTTTTGCACGCACAGCATCATACTACGCGGGTCGGAGTTCGCGGGTACGTTTCGTTCGGGTTCAATCCGGGTGCGTGTCGGTCGGTTCGTTTCACGTGATTTCCCGGCCGGATGGCTTGTTTCCATCCGGCTCGGTCGTTTTGTATTCCGTCCGAGTCGGTCGGATTTCACATGCATTTCATCGTACTACCAGGGTCGTACGGCGCCGGTACGTGTCGGTCGGACTTTATTCCCGGACCGAGTCGGTCGGTACGTTTTCCGGTCCGAATCGGAATCGGCCCCTATGTGCATCAACGACAGATATACTTGATATTGGCGACCCTTGGAGTTGGAAGCATCCCCACGTCAAAGTATACTCTTACTATTCAACAGTACACAAACAATATTTTAGAAATTACTATTTATTAATTAGTTGAACCCTATTAGCTATCTCAGCGGTCCAATACCATGATCTAATATGGGTAACAGACCATGCTCCAATAACACCAGAGATACTAATTGATGTTGGCAAAGCAGATAGATCACGTTGGTCATTTAATCATGCACTTTTAAAGGAAGAAACATTTATTACACAATTAACTACACACTAAGACATTTCCAACAGAGAATATTCAGTAATCTCAGACCATATCATTTCAGATACTTTGAAGGCCACCATCTGGGGTTTTGTAGTGCACTGCAAGATAATAGAAGCTAAAGAATGCCCACGTGGCAACACTTTGAGTTCAACTAGCTGCACTGGAGGAGCAACATCCACGGAGTACATTAGCTCAGGGTTCATCGACACAATACGATACAGGTTGAACTGACACACATCGGATCACAAATTAAAGCACTTTATACTGACAAAGAGAGCCAACAACTTCCGCCATCTAGATTCTACCGGTATGAAAAAAGTGAAAAGGCAGAGGTTTGTTTTAGCAGATCAGACCCATGATAATCTAGCAAACTAATATATTACTAAAATTAAATATGAGGAAGGAAATTTGCATTCAGCTATCCCGGGGATAATAATAGATTTTTCGAAATAACATGCCAGCCTATACAGCTCACAGATAGATAGCCTTGGATCACTGACATAATATCAATGACAACAATATCGACCTACCAGAATATTGTGTCAAGAATATCGATGAACAGAATATCAACATCCTATCTCTACAAAGGTAAGTACAAAAATATCGAAACCAAAATATCGTTGTTTAAAATATCGTTGTTCAAAATATCGTTTTTTAAAATGTCTTAAAAATAATATCAAAATAAATTAAAAAATAAATATAATTAATAAAAACATAATTAGAATTATTTAAAAATGTTAAAAATTATAAATAATAAATATAATATAAAAATAAATTAAACATACATATATAAAAAAATATATATATATATTTACTTAATAATATTAATAAATACTTATTTTATTAAATTATAAAACATTAGAAACATAATAAAAATTATAAATACATATATATATATTTACATAAACCTGTAAGATAAATATAAAAATAAATTATATATATATAATAAAATAAAATATTAAAATAAATATTTATCTTTAAAACAACATTTTACACTACATTAACTGAAACAGTAGGGAAAATCTTGGATAGCGTAGGGGATAAAATAACTATTCCCACTCCAGGGAGTGCAACAGTAGGGAAAGTGTTGTTTAGTGGAGAGGAATAATTTACTATTCCCACTCCAGCAAGTGCAACAGTAGGGAAAGTGTTGGATAGCGGAGGGGAATAATTTACTATTCCCACTCCACGGAGTGCAACAGTAGGGAAAGTGTTGGTTAGCGGAGTAGATAAAATTACTATTCCCACTCCAGCAAATGCAACAGTAGGGAAAGTGTTGGATAGCGGATGGGAATAATTTACTATTCCCACTCCAGGGAGTGCAACAGTAGGGAAAGTGTTTGATAGCGGAGGGGAATAATTTACTATTCCCACTCCAGCAACTGCAACAGTAGGGAAAGTGTTGGATAGCGGAGGGGAATAATTTACTATTCCCACTCCAGGGAATGCAACAGTAGGGAAAGTGTTGTATAGCAGAGGGGAATAATTTACTATTCCCTCTCCAGCAAGTGCAACAGTAGGGAAAGTGTTGGATAGCAAAGGGGAATAATTTACTATTCCCACTCCAACGAATGCAACAGTAGGGAAAGTGTTGGATAGCGGAGGGGATAAAATTACTATTCCCACTCCAGCAAGTGCAACAGTAGGGAAAGTGTTGGATAGCGGAGGGGAATAATTTACTATTCCAACTCCAGGGAGTGCAACAGTAGTGAAAGTGTTGGATAGCGGAGGGGAATAATTTACTATTCCCACTCCACAGAGTGCAACAGTAAGGAAAGTGTTGGATAGCGTAGGGGATAAAATTACTATTCCCACTCCGAGTGCAACAGTAGGGAAATTATTGGATAGCGGAGGGGATAAAATTACTATTCCCACTCCAACAATTGCAACAGTAGGGAAAGTGTTGGATAGCAGAGGTGAATAATTTACTATTCCCACTCCAGCAAAATAATAAACATTAACAAATACTTAAATAATAAACAATAATTTACCTCTCACCAAATACCCCTATAAATAACACCACCACTATTGTAAAACATGACACAATTAACATAATTGCTTAACAATTAATTAATTAACTAATAACAATGAACAATAAAATTAAAAACAATGAGTAATAAATTAATTCACACTATTAAGACTATAAAATAACAAATAAATATTATATAAAAAATTAAAAATTATATACTTGCCACACTACTCCCCTGTAAATACACAACTCACTCATAAAAAGTTAACACAATTTACATATTCACCAATTAATTATTAATAAGTAATAACCAATTAATAAAAAAATTTATTTAACACAATTAACAATAGGAAATATTAAATACAGAAATATTAATTAATAAAAATTATTAATTAATGGATTATAATTAAATTACTTCCCACCCTACTCCCTATAAACCCACAACCCGCTCTTAAAAAATACAATTAAGATATTTACCAATTAATTATTAATAAATAATAATTAATATCCAATTAATAACTAATTAATAACAAAATATTTAACACAATTAACAATATAAAATATTAAATACATAAATATTAATTAATAGAATTATTAATTAATTAGAATTAAATTGCTTCCCACCCTACTGCCCTATAAACCCACAACCCGCTCCTAAAAAATGACACAATTAACATGTTTACCAATTAATTATTAATAATTAATAACCAATTAATAACTAATTAATAACAAATGAATTAACACAATATAAATTATTAAATACAAAATTATTAATTAATTAAAATTATTAATTAATTAATTTTAATTAAATTACTTCCCACCCTATTCCCCTATAAACCCACAACCCGCTACGGAACTAAAACGCAATATTTGATCTCTTAAAAATTAATAATTTCTAAAAATGTATTAATAAATATATTATAATTAAATTACTTCCCACCCTATTCCCCGATAAACCCAAAACCCGCTACAGAACTAAAATACGCAAAAATTACTTAACATAAAATTAATTACTTCTAAAAATTTCAAACATACATTAAAAAAATAAGCTATACTTTTAACACATATAGTAAAATACAGAACACTAAAATAAATTTTGATATTATTAACAACGATATTTTGACTAACGATATTACTAACTTTGATATTAACAAAAACGATATTTCTTACCTGCATGTCGATATTCTGGTCGACGTATATTCTTGAAGGTCGATATTGTGTCACATCGATATTTAAACATCGATAATATGGCATATCGATATTTAAACATCGATATTATGACTCTATACCAGATAGCCTTATAAGCAGCAATCAGTAGAACGGTATTAAGGACAAATCTCTATGCCATCCCTCCGATACAAACAAGCTGAGTCCCTGTTAGCATCGATTAAGCTGGAAGAACTTCAAGACCACATACATATGTTCTCAAGTTACCTGATAATTTAAGCATATTGGGACACTGTTTGGAATGGGTCTCATGTGTAAATATGCTCAGTATCCACTATGACACCAATCTTGTTATGCTAGGATTTACACCTTATGTCAAATCAAATTTTATATTTGTTTCCATATTGGTTGCACGGTTAATGACAGCTCGACACTGGAAAGATGTGGGTAGCCCGGATATACTTACATGAATACAAGAGGTGATGGACATTTATTCCTTTGAAAAACAAATGAATAAGACCAAAAATAATTTAGCCAGACTTGGGGTGTATTTGACCTTTTACTATTTGCAACAGGACACTTTATAAAGAATTAAATTTATAAATAAATACATATATATTTATATGTGTGTGTACTACACTATTATGAATGGAATGTGTGATTTTGAATTAATTGAATCTTGTTTTCTCTCAAAAAAGAAATAGGAAGGAAGTTGACTTTTAAGGAAGATAATTAAATTGCTAATCTTGCAGCTACAATGGATCTATTGAGGTTTGGCACCTTTAATGCCATCCATAGTGAAGACATTATTGATGAGCATTACATTGTCAAAAGCAGTAAGTGTAACCAGTGCGGTGGTGTTGCCTTAGTCTACCCCATCATTAAATTATTCAGAGTGATAGATACTGCAGTCGATTGTGTGCCACTTCCAGCCTATTGCCTGCCAATAATTGATTAAGTAAGCCATAATCTTTGATGGAAGGGTAAGTTAGTTTATTGATGTCCTTTCAGTAACTTGGAATTGAGACAGAGATGGCTGGATCACCTGCTTGCATATGTGGATTGTGAAGTACTTCTGCAACCACTGAATGTGAAGAGAGCTGTTTGAATGAAGCAGGCTAACACATGGCTCAGATCCAGAACATCTGCATGACAGAGCCAGTTTTACAGACTCTTTCATTCAATTCATAGAGGGGAACGGCATTAACCACGCCGTTACCATGCAAGCGGAACACCGCTTGCCTTAACCATGCGTATGCCTGAACCATGCATATGCGTGGTTAAGGCAGTCAGCGGTCTAGTTCCAGAGACCGATGGGCGTGGAGGATTATAGGAAGGATTAGAGGGAGAGGAAGGACCAGGACGCAGCTTGGTAAATAGGGCTGGGGGGGGCCTAGTTTTTGGGGGGGCGGGGAGGGGATAGTTTTCAGAGGGGGTTAGTTTTCAGGGGGTAGTTTTAGGTCTCAGGGCGGGGAGTAAGGGGCTATTTTCAGGAATGGGCTGTTTTAGGACTCAGGGTGGGGGGAGGAGGTTGGCTTTCAGGAGGGAGGGGGAAAAAATGTTGGGGGTGGTTACACTTACCTGGTAAGTTTTTACCACACATAGGTCTTTGCAATACATGCCTTAACAACACATATTTCGTTGTAAAGGCATATAAGTGGTTAAGACTTCTGTGGATAAGACTGTGTTGAACCGGCATGCATGGTAATGGCATGCGTGGTTCCATCATACAACCTTCATAGAGGGATGAGGGATTCTAAAGTCCTCCACATAAATTGAATGCTTCTGTATATTTCTAAGAGACGCATGCATGTAGGGGACCGTATAATAGAACTAGTCTCTGTCTTTGACTATTTGGGCATCCGTTTAACTCCAAATCTATGCTGGGCACCCCATATAGAGAAATCACAGTTGTCCCTAATCCAGCAGACTGCCCACATAAGCAAGATCCACAAAAATACGGTGTATAGGAAAGTGGCCACAGCATTAGAAATATACAACATCAAAGCCTTAAGAGCAGTTTTATATGGAGAAGAACTATGGGGTAGTGGGAACACTGATTGTCTTACTGTCACTGAACATCGTTTTAGAAGATCCCTTCTCAATCTATCAGCCAGCGCTCCCCTGACCCCAATTTTCCTGGAACTGGCCCAAAGAAAACTGGCCCACAAGCTGTACTATAAGCATTTAATGTTCTAGCATCGCCTATGGACAATAGAGGAGCTTGCTCCCTACTGAGCGGCGATCAGGGACCTTTTGACACAGCCCAAGGTAATCACAATTCCTTGGTTTAGTCCTCTGAGAGATCTGTTGACAAAATTAGGGATGGAGGTCTATTGGTCAAGATCAGAGGAGTTGTGTTCAATTCCGAAGAGTAGGGTCAAAACCCTCTATTAGGAGTCTATCCTGGTGAAAGATGGGATCAAATTCTGTGGGTTCTTTGACCCAGGTGTTTATGAATTTTTAACCTCTTCTGCTGTTTGAGGAAATAATCGATGAAATTGTTCCACCCCTTGCACGCAAACTATTCCTCCATTTCAGATATAAGACCCTTCCCACTAAATTGTTCTGTAATAAGTGGCGAACTAATGATTCTTCAGATGATAAATGTCCAGCTTATAAAGGAAGCCCTCAATCCCTAGTTCACTTGATATTTTTCTGCCCCCATTACAAGAACTGGAGGGGAAAGTGGATAATCCCTTTGTGTAGACTTATCGGTCCTGGCCACTATCTCGATGTGCTGAGAATTCTTTCTACAGACACCCGTAGAGTAATAGTTTTTGGTTTAGCAAACTTTCTGTTAGCTTTATGGATCAAACGCTCAAAATGTATTGTATAATAATTTTTATTGCATTTTAATTGTATATATGGAAGAGATGTATTTTTGTTATGGCTGTTATGCTTTTATGATATTGTCAACTGTCTTTTCCATGTACCTTTTAAGAGCCTTGTGATCAAAATAAAGTTATGATGATGATGATGATGAATGCTTCTGTAGTGCATAAGTGGTAGAATGTATGTGTAGAAATTTGCTAGTTGGACAAAGAGCTTTTGTGAAAGAACATATTTTGGCATTAAGACAGCTCTGGAAATAAAATATTGCGCAATTGTATACAGCTCATTCTGGTGTCATTTTACTTGTAAGCCATGCCTAATAAAGGAGGCCCATTTGTGATATATTAAGACCAATTTTGTGTTCTCATGATTGTAAAGCATGTGCCATCTGCTCTTAACTTGACAATGGAAGAATTTAGCTTCTGCTAAACTTGAAGTAAATTAGACTGACTCTTGCTTAGCTGGGAGCATTTTCACTGCTTTATTTGGTTCCAGATTGTGAAAAGCTATGAATAGCCAGGTTGCAGGTTCTCTGGCTGGTTATGGTCCTCAGACTCTGGATGAGTGCCATGATCTAGAGATTGTGTTCCATACAAAACTGTGAAATCCCAGAGTTGGTAATTTCCATAATGCCACCTGATTCCTACTCTAGTTTAATGTGTCACAAAAGGAATCAGATGAAGAGGGTAATGTAGAATCAGGTCTACGGCTGAACATATATGACTATGACAAGTGACACTGAAAGAACGTGCACCCAGAATTTTGTCTTGTCGAACAAAAACCTACAAAATCCTGAGGGAGGTACTTCTCTTGTGAACAAGTTCTACGTTTGGATTTTTGAAAGTTCCCACTTCAGGAGTGGAGAATCACAAGGCAACTGTGTGAACAGCATTGGCCGCAGAGGACAATTTCTGATTCTCATCAGGAACAAGAATTTAAAAACAAAGGTACAGACGTCTTTCATTCTCACTGTAGTATCATGGGCCACATAGAAACTCTCCTCCTTATGGTCCTGGCAAAAAGTCAGAAAGTGTTGCCAAAGACTAAGAAACCATTTTAGGCTTTCTATACCATTTATAGGTTACATTTGATGTGATTAAGGTGTTCTTCTTAGAGCGCAAACCGAGCATTGCTGAGAGTCTGGGATTTCCAGTGGGTTCCCATGCATTAGATAATAGAATTTTCAATCAGCCCCGGCTCCACAAGTATATATTTTATGCTTTTATGGTCAAATGATTTCTAAACACATGTTGGTTATTATCATTAATTTTCCATTAATTCCCTCTACATTTACAAGAGTTGACAACAGGATTCTGTGATATACATATATGGACATAGAAATATGGAGAAGAAAGTCTGCTCAACAATCTAGCCTATACCTGAAAATCTGAAAGCTGACCTCATCCTTTTGTACAATATGTCACCATGATCTTCACATTGTGTATACTTCATTCATCTTTACCAATAGAGTTACATGCATTCTGTTTTTGCTTTCACATGTCGAAGTAGCAGAGTTCTTGTAAGCCAGGCCTCTGGCTCAGTGGACTAAAGCATCTACTTCAGTAATACTTGTTTGACCCTATGACCGCAGGCCCCAATTCTGACAAGTCCACTCAGCCTTTTGTCCTTCTGTGGTTGATAAAATGAGTACAACTGAGATAACTACTATTGCGTTGAGTAACAAACATCTGTTATCTGTCAATAGAGTCAAGGGATCTCCCTGGGGAAGAATGTTGCACTCTTCAAATAAACGCTATGTTATTTTATTGTATGTTATGTTCTAGGTCATGACTAGACTTATCTATCAGCTGTAGTTCAACTAGTGAAATTGGTTGAAATTTCAATGCACTGGCAAAGTCATCACTACTGGATTTCACTGTTTGAAGTGCTTGGCATAGAGCTAGACATGCAGGTTAACCATCAGCCTGAGTGGGCTGGAAGAGAGCAGATAGTGGGGTTGCAAGACTTCCGTGAGATAGCCCTCCCAGGACAGGAGAAGCTGCTACTGGATCTAAGAGGTATGTGCTGGTTGTGTGAGCAGTAAGGAATTACTTGGCCACATCACCAAAGCTAAAGCATGCCAAACAATATTTAGCACATTAACTAGCGTACCATCTGGAAGCACTTAACTTGTTGGACCATGCTCAGATGGGCATTAAGCCCAGGATTGGCATAGATACCTTGACAATGACTTTGAACTCTGGGCATTCAGCCAGTCTCACCCTGTTAGACCTCTCCACTGCCTTTTATGCAGTGAACATTCCATACTGATTCACCATTTGGAGGCAGTAGTTATTTAGGGGTCAGCACTTGCTTGGTTCTGCTACTTATGCATTACTCCTTTCAATCAAAGGTTTTTATGGTTTCCTATTGGGTGCTACAGAGATCATTGTTATCGTCAGTTTTGTTTACTTGAGGCCCCTGATAGCCATTATTAGATCTTTCAGTCTGGAATCAATTTCTTAAGCTGAAAATACTCCGATAATTTTCAAATTCAATAGACTTTTAGTTGAGCTACAGCAATCTCTCCAGTCTTGCTTTATTCCTATTGAAGGCCGAATGAGTAAAATGTGCTAAAACGTAATGCTAGAAAAATTGAAGTAATAATTTTACAATATGACAACCTGTGGTCTCCCTCACGCTGATCTAACTAAATGGAACCTTTGTCTAGCCCTGTTTCCAAAGTCAAAAACCTAGGGTTCTTCATGGAAAACACCTGAATTTCAGGGCCAGGATAACTCTGAGGTGTCCGCTTGCATCCTATGGAAGCTAAAAAAACCTGCGATTTATTCCATCACAACTGTGACCACGAATGGCTGGTACAGTCATCTTGTCCAGACTGCACTACGCAACGCCTGTTACTTAGTTCTTTCTAGATGGACAATCAGGAAACTCCAAATAATTCAAACCATAGTGGTGAGACTAGTTTTCGGCCTGTGAAGGTTCGAGCTCTTTTCGGGTGCTATGCGGAGCATCCACTGGCTACCTGTAACCAAGTGAATTGACTTCGGTGCCTTCTGTTATGCCTATTGATCTCTTCATTGACAAGAAAATAACAGCTCACTTTCCAGACTCCACCCATCTCGCTCACTCCGCTTCACAGCCTTGTATCTACTAAGCTCCCTTCCCCCCCATTTAAGAGGGCTCAGTTAGAAGGGAGAGTGTTTTCTGTTCAAGTCTCTCAGTTATGGAACCAGCTACCGATATCCTCAAGTTCAATGAGAAGTTAAAATGATTTCAACAAGGCTCTCGAAATCCACCTCTTCTTCTGCTAACAGGGTAATTGACAAAGAGCTGGATAGCGCAGAGAAACCAAGGTGCATGCTGCAGTTAAAATACTACATGTATTTATTCATAATGTAAGGTCAATGGCACAGTGTAAAACTCCGTGAAATACCGTGGCCATGTATTGATCAAATGAGTGTTCACAAAAGCTGTCTGTAGCCACACGCTAAGAAGAAGAACGGGTCATGACAATGTGCAAATGAAGACAAAGTTGGGTCCTGTTCCTATCATAGCGCCAAGCACTCACCCCCTGCTCCACGTGGTAATAACTCTGTCATCTTATGGATCCTCCTAGTTGTATTGTCCGCCTAGCGCCTAGATACCCCCGGGTAATTGTCACACTTTATAAATTTTATTGTCATTTCATTGAAGTCTATGGACATCTTATTGACAGAATCATCCTTCGGATGGATCGTTATGATTGGGCTCCAAGCTGCTGGGGTGCATTAAGCTGTTTATCCACAATATGCAAATGCAATTAGCAGTTGTTAAAACTGAACTACTTATCATGGAGGCTATAAATGCCCACGCCGAAAACAAGTTGGGAATTAACGCGATTACCTTTTGTATAAATGTAGCTGATGAAGGCAATTTCCATGATTTTCATTTAAAAGGTTTCTCTGCGCAAACATACAAATATAGTCTTACCTGCCAGAGCACCAGCTGTGAGGAGCTGCAGCCCTCCAACATGGCCATTCTCGTCGGCGAACAGAGTTTTGCAGTGCGCATAAACCGGGAAATAGATAGCGGAGAAGGGGATGTCACGCAGGAAACAAGCTTTGGCACCCTGTTACCAAAACACAAAAACTTACTTAAAAAAGAAACAAGAGTAAGATGTAGAAATGCAAAGAAGGCCATTTTTCAAATTATCGAGTGCCCCTGGCAAGATACAGCCCGATTACACTAATGGCGCTGAATTCCAATATGTGTGGTAACTCGTGATATTGTATGTATCAGATTCTGAGTTTTGTGGCAACACCCCCCCCACACACACACTTTACTGAGAGAAAAACGTGGTGTCATCTCCCATACATGAGGAATTTGGTGTAGAATACACCAGTTCTGCCACGTCATTGTATGAGGAATACTCGGTATAGGAGGTATTTGCCTCACCATGTAAATACGTCACCTCAGGGTAATGGCATTTAACGGGTATTATAGATACCTTATCGCATTTCTGTGGCACATTGATAATCGGGGTCTTCGTGTTTACGAGTCTACAATCATTGGCGGCTGGTGTCTTTTGAAAGTAGTGGGGTGTAAACGTTGGTGATGAGTTATTCGTTGAAATCACAAGTCGCAGACTTGTACCAACACTATGTGTCAGTCTCTGCTCAACAGTAGATATAGAAGAACACTGATAAAAAGAGAAGCATGGATCTCTGCAGTCGGTGCCCCACCCAGTGAGCTAACTGCACAGGGGTGGTGGGCCTCAACGTCATAAATGGCGCTAAGTGTTTCAGATAGCAACGTTTTCACTTATGAGCTGTCTTGGAAAATACTTTAGTAGAGGAAGGTGCCATCTGATGCTAGACCCTTGTGATGCTGCAGAGAAAATAGTAACCTTTGTTAATAATAAATCAGGTTACTGATCTTCCATGGCAGACGTTTTGCCTTAGTTTCAAGGCCTTTTAATTGTTTCTCCTTGCTCAAAAGGGGGTAACTTCTGAAATGTTCTCCAGTGGCGGCCGGCACAAGAAAGAGCGGTGAGTGGTGAGGCGGGGGCGGGGCAGGGGGGCGGGGCAGGGTGGCGGTCGGGGAAGTCGACAGACGACAGGACAAGTAACATTAAATAAATAAAACCACATACCTTGCACTCGTCGCATCACCGATGTGGCGATGCGGCGAGCCGTAGGTAAGTGTTTTAAAAAAAAAAAATTATTTGATGTTACTTATCCCGTTGTCTGTCGACTTCCCCGACCCCACCCCGCCCCGCCTCACCGCTCTCACCTGTGCCGGCCGCTACTGATGTTCTCCTTACATTGACTAGGCTGCTAGGTTATTTTCACGAGAGATAGTAACTCAAAGTCTCACATGTTTGATAAAAAAAGTCACTCACACGTACATTGAAACCATGGAAACATCACTCACAAGCAATCTGAAAACTTGACAGGCTGTGGACAGTCTCAGAAGTCTGAGTGTAGAGGGAGAGAAGTGATGGGCCGTCGAGGACACAGCAGGAGGAAGGAGCCAGGCAATTGTACGAATGTAAAAACAAATGGTTTTAAAGTGTGCCCGATCTGACTAGGCACACTTTAAAATCATTTGTTTTCCAATTCCAGAAGTCAGAAATAAAAAATAACTTTACTGCTACAATCTTTTTCCTTGAAATGTTATATATACCATACATGCCAACATTTTAGAAGAGCAAAGTGGGAGATTAAAGAAAAAAAATCGGGAGAATGGGGCCTTGAATCTGGTTACTGTCATGTATGGGCTTAGCAAGTGTGCTGCTGCAGGATCGGACATTTGAAACGCAAATGCACGTTTTTTTCTTACCTTTCAGAAGCATGGAGTGCAATGGCAGGCAGAAAGAGGGTGATGCAAGTGTTGTGCACTGGCCTGCAGGAGCAGGTTGCTGGCAGTGCATACACCACGTTACACAATACCAAGCCCTGTCAGCTGAAACCCCCGAGTAATCGGGTTTTTGCTTGAAGGAATCGGGAGGCGGGAGACTAGCCTTGAAATCGGTAGTCTCCCGCCTGAATCGGGAGGGTTGGCATGTCTGATATACACCCGAGGGCCGACGCTATAAAAATACACCAGACCCTCACTGCTTGGCTCTAATGGAGTGCATGCGGCTTGTGAAAACTAAGTGCCACGCCTCCCCACCCAGCCAATCCAAGCACTGCTCTCATGCAGTCTATAATAGCAAACAGCATAAGAGCAGTGCCAGGATTGGCTGGGATAGGCGAACACAGCGCTCCATCCTAGACCGTTGGGACTGTGTCTTTGCTTCCCCAGCTCCCTGACAGTGCTGAAAGTGGAAGCCTGAACTGCGCATGTCAGGCTGGGCCACAGCAAAATATCAGCCAATCTGACATGCACAGTTCAATTACACAGCCTCAGCTGGATGCCCAGCCTACTGCTGGGAGAGACAGCACTGTGGCTGTCCCGCCCCCATTAAGGAAGCAATGAATGTTGTACAATACGCAAGTATTTTAATTTCAGTAGGGATAAAGTTTATTAATTTGGATTTAAAAAAAAAAATTAAGTCAGCAATGTAAGTGGCATGCAGTGTTGTGAGGGGCTCAACACCCCTATGGAGGAACCGCCCCGTCTACAATTTAAATTTGAATATTCACAAGTTCGAAACATTAATATTGTTTTACCAGTTTTGCAAGGTAGTTATGGAGAGCTATAATGGTGTTCATGATCCATTGTCAATACTGTAAAATGTAGACGTGAACTAACCTCTGTCACCGGAAAGTAGGGAAGTGTGCAAAGTACATTACTAAATGAGCAACAAAAAAATCTACCTTTAAAACCAACCATTTACTTATGTCGAATTTCTCCTTGCAAAGGTGTATGGGGCCTGCAGCGACAGGCATCTTGTTTAAGAACCAAGAATGTATTCCCGGCTGCATGTGATCAGTATTGATGGCAGCGTGGAAACCCGCAGGGAAAGAATCCATGTTGGCTATTGCTTTGCTAAATTACAGTACAGAACGGGTTTTCTCTCGCTGAGTTTGTTATTGACAAATCGCACATTAAAGGTCTTAAACAAATGTCTGCCACAAAACTGTTGTGCTTTTGGCAGAATATATATTAAAAACCCGGTCTTTTCAAGAATTAACGATAAAATACAATTACAAAATACTTTACATGTCCATTAACGCAAACCTGAAAATCCAGGATCATTAACATTTATTTGTATAGTTAAAACCTGAAAAAAATCCTTATGAAAAGTGCCATAACAACTAATTTGTTCCAGGAACTAAATGTGTGTTGACGTACGAATCATCTTCGCTGCTAGTAATAAGTGTAGACCATGTCTATCAGCATGGGGATATAATGATGAGTATTGACCCATGAGTACCCCTTCCGGAGTTCAAGAGCCAAATCACCAACATGTTTCAGCCCTATACTCGCAGCCTAAATAGGTCCTAGGCTTTCGTCAGGGTGGGTTCGTAATCGTATCACTCCCCCAATTACGTATTTTACGTGTTTATTGTGCAACACTCAAAGCATGCACAGGCAGTGTAATACTTGCCATTTGGGTTGTACCCAATGTGCTGGAGATAATTGTCCCCATGGGGGGGCAAGAGTGGGTGGCCCTGTAGTCAAACCGCCCTTGATGAAGGTTTATGGTAATATCAGGGAAAGCCCGAGACCTTCTTAGACCGTGAATATAGGGCTGAAACATGTTGGTGATTTAGGGTCATAGGACCATTGCATCCTAAAACCTCTATATAACATATATTTTAACCTTTCCCATCCACCCCACTGATACCTCGGGAGTGGATGAAGAATTTTTATGTTTAAAGTTATGCCCCTATTTAACTATCTTCATAAGAGCCCACTGAACATGGTCAAGCCCACCCTGACCTTTAGGAGTCACGGTGAACCAGATGATGAAGCATGCCACTATTAAAGTGGGTGAGGGTTATATAAAAAAAAGGGTTTCTTCCCCTTCCCCACTCCCATGGGAGTGGGGCATAGGCGTGGCACATAACACCCCTTCTCCTTGTGTAGGCGCTTGAACTCCAGAAGGGATACTCATGGGTCAATAGTATTTACGTAGGGAGGAGGTATCCATTCATCCTCGGCTAAGAGGATCTCTTCGCCCTGCTGGTGCTGCGAGGTTTCTTCAGAACCTCCAGACCTTATGTTTTGAGTAGATGTAATAACGAGACCAGCCATTTCCCTGCTAGGGCGAGTAATGTTGCTCGCATATATATTCTTTAGTTTGTATAGTTCAGTTTCAGAGAAAGAGCTGCGTATATTCTAAGCTAGGAAAGGAAGCGGCAGCCCTCAAATAAATGTGATAAAATGCGAGCAGCATCTTAGACTTTCTACATTTATTCAATACAGCTATTCTTACATATTACACTCTATGTAATTATGGACCTCAGCTATATTTAGGGTGACCACCTGGAATGGAGACAAATTCTGGGCAGTGAGTATAAAACTTCAGGACAAAGGGTTAAAATTCAGGACAAGAATGCAGGGCAATTTTATAGACACATCTGAAGAGGACATATAGTAGGATATAAGTAAGCAAATAGATTCCCAAACACTAATTTGTCTGCCTCTTATTTGTGTCCCAGATTGTCAGTCTTATGTTTATCCCTCCCATGGAGCAAAGGCTCTTTACCATCTCTTTTGATTAGCTCGTTTATTATTCTTCCAGGGCTTGCTTTTCAAGCTCTACTTTTTTCTTTTGGGTTAAGCACTCCACGTGTTTTCCAGCTGTTTCCCTCATGTACTTCTCTCCCCTTGCACTCAATGTTGCTGCCTGTCACACATGTGCTTCTCTCCCCAAATGTTTTGCTCACCCTTGTGTACTTTCTCCATTGCTTTCTCACCAGTGTGCCTCTTCCCCCATCCGTTCTACGCTGCTCTCTAATGCCTAATGCTTTTCCGCCCACCCACGACCTCCTCTCTCTTGCCTGCTCATTCTACTTCCCACCCTGCCCTCCATGTGGCTTCCATCCCTCCATATTGCTTTCCTGCCACTCCAGAGTGATGTGCCCAATAGAAAGAGAGGTGAACAATATGAGAAACAGGCACAATAAAAATTGAGAAAGGCAAAATAAAGAGAGACAGCTAGAGGGGCTAAAAAGAGACATGAGGCAGAGAGCGAGCTCATGGACACCAACAGGGAAGGAATCCATGTTGGCCAGTGTTTTGCTAAATTACAATGGCATAAGGGTTAAACTGAAACTTCAGCTGCAAACAATACAAAGTGCACAATAAGAAATATGAAAACACATCTGACTTAGTCACGGAGGGTGGTCGGCTGATTAGGCCTAGCTTATGGCAACTCTGTATTCCATAGTAGTTGATTATAAGAGATATGAACTGTACAACGTATCGAAAGGGTCCCCTCCTCCTACCAAAATATATAAATGCCACAAGATTTTTTTAAACTCTCCCCTCTTGTAGAGAGTGCTTCCACGAAGGGAAGGCAGACCTTCAAGCTTACAGTGAACTGGTTTAGTGATATATTTGAAAAGGGTCCATGAAATTGAATGGTGGTGGTGGTGCAGTGCAAATTTGCCCACCCTTGACACGTCACAAATACGTTACAGACACTTAACAGATAAAGGACATGAACGTGCACTTAGCACATGTTTCTTGTGTGGTTTAACGAATAATGTAAGTGTTGCACTTGACATAATTATTAAAGAGTGCATCACCATATTTGCTGCTGCCTTTGCGTGCCCTGAGGTTACCAGTGAGCGCTGGGCAGGGAGACTACATCCCCCAGCTGCCACGGTTGTACTGACTCTTTCCTGGGTCCGGAGCCCCATATTTTGTGCTGAGGCATACTGCAGCGCGAGTGCCGTGTTTGCTGCTGCCTTCACCTGCCCTGAGGTTACCAGTGATCGCTGAGGCAGGGAGACTACATCCTCCAGCTGTCCTGGTCGTACTCATTCCATGCACCGGTGCACCCTATAGTGTGCTGAGGTGTCTTGCAGTGTGGGTGCCGTGTTTACTGCTGCCTTCCCCTGCCCTGAGTTTACAGGTGAGCGCTGGGGCGGGGAGACTACATCCCCCAGCTGCCCCAGTCATGCTGACTCTTTCTTGGCGCCGGAGCACCATAAATTGTGCTGAGGTGTCCCGCAGCGCGGGACACGCATGGGTCGCGCCCAGGCATCGCCCGGGCGAAGACCGGGCCAAGAGTAAGCCTGTCTAATGCCTGTCCGTGGCCAGGCCAGGCTGGGCTAGGCCCGCCCTCTTTCATCTGCTTTTTATCATCCACAGTTGTTTACCCGGTGAGTGACCTGTTCTACGTCTACAATGGGAAAGCGAAAAGGAGCAGCGGGGGGTTCTCTGGATTGACTTTTGGCCAAACTACTACCATCAATAATATGCTGGTGAGGGCAATAGGGATCGTGGCAAAGGAAATTACTTTAACCGAAAGGAGACTATCTCTGGAGTGTGGTCTTAATCAAGCATCCCGACTGGCTGAAATGCCCCTGTTTGAGGGCACTCCCGCATTATGTTTGACCAACGACTTGCCGCAACAGGAGGTTCCTCCCGTTTCGCTGATAACGTCAAGTGAAGCTGACAACTGTTTACCCTCCCTAAATTCCAACAGTTCCATAAGGACTCCATCCAATCAGGAGCCAGCCCTTAAGAAAAAGCATGCCGTTAAGCTACCAAAAGTGCCAGGGACAAGGAAATGCAAATCCACTCGCCACAGTGAACTTACCAATTGGTGTTTTAAAAAGCCCTTGACACAATCAATGCAGACTGCAGATAGCTGCATCATGGAGCCGCCCAATTTCAATATATTGAGTGAAAAACTGGATGCTGCCTTAGATGAAAAACTTCAACCAATTAGGGCGCAATAGACTAGTATTGAGAAATGTTTGCTTGATATTGTTTCTAAACTATCCGCTCTTGAATCACCTATATTGCCTCCATCACTTGCATCTAACTGTCAACTGCCCATAAATGTGAATAATTTCACCCAAACTGATTCTTCAGTTGATATTGTAACCACTGCTAATGTTGCTGATGTTGTTATACAGGAGAAATCTATGGTGTCTGCTAGTTCAGGACTCCGTGAAATACAGCAGAAACATAGTTTAATCCATCTGACAGACAGGTCAGTTTATCTGACCAAACAAGATCCCATCCAGTCAACCAATAATTTCACTGACCATAATCAGAATACTTCTCCTGTTCTCCCTAATAAGGATAAACTTGATTTGCTCCCAGCATCATACCCATATGTTCTAGTTCTCGCTGGTATTCCCCTCCTTAAGGAGACCCAAAAAGAGCTATGGCCAGAGCTTCGTAATAAATGTTTTGATTGGCTACAGAAGCATAAAAGCCTTCACAGCTCTCATTTCAATGAAATCCTGATGGCCTGAAGAGTAGGCTGGGTTGGTCATTCTAGGAAGGACATTGCAGGAGATTGTATTATTATACATTTTCAGAGACTAGCTACAGTAAGGTACCTGCTGGGTATGAAGGAGGCTAGCAATTTGATCCATACCAATATATGTGCTCTCCCATTAGGCTATTTCTATAAGCCAATTGGCCATGGAACCTCTTTTGGTAACACTGTTGTAAACAAACCTGGGCCCCAGTTGATATCCGAAAATTGGTATGCTTTGTTGAGTGACCTAGAAGTCTAGACTGACTGGGGGATGAACAAAATAAGAGTAAAACCACCTCACTGCTCCAATTAAGATCGTATCCCCAGTCACAACTACCACATGAGGATACCCCTTCTGTTTCCCCTTCTTCTTCTATTAATATCATTGAGTCCAATGGGGACGACAGATGTCCAAAGTTGCGTATCTTCAGTTGGAATGCGACTGCTCTTGCATCAAAATTACTGCTACCTGATTGGTTAATGTTTATAAAATAATTTAACGTGCTTTTGTTCCAGGAAACATGGCTAGTAGAGGACATTTCAGTTGACGGCTTTGACTGTTTTCATGTTCCAGCAATACCGTCTCGCTCGAGGAGGGCTGGTGGGGGATTGGCCATTTGGGTGAAACTAACTTTGGGGGCGCATGATAAGTCCATCCCGACTAATAATAATAGCTTTCAAGTGCTAAAATTTAAGAAGCAATTGTTTTTATATTTCATTATTTTTATAACAATGATTTTTGTAACTCCCCTAATACAAAATTGATACAAGTTTTTGAGTATATGATGGAATTGCAAATTGTTGTAGCAGTCAATGGTCTATCACTGGGGTTTCGTTAGGAGGGAGATTTTAACGCTAGATTGGGTATAGATAATATCCCTACAGTCATTTGTAGCACAGTGAAAGAGTAAAGCCATAATAGATGTATTTTTGGTATTAATACTCGAGGAGCAGAACTAAAGAATCTTTTGGATTCCCATCATTTATTTAATGTCATGGATGTTGCTGGCTCCAGGGATCAAGCAATACCTACACATAGGGGTAGAGGTCACCATTCCACAATAGACTATTTCTTTAACATCTAATTTGGTTGATCTTGCGTTACTGGGGAGAGTGAAGGCCTCTACTTACAGGGACCATAACCCTCTTGAGATAATAATTGCTCTGCCCAATAAGGATACTTTAAGTGTGGAGTGTGGGGCATCCAGCCTACAAATAAACATTGGTGGCTTAAGACTGAAATAGAGAACTACAGCCCAAGCCCAAATCTTCTACAGTATAGTCAGAGAAAATATTGCCCTGGTGGAGTGTGCTTGGATAATGATGTGCGAATCATGGTGTGATTCTGGCTTTCACTTAATTGTACCTAAACATTAAGAGCATGTTGCTTTATTCGGCACAAGTTAAAGGTTTTAAACCTAGATGGTTTGATCATGAATGTTCAATATCTAATCGCAATTTAGGAAAGGCTTACATTCCCAGGGATTCCATAGTAGTGGCCGCATGCTGTAAGATATACAAAAAGGCTATTGCAAGCAGGAAATGGGTAATGTTGAAATATCAGTGGGACTCACTTGCACTATCTGCAGCTACAAAAAACAGCAATCTATTTCGGAGCGAGGTAGCTGCATTAAGGAGAGTGAGCCAACCGGTAACAGTCTTAACATGTCATATTGTTAGTGTTACTTGGGAGGCACACAATTTTTAATAAAATCTACGTTGCCGTTGGTGACCCTAGTGTGGAAGATGTGAAGGGCAGCTGTAATGATTTTTCTGTCTCCTTAGAAGAAGTGGAGGATGCAATCGCTCCAAGTTTGGGTGGTAAGGCACCTGGACCAGATGGAGTCCCAATAGATCTTTTTAAGCACTCTACTGAGTTTTGAGCACCCTTGTTAGCAAATGTTTTTAATGGTTCGACTCACTCCCCACCACCTGAATCTTGGTCGTTTATCATTGTACCGATTTTTAAAAAGGGAGACTGTGCCCAACTTAGTTGCTATAGACCTATCTCCCTTATCAACACCATGGCTAAGATTCTTGGGAGAATTTTATGTAACCATATTAAGGACTAGGCAGAAGCAACGTCAGTTTTATATCCCTGCCAATATGAGTTTAGGAGTAATGTTGGCACTGTCGAGCAATGTTTAAATCTGTCATTGATTATAGGCAAACATACAATTGCACGTAAATCACCAGTATATTTAGCCTTTATGGATCTATCCCAAGCTTTTGATTGCATAAATAGGTCTAAGCTGTGGGGGATCCATTTGGCACAGGGATTGGATGTTGCACAGGTGCACTTTCTTGCTTATTTGCACACAGATATGAAGGCCAAGGTTAGAATTACCGCAGAGGACGAGGTATCATCCCCTAAAAATGCCTTGCGAGTTGTGAGGCAAGGGTGTGTGTTGGCACCACTTTTATTTATTCTATATATTAATAACCTTCACCCGTTTTTAATTAATATGACTTCAGATGTTCCTCTAGTCAATGGTTCTCTTTTACCCACACTTTTGTACGCAGATGATGCAGTTTTAATGGCGCATACACCAAATGCTTTAGGATGACAGGTGCAGGGTTTTGTTGGTTTTAGGGCCACTCTAGACTTGTAAACAAATTAAAAAAAATCTTTTATCTTTGCCTGTGGCCCAAAGAAACAATGTTTATCTTTATTTCCTCAGGCAATAATAAGTTATTACAAGTCAGCACTTTCTCCTATCTAGGATTAGCATTTGCAGCCACAGGCTCGTGGGCTCCCCAGGTTGCGCAAAGTAGGTTAAAACTAACAAAATCTATTGGTGCTTTATTCTCTGCTAACCTTGAACGGAGTTTTGACGATCCACTCAGCAACTTAGATATTAATAAAAAAAAAGTTAAGGTAGGTATTATACGATCAGGCAACCTCCAACAGATTGCAGAAGGAAACTGTGAAGGAGAGCGTGGCAACTTATATGTGGTTTACCCCCCAGATAACATGGCAATGTATTTGAACAGAATAAAAGGGCGGTGGGAACGAAGCTTTTTGTTTCGATATAGGGCTGGTACAGCGAAATATCTGTTATGTTTCCCGTTGGGTTTTAACGTCAATCTGGACTCTCTGCCATGCCCTTGTGATGGCAATTCCGGACAATCAATGTTCCATTTTACATTTTTTTGTGGGTTTTATCTTATGCATTCTAAACACTTTCTGGTTCCTTTTTTAAAGAAAATGAGGAGTCAGACATTAAAACGATTCATTAGAATTGTTTCTCCATCTGGTAGATGAAAACAAAACTAATTGTCTGGTGGCTTTTTTGAAAGCAGCTGAAAGAGCACGTTGCTCCATGACTACTGTTTTGGTCTGATGTACGATTATGCACTTTTGATGGGGGGTGTATTTTAATTACTTGATGTTATATTTATGTATGTTTTCATGATTTTTTCTTATTTAATGTAATGGATTGTATGAATTTTAATTGTACTTTTATGGATACAATATGTTTTCGAATAAAGTCATTGAAAAATTGAATTGAGTGCATCACTGTAGGATTAGAGATTTACCATTAACTAATTGATATAGTAATTGAAGTCTCAATGAAATAAACCGTCCTAACTCAGTACATAATGTACTTACTATATAGATTAAATTCGACTTTCATGTGTGCTTTAATACCTTGAATGACATTTATTGATTAGCAAACTAATTAGAAACCATCCTCATATATGCAGAATGTCATTTCATTTAAAACAATAAAAGAATTTATGTAATGTGTGCATTAATACTTCATATATTTGATTTAGATGTAATTCCTAGCCATACTTGCACATGATTATTTTAAAGATTTACTGAACGTTACAAGTAATACGAATCTAATGCACTAGAAATTTATATTCATTTGTGTTTAAATGTGCATATGTACAGTAAATGTGCACCACTGAATTAATGCTTTAACTTGTCTTGACTGGGCCTGCATTTCACCATGCTGCATAAATGCTATTTTCCGCTAACGTGACATTTCTTGCAGGTATTCACATGCATTGTTTGTTTGAGAATAGATACATTACTGTACTCGCGAAAGAAGAGAGAGCCTGAGAAGAAGACCTTGAAGAAAGAACATGGGGAACAAGAGCATCAACTGAAAGGCCTATTCAGCAATGTTGCGATCAGATCTGTGCGTGTGAAGGAGATCTTGTTCCCATGTCCAGGGTTAGACTTTCCCCTGATGTAACAGTCTGCAACATGAGAAATTAATGAGAACAATGGACCCCTGATGATGTGTACATAGGGGGTGTTACCTAGAAGACTTTTGTGTGTTATAAATTAGTGTTCACTCCTTAGACTTCAGAAACCCCTTTTTCAAGAAACACTTTAGGAGATCTCTTTTTAACCTTCTTTGCCGCTACAGAAACTATCGAGAGGTTTAGACTTCAATGCTTACTTTTGATTCTTACCTAAGTGTGACTTAGGCTAACACTTATTTCCTGACCCATAGAAGTTTTTTGACCGAGCTTCTGAAATGCTGACTCCTTCCCTACTTATTTTTTTCCCTTACCTGGTCTTAATTTCCTTTATGGAAATTCCTGATTTAGAGACTCTTTAGATTTTTAGAGCCATCCTTTTAGTTGGAACTCTACCATTGGTGATTGAGATTTATGCATGCATAGACCACAAAACATGCAACTCTTTTCTGAGCACCAGATATTGCTTTTGATCTTTTGTATTGCTGTGAGTGAATTGCTTGTTTGCCTTATACTGGTCCACCTAAATTTCTTCCATAGTTTGGGACTACCTGTTGCTATTTTGCATTTCTATAGCATGGTTTTGAGTCGTGTATCTTAACTTGATTTAAATTTGTAATAAACCTTCTTAACCCTAGCTACTGATTCCTGGTCCTCATTGTGTAGCCAAATGTGTTGTACTATTGATTGAATTAGATTGATGTCAATGTTAACTTCCATCACCTCTCACTCGGAGAAAAAAAAAGTCATTGGAGGACCAATGGTAAGCAAATGGGCCTAGAAAATGCTGGATCAAATCATCTTAAGTAGGGTTGGGCGTGACTGGCACAAATCTCTTTAGAACAATTACACCTAATTATGTGCAATTATGTGAGAAGCTTAATCCAGCATTTAGCACTATTTTGTTATTGCAAAATGCACCCTTGTGTCCAAAATGGGACAGAGGATGCATTTTGCATTAAGAAAATGGCACAAAATTCTACAGGACACAAACAGCAGTATCCAGCAGCGGCTCACTCTCTCTTAGTTTGTTGTTTTTGTGCTCCTGTGATTGCACTTGTAGCCCAAATTACTCTTAGTTACTCAAGCTGGTGTAATCACGTAATTTCAATAATTTTGCCTCACAACAGTAATGCGTAATTACTGAAATTACTCTGATTACTTTTTTAAATTACGCCCTGTCAACCCAGTATCCCTGGGAATCTGGATACATAATTATGAAAGAACGGCAATTCCCTTGGGAGAAGCGTTATGCCTAGGCTTCTATGGCCATACAGATCCAGTACACAATGTCATACAGTTAAACAGTGCTTTAATCACTTTATGGTCAAAAAAGTCAAAAATCATATGTGATAGGTGCTCTAATGAACAAGCGGCATGGTTGAACACAGTGCACTGGTGACTGCCTAAAACGAACACTCTATTAAGAATGCTGACTTTCGTAGTTCAATTTTTTCTAGGAAAAGACTCATAACTGATGTACAGTTCAGTCACTACAATTTATTTAAAGAAACATGCTATTGCATAGATGTTCCAACCCTTAGTATAAATTATGTCAGAGTCTTTATCAGGGCAATAGAGGACACAACCTCCCATCCACCGAATCAACCAGGTAGAAGATCTTTAGTACTAACTGAGATGCGATTGTGCAAATCTGCTCTCATGGACTATCAATAATCCTGTATGTGTTTGTTCGATTCAAATAGTGGAGCACCCTTGTAATATATTGTACATTTCTCCCAGAATTTAATCTACAATTGCCTTTTCTTTTGGAGAAGATACTGATACTCCACTTACAGGGAAGTTCAGGTGGGCGAGCCTCAGCTGCCCCGGGTCCACTAGTAAATGTGTGAATATTCTGCAGATTCATTAGTCTAAGTATGCTTTTTGATAGACATATTCATTATCCTCCATTTAGATATAAACAGTGGAGCCCCCTTGTAACATATTGTACATTTCTTCCAGAATTTAATCTATAACTGCCTATCCTTTTGGAGAAGATATTGATACATCTTGATCTATGAAATGTGATTCCATAAAGAAGGGGACGTAACATATCAATCGTATCCCGTACTGTGCCAATTTTTTAATAAGGTATGTTTTCTAAGGATTATATTCTGTGGTTGGGCAATGATTAGCCTACCCTTGACACCCACTTTTATGAGTGTTTAGTATTAGTGGGCCTATTAATTTTTTTTTTACAAATCAGCAGCATTGGTCAATTTTTATTTTGATCTTCCACTGCGCTAGTTTCTTACGAATGGTTCTTCTAAAGCTGTTTTAACGTTTGAATATGAATTCAACATCTGGTTGTTGTGATATATACTATTCTAATAACATAAGCCTTTAATACATGAAAGTGATTATTTATTTCCTTTTTTGTAGTTGATTTTTATGGTTAAATTCTTGTCCTGAAGAAGGTGACGAACATTTAATCTTTCACCGAAACGCTGCGTCAACAGTTTTTCCCACAGTTTTGTATCAATGATTCTTAAGCTGTTTTTAATTATAAATTGGTTTAACTACAAAGAGATTTGTATTTTAAGAGTTCCATACCGTCCGTAATACAACTTTACAGGGTTGGATCTGTTATTGCTCTTTATTGCTTGAAAGCTTTGATTCTTATGCTTTTTATAAAAAATAAAAATATTGAGAAATATATGAATTGTATTTGCACGTGTTTTCTCACTTAAGATTAAATATATCATGTTATGTTGCAACCTTTATGTGGTTTTAACTTCCTATGAATTATTATTATTTTTCAGCTTAGAAACGCCATTTCTTAATTATCACAAACTGACCTTTTTTTAGCCGGTTTGTAAAATACATCCTTTTGATTTATTCTCTACTCAGGTGAAAAGGGTCTATCTTTTTTTGTCTCTTCGATATATACCCTGCCCTTTTTCCTCGTATTAGGGTAACTCCTTTGTGAGTTTGTGGTTTGTTCTGTAGTAGGCACTGTAGTAGAATCATGTCTTTCTACTTTCTACTCAGATTTTGCTAAGAAATGATCACCCAACGGCACTCTATGTTGCATCAAAATGCAAGGACCATTTTTTCTTAACTTAGACCCTGGAAGTAAGGTCTCTATCTTTCAGAGTAGCCCAAAACAAGCGATCTAGAAGAAATGTGAAAGTAGTTGCAATAATAATGATGTACAAAAGGTGCTGTATATAATGGTACAGATATAAATGGCCCTTGCAAGGATGAAAATGAAGAACTCTGTGTGGTGGACGATTCCTCTACTTCATCATCATGTCAAGACAGTATGGAATGCTATTCAGTAAAGAAGGATGAGTCTTCAATTTTTGGGGTGGATAAGAAGCAGAGGAGATACGACCTCGCCAATAACAATATTTTAGGATTTAGCCTAAGAATGTAGAGAGCAGGTTCGCCAGGATTTAGGGAGGACCACTCGGCTCATTTAGGTAAATTATCAATTTCTTCTTTATAAGAGTGCCTAAAGAAACCAAAGGCATGTGTTTTCATACTATAAAGTTACATCCTGGGCTGAGTAAGGTCAGCAAGACAGTAGCTGGCTGAAAAAAGATAGCAATATCTAATGATTACTTATCCACTATCTGCTTAGTTGGGAAGGCTTCATTCGCAAGAAAGTTGTGGCACTGAGTACAAGGGCATAACTACAAACAACAGATGCCAAAGGTACAAATGCTTAGCAAAACCCTATTCCCTGGGAAGCCCCTCCAGTCAGAGAAGAAGGGTTGAGAAGCTCACACACTTGGATATCACCAGACACAGAACCTGCAAACACATGGGAGCTGCCACCTTTTGCTAGAATAGCAATATTTGGCAATAATAATAGGTCCTAGTAATATTTTGGTCCAAAATAAAGGCAACATCAATAAAGGAGACACTTCTTCATGTCTGTAAGAAATGTGGTTATTGGTTGAGAGTGGTGTAAGCCCCACTCAGGCAACAACCACAATCCTTGTCAGGGTGAACCACAAAGGTAGCTAAATTACCTTGTGCTTAATCCTCTGGTAGCTTGGCACAAAGCAGTCAGGCTTAACTTAGAGGCAATGTGTAAAGTATTTATGCAGCACACAAACAGTAAATAAGTGAAAACACAAGAAAAATCCCAAACCACTTTGGAAAAATAGAGTACGTTTTTGACAAAAATCCAATTAGTAGAACCAGATATTTTCAGTTCTAATTTTTTTGTGAAAATAGCGCCTAAAAGCACAAATTGCCACTTGTGGTCATCTGGTTGAGCTAGGCAGGGGAAAAGGCACAAGGTTAGGTCAAACACGATGGAGCGTGGGACGGGTACAGGGAACAGGTTAGCCCCGCTGAAGAGTTACCCGCTCAAGTCCGGCGCGAAGAGTTACGTTTGAATTGGAGGAGGCTGCAAAGAAGAGGCTTTTAGCATGAAGAGTAGGTCGAGCGTCATGGACGGTCATCGAAGATCTGGTAATTGCTGGAGCTTCATGTTGGCAGTTGATACATTCTGATTTTGCAGTAGCACCAAGTGCAGGTCTCACTATACCGGTCGATGCATACAGCTTCAGTTGGCGTGAAAGTCGTTGGCGGTTGTCGGCAGAGTTTTGCCACAAACTGGCCCGTTTGGAGTCGCAAGTGGCCCATCTCCAGGATTTTCAAATTTCAGTTCTTGGAGCAGCTTCCACTGATGCCAGCCAGGGATCCAGAACCTGGGGGCACCTCTTGGGGATCAGGACAAACTTCAGCAGAGGCCAGCAAGACGGCTCAGGCAGGTCTAGGCAGGTTCCGTTGCACCTAGGCAGTTGCTGGGAGCCCTCTGGAAGCTTGTTGTGTTCCTGAAGCTTGCACAGGAGGTCACCGACTGACCCTGGGAGTCATTCTAGCTAGCCTGGTATCAAGGCAAGCAGGTCCAAGCTTGCTTTTTCAGACAGAAAGGTAGGTCTCCAAGCAGCAAGCAGGTCCTCTGGCAGCAGGGCAGTTCTTCTTTAAAATCTTCCACAGCTCCAGGAGTGTTCTGAAGAATGGTTCTGAAGGTCCTCTTGTTACACCTGGTGCCAGCTTTTGTGTAGACAAATTCCTTGACCTACTGCCAAAACTGGTTCTAGCCAGTCCTTCCCCTTCCCCAGGTCTAGGCTCCAGGCCCGGTGTCAGATTCCTTTGTGTGTGCTGTAGGCAAAGCCCTATGAAATGTAAGTGGGGCCGGGTACAGCCCCTTCCCAGCCACCCTGTCAGGATTGCCCATCCTGCCCACACAAAGGCCCCCCCCTTGTCTCACCATCAGAAAGCAACACACAGACCCCAACAGCAGAGCCAATCACAGGCATGTGATTCAGGAAACTGGCAGAAAGGCACCGTTGGTTGGGACAAATAAATGACAACTTTCTAAAAGTTGAAAAAACACACAATTGAGCAGCCAGCATCGTCCCCATCAAGAGCAACATCCAGAGAAAATCCTCAAAAATGGCCAGACGGTACACGTAAGAACTCAGAACAGCGAAACGGGACAGCAAATAGTTGGAGAGGAGATGGCGTGCCAGCAAGGACACCTCCAACAGGGCAGCTTTCAAGACCTCCCTCAACCTCTACCACTGCCTGCTGAGGGCAACAAAGAAGACAGCCCTTGCTGCACGCATTGAAACCAGCATCAACAACACCAAGGAACTTTTAAACATTGTTAAGGAATTCTCAAACCTGGATGCCAGCGTAAACAAAATCATACCCTCACAGGAGCTGCGTGAAAACCTCACCCACTTCTTACACAACAAATTTCCAAATGCCTGGAAACACACCGAAGTCAGACTACTATGCAAAAAACCCTCCGCCGACCTCAGCGTACTCAAAAACTACCGGCCAATCTAGCTGATCCCATTCTCAGTAAAGGTACTGGAAAAGTTCATCGACAATCAACTCATGACACACCTGGAGTAGGACCAGCTACTCGACGCCTCCCAGTCCAGCTTCCACAGCAATCACAGTACTGAAACCGCCCGATCCCAGTCACAGACGACATCCGAACCATCCTTGACCGAGGAGAAACAGCAGCTTTGATCCTCCTCAACCTCTCGGCAGCCATCGACATCGTATCCTACCACACGTTGATTGAAAGACTCCACCACATTGGCATCCAAGGGGACATGCTCAGATGGATCACCCCCTTACACACCGGAAGAACCCAGAGGATCCACCTCCCACCTTTTACCTCTGAACCCAAGGAGATCACCTGCGGTGTCTCCTGGGGATCATCCCTCAGCCCCACACTCTAACGCATATATGATCCCGCTGGCCAACATCGTCAGATCCCACGGTCTCAACATAATTTCCTACGCAGATGACACCCAACTCATCCTCTCATTCCCCGATGACCCCACCACCACCAGAACCAAATTCCACAGATGTATGACTAACATCGCCGACTGGATGAAGAACAACTGTCTGCAGCTGAACACAGGCAAGATGGAAGCACTGAACTTTGGCAACAGCAGCAACACATGGAACAACTCCTGGTGGCAATCACACCTAGAACCTGCACCCACTCCTTCCGACCACGCAAGAAACCTCGGAATCATCATTGACAACAAGCTCACCATGAAATCACAGATCAACACTGTCTCCTCTGCTTGCTTCCTCACTCTGCGCATGCTACGTAAGATCGTCAAGCGGCTACCCCTACACACAAGACGCCCCGTGACACGGGCTCTCATCACCAGCCGACTGGACTACGGCAACACCCTGTATGTAGGAATTGCCACACACATCCTTCTGAGACTTCAAACCATACAGAACGTCGCAGCCAGACTTATACTTGGCCTAACCCCGACAAACCCACATCACACCCCACCTCAGGCAACTCCACTGGCTCCCCGTACAGAAGAGATGCCAATTCAAGCTGCTGACCCACATACACAAGGCGCTACACAACCAAGGACCTGCATACATTAACTACCGCCTGAACTTCCACCAACCGTCAAGAAGACTACGTTCCACCTCCCTTTCACTTGCCCATATTCCCCGCATCTACGGAAGCAGAAGTGGTGATGCTCCTTCTCCCACATTGCAGCAAAGACCTGGAACGGCCTCCCCAGGCACCTCTGGACCATGACCTCACTTCTGGAATTCCAAATGGCCCTCAAGACCTGGCTGTCTGAATAAGCCTCCGGGGCCTGCAAGCGCCTCGATACCCTATTGGGTGATTTGCCACGTTTTATACATCCTGATTGATTGACACAAGGCGTTGGGCCAATTTACTGTCAGCAAGTGACCTGATTGGCTATTCTCCACCATTGCACAGCCGGCTTGTCACGTCACTAATTGATTTAAAAACAGGCAACCAAAGTAGGACACAATGGCTTGAGGACGAGTGGTGGTAACCGTCGGAACAGTACAATCGTGTTACTTAGATTTCAAAAGTAAGTGTCTCCTTGTTTGCATATATGCCATTGCACCCTGTGTCCCAGGGGCACGGATATTCCAAAAACATTCCCCACAAGAAAGGAGATCAAGTAGAATTTATTGTTTAGTACGCAACACCACCAGGATCGTAATTAAGCCGCTATTCCATCTGAACCACGCCGCGGCCCACATGCGCAAGCTCCCGACACATTGTTACTAAGAGAACGTACAGGCTTCTGCTACAAACTAGCCAACCACCACTATAGCAAAGTATGTTGCCCGGTCTACCCATGACTCAGTTTGCAGCGATTATTGGTCAGTTTCAGGGAAGGAAGACTCATCCCTTGTAGTTGGGGTTATTAAACACCGGCACGCATTAAAAAAACATTCCTGCCGTTGCTTGTAAAGATCAACGATATAGACAAAGGCGATAATTTTTTTCATACAGGAGTCTAAAGGAACAAATGGTGTATGAAAGCGAAAAAAGAAAAACAGAAAAAAAGATGTAAAATGACTGTGGGCACAGCCGAACTTGCATCAAAACAAGTGAGTTGAATGTAATTAGTCTATGAAGTCTGCATTCCTTTTGATTAATTCACCCGTGGGGTTCACCAACTGGTTGTATGCATTTTTGCCTAACTCCGGCTAAACCAAACCACTGAAATGAAATACATGCAACAACGGAGAGGTTTGAGCCTACAAGACTGAAGCTGTTGTAAGTGTTTTAGTGGAGTTTAACTTTAGAATGAGACTCAGCCCACCTATAAACCAATTTTGAAGGTCCTAAAAAGTGTTTCTATCATGTTTGTGTTTTGTTAGTGTCCAGCAGTTCTTGGTCCTGATCAGAACCCAAAATATTTGTCAGGTTCGAAACGCATCGACAGTTGAATAAACCAGGGAGAGTGTGCACAAAAAGGTTCTCTGGTATACAGGGCACCATCTATTGGAACAATTGACAAGCTTTAGGTCCCTGTTTTTAGCCCTTGGTGTTATTACAAGGCTTCCACCCGCTGGCCTTTGTCCCTATAATAGGGGCCTTTACTGACACTGGAGTCATACACAGGCTCCCTTTGGGGTTCAAATTCAGAACCGGGACATTTATGTTTAAGTTCATTTAAATGTTCATGTTTTGTTATTGGTGATAAATGACTGTTGCGACAACTGTAATGTTTTGTTTTTATGTGATGTGGGTTTTCAAAAGGTATTTCTGGAAATGACAACTGTGTTTTTTTGTTCCTATGACTATGACAGATACAAAAAAATCACTAATTAGTTCTGACAAACATTGATGTAAATAAATAGTTATCATGGTTACTTAGTTTTGTGACCACGAATGTAAAGGATTATTGGTGTGAAGTAATGTCAGTACTGGCATTGTTCTGTTTCATAACTTTCTAAAAGTGGCATTTTCAGAATTGTATCTTAAAATCCCACTGAACCATTAAAAAGTATTTTAAATTACAATTAGTTAGTACTTATTACATGTAATAAAGTATCCCAGTATTAGTCAATGGGAGAGATATTCCTTACAACAGTGAAAAATGACTTTCTGAGTATTTCACTGCCAGTACATGTAAAACCTAGGCAAACATGTCCTGCTTTTTAAATACAGTGCACATCGCCCCATGAGTCTAAAGGGCTTACCTTGTTGGTGACTTATAAAGGAAGGTTTAGGCCCAGCAACAGGTTTATTCTGCTGAGTCGAAATGGCAGTTTAAAACTGCACCACAGGCTGCAGTGGTAGGCCTGAGACATGTTTTAAAGTGCTACTTTAGTGGGTGGCACAATGAGTGCTGCAGGCCCACTAGCAGCATTTAACTTATGAGCTTTGTGTACATGTAGTATCAAATGATAGGGACTTACAAGTAAATTAAATGTATCAATCAGATGTAGGCCAATTCGACCATGTTTTAAGGAGAGAGAACAAGCACTTTACCACTGATTAGCAGGGAAAAATGCACAGCGTCCTAAAAGCAAAAAAACTGGTCTAGCAAATGAAGGCAACATTCTGGGGTGATCCTGCAGAGAATGATAGGTCCAACAATGCCATTAAGTCCATACATTCCAATAGTGAAACTACAAGTAAGTACTGTCATGAGAGGCGAGATGTCTACAAAATTCTCATAAAATAGGAATTAAACGGAGTTGTTTTCTACTTTACCACTGTATTAAAAACATCCTGATCAACATCATCTTTGGCGCAATGGAGGCTATGCCAGCTACCAAAATTCTGTGCTGTTGACCTCAACAAGAAATATGGTACGGTATAGTATAGTATAGTATATGGCATAGTTCTATATGAGCTTTTATGTCAATAAATTACAACAAAATGTAGCTTGAAATAGATTATGATAAATCAAAAATAATGATTTGGAGCAAAATGTTGGCTAAGTAAATCATAAACAAATCAGGTTTCTATTATCCAACCTTCTAACAAGTCCATGAATGCATGTATTTAGGTAAACTTTTTCTTAAAATTTGAGGTCGGATGCCTATTCAATGTCATACAGAGAGAAATAATAATGAACAATGAAAGCCACATTATATGTCTCTTCAACTATTGGGAACCAATAGTTTGACTATTTGAAAGGGCTGTTCACATGAAAAAGGACAGGAAAATATTTACACAATTTTTGGCAGGCACACCACACTGTAAAAAAAACTGGGGGTGCCGAAATGCATGATTTGGAAACAGGTCTTGAGATCTATTAAATGCCCTCACACTCTTCTGCAGGAAGCAGACACGACCTATAGTAAGTTAGAATTGAGCATGGCAATTAGCCATTGTTTATGCATGGATAACAGCAAAACCATCAAATTAGTCCTTGGCATTATGTGTATTAATAGGAGGTTTTATAGGAATATCTCTCAATGGCCCACCCATCTCTGTAATTGTTATTTTCACCAACAAAAGAGTGATGCTCACTTCACTAATGGAGAAACAACTGGCAGATCCTTCTCTCCAATTCACCTATCGCATAGTTTCTCAGCACGTACTCCTGCCAGTTCCGTAAGGAGTGATACTACAACTAAAGCCCTTTGGAAAATCTCAGAACATATTTCATGAGGCCCTGGCCGGCTTTCAGCCAGTCAGACAGACCGATCAGGCTGTGGTATCAGTCTTGGATGAATTAAGGACAGAAGTGGATGCCTGACGACCCAGACCACTGAAAGTGGCAGAATTAAGTGCCGCTCCTGATAGTGGATCTTGGATTGTGTCTTCCTAGATATAACTAGAATGGGCTTATGTTCTATACATTATACCATTTTTCCTTTGACATAGAGAATGTATTGGTGTAATTTCACTATTAGCCAGTAATTATGAATGTCCTATGAATTAGGCCACAATTTCCAGACCCCTGGAGTTACAGATAGGCTACTGGTGACTTCGGGGGGTGTAAAATACAATCTATTATGAGTGGGAACCCAAGGGTGCACTATAAGTGAGGATTTACTGGGGGAATCAGGAATTCTGGGTCTGATTAAGTCAGTAATCCCTCACTTGCACACAGAGATATCAGCTGTTTTCAGCAGCCAAATCTGAGTGTGAAAGTAAAAAACTAATAATTAAGATTGGGCGATAACTGCTGTTACCAGCCCCATTGTAGTTAAATGTGGACTCCTCACGGAGGCCTTACTGTCAAGATTTTCTTAAAGTCTGAGGTGCTACAAGGATTGCTCTTTTTCCCTCTCGCCAATATATTATCTTCATCCTCTGACTCAGTCCAGTGATTTAAAGTGCACTTGAACAGATATAAGGATAATACTCAGCTCTTTCTAATTTTTAATCCAAATTTAGCCTAAAGAAAATAAACCTTTTTTCGAACTATGTCAGAGCAAGGAAACAGTTGATGGCTCACAATAAATTGAGGCAGAATGGATTACAAATTGAGAATAAGATAATTGGTGTGAACTACGCAGCATGGCCTACAAACAATTGTCCTACCAATATACGCACTGTTTCCCTGCCACCAATACAAAAAGTAAAAGACTTAGGATTTACATTCACCTTGCTGGCGAATAATGCGGCCTAGACTGGTTTCTATTGCTCTACAGTTCTTTGCAGGGATTTCTACTTCCTTACTTTTTCTCATATGATTGTCGCACGTGGAACTTATAAGGGTGAGGCTCCACTCTGCAAACAGTATTCATCTGAGCCTATCAGAATACCTTCTTACCTGACTAGTGCCTACAAATGTCTAACCATCTGGATCTTCATTTGGACACAGGGGTCGCATCTCCCGGCGTTGGACTGTCTCCACTGGGTGGCAGTCCATTAAAGAGTGCAATTTACATTATTTTTCTCAGTCCATAAAGCAATTTAAGGTAAGCGACTCTTGTTCATTCAGTGACAATTAAAACACAGCTACCGATGCCACCGTAACCGTTCTAGAGCCTTTCAATTCAACAAAATTAAGAATTCTACTGAACAAAACATGACAGGTATCCCTTTACTGCAGATGGCAGGCTTATGTAATAAGCCATCCAAGTTAGCTTGTAATAATGGAAAACCACCATCCCTTTAGGAGTGCCTAAATTTTGTCAAATAGTGCACCACCTCCCCCTATTACTTCTTGAGAGAGAGAGAGAGAAAGAGACAGAGGGAGAGAGAGAGAGAGAGAGAGAGAGAGAGAGAGAGAGAGAGAGAGAGAGAAAGAGAGAAAAAGAACTAGAAAGAGAGTGTGTGCGTGTGTGTGGGCGTGTGTGTGTGTTTTTAAGTCTCAAGTAGCAATATGAAATGGACAAGTTCAACACTCAGAAGAACCAGTTGTTTTCCAAAGAAATGAGCATTAATTAAAGTCATGGTGCTGCACAGCTGAATGACACCCTAAAATAGTAGATGGGAGCAAGCTGTCAAATCACCTACAGAAGTACGTCAAGTACGTGACCGGGTCTCTACGAGGTTGCACCAAGTGTACAACTGTATTCTACTATTTTCAAAACCCAGAAGAGCACTGATTGTTCTTGCAGACGAGGCTAGCTGCTTGCCAACGAGAGCCACCTGCAGAAGAAAGAACACAACAGAATCCAATTTAGTCTTTTTTTGGGAGCCGCCATCTATGGAGACAATAACCCACTTGCTGATTCAATGTCTGCTTTACAAGCACGAAAGGAAACACTTGAGTCCCTTTAATGTGGTAAATTTGATCGAGGCTGTAACGTTCCTTCAGCAGAACAGGATAAAACTGCAATCGAGGCACAGCGAGGTTTCTATAAGTAACCGCTCTGGCGGTTAGAAATCTGTGTGCATTAAACAAGTTTATGTTGGTGGGCTCTTAGTTCATTCAAAATTGAAGAAAATGACCTACTGTAAAATGCAATATTAATGCGCCCATTTTTTGTGCTCGTTTTGTGCATTTTGGTAGCTTGACATTTTAGCAAACTCCTCTGTTTCGAGGCCGTGCTAAGAAAATAGTCTGTCTGTCAATAAACCTTTGAAGGGGTCTCGAATTACATCGAATACTGTTATCTGTGGCAACTTTTACATTGTTTCTGTCTGTGATAATATGATGAGTTTATCTTTATTTTCTAATAAGTGGTTGATCTAACACAAATATTGGCTGGAACTTTTGCTATGCACATTTACACAACCAGGCATACTAAGTTCATGATGTCTATTAAGGCGTCCTCTTATTGTTTGTAGTTTTTTAGAGAAGGGAGGGCCGGCCTTAACACTGGTGGCGCCCTGTGCGACAATGTCTTTTGGCGCCCCCCATGACCACCTCTGCCACTGATTCCCTCACTAGCACCCTTTAACAGTGCCCGCTCAAGTCTCTGTATCCACTGTCTCTCGGATTCATTTAGTTTTATAGCACCACTCATACCAGTGAAAGGTGTCAGAGCACTTTACACCACACACACATTGCACAGAGACAATCATATGTGTGTAAATCAGTGTATAGGAAATGTTACATCAGACAGTAGTGCAAGGTGTAGTGTTGGAGTGACATGTCATCGATACTGGTAAGCAATATAGTTTAAGAGTCGTTATTCTGGTGAAGCGCAAATTCAGAATGTAAAACATAACATCATTGTTAGGGGTTCTCTTTAATAAATAAGAATTGTTTTCTAACCAAATGAACCCTTTTGGCAAGATTAGGATAATGAAAGACTGGGCAAAAACATATAGCTTTAACATATACCTTGCAGTTTGCAAGCAGCTCTTTGATGACAGTTAATAGCTCAATGCAGAGACGTTTTAAGGCATGGGCAAAGTGGGCCCTGGCCCAGGGCCCCAGGCTTTTAGGGGGCCCACTGATAGAGGCAGCTTGGTTCTGCAAAGAGGCTTGCCCTGATGACCTTTAATATTTTTTAGCTTGTTTTAAATACCGTCTTTAGTTAATTTATTTTTAATGTGTGTGATGTGTGAGGCTGCTGCAGACAATATGCATAAAATATTGTGTTTACATTTCATGCAACATCCATAAAACAAGTTTTTTTGAGATTAAAACAGGACCCCACATATTAGAAATGGGAGGAAGTCACAGAAACTATTTGCAGTAATATTAGTGAGCTGCTGGTGTATCTCAGTATCTTAGATGTAAATGTATTTACAATTTGGACAAGTGCGACTGTGCACTGTCTGTGACCTGTCCAGAGAGACCGAGAAAGAGCTGCAATTGGTTAATAAATTCAAATCTAATCCAAACAAGGGCCCCCAAAATACGTTTGACCCAGGACCCCCAAATCCTTAAGATGTCCCTGGCTCAATGTTTTATATTGGAATTTTGACTTATAAACGACAAGTAACAAAAGGAGCTCTCTTACAAAAGCAGTAACCCACTGACCTATTTACATTATATGCACTTTGTTATCTGCATGGTACACGTTCTTAGCAGCAGGCAATTTAACCCTCTGCGCTAATTTAGGACGAGTCAAAACTTCCACTAGAAAAACCTCGGTCTCTTTCCAGGAAGACGATTAATCACCGGAGTTCCCTTGACATTTTAATTGATGCCTGAAAATTGCTGGAGGCCAGGAGGCGGCAGCAGGTGCTCTTAAAATGATAATATACTTGGGAAAATGACGCCCCCACCCCAAGTCAGCGCCCGGTGCGGTGGCACCGATCGCACCGCCCTAGAGCCGGCCCTGAACATGGATGCATTTTTGCATTTAATGATTGTGTGTATTGCTGTGTTCTGGTACAATAGTATCTCAGCAAAGCACTAATAGATAGAAACGTCTAACAAAGCCTATAAAAACACAACACAGCAGTCCCAAAATTAAGTTCAAATGAAGGAAAAATACAATTAATATTAATATACAAACGTATAACTTCTTGTTTAAAATCCTAATCTGTGGTAGGGGATGTTGAGCAGAAGCGGTCTGCTTAGCGAGCTTACTTGAATCCCACAAGTTGGGGGTGACAGAAATATTCAGACGAGGAGATATAAAAGGAATATACAATAAGAAAATAGTGGTGCCAAACCAGGGCAATAGAGATCTGGAGAAATAACATTATTTTCCCTGTGGATCAGCACACATATTAGACAACAGAGGTGGAATAGGCAATGCCCTGTGTCATTCAGGAGCGATACAAAGTTTATTCAGTAAGCCATAAGCCTTTCAAACTACCATCTTACTGGCAATGTTTCCTGAAAGTACAAAAGCCGTAGGCGCTGGAAGTAGGGGAGGGGGTGGGGGTGGTAGTGTTGCTGTAGCACTCCTAAAATTACAATGCTGGTTTTCAAAAGGCGAATGAGCAATAAAGATGCCTGTAAATCATGTTTTTATCTGGTCTGTGCTTTTCAGGGACAGAGGTTAAATGTCAGGTACGTCCATCGAACTGCTGATTATTCTTTTAGCAGGGAGATTGGTGTTTACTTCTCTTGGACTTGAAAGTGAGAGGATTTTGTTAAGCAATCTTGCTGGGGTACTGGGAGCATGAAAGGAAAGGCTGTGTGACGTCAATTTTTGTACCGCACAACAAAATCGAATTACTTCCAACTGAATTATACAAATATTTCAAAATATATCAGCAGCTAGGAAAGCACAAATGAAGCACATTTTTAATTCTGAAGATTTTAATATGATCAAAACAAATCAAGACAAAATATTTAAGTGCAAATGATCAATACTCGCTGAAACCGGTTTGTACATATTATCATTTGCGCACTCTATATTTTACCAATAATACTGAATGTCTATGCAAATTTAGTGCCCATTTCGATGGAAAACAGTCTGTTTGTAATGCGCTAACACATCATGCTTTGTAATATATTTGCTGAAGGGTGCTGCAAAATGCAGCACCAGCTACATACTACACTCATCCCGCTCTCCTGCTGAATACATTTGCTACACTTCTTCATTGATTAACACTTGGATTTTTCACATTCCCTGTGACTTCAGTGATGTAACACTGATGGCGGCATCCTCACTCTGAAACTTTTGCCAGCACTACTGAGAAAGGCCACCCTTATGTGGTATCTATGGTTACCCAAAAAATGATCCTTTAAGGTCGAATGGTTTTGGGCTTGAGATGATACACTAAGAACATAAGAATATGGATTTTCAAGACCACAATGAAATTCTCTTAGCCATTCCCAGTCAGGGTGTCTGAATTAACTCAACATCCAGGTGCAAATATGTGTGCACAGAGATGATAGGTCACAATCTGGGAACTGCACTCATGTGGAATGATGGGGCTTTGTATTGGCAGTAGCTTACACCTCCAACAAAATCCCCAGTTACACGGACGATGGGCTCCCAGAGAGGAATGAGACTATATGCACTGGAGAGCCCACTGAGAAAAGGCAGTCTTCCTACATGACTGGAACATCAGGGTCAGTATTTGTATAATGGACATCTCTAACTGCAGGAATCAGCTCAAACCATACAAGCAAATGATTTGGCAAAGCCAGTCCACTCTCTGATGGAATATACATGGAGATTAAAATCTCTCCCCTCCATAGGCCAATCACTGAGGTCCTAACGCGTGACCAGGCATAGCAGTTCATGGCATTCACAGCAGACATGATCTGTGATGAGGGCTTGCTGTGGTCTTTTGACATTAGGCGCTCCTACTCTGCTTTCCCTCCTTGCATTCCTCAACATCAGTACTGTTTCTGAGGTTTTTAAGGGGAGGATGAGCACACCTTTAAATCCAGACCCTTAACAGAGATTATACCTCACAAGTATGTAGCTGCAGTTGGTTTCCAGAATAACACCACCACACTTTCGAAGCCACGCTTTGACATGTTTTAACATCCGAATTAGGACCATGAAATGAGGCTGGCTATGGGCCACTAACAGTGACTCTTACTGCATTTTTGTATATAATTTTGGTAACAGAGCTCTGAAGGGGGATCTTCATTTCCAAGCATGCTGAGGACAGCTGCTTTTGGCCCACACAATGGCATCAATGCCCTTTTCTGGGTTCAAAGGAAAGCATAGCATTGATCAAGGTCTTCCAAGCCTTTCTGAGAAAATATGAATATTGTCCAGTTCCATGCATTTGGATCCAGATAGACTCTGGGTCACCCACCTGGTGGAAAAACGGAGAACTGAAGAGCCAGGATGCCCTGGTTGTAGCTTTGGATCTGATGTGTACTAATGAGATGTAGAAAAGCAGAGCAAGGTGTCCTGATGACCAGTGGGTTTCTGCAGCAGGCATCTTAGTAAGCACATCCAGGCACATTAAATATGAGAATGGCAGCACTTGCTCACCTCCACCTCAGTGAGCGCTGTTCAGTATAGCCCTTCAAAATAGACTTTGTGGTGTGGAATTTAAAATTATCGCCTTAGTGTAACTGTGTCCCCGTCCCTGATGAGTAAAGCATCACTTTCATGTCTAGTCTTCGGAGATGACAAATAGCACACTCAGCTCTGAAAGTTTACATTTTTGTACGGATTTGTCGGTTGAGTGTGTATTATGCCATGATTTATGTTCTGCACCTGCATTGTCTTCTTTTTCACCACATGATCTCCACTGAACCTATGTTTATGAAAACATATACATTTGTGTTCTCTACACGTTTGCTTTAGTGATTAAACTCACACAGTGCCTGGGGAACCACTTGATTATGTGATTCTTAGGATATTTTACTTTTGTTAATAAACATTTTTTAGACTTCAGTATTGGCTTGAGTGTGGATGTCATTAAAAGTCAGGGGGCGAGTCAATGTTGAAAGCTACTATGACAGACAGAGAAGAGGAAAAATACATGTCCTTTAATCCAGCCACTATGGCAAGGAACCAAGTGGCTGAATTCTATGAAGTAATGACTGTTAGCACTCAGGTTAGGAATCGTGCATCATAGAACAAGAACAAGTCTTGGAGTACTTCTCTTATTGATTCACGCCCACACAGTTATTTGACAGGATAAAGAATTGGAGTCTGTGAAAGACTGTGCTTAGCAAGGTTGGGGAGGGTAGACTAGAAGGCTATCCAGCTTGGAGTTACTCACTTATGGGTTAGGCAGTCATTTCTGGGTTGGCATAAGCAGCATCAGTATTTAAACCCCTCAGCACTGTAGGAAGCGGCTCAGAAACAATTTGGTTTCTTGTGTGAATTAATGCTTGTCGTTCAGTTTGTCACTCCAGCCTCTTCTCGCTCCATTTTGTTGTTTGGCTTCCCCCTCGGTTTCCCCTGGGTCCTTTATACTAGAAACCAGCCCATGTGTTTATTTGTGGTTCCTGCTGAATATCCCTTGCTTCGACCTTACAGCTCATTGGTGTCCCGGGGTTCTCTGTTAGTGCAAGAGCTCATCAATGCTATATCTGCCATGGAGGGCCGAGTACAAAGAACACATGTACAAAGATTCAGTAACTGGACCTGCTCATGCTGCAAATAGCTCCTGTGTCTCTTTCCCTTCCCCTTTTCACTCTAATTAAAAAAATATTCCTAGTGGAGTGTTTCTTAATTTTTCCAGAGAGTGGGTGGGAGGTTTGGGACCCTCAACAGTTTCATCTCCCTCAGACAACCCCAGACAGCGAATTACATGGCTGTTTGAAGAGGTTCATTCAGATAGACAACTTGCATCTATGTACAGAAATATGTAAGGGTGGAGTGAAACCACTCTAATCGAGAGTACTAGAAATCACAGATAAATGAAAGTGATGCAAGATAAAGTTTAGTGTCTCCTGTGGTAACATCAATGCTACTGCTTAAGGACCTGATTGCAAACAGCAAGACAGAATCAAGGTGGCTGCATGTTTCTAGGATTAGGCAATAAGATAGGTATGCCTTAGAGTAGCATGACTTCATCGTGAATTCAAAAATTGTGCCTCAAACTGACAAAATAAATTAAGAAAATACTACCAGATCAGAGAAGGCGGATGTTGAAAACAAAATATTGAGGCAAAGTGCAACTTAAGGATTTCATTAAACTCGCAGCGTCATATATATTCGATTAGTGGAATTAAAAAAGAGAGACAGTCGGGTCAAGTGCAACACACTCAATATTGGCCATTTCTCAGCATCAGTCTATATGCAAGAATTTCAGTGACGTAGGCACAGTTGGTAAATTTTAATATCAGACCCAGCATCTGTCTGCCAAGAATTTAAAGAAGAAAAAAAATTAAATACAGAATTGCTCATATTAGTGGAAAAGGTGCCTACAGACAATATGTGGGCTAAAGAAACTGTGCATATTATTTGACTTCTTTAAATGTAATTTTGAAACATAACAGAATAATGCATGTCATGTACTGCCGTGGGAAAAAAGCTGTTTCCAAAATAAATAAAAAAAGATAAAGTAACAGAAAATACGGAGTGGTAAATTAAAACTATAATGAATTAGAACTGGTTTTTGACAATTTTTAGCATAACATACAACAGGTAAGCACTATTCACAAAGCAGTTAAACAATAACTATCACCTTATCTATACATCTGAAAGCCTTTGCTTACAGGCCCATGCAATGTAACTTGTCACTAATATTAGGCAATTATCGAGAGACTTTCGAGACCAATATTACAGAAATGCATCTTATCAAGCTCTAGTTCTTTCATTTAAATTCCACTACTGATAAGGACCATGTTCATGGTACTACCAAGGATTAGCATGCGACAAGGATGGTCCAACTTCACATATATGTATCCAATCGATACAATTTATACATGGTTTGATTTTGATATAAAATCCTAGATAATTTTTTCTTGGCCTGCCAAATACATAATTCTCTTTTTTTTATTTCTTCATATGCCATTCTTAGTCATGTGGAGGAAAAGTGTGAAACAACTTGGTAGACTGAAATTCCCAGAAGTTTGAAAAATCATCTTTCACGTTGCGGAGTTGTGACAACATTGTCAAATTTCTTACCTTATAAAGGCCAAAAAGGCCCAAATCTTTGATAACTGTGAGGGCACGGACTTTTGGCCCAGTAGTGATCTCTCCAGCTACTTGTAACCGAATTTTCACAATCTCCAACGGATTGGTAAAGATGACTTGGGAGCCTCCAGCCTGCAAAGTAAAAGAGGAAAAAGCAGAGATAATTCTTACTTTTGACTGCTTTAATAGCTTTTAAAAATGTGATATGCTTATGTCCTATACAGTGTCATTCTTTTCCAGTGCATCATTGTGAGGTATTCTGAATCGTGTTAGTGTTTTTCCTATTTCTGTGGGATTCATACTCACCTAACATTAAGAACACTAACAAACAATATTGAGCTCTACTCCAATCGGCACCATTCTCTCTTCTAATTGCTATAATTCAGCCAATAGTAACAGAATTGTGTCCACTTTGGTCTCATGAACTTGCTCTCAAATGTGAAACTGAAATTATTCTTGACAATGAAATGTATAAATTAAAAGTTGCATAGGGCACATTTATTGAAAGCATGGGTACACATTAGATATTAGTAGAAAAGATGAGAAGCGATGGCTTTAGTTGGCCATTTTGATTAGGTCCTTTCTTTTTCGATAATCAGCGCGTCTGTCTTTCGGCCACTATGCATGATCATGCTCAGCAGTTCCAATGAAGTGTGGTGACAACTTATTTTCGGTGATGCATATTTAGGCAAAAATTGAAAACTACGTTTCAGTTTCAAATGTGTTGTTATTCAGATGTCCACTGAACCTCTTATGTGTTCCCTTTTGTCCCAAAGTTTCACTCTGAAAATAGCTGCCATCAGTAAGCAAGCGCTTTATTGCATCTCACCTTCTACAAAGGTAGTTCTGTTGCATTTAGCTACCCTTTCCTACGACTTTGACCTTTGAGTTTGGTTACCCAAATAATACAAACAACCCTTTTTTCGTTAGATCATATTGCTGGATGCTTTTAGTTTAGTGCTGAAAGGTTATGTTCAACTGTGTTGAAGACCCTTTTAGTGCTCGATTGTGTTTTTTTTACTTTACTTTGTCTGATGACAGTCAAAAGAAGAGGCTCTGATGGAGATAAAAGCAAGTAACCAAACAAAATCTGTCATTTACATAAAAGTCTCATCTTTCTACAGTTTCATTTTCTTTTTTTTTTTTAAAAAGCAAACAGTTAAGCCAATTCACGAAATCATTTATGAGTATGGAAAGTAGTCCTACACGAGAACTCTTTTACGTACTCTTACATAACTTTGTGAATTGGCTACAAAACATATAAATGGAAATACAATGGGAATATTCATATCCAGTAAGAGCACAGAGAAGATACTGGGCCCTCTTTGCACTTTTACTAATAGAGAGCTTGAATTTCGGGACGATTCCCAGGGCATATAACAGTACGTAAGGGTACTCCATTAGTACTACCACCTGTGCTCATAAATTCTGTTATCAATCAGCCCAGTAATTGTATCTTGTAAGTAACAGATCTGTAATGCATCCTTTGCACTAGGACCAAGGCTGCAAGAGTAAGAACGACTATTAATAGTGCAGTTCAACTGGTTGGGTACCACTGACTCCAATAGCACACATCTCAGAGTTTTTCCCAGTCACCATATCAGTTAAGCTATGCACGCCCTACATTCTAAAATGAATCTCTACTGATACACCAAAATCCAACATCTTACCAGTGCCAGCTGCATTACTAGTTTTTATCTTTTTATTTTTAATGAGAAAACAGGAAAGAAAGAACAAGGCTATATACTTCGCATGGACTTTGGGAAAATGATTATTTGGCTCAGATCCTGGAAATAGGACGGTATACCACACAGTTTTATTTAATGATACAAAGTTCCGATACATATGTTAAAGATATGCCTGAAGTACTGACCACCAGCTCACCAATGTATCAATTTGTTTATTTCTATGCTGGTCCAAACTTTGGGAGCCAGGTGAGGACAGAAGGATTGAATGTTTGTGTCTGTCATTTTGAAAATGTGGAAATTAACTGTGTATCTTGTCAGTCAGGCTACATCTTTCAAGCACAATACCCAATCCCTGTGAACCAGATCTGCTTAAACGGTGCACCTCTGGGCTGATCTGTAGAGACCGTTCCATTCACAGATTAGTTTACACAATGAATGTGGTTGTTGTCAACTATATTTTCAGCTACTGAGCAGAGGCAGATGGGCACTGGGTTCCCATATCCTTTTGAAATGTAGAGGCTATTGAGTAACCCTGGGCGGTGAAATACGCTCCGCTCGTGGAGTTTGCAGAGTTTTCTGCACTCTGCGTTACGCGGATCTCGCGGTGTGCAGAGAAAATCCGCTACGCATATTTTTGCTCGCTCGCGTTCCTCAACGTCAAGTTGGTGACCGCGAGCGAGCAAAATCAACATCCCGGTGAGATTTTTCCTCGTTCGCGATCGGCAACATCAAGTTGGCGAGCGCGAGCGTGGAAAATAAACCTCCCGGCGAGATTTCTCGCGTGGGGGGGTCAGGTTTCTCATTGCGACTGGTCGCATATGCTCGCAACCGCTCGCGATGAGAAACTGCCCGTTCGCGTTGAGAAAGCTGCCTCTCGAGTAAAAATCTACTCGAGCGGCAGAAAACGACCGCTTGCACTGTGCATGATGCCGTTTGCAATGATTGCACAGTGCGGACAAGCATCCGGCACTGTGCAATCACCGCAAACAGCATTTTCCTATCGCACTACGCTGCTCGCGTAGCGCGGCAGAGTTGTTTTACCGCTTCGTGTAGCGCAACTCCGCGAACTACGCCCACCCTTACTATTGAGCTGGCTCGGTTACGACGACGTTATCTTTAAGAGCCAACTGCATGGGACCCTATCACGGCTTTTAGGATATCACAGGATCCTTTACAGAGAAGCCATCTATTGTTAGGGTTGAAGCTCCATCTTAAATGGTCTTCATATGATAGAGGGCAACAGTTCAGAATCATTAGACCAGGCATACCGGTCAAGCCCTGCATCCCTAGTCTGCCTATAAAGCTTACAGACAGCATTTCCAGTGGGTAGGCCTGATGCAGGGGTTACCAATTATTTGACATTGAGGGAAGAGAGTGGGGCAGTTGTCCTATTTCAATAAGCAATGACAGCAAGTCGTACCTACAGACTCCTGCCAAGACTGCACCCCATACTAAGAGAATGTACTAGGGATCACCCACAACAGAAGCAGAAGCATCCCGATGCACATTAAAAACTGCACCACCACTGTCCGGATTCGGGAAGGTGTGTTAAGCAACGTGGTGCAGGGATCAACTCTCCTGAGTCCAGCAAACTAAATCCATCACGATGTGGTTTGCTCCTTTCTTTGTCTTCTTTGCGCAAAAAACGTTAGCCTACACATTCCTCCCGGAAAGAAATGGACCATCTGGCAAAAGATTCACCAAGGCACTTTGATATCCACTAATGACAGACAGCTCCTGGAGGACACCTGAGGAAGGGTTCTTACCACTTATTCCTCCAAACGGGTTAGATGAGATCTTTTACTTTTAAAGACAATTGTACTTCTCAAACATTGCTAGCTTATTTACCGTAGTTTTGCCATTACGCTTTCACCTTTGTTTTCTTGAATCCTTTTTGGACCTTTTAAGCTGAGCATTTCCTTTTCTTTGCTCCTTTTTGATTTCTTAACATTCAAAGAATGTTTGGACATTCTTAACATTAAATTTGTTTTTATTGTTTTTAGTTTGCACTCTTATTATTAATCCTCCAAGTCTCCTTGCAAATAACCACATACTATCAAAAGAGCTGTTTTGAAACATTAGGAAGCCATTTTGCCAGCTGAACAGAATCCATATATATCTTCTGTGAGCTCTGGACTTGATACACGAGTCAATATCCAGACAAAATCTCAATATATGAAGAACAAAATCAACAATGTTCTCAACAGACCAAAAGGATTCTTCAATATTGTAAACATGAGCACTAAATTCTCTGAATTATACAAGTATACCTTCTTCACTCTTCAAATGCAATATCTTTATGAGTCATTTCACTTCCAAAATACCCTCTGACGCTGGTTTGATCACACACGTGAAAGGATTTGAACCAATCACCAAACAATCTGTCCATGTTGCAAAGAATTTAAGGTACACGCCGTATTTTGAAGATATTATCCCTACTAATTTAACCAAAACCGCCTTCTGGCTGTTCTAAAAATGGTGGTGTTAACTTAAGGAAACGCTCAGCATACTCTAATGTCCTTTCCAAATTCAGATCAGTCAGCAACTTACCACAATTGGGTGAAGTAACTAAGAAATTTGTTTCCAAACATTTGACTGCTTTCTTTGAAAATCATAACCTACTTACAAATCAGGATCCCGCAAGGACAACAGTTTGGAAACTGCCACCTTCAAAATTCTATATGACCAACACCCCCTTAATGATTAGGGTCACGTCTGACTCTATTCAGTCTCCTTGATGTGTAGATAAGCATTTGATACAATCGACCTCAACAAATTGATCTGAACTCTCAAACAGTGCTTAATTGATAGCTCTCTTCATATGTCTCAAATCAAAAGTAAATAAACCGGATGAGACAGCTCAAAATCTGAAATCATTTCTGTTCTGGATCGATTTTAGTCCCCACCCTTTTAAACATGTATATTGATCCACTCAGAATGTTCTTCAAAGGGGATGGTATAACAATTCATTCATATGCTGCTCATACTCAGCTGTCTCTCATAATCTTACTGTTCTAGGACATTGAGACTTTAAAACCAGAAATTCAACTCTGGTCAGAGTGCCAAGATACTCCTTGATGCCTTAAGGTCTGTGCCTCATTCAGAGACAAGGCTAGTCTCAGTACACAACAATTTGACCATATCACTTCCTAAGAGACCTGTGTTGGTTCCCTTTGTACGTGACAATAAAGTTCAAAACCACCTGAATCGTCTTCAAACCACTCCATGAAAAGCAGCATGAATATCTCCACAACGCACTGAATTAAATATTTTAAACTGAACTTTGAACTGAAGTGTTGGGCCCAAATTTTTGCACAGAAGTCGCGTACCATCGCTATCGAATGTCAGGGGTGTCGAATACGAAGTCTACGTACTGTTGATTCCAGGGCATGCCTCTCACTCTTGCAGGTTTTTTCCCATCCTTGCTTTCTTTTTTTGTCACAGTTTTTCCTTCTTTCTATTTCTGTTTCTTCTCCCTTTTGTTTTTTTCTCTCTTTTGCTCCAGGCCAAAGTCTTGTGAGGAAAAATAAGTGTCAGTCCCCACAAATGAGTGCCAGTGCGCAACACCGGCTCAAATTAAGCACTAGTTCCTTATAACTAAATGCAGTCACTTAAGTTTGAAAAGCGTAGATGAAGAACAGCGATACTAAAACTCACACCCGCATGAGGACTTGAGACAGTGTTCCCCCTCTTCAACTGGGTGCCATGGAAAATACATTCGGTCTTTTCTCGTTCCACAGGGAAGCTTGCAGTATGTTTGTGAACTAAAAAAAAAACTCTATGCAACAATAACCCCGAGCAGCACTGCTCTGGCACGCTAGCGGAAGGTTACCACCATTGAGTATGTTCTCACACAGCTATGCCGCACAAGTTCACATTTGTGCTTAAAATAATAAAGAACCTCAAATCCCCAAAGCTGCACTTCCACTTGGGGCCTGACTGTTAGTTGTCAGATGTCAGAAGGAGAAAAGGTTCTGACTTTTCCATTTTTTCTCCAAAAAAGAAGTTATTTTACCCATTCAAGAAAATAAGTCTATTGCTGTTTTGAACAAACTTCATGGGTCATGAAGAGTGAAGTAAGACCAACTTAATAAAGCATACGAATAAATTAACTTTGCTACAATCTGTTAATATACACATGCAAGAACTAATCTGCACAAGCAGACATATAATATAATGTTTCTGAAGGAAACCGAAAAAAATGGCTCGGTGCAGATACACAGAAGGAACCAGTTGGCAATGAATGCAGCATAAATGCAACAAATTGCCTGCTGTAGACAAAAACACCTTATTCATACGAAAATGCAAACCAACCAAAAATGCTGCAAACATAGCAGTGAGTAGTTTTTGTTTTTATCAATCCCCTCTCATTCCTTGTACTTTCTATAGCAATTATCTGATGCTCAGTAAATCACATAGCATGTGATATTTTCCCATAAACTGATACGTTGTTTTAAAACTTCGTGTAGAAATTAAAACAGGCACCACCATTAATTAATAAGACATCTTGCCTGAATTGAAACAGACAGGGGCATCGTTCAATATGCTGACAAATTGGAGTCGGTACACAACGTGACACACAATAGGAAGACTTATATAATGGGCTTCTATTTGACCGCAGTGTCACTCAATTAAAAAAAAAGAACACTTGACGACGGACAAGTAAATAAACTAGACTTGACAGGAAGGGTCAGATCAAAAGTATGCACTTTGAGATCTGGCGGGGGTAACCCATGACATGCCCAGGGCTGCAGGGAGCAGACATATGACCTGGCCAAATTAGTCCTCTTGCCCTTTCATATTTCACCCCAGGCATATCCTACCAACACTCATGTGTCTGCCACAAGCTCCTTGTTTACTTCCTTAGAACCGCCACATCCTCCCAAAAATGATTTCTCAGCAAGCAAACAAAATGTGAAGGCGCACATTAGGACCATGTGGACAAGACGGTGCTTTGTAAGAGCGCAGGATGTAGATGTGTGGGCAGCACTTATCCACAGGGAGCGGAAGTCAGGACAGCTTCACTTCACGAACACTGCACTATATTCATATTTAGAGGACACATTTTTAAGGACTTCGAATCAACTCTATTATGCTATCAAATTAGTTTATGAAGGGGCCCATCCAGATAAAATTCAGTGAAATATATTACGCCATATTTTCTTCCCAATTCTGTCTTGGTGAGGGAAGTGACAGCAGCAAAGTCAAACTTTACAATTTAGAGCTGCATAGCGGCACCCGATGGGATCTGTGAAATATCTCCTTAAAGAAAAGACCTATCTCCACCCTTTCTTTCCTATTCTCTTTCTTTCTATCATCCTTTGCCTAATTTCCCAGCAAGTCAATGTAGAGGGGTTTAGCTAAACATGTATACCAAAGTACCTGTAATTACTGCAACACAAACGATGTTTGGCTGGAACCTCGTAACAAAAATGCTAATGTACTTGTTTATAAAAAATTAATAAAATACTTTGAAATCAAGAAAAGAGTAACAGTTTAATCATGTTGAACACTTTAATACTTCTAAAGCTACAAAGTCTGTTCTTCCCGTCATTACGGTCTATTAATTGCTTTTAAAGTTGAGTTTGATTTCTAGGCAATTATTGTTTATGTATTGCTTATGCTGTTCATTGTATGTTATAGGAGGTCCCTGGCTCCAACTGGGGACCTCAACTCCAGGAGAGTCTTTCTTTTATGTTTTTTGCGTTTACTTTCACATGATTTTTTAATCTTTATTTTGTTTCCTTTGTAGTGTATGTCTGAGGCATGGAAGCTTGACCCCACACACAGGATCTGCCGGGATTCAGTTTGCATTTAATTTAACCCTCCCTCTGTTTTTTCACTTTATGCGCACAACTAGCATGAAGAGTTCTAGTCTTTTGTGGCTACGCTGCCTGCCAGGACTACAAAAGTGGCACTGCTGTCCATACGCAATGATGGCTTGCCAAAGGCAGCAAGCCAATCTGCACCAGTCTGTGCCTGGCCCACACCCAGCGCCACTTCCCCGGCTGTAGGATTACAGAAGGTATATCTTATGTGTGTCAACAGCTTCTTGCCCTCTGCCCAACCAGTAAGTACCCATCGTTACATCATGAAATTTTAATTCTGGAAAAAAGCTATATGCACGATATGCTCCAGAAACTGTAACCAGCTCCCAAATTTAGACATGAAGCAGGATGAATTCCTATCTAGTCCAAACACTGCCGTCTCAATTATTGCCCATAATTTAAATGATATCTAACTAATGTTACATCACTCACCAAGCATCAAGAAGGTATCTGGGATTTTAACTCAGATAAGCTAGCCGCCATTTTCCTGTTGCAAACTTGGTTGAAGGATACTTCTGCACCTGATATTGCAGCGGCCGTTCACGGTTGGCTACTCCATTATTCATCAAGATCACCTTGATAAGAAGGGTGGCGGGCTTGCCATAATTTTTAAAGAATCTTTTACATGTTCATCCATCACGGTCAATGACAAATGCAGAGGCTCTAATCTGCACTATTAGAATATCCACAACCATCTCGCTATCAGGGGCACTCACTTACAGAAGCCCTGGATATTGGGCTACTTTCTTGACAGAACTTGTCGAGGCTTTTACCCCCCACAATCTCAGATCACCTAATTTTACCATCCTTGGGTGTCTTCAACTACTATGTGGATGTTCACTCAGAAAGTGCAGCTAAACAGCTTATAGATGTCCTGTCCGCATTAAACTTCTCACAGATGGTATCAGAGGCCACACGTGTGGCTGGCCACATAGTAGATTTGATTTTTACTAACATTGACAATCTCTCTTATAAAGCACCTTTCCCTTTGGTGCAGGCGGCCGTGGCACAAGGTTTCAGAACATTAATTCAACAATAAGCTAGCAATTAATTAATAATTGGATCTCGTCTGCCCTTGACGACATAGCCACACTGAAGAAGTTAAAAAAAGCCTCTCGTACTGCATCCGCACCATAGTTCACTCAAAAACTCGGCACTAAGAAAAGGCACTGTTGACAATTAAAAAGGAAATGAGAGCCACTCCACGCGACCCAGAAAAAAGGCTGTATTGCTCTGCCATTAAATCCTGCCATAAAATTATCAAGTCGTACTTATTATGGTAATATGAATGAGTCAACCAAGAATTCCTCGAAGGAAATTTTTAAATCAAAGACTCATTTTGTAGCTGGTAGTGCTCACTCGCAGAATCCATGTGACAATTTAGTTTCCTTTTCCCAAGATAAAATCCTTGGCATTTATGCAAGTTTCGACTCTCAAGCTAAGATCGTGCAGTACAATCCTACTCCGCGTGATGTTACACCACATTGATGCTAAGGGCTTCACTGAACATGACACGATTTCGATTCAAGAAATGATGAACATGATTAGTAATGAGAAATAAGGATCTCCTAGGAACCCCAGTGAACCATCCATTCTTAGGATATGTTTACATCTATTGCATCTGTTCTTTGTGAAATTCTTAACAGTTCTAGAACTACAGCTACCATGGATGTATGCTGAAAGAAGGCCCAGGTTACACCCCTGATTAAAAAAAACCAAAGATGATCCATTTAGTCTGTCAAATTACCATCCTATACATACCAGCAATCTCCAGAAAGCTAGAAAAACATATTAAATGAACAGTTCTCTTACTACTTAGAAGTCAACAATATCTTGGATGCCTCTCAATTTGGCTTCCACACATCACATAGAACCAAAGCTATTTTAATTACTGTGTTCAAACACTTCAACTCCACCTTAGACAACAGTGGAACTGCTACCATGCTCCCATTAGACTTCTCAGCAGCATTCAACACCATATCCCATAGCATACTGATAGAAAGACTATCAGATATAGAAGTCAGAGAGGTAGCCATTTCTTAGATAAATAACTTTCTATGAAACCAAACTGAATCTATTCGTCTTCCACCTTTTTCATTGAACCCAACTCCACTTCAGCACAGGGTACCGCAGAGATTTTTATTGAGCTGTACACTCTTTAATATGTACATGATCCCACTGGCCACTCTGATCGAAGATTTGGTTCCAAAGTACTGTCACATGCAGATGGCACCTAAATTATCGTGTATCTTTCTGACAGTCACAGTTTTTGTCAAGAAAATTTTAAGCAATGTCTCATTTGGGTCTCCATATGGATGAAAGACAATTGCCCACAGCTAAATTCTGATCAAAAAGAAATCTTAATCTTGGGCAAGAATTATTGCCTGTAGCAACCAAATAAATTTGCTTTCTAGTACAATTAAGTTTGTGGCCCTGGGCTGCCAAAATTGCGGTACAACGGAGGATTTCAGAGAAAGAAAAGCGCAATAAAGGTATTATTATTCACATACGTCAGTTCCCAATCAAACATCTGGAGAAGTTGAAGTGATGTCTGTCCCATTAGATGAAGGCTACATGATGATTCTAATAACTGAGCTCACAGAACAATCAGAATGTCAAACCGGTGCCTGGGACGGCCTGTCTACATTTCGAGAGATGGTAACGTCCACTGTGCAAAAGAAGAAAGGCGGACTTGAGCTCTGGTATAACTGGGGTAACCAGTGCCAGGATGGATTTGTCCCCAGGCAACATAGCTGGGTGAAAAGAAAGGACAGTGGGGAAAGCAAAATACACAAATGCTTTGACAGAAGAAAGTCCCTCAATCTGACTTGCTGAGGGACTCCCAAAGAGTAATGTGGAATAATCCGTATATGGCAAATTTACTGAGGTAAACAAGCAATAGAGCTAACCTTGAACGTAAATGGACCGTTAACAAAGATTTTCCACTAATAGGCTGTGGCCTTACTGAAGGGCACCAGTTTGCTCATGTGTACGTTTAGTGAGCACGTGCTCCTCCAAAGGGGTAATGAGAAGAGGCCACATGAAGGAGAAATGGAAGAACCCTCTGCAACTGGCAGTGGGGTGAAAGTCCTTCTTGACATCCTGGTGAAACTAAACAAGAGTTTCATGAGTCGAGACAACATTTGAGGCGATATTGAGGAGATTGGAAGGATGTACTCTAGGTGCACCGTAGGAGGTTAATGACCAGGATACAATTAAAAAAGGACAAATTACAGCGTAGGATTATGATGAAAATTGTGATTTTGAGCTAGTGGAGCGAAACCACCTGCAAGCTGGAGCAGCTGTAACCATGAAGGTATAGAAACACAGACAAAAAGCATTGCAAAAGTCAAACAATTGATTGGTTCCTCCAACTGATGATGGCCAGTAGCAAAACGGACCTATGTTGATAGGGAGTAGGCTGGTCAGGCCCAGAACTCTTATGTCAGGTACCCCTTCTCTCTGCTTATTAGAGGACTGGGGCAATTTTCTCAGCATTAAAAAAGGTTAATTTTTAAATCTTAGCAAGTGAGTCCCCCACCCCCAATAACCGACCACCAGCACCTTACATGCATAATGACTTCCTTCCCTTGGCCCTCCTGCCCTCATAGTAGAAGTTAAATGTGTATCTGCCTATTTCCAAGTGCTTCATTTGTGAGGCACTTCACTATCTTAACTAATGGCAAGATGTAGCTGGCCACTAGATTTCTCGCCGAGCTTCCAAAACCACTCTTCTGGTCATTAAAGAATGTTTGAGCTGTAGTCCTCCTTTCTCTTCAGCTGTCGTGCAGGGAGGAGCAATGGTCAAAGGGGATCCAAAACAAGCAAACACTGTAGGAATCATTCACCCAGAACGAAGACCTCAAGTTTAAAGCACTATTCGTGCAGATGCTAAGAAGTCTAATATCCATAGTCCAGAAGTTGGACACCCTCACTAGCAGAGTGGACCAGACATTGAACACCATCCGCAAGAAGGAAATGTGAATATCTGCAGCGGAATCATGCATTCCAACTCTGAGAGACAACACAGCAGAGCACAGCGATAAACTGCTGGATATGGCCAAAGTTCTCAATGCAATAAAAGCTGAGAATGAGGGCCTGAAAGCCAGGTAGATGAGGAACAATCTGTGCCTAATGGGGATTCACAAATTCACCAAGACTGGGAAAATATGGACTACTTCAAAACACTACAAAAAACCTATTAGGGCAAACAGTTTCTCTCCTATGTTCATCACACCCTGGGTCCTCGTCTTGCACCTGGGGCTGCTCCGTAAACTATATTAGCAAGACTTCTAAATTACAAGGACTGCAACACGGTCCTCCAGCTGGCCAGCAAGAAACCAATGCTATCTCACAATGGAAATAACATCTCCCTATACCCAGACTTCATGGCTGTCCCGGAGGCGCATCGGGAACACCTGCCCCTTAAAGCGTAAAGTTCGACAGGTTGGCATACCATATGCAATGCTCTATCCTGTCAATCAGCAAAAAAAGTCTCTGATCTTCCCAACGCCACAGAGCGCCAACACCTTTGTCAAATTGCTAACTTCTGAGGCACGTTCGGGCTCCCCACAGGGCTCACATATGTCTGAAGAGATGCTCAGCGATATTGACTCACCTTTAGCACAAGCTCTGGATGGCTGAGCCAGATCCTGGACTGAACTCGAAATGAAGTGCTTGGGCCTGCTGCTGGAAGTCATTTAAACTCAGGTGTTTCTTTGCCTGTATGACCAGTTGGCATTTAAGTGGGGAAAAATGAGTAGCATTCAAATGTTCTAAACATATATAATGTAGCTTCAAAAATGGTTGCATTCTTTCGACATCCATTGCTTTAAAAGATGGACTAATGCATGCTTGCTGCTAACAATCTAACCCTTCCCTTGACGATTGATAATCAATCTTGGCCATGAAAAATGGTTCGCCCTCCACCTAGGAGGCGATAATAGTCATCATACTGCATTCTAATACAAATGACCGCAGTGATCACACTCCCCCAATGGACAACCCCCGCTTATTTGGTGGGTGTAGACAGACCCGCTGTTTATGCTCCCCCTGTGATAATCCCCCTGAACTCTCAAGTGAAAGTTTCCCTATTGTTTGGTTTTAACAGTTAAGTAGTCTTAGGAATTAAGTTATTTAATGGGGAAAAGTGAGGGGGGGCAGGGAGGGAGTGTAAAATTCTTCAGGCATTTTAGGGTGGCTAGTGTGGGTGTGAGGTGAGCGTTATGGAGAATTGTTACCACCATACTATACACAGGAGCACAGATTACACCAACATTATCATAAGATCTCTCATTCCAGACGCACTGACTACATTAGCACGAGCAAAGCATTAAGATACTTACATAGACAAGTAGAGGTGGTATGAGTGGAGGAAAGACACAAATATGGCTATCAATATGGAATGTCGGGGGTTTGAACAATCCACATAAAATTCGACACATACTGGAGCATCTGGATCAGCATTGAATATATATAGCCATGCTCCAAGAAAAACACCTTACAGCCTCATCAACCACAAAAGTAGCTATTAAATGGAGGAGCCACAGAGTATGGTCTACCTACTCATCATACGCTTGTGGCACTGCTATTTTTGTTAGAAGCTGGGTGCCTTTCATGCCCATTAAGGGGAAAAACGACCAGCAGGGCAGATTTAACCTGTTACAGGAAGTCGTGTATGGCAAACACGTCAATTTCATTAATATCTATGTGCCAAACACAGACAACCCTATTCAACAGGAATGACACAAATGTGTGATGTTGTATCCCCAGACTGTCATTTGGGGTGGTGATTTCAACCTGGTGCTAGACAGAAATCTAGATTTCTCTGACCCAATTAACCGCACACACAATGCTGCGGAGCAAGCACTTCAGGGCATTACAAATTCCTTTGATCTAATAGAGCTATGGAGAACTAGACACCTTACACTCCACAAGGGCACCCATATTTCCCTGGTATATGGTTCCTGGGCACGTGTAGATTACTGGCTTTGTGCACGTGATGTCTCCACTTGGGTACGCACAGTCACTCACTTTTTCTGATCACTCGCCAGTGCAATTAGTGCGCTACAATGCAAGCTGGTGTGAGGTGGATATGCACTTCTTCGGGGGTGGTGTTGTGAGAGGCCTACAAAGTGTATATCTCAATGATCTGCAAAGCCAAACAACATGGCATTAGAGGGGCCCAGCGGGACCGACTGAGCCAACTAGGAAGTGAGATAAAAAAAATCTAGAGGGCCAACACCCACTAACAGGAGACACACAAACTCTGGTGGATATTAAGGCTAAACTAACTGAATTTTTAGAAGCTGCAAAGCAATAAGTGAAACAACTTTACAAATATGCCACAGCGAGGGTGTATGGAGAGGGGGATGGACTGGGCAGAACCTTCACCTTACTTATACGCTGACACCTCAAAATATTATACAAATAGAAGACACCAACAGGGCAAAGATATATGACACAGACAATATCCTTTCAGAATTTACTGCTCACAAGTCCAATCTCTATATATCCAGAAAACCTTGCTCAATGGAAGACTACACAGTCTACTGGTGCCGCACAATAATGTACAGCAGCAGTTCCCCGCCATCCCCATTACTTTAGTCAAAATAATTGTGGTAATCTCCACCATGCCTACTTGCAAGGTGCTGGGCAGTGATGGACTCCCTAGAGAGTTTTAGAAATCAGTCAATGCTTTACTATCCCAGAGATTACTGCAAGTCTATAATGAAGCATTCACAACTGGGATCCTCCCACTCTTACTCAGGGAAACAATATTGATAGCTCTGCTGAAATCAGATAAAAATCCCATGCAATGTGTCTCCTATCAACCATTACCTTTAATTAAAATAGACGCAAAAATACTGGCCAAGGTCCTCGTAAATAGACTACTGCTACTTCTCCCGCACATGGTCCATCCTTAGGTTGTGGGCAGTTCATCCCACATAGATCAACTACCCACAGCCTATGATCGCTCTTTGCTCTGATACACCAGCTGACTAACAAAAGAGACACAGTGGCTGTCTTTTTAGATGCCACCAAAGCTTTAGACTCCTTAGAGTAGGAATTTTTCTTTGCTGTGCTGAGCAGGATCAAAAGGAACAAATGATGGATGGAATGCTGAACAATCCAAACATTTTCCCCCAGTCACAAGGATCTGGGTTTAACCCATCGTTCTTTTACTCACCACGCCACCCCAGTTTGGACCCAGCCATATGCAAATCAGTCTTGACCCTGTTCCTCATGGGAACATACCAGCCCGAACTGCCTAGCCAGGTCCTCCCTGGACCGGAAAGAAGCATCCTGGGACCGGTTTTGGGGCATCACCCCCTCATCAGCCAGGCTATCTTGAATCCAGTGGTGCAGTGAGCACGGGACCCATGTCTGGGCACACCCTTCCCACTTAGGGCAACAAAAGCAAAAGGAACAAATGATGGACGGAATGCTGAACAATGCAAACATTCACCCCCAGTCACAAGGATCTGGGTTTAATCCATCTTTTTTTTGCTCATTACGCCACCCCAGTTTGGACCCAGCCATATGCAAATCAGTCCTGACCCTGTTCCTCATGGGAACAGTCCAGCCCGAACTGCCAAGCCGGGTCCACCCTGGGCCGGAAACAAGCATCTTGGGACCGGTTTCAGGGAATCAACCCTCATCAGCCAGACTTCCGCCCAGCATTCCATCACCCTAAGTATGAAGGGTATGTCCAGATGTGGGTCCCGTGCTCACTGCACCACTGGATTCAAGCTAGCCTGGCTGATGAGGGGTGATGCCCCTAAACCAGTCCCAGGATGCTTGTTTCCAGTCCAGGGAGGACCTGGCCTGGCAGATCGGGATGGACTGTTCCCATGAGGAACAGGGTCAAGACTGATTTGCGTATGGCTGGGTCAAAACTGGAGTGGTGAAGTGAGCTAAAGCACGATGATGGATTCAACCCAGATCTGTGACTGGGGGTGAATGTTTGCATTGTTCAGCATTCCGTCCATCATTTGTTCCTTTTGCCTGAGCAGGATAGGCATTCCTAATATCTAACCTTGATTCGATTGTTGTACACAAGCCCTGTCACCAGGGCTAAGCTGAATGGGCTCCTATCTGACCCCTTTGACATAGGAAGGCGCCTGGCATAGGTGCCTTCTGCCCCTACTCCTTTATGCATTAGCCTCAGAGACCTTGGCCTGTGCTATCAGACAGCAACACACTAATAGAGATCTGAAATTTGGAACTATAAATATAATTAAATCCCTATACGTGGATGATATTACCCTCTACTTGAAGGACCTGGATCAAAATCTCAGCCCAGTTATCCAGGAATTCACAATTCTCAAAGCACTAGCGGGGATCGCCAATAACGGAAACAAATAGACAATCTTCCTCTTGTTACTCGGGAAAAATCCTTTCATATGGGTCATCCCTCTCCCAGGGAATCAGTCGTCTGTTGAATACTTAGGAATATGGATTAGCAGTGAAAAAACTATATTGATAGGTGAAAAATACAGCACAGTGATGACCAAAATCGAAGAACAAATATAAATATGGATCTCCCTTCCTCTTTCTTTAATGGGCAGAATTGCCTTCATGTAGATGGTTATCCTATCTAAACTATTAGACCTATACTACAACACCCCAATCCCCCAAATAAACATTTCTTCAAAACACTTTGATCAGATATGATTACAGTGGAATGGGCAGGGGGTCTTCCCAGAGTCAGTTGGGAAACTCTAACGTTGCCTCACGACAAGGCAGATTAGCTGCTTCCAGCTGAGTTATATTATTAATGCATACAAGCACAGTATGCATATTACTGGGAACATCCATCACTGTATATGGCTGATCTGGCTATAGAACAAAATGCTGCACATCTTATTACACTAAGCGCCATGATAAGACAGATTCCCTGTGGCAGTCATACAGAAATAAGCTCAGTAGGTAGTACACAATTATCTTCGGAAGCAATCAAGAAATGAGCCTCGTACCCAATCCTGTATGCCCCATAACTGTCGCTGGAACACCACCCACTTAACCAGCTAGCTGAATAACGTTCATTTCTGCATAAAATATGGAACTGGGGCATAACCAGGTTGGGAGACCTGTTCCCAGACGGAGTCTTCCTTGAATATAATAATGTTGCAAGTGAAATAGATGCCACTGCCATATAAAGGTTCACATATCTTCGGCTCAGGGCATTACGCAAGGATTATTATCCCACTTTCCCTCAGGAACCCAAAGTCCTGTAGGGCACTGACTCATATAGTGACTCTTCCCTGAAAAAGACACATTGTCACCAGACAGTATACCTCTAAACAGGCACAGATCCCGGTGACAAAGCCTCGAGCCAAGGAAAGATGGGAAACTATCTGGGACATTCAATTTCAGACTACGAATGGTCATATTGCTGCAACCAAATAGGATTAATATCCACAAATGGCAGGCTGAGATTAATTTATTTTACATTTCTGCACCAAACATAGCATGCCCCTTAAATCCCACAAACTTAACCCGGCCAATAACATGAGCTGTGTAAGATGCCAGGATTTTATACACCAGGTGTGGGTGTGTCCCCGGATCGCAGATTACTGGAGTTAATTGTTTGAACCGATCTTGAATATGAGTGAAGTTAATATGTCACCATCTCCTGAAGTTGGCCCGCTGGGATACACAGAACTGATAACTCGTTCAGTAAGACATTTCACATCAAGTGCCCTTTTGCTAGCTAAAAGAAAGGTGGCATGTGAATGGGGACGAAACCGAATGCCCACAACAAAAACATGGATAGCTGTCCTAGTTTAGAGCAACAAACAGCTAGCAATGTAATGCTCCATTTTACCCCAGCGCAGCAAGCCCTAAAATATATGGAAATCAGAACAAATTAGTCCCGCCCACATAGTAGGAACACACAACCACAGGATCACTGATTGAGGATCACTGATTGAGGAACACGTGGGTGAAATTGGACTTAATCATCAATAGGAGAAGTACTAACCAAACATAGATAATCATACCACAATTGAGGAGTTGAACAATGGACTTCCAACCTGAACTATGGGACAGATCATGGACTTACATCGTATATTTCGAGGATATTGTCAGAACGCCCTGCAATGCATTGCTTACATGACCCGTGTGAGACTCGAACTGGATAAATTAAATATATTTACGATTTGTAGTTTTGTGATGCTCAAAAAGATTGTATTGCTTCTTTCTCCCTTTATGCCTGGAACTGTTGAATTATTTTCTTTTTGTGAGGTTGAAATAGTATAAATCCGCGTTTCCCAAACTGTGGATTGGAAACCCACTGGTGGGTCGCAAGCCGATTTTTGGTGGATCAAGAAAGTCCTGATCCAATTGTAAGTAATATTTAAAATGATTAGCCATGTTTGTGCACCAGTGCAAAGGTGGTGAACAATGTCTATTAGTACAGTTATAAAACAAACCCTTGTAAATATTACCAAGCAAGACTCTGGATGAAACTTCAAGTATTTGTTGATGTTTTTTTACTTCACAAAGCCATTTCAACAGCGAATGTGCTCACTCAACAGGATAATAGACAACCATACCACTTGTGTATAATTTTCACATATGAATTGAGAAATATGGATGTGGCCTAATGGCCAGAGCTGCTGACTTCGGATCTGGGGAACCAAGTTTGTGACCCAGTGTTCGCTCATCATCCTTTGATTCTGGGCAAATCACTTAATCTCCTGTGTTTAAAATGAATCTGACCCTATTAATGTAATTTGATGCTCATGTAACAATGCCGGTAAGATGTGTCTGCGATATATATAACTTATGTATATATATATTTCACACCCTCCTCATCCAATCCTGAACGAGGCACCGGCACACTCTTGTAAAGTGATGTAAATGTTTATTTCCTTATCACATCACAAGCTCAAAGGGTTTCAGCTACCTACATAGCCTTGGTCCCAACCCCCCGCCGCAGCACACGACTGACTATAACATGTAGCAATGTAAACTGTTTCATTCTAAGTAAGGCAGCCCTCCTAGCTTTGTCAAAGGCTAAAAATAAAAGAGACTGCCCATATTGGCTTTATCAAGGTGTCAGCACATCAATATATATAAAACAGACCTATGGGCTTTGTCAAAAAGTCAAATTACCACAACAAGTACGGCAGCTGCAGGTGGAATACGCAAACCAGTATTCCTACCCTGAGACAAACATCCAAAAGTGCCACTTGGATGGTCACAGAATTCCTGTGTAAGTGCTAAAGGGAGGGAAGGTCATCGTTATGGAAGAGGAAGCCTCACACACAAAATGGTGTCATGTTTCATCATTGGCAACCTCTCCCCACCCTGGTAGGATGGTGCCTCCAGGGCGAACTCAAACTCCTGTTGAACTCAGCACAGGAGGTAGTTCTTAGATAAAAGCTACTGGATAATAGAGGGATCCAGATCAGCGAGTTAAAAATACCTTAATGTATCCCGGCTATTTAACCTTATTGGCGGGTACATTAGGTAAGGTTAAAAACAAGTGGGGCGGTAGTATGAGATTGACTAACACCGCCGTAAGAGTCTGGCCAACATGATTCTTCCCATCCTAGAAGCCCATACGGGTCTGGGGCATTCCTCAGGGCCAGGGATCCCTAACTACCTCTTGGAGGCCTATTTGCCTGGATTCTTAGTGAGGTGGAAAGAAATGTGAAAAATTAATAAGAAAACACTAATTTGCTCAGGTGAATCCTACCTGGAATGCACAATAAGAACCTATTAAAAATGAGAAAGCAAGGATTTTACAATTTTGTCAAAAAGTCACCAGTAACTATAATCAAATATAAATTTTACGAATTCACAGAGTGCAATGTTTAATAGAAGTGATTGTCTCAAAATATTAATAACCCATTAAAAAAAAGAAACATGTTTGAGTCTTTTTTAAAACATTTTTCAGGCCACAAAATGCAGCCATAGAACGAATCACAAGGGGTCCTTGCACTCCAGCTGAAAAGAATACAGCTACAGCTTGGAGTGCTCTAAAAAACATTTGGTAAGCTCTCCTAGGGTCATGGATTCAATGACCCAGGACACTTACTGTGTTAAAAAAAAAAAAAAGATTAAGGTTGCTGGAGGGCTGCTGCGCTCCCTGTAGCCCTCCTCAACATTAATAAAATTATTGGTGGTGACCTTGACCCTTCTAGGGGCATCACCAGAAATGAAAATTATAAAGAAAAAAAGCCCTTGCAGGGCATTATGGAGAGCTCTGTACAGGAACAATGAGTGATAAATGAGCGGCTCCGGCTGCTCATTCATTACAATTTTGTGTGTTTTTTTTTATTATTTATCTTGTCCAGGTCCCACTTGAGACACCCACACTGTAACTTCAGGATTGTGGCTTTCCAGATGCCCCACAGCCCCAGCTGGCTCCTCAGCCAACACCCATCGTAGGTGCTGATGGGATCTGGCCTTTATTTTTCTGTGGGTGCCCCGGTGCCCACCCGGTGCATCCACAGCATAAAGAATGATTGTGGGGCTACGGGGTTACCCTGAGGGCCAGCGGCCCCAGCCATCTCCTCAGCCAGTGCCCATAGCGGGGGCTGGCAGGAGCTGTTCTTTTTTTTTATCGTGGGTGCATCGGTGTCCACCCAGGTCAAGAACATCAAAAATAATCAGTGGGGCTGCAGTGGGAGCCCCGTTGCCCCCGCGGCCTCTGCCAGCTCCCATCCTTGGTGAAGCGGGAGCCAGTTTTTTAACTCTGCTGGGCGGGAGCAAACTTGTGTTCCCTGCCCGGGAGAGTGCGGGCAGGGACTGATGAATATATTCCCTGCCTGCACTCTCCTGGACAGGAAACAGGGGCGGCTCCTCCATGTGGGCGGCAAGCATCGCCCCACTGCTTTCTCGCAGTGCGAGAAGCAGAAACATAAAACAGTATAAATACCATTTTATATTTCTGCTTCTCGCACTGCGAGAAAGCAGAAGAAGGGTTTGCTTGGGGGCGGGCGGTTGGGCCTGTCGGGGAGGAGTGTCTAGCCCAATATTGTGGCGCTGACTGTTTGGTCCGCCCCCGGGCCGACCAAACCAGTCATGCACACTCTCCCGTTTTCTCCATGTAGTCTGCATGCAGCCTGCATGGAGAAAATGGCATCTCCATAGACGCCTGTGCGGTCGGCGTCCCAGCCAATCACAACGCTGCCATTGCAGCGTTGTGATTGGCTTAGGGGAGGGAAGGAGGGAGGCTGCCTGCGGCTACTTCCTGCCAGGACGACACGACGCGATGCGGGACCCGAAGGTAATTTTTTTATTTTATTTAAAATTACCCCCCCTACCCGCGCGACCCCCGCACCACCACCTGCGAGCCATGCCGGCCGCGACTGCCAGGAAACATTAGTGTTCCAGGGGGTGGGCCCCTGGGACACTATACCACTATCAAGCCCCAGGGGATGGTTTCCCCGGGGCTAATCTATGGCTCGGGAGGGGGCCTGATGCCCTCCACCTCAAAAAAAAAAATTCGGACTCCGTCTAACAGCACCGCCCCCTACAAAGGACAGAGAGGCCCCCACTGAATGACACTTGTATTGACTTACCTCTTCTCGTGTCATTGCATCACTATGGGTACCCGGGGAGGGTGCGGGGAAGGAGTGGAGGGTAGGGTTAGTTTGGAAATGTTACGCTTTATGGCTGCAATCTATCTCTTGGTAGATTTCATGGAATAGCAAAGTTCGTTATTTGCAAGTGCATGTAATGCTGTAACAATAAAACAAATTTAAACCATAAAATAAAAGTTGGCCCTGGTGGATGGGGTCCCCAGGGCCTTTAAGGGGCTTGGGGAGGGGGCCACAGGTCCCCACCCAATTTTACAAAAAGCGCCCTGGGGCATGGGGTCCCCAGGGCCTAAAGAAGGCTTGGGTGGCTGCATGACCCCCTCCCCATTTAATTAAAAGCATCCCCGGAGATGAGGTCCCTGGGGTCTAAAAAAGGTTCAGGAAGGGGCCCCCACCACCCTCTACAAAAAAAAAAAAAGTGCTGACCTTCAGGGCCCTGGCCCACCCCAATGGGATTGAAATTACTTAGCACAGGAGCCCACATCTTTATTTTCTCTGCGCTGCAGATCCGCAACATCAATAAAACATAATGAAAGTTTTTGGTCCCGGTGGGTCCCTCTGGGACCACCAACTAGGCCTAAGGAGGCAGCGTATTCCTACCCTGACCACTATATTTATTTTTACATATTCTTTTCAGGAAAGGGGAGTTCCAAAAGGGCTGCCACCACATCTTTGTTGATGTGGTGGCAACCAATCAAACCATATCTTTTGATCTGTTTGAGCCACGATCCTCCGCGGCGTGAAATATACATAAATTCTGAACCTTTGTTTCTTAAAAACTACTGAATGAATTTACACCAAATGACAAAAAGCATACTTTCTGGACCAAGATCTAGCTTTCTGCCAAATTTGGTGTAATTAAGTTCAGCTGTTTTTGAAGTATCGCTGTTCAATTTTCTTAAGGAAAATTACTTGGGGAAAATGCTATCTGGGACCGCTCCTCTTTTTTCTCAGCCCCCGCTCAGGTGGATGAGACTTTTTTTTTTACATTTTGTGAAGTTTCGTCAAATTGTGTCAATGTTTTCAGCCTCAACCGGACCCAACAGACCTCACTATTCGACTCCCATCTCATCCAGAAAATCAGTGCTAACCACATGGCTTACCCATCACCACAGAAGAAACCACCACCACCACCATGAAGTTCATCCACTCAGGGACCCTGTGGACCCTTGCCCCACAACGCCTATTCCAGAGGCCATCTACCCATCAGCGCCATGCTCCATCCTGAACACCACCATCTTGTCAGCAACCTTCCCAGATGCTTGGAAACACGCAATGGTCTTCCCCCTGCTGAAGAAACCCTCCATGGACCCCTCAAAACTTGCCAAATACAGGCCGATCTCCCTGCCTCTGTACCTGGCTAAGGTACTGGAGCAAATCATCAACAGATGCCTCTCCGAATACCTCAATGACTATCAACTCCTCGACATCACTCAGTCTGAATTCAGACCCAACCACAGCATGGAAACTGACGCTACACAACAGAGCCTCCTCACTTCTAGAATTCGCAAGAAGCGAAGACCTGCCTTTTCGAGTAACCTCTTGACCCTAGGTTGACTAGACTCACACCTGCTCAGTGCCAGGATATCCTCGCAGGCGACAGTGCGCTTTACAAATCACTGTAACACACCATCGCAGACAGAGACTAGGTTGGGCAGATAGAGTTTTTTCATTTGACAAATGTCCTTGTTAGCTAAGCAGCAGGCTTAGAAGTTAATCCTGACATTGATTGGGAGCCAGTGAAGGTTTCTCAGGTGTGTAAGAATCCCAGTGTTGGATTAGGAAGTGGAGGGTTGGACTCAGAGAGTTTAGGAGATAAGTGGGCATTAAGGCCGTTTGAGTCTACATCTGAAGAAATATTTTAGAAACACTGCAATTAATGGAGGGATTTGACAATTTAGGCCTATATTTGGAGAATTTGTTAACGTTTTTGCCCATAAAATGTCATCAAAACTTAATTGAAGGATTACCAAATTGCCAGGTACCCAGAAACGTGATGTAAAGTGTCTTAATTGTCTATACATTGGCCCTCATATGAGTCAGCTGGCGCGGTATCATGGGGGGAGGGGAGAAGGATACTGACCCGACGATTCTGAATGTCTTGGTGTTCCTGCACCCGAAATTATGGGGTGCAAGAGAACCAGGCCCACTTTTACCCGGGGAACTTACACACCAATGGATCCTATTACATTTTCTACCTGCAAGGAGCAGGTAGAAAGTGCCCGTGGTAATCCACTGGAATCCGTTTGTGGCAGAGGACTCCGTGTCCGTAGGTCTGTATGTTAGTCTCCATTATGGGGACTTTAACTCATAATGCCTGGTTAGGGGTGGAGATACCAGATAGGGGTGGCGATACCAGACGGAAGCGGTATTTTTATCATCATAACTCAGTGGTTAATTTGTAAAAAAAAAAAAAGTGCCTGGACTCTCGTCAGGAGGCAGCTTGCGCCAGCCCATTTCTCCTGTTAGCGCCGCCTATAACTGAACCAACTACTAAACATGAAAGTGGGGAGAGGATGTGGTGTAATGGCCAGAGCTGCCGACTTCGGAGCCGGGGAACCAGGTTCGGGTCTTGGCGTCGGTTCGACATCCTGTGACTCTGGGCAAATCACTTAATCTCCCCGTGCCTAACAAAAATGAACGTGTCCCTAATTGGTGCTCATGTACAGCGCTGGTGTTGAGGATTAAGCGCTGTGACTCAAATTAAGTCCAACGGAAACCAACGGCTCAAATTAAGCACTGCCGTGAATGCCAAAGATACACTACAACTTGGATAGCATTCGATAAATTCGTTCAAAATGTTGCTCGCCAGCACCGCACGAGTGTCAAACTGGGTAAAACGTTAACACGAGTTTAGCACAGGTAGCTGGATTTATTACTGACACTGAAGCTCCTGCCAGCTCGATCAAAGCCGCTGCCAGTGTCTTATTGTGTTACAATTTACACGGCTTTCAGAGGTGATGGGCGTTGCAACATGCAAGAAGCTGGCCCCAAGGGGTTTGATGAGAAACATTTTCTATTCTTCATTCAACTCCAGTCAGGCGCCAACAGGCTTTATTATTAATTTCTTGACTTTGGTACCTGATACATGGCTGCTATTCGGGAAGTACTTCCGCTCTATCGCCGCATCCAGAAGGCAGGACTTGACCTTTTATGGGTGTCCCGAATATAGTAATTTGATGGGATTTCCTCGGTTTCACGGATTGTTTAAATGTGTCTTACTCTGTCGAAAAAGGTTGCCCCTCTGATAGTATACATTTTCCTCGGCTGTCCATCTGACGTGGCAGTCCACTTAAAATATTAGTGCCTTGTAGGAAAAACCTACCAAGCCGAATTTCACATAACCAACTGCAATTCTACTCCAGGCTACGCTGCAGATCCCCGATCTGCCACTAGAGGGCTGCACAGGTTGACACATCCATGCTCGAGTAATTTGACTAAAGTGCTTACAAGAGGTTCAATAAAGATAGTGAGATGCAAACAAGAGCTCACGCCTCAGAACAACAAAATACAAATGAAATGTTTTAGAATACCTACAAATGAATATCGGCTCTATAAATTCGAGCATAAGGTTTCCAACGAGGGGAAGGGATTTGGTTGGGGTATAGAAGCCGATTTTGTGCTAAAAGCAGACCCTGAGCCTGCAGTCCACCAGGCAAATACGAGTGCGTCCGAATGGCCCCGCCGAACTGTAAATAAACTAAAATCAGTCCTGGCAAAAATGTTCAAACCGGTACCACAGTGAAGGAAGCAACGACTGAAATGCTGTATGGGGGATTTCAAGGACTGGGTCTGGGCAGCCCTTCCTACTCCAAAGTTTGCTGTAGAATGGGTAAGTGCCATCGTGTCAGAATTGCAAATTTGACCCTTTTCCTGCCCCATGTGCAGGGGCGTCGCTTCACGGGGGGGGGGGAAGAGGGGGGGGGGTGGAGTGCTACACCCATCTAATAAATCTCTTCTGTAGTACATTGTTGAGTACAGGATTTTCCAGTCGTGTGTGATTAGGAGTCTTGTTGGATTTCAACTGGGATTCTTACATACACACAGATAAAAACGCACGCACCCACACACTGTCTCTGTTTTAAATGTCCTAAAAAATGTTGGTTATTTAAAAAAATATTGTGCTTTGAGTACCCCTTTATAATCTGCACTGCGCTCCTTTTCCATTGCCTCTTAAACTGCCCTTTGGCACTGCTTCTCTTATATTTTAACATGATATGCCAGCATGGTTGTCAGAAAACCTGAAGCTTCCCCCCCCTAATTTTACTGACCAAGCTACGCCCCTGCCCATTTGCCTTCTGGTACACAAACCATGATGTTCCAACAGCAATACTGAAAATACTAATGTCCTTTTGAGAGGAGGCAAAAAATCGAAAACAACAATTGCAGATAAAATGGATAGGATGTTGGCCGCTGGATGCAATACATCAAAGAGGTCATAACCCTCTAACTGTCACGTGCTAAGCTTGGTAATATATGTGTATCTCGTTTTTTTATTTTAGTACATACCAACTAAAACTATAAACCGTTTTACAAAAAATGGATACGAGGTTAAAGTGGTCTATAAAATATAGGTGTTGAATTGCCTTGGATACCATTAAAATCTGGCTATTCACACAATTGTATGATACAGTCCTAAAAAGATGACCGCTATCTCTGCACATTCAACAGCACGCACTCTCTCTTTTCTACAACATCTCACGCTTATACTCTGCTACCAATCCTCACACATCTCACCCAGCTCCTGCATAAAGTTCAAATTAAAAACCACACACAACCAAACTCGCACCCTGAAAGGACGCCAGCAAAAGATGTGAATCAGAGCGCCTCGCTGCCCAGTCAGCAGCACGAAGCGCTGTATAAATTCCACAATATGATACATGAAGTGGAGGCATGTTACTGTCTGAAGACGGATACAATGGAATTTAACAATTTCGTTCAGAATACGAATATAGATATAGACATACAGAACGACAAGGCGTCATCTACCAAGGGATCACAGATAATAGAGTGGTGTAGGCAGTGTAAATGGAGATATGTTCACTGAAAAAGGTGTATAGTAAAGAAACTACCAGACAATTAGAATTCAGGACAAGACATCCTAAATCTGGCCTGCAGAATATGGTGCTCGCCTCCAAAAGGCATTACCTTGAACAAGAAAGGGAATTCAGAGTCATTCCAAACTAATAAGCCTTCCAACTTCATTCTGTGTGAATGGCACGTGAGCAGGTTTGTGGAAGTTTTAAGTAGGGTTACATCCTGCAGAAAGGTTTATTTGTCTATGTTCTAACACTGTATTACCCAATTTGAGCGACGGAATCCCTCAGAGGAGCCAGTAGGCCCTTTGTTGGGTAAGAAGGGATTGGGAAATCTTAGACACAACTCAAAGGGTTCTCTGAGACAGCTGAGACAGACCAGAGAGGAATACCCCTGTATAAACAGGGATACTAGAATCATACACTAGCGAAAGGAGCTGTGTGAGTGGTTGATGCGGAAGCCTAATCGAGTGCAGAGTTGAGTAGCAGCTGAGCAGTGTGGAAGCGCAACCAGGAGGAGAAGCAGTCGGAGGTGGCAGGAGTCAAGGAGTCGAGGAGAGGGGGTTAGGTGGCTGAAAGCAGCTGGTATCCTCGTGCCTCCCTACCCCCCGCTCCAAGCCCTACCGAGCAGGCCGCGTTACATCGGGCAGGTGCAGGAACACGGGTGCCCCTTGCCGTGGCTTGTGGCTCGCTGGGAGAAGGCAATACCAGCTCTAACAGCGCGACTGGAGGCTTGTGCTGCAGGCCCCCTTAAACCATTGCACCGGCCTGTTGCCCCGGGACCCTGGGCCCAGCCCTCAAAAGCCCCCAAAGCAAGGCAGAATCATTATTCTGCCAACTCTGCATTCCAGCCCAGCCTCTGCGCATCTTCCTTATTTTGCCACTGGCCCTGGCAGCAAGGCCAGTCACTGCAGCAGTCCTAGGCCCAGTAAACCATGGGCTGACCAAACCAGGTGGGGTCAAGGTCTGAGGTTCAGAGCCAAGTGACTGCGGCCCTGCCTTGATTACAGAGCCGCGGCGGGGAAAACCAAAACGAAAGCTGACACCTGACTGCAACAATCCAAGCCAATTCCAGCTGAACGCCTCAGGAATCTGGGCTGAGTTACTGACCGAGCTGAGAGGGAGGGCAAAAGCTAAAACTCCAACTCGTGCTACCCCGGCCCGATCACCGTGGACGGAGGGAGGGAGCGTAAAAGGCCAGTGGAAGCCTTTGGAAGTTCCGTAGGAGGCGCTAATCAGAGCATCACATAGGTGAGTGAGCAGGGCGTACAGGAAAAGAGAAGCGCCACTCAAAACCAAAAGGGTAGTAAGGAACTTAAAGGAACCCTTTTTACCTGGTAACAGAATGCCAGCAAAGAAGCAGAGGAAGAAGGGGTGGGTATAGGCAAGCGTGGGAGGCCTTAGACAGCCTCTTGAGGAGAAAGCGGGCCCCCTGCGGAAGCAGCCCAGCTAGGCCTGGGTACGGTTTGTGGGGGTTCTAGCACGATCCCGCTTGTCTCCCCATTGAACTCACCAGCACCCGCAAGCCAACAAGGAAGTGAGCTATGTCAGGAAAGAATCCATACAGGGAGCAAAGTTTGGAGCAGAAAAGGACACAACTTAAGGGGGGTCAAACAAAGCCCCATTTGCTGTGCGATTATCAGTAACCCCCACAAAGACACAATGTTAAAAAGCGAAAGGAGCCACAGCATATCAATAATAATGCGGTCCAGGAGGACAAGGGGGAACCTGGGCCAGGGCAAGAAGAAGGCACTAAAGCGATCAAGAACACCTGACCCAAACTCTTAATATGTTCAGAGGAAGAAGAATCAAAAGAACCAGAAACTGCATCATTAAAACAGAAACCTCAAAAGGGTAGGAACCTAACGTGCCAAAAGGAGAAGGCCATAAAATAAGGGACTTCCTAATTCAGAAACAGAGAAAGAAACACTATGGAGGGAAAAAACATGCCTAGCACTTGCCCAACTGGTAATCACATCGGGTACTGATAGCCACTCCTCAAACAAGGCAAATACAAATGATACCCCTCATCCCAGGTACACGCACACCAAGCACAAGCACCCTCATAGCACAAGCGGAAGTGCACAAAACCAACACATCATTGTCATTTTCAACCTTGAACCTCTCCATCTTGGGATTTTCTCAGCCCAAGCTATGACCGAGCTAACAACAAAGGTCAGCTTAAGAGCCTTAAAACACGGGATCATCCATTGATTGAATTCACGGAAACAACATCAACCATGCAAGGCAAAGAGGCAAATCCAATCAAAACACCCATACCTTTACTACAAGAGAAAAGCCTGAAGAAGAATACAACCACAGTCAGTCTGAGCCCGTTCCTTGTCCACAGCAGTAGCTCGCCAGTAAAGGACAAGTTCTCCTATGAGGCAAAGCCTTCCCTAAGCTCAATCAAGATGCCTCAGCCTGAGATGATTTCAATAACCGCTCCAAAGGAACAAGGGAAAGAGACAAAGACTCCAGGGTCAGAAGCAGTAGCCGAAGCCACAAACACCGCTGTTCCAGCAGGTACATGGGGGCACTCCTAACCAGCAGCGGCCGGTGCAGCTAAGAGCAGTGGGGCTGGGCGCTGTGGGGGGGGTGGAATGTCAACAGACGACAGAATAGGAGTTATTTATTTAATTTGCCCTATTCCGTCGTCTGTCGACATCCCCCTCGCCCCGCCTGCCCCACCCCGCTTTCCTGCACCGGCCGCTGCTGCTCTTAAACCACAATGGAGGCAATGTCTTCAGCTATTCGACATCAAGTAGACAAACAGGAAATACAGGTTGACCTCCTTAATATCCTGGCAGTACACATAGTTTGCATAGACAAGAAACCGTAAGCTCTCAATGAGCTGATTCAGAGAGCCCAAAACCACAACTACACACAGCAAGCTCCCTGTCAATATGTGAGATTAAGGAATAATCTCCAGGCTCTCCCATTTATCCTGAACGACACCCTCCAGAAAATAAGAACACAATCAATAAGACCACAGGTGAGGCTTCGGGTCTTAGAATACGATTTAAGAGAAGCAGTACCCATCATTGATGCATAAGCAATCATGGATAACCCACTTTCAACCACACCTAAAAAACTTCATACAAGTCCGGCAGACAACAGCAGCGAAGGCAACTTGGAACTGCAGGAACTGGCAGGGATAATCCAGCACATGAGAAACTGGAGGAAGAAGTCTTAGAAAACACACTTGAGGAAACCGAAAGGAAAGGACCGACCCTTACCAAAAGGGAAAGGAAAGGGGAAAGGAAACCCGCAAGAAATACAAAGGCCCCTTTTGTCGACTCAAATCTGTACATATTCCTAGGAAACCAAAACTATCACCTTGAGAACACAGATGACGCCAACAAGGCCGACCTCCTAGAAAGCATGGCACACCTCAGACTCAAGCAGCTTGTCACCGCCCCGCCCCCCCTCAACCCCCCACAGGACACACGCTCGACCCCATCTTCTCAGCCAGCGACAGAGTTAAATACACCCACACAGAGGAACTCACCTAGACCGATCACCACTGCGTCCATTTTGTCATCTCAGAACCCCCCCCAAAACCCCGCCTCCACTGCCAGCAACACATGGCGCAGCTGGTCTAAGTTATAAGAGCAACGATGGACCAACACCCTCAACTCCGCCTACCCACCACCACCGAAGACACAGAACAAGCAGTAGAAAACTTCACGAACTAGATCACAGCAAGCGCTGACGAAGTCACACCAAGGAAACACACCAACCCCAAGAAACGAACACGACACCCCAACTGGTTCACGGCAGAGCTGAAAACCATGAAACTCGACTCCAGACAGAAGGAAAGAAGATGGCGCTCCAGTAAGACCCTCGAGGAACAAAAATGATTCAAAGATGCCCTCAACCGATACCCCCACCTCCTGAAAAGTATCAAGAAGACCTCCCTAGCCACTCGCATCAACAACAGCAAGGAACTGTTCAACATCCCAATTCATTCCAGCAGTGGCATAGGGGATGAAAATTATGCATGGTGGGGAAATGGAAATGCTCAACAAGCTCCAAACAAAAGCCTACAAAGCAGTATTCTTTACACCAAAATCATCATTCCCAGCCCAGGTTTGCCTTGAATTTGGCTTCACAAAATCAAAAACTAGAAAGAATTAATGCTTTTGTCAAATTATGCTGGAGATTGCGCACCTCCGAGAGAGGTTCCTTAAACAAACTACATTGGATGGAAAACAAGGAACAGCAGAGGAACAAATAAAAACACTCTTGGGCAGAATACTTAGGACAGGCAATAGATTCCCAAGTATCCGAGATGCATGGGCCAGTAACATGGAAAAAACAGCCTTCTGTTGAATAATCAACTCTTCAACCAGATATCTGTCTCATTTAAATAATAAGAATCACTTTGCAAAGAGATGGCATGCTTGGACAGTAATCAATTCATATAAAAGCTCGAGACCCCAGGAGTACGTTAGCCCATCTTTTTTACCAGCCATAAAACATCAGTTCATGCTTTACCGCTTCGGGCACATAGACACCACAGATCTTATTCCAACTTGGAAGGGCCCGTCGTCAAACCCACGTTGTTGCCTATGCAGATACAAACAAGAGGCAATATTACACATCCTTTGCTTATGCTCAAAGGAAAAAGTTACTGAAGCCAACATTTCTGAAACTTCACATTCGCACCTGCAGACAAGCAGTAACCACTTGGTTGAGAAAAGCCTTCATCCTCTTAGCTTGTTAGGGAATAACATTTTTAGGTCGAGCCTCGAGTAGCGCGCAAGCGCTGCTTAGAGGCGAAGACTTAATGTAAGCGGTTTCAAAAGCAGTCCAACAAACGCTCGTGCGTCGTGGCTGGCCTTTTGAGATGGGCACGCGCGGCAAACATGTGTTTCCAATTATCGTGCCCAGACGCGGGCGCGATAAGTGGAAACACATGTCTGCCGCGCGTACTCATCCAAAGGCCAGCCACGACGCACGAGCGTCTGGTCAGCTGAGCGTCTCGTCAGCTGAGCAGGCTGCCGCGCTCGCTCGCCCCGCTCCTCTGTGGTGCGCGCGCACCACTCGCGGGCTTGTTCCTGATGGCTTTTGGGATCAACTGAGATTGGCGCGTGCGCACTTGGCCCTTGCAGCTTCCAAGCTCGTTGGCAGACAAGCTGCGGGATGCAAGGTCGAGGCGCTTTGAAATCTCGCAAAGTAACTTGTCTGCGGGTTTAATGTGTCCCCAGTTTGTGTGGTATGGTCTTCCACATTGTGGTTCGAGCATGGCACGCTTGTACGTGCTGCAACCCATGAATAGATGTCAGCGGTATTTTAATATAACGGCGTTTATTTAATTGTGGGAAATATTTGATGCACTACTGGCAACAATGAAATGTACATTATGGTGAAGATGTGCACTACAGTTTTGGGCTGACCAGTTAAAACGCAGGTGAATTTACAGCTAACATTCAAATCCCGCTAGCGCCTCGCCGGTGTTCTAACTAGCTTCATTGGTATAGCGCTTAACATCTACAAAAAGGCATGGCGTTAATGAAGTAGAGGCGCTCACTGGGTCCTGCAGTGATGTGAACCCTCTGCGGACGAGGTTTGTGAACCCTCTGCGGACGAGGTTTGTGAACCCCTCTAGCGCCAAGAAGCCTAATCCATAAACGTATTTAAAAATGCTGTTGGAAGTACCCAGCGGCCGCTTAGTAGCACCTCCTTTCCATTGGTAACTATGGCAGATAAGGCCAACCGGCGGCAAACGTGTGATGACGTTGACTCGGTAGAGGGGGTTTGAAACCTGCTGTTTTCTACTTGTGTGGTCTTGGTAGCATATAGGAATTGACTTTAATGTAAAAATCAACGCCTCTCGGCATCGGTTACCGTGTCTACTAAAACTGGAAGTGCTTTAGAAACGTTACGCCCCTGTAGTAGGCGCTAGAAGGCATTGACGGGTGACGTGAGTGGCAACTGATATCGACAATATTCAGATAAATTATTGGTCCAGTGCTTAATGAAAAGCGTTTTACCCTTTTAGGTAATTAAGGTTCTCTTCATGGAGTACAGTCATTTGGAACGTCCCTGGCAACGTCTTTACTTCATAATGCATGGTGCCACGATTGCGGCTTTTCGGCGCTGTACGGGTTTTGCCAGCTCCGCCATAGGTTCGTGGTATGACGCCATTAAATGCCTCTCCACCCCGTTTGTTTCCAGCTGCACCCTTTACCATATAGTACAAGTCCATGGAATCTGCATTTTCATTGGCTGTGACTGAAGTTCAACAGCGGCCATAGGCGCGGCCCCTACAGATATCAAACCTGTGAGAAATAAAGGGTATGGAAAATTCTGGGACATGTGAGGGCAGTAAGAGGGTGGAGGTGGTGTCTTCTGCAGTGACCCTGAAACTGCCCTTCAGTTTTTTTTTTTCCAGCAGGGTTCGCGAAGTATTTTGAGTGTCATACGTGTTTAAAACAAAAAAGTTGCACAGAGAACCAGCTCAGTCGGTTAAATGTTATGCCGAATTGTGCTCCTCGGCAACTTCCTTCCCTATTTCGTTTACCTGTAGCGCACAGAGGCAGACATCCTGCATAAAACACTATATTAAAGCAGCAATAATATAAGGTCTCGCCTTTGGGACCTTATAAGTATTTAGTTTATGTTGTTGCACCAATGATATTGTGCTGCATAACTAAATACTTATAAGGTCCCAAAAGCGAGACCTATTGGCTATGCCAATGCTTGTTAAAACTGGTATTGAAGAAACTCAGTGGCATCGGGACAAAGAACGGTCAAGGTTAGCTTGCACTTAAAGAGCTCCCTGCACAAAGCACATGCACTTTATAATCAAAAACAAGGCTGCGGGAGATATACAGTGGCATCGGGATAGAGAATGGACACGTTTAGCGCGCATTTTAAGAGCTCCTTACACAAAGAACATGCACTTTATAACCAAAAAAAAGGGGATAAAAAGAAGTACCCCAAAGATCAAAGAGGCATTCCTCGTTCCAAGTCAAAGGCATACAGGAGCGGGTTTCCTATGTGCAAACACAAAAACCTATTTATCTCTCCCAGAAACTGTGACAGAAACGCTCCTTTGCACAACATGAGGATGGGCCCAAAACGAGCACAACAAGAAACGAGCCACAGACGGCCATACACGAACTCGCACATAAGTCGTTTAATTGTACAGATTTTTAATATCGGCGATTCTATTTCTAAATGTAAACAGTAAGTTATATGTGTTTTATTTGAGTGTTATTTGCTATCATTGCAAGATTCGCTATTGCTATTAGTTGTATGCAATGGTTTTTATTGACAATGCAAATAAACTTTACTTACTTACATACACGAGCCATGGGTTCTTGCAAAATACTTTACCAAGGGTTACGAAGGGCAACAGAGGGAAGACACTTCGTGGACCACGAGGTGCAACTGCAAATTTATGAAAACATCCTATCATCATGGTGTTGCATTTCTGAAAAGAAGCCGCCTGCCCTGATACAAATGAAGAAACAATTTTAGAGCCACATAGACAGCCCTGAATGTAGGAAGAAGAGAAATAACCAAGAAGACTACTGATCTCCAGTTGTCCTCATGCTTAGTGACGCCATTAGGGCTTGCAGAATGGTGACTCAGACTTCTGCTGCCAATGGCAAAGCAAAGTGGGAAAAACAGGTCTCACGGTCCGCAGGCGATCACTCACTCTATAGACTGCTATATGATTATGTGATCTAGTACACATTGGGAACCACCAAGCTCCAGTTATCCCTTTTCTGAAATGTGCTATCGTCCTTAGACCTGCCACTGTGACTGGATCAAGAAACAGATAATAGTACTCCGTTTCCCAGGCAAACACTGTAAACTGGAGATGCTGACTAGGTATTCTATAGATTAACTGGAAAAACAAGAAAGTGGTACAGCTGCGCCGAGGATAGGTACCTTAAGCAGTACATTATCCAGGCAAAATAAAACGTGTGTCCCATTGAGTCCTGAGATGTGCAGAAACATTCACCATCGTTTCAGTCCTTGGGATAGAAAAGAGGCAAAAGGTACTTCTTAGTGCAAGGATGGATGCACTTGTGAAGGAGCGCACGCTGCACACGCAGGGACCCTAATAGTGGGCTGCAGTCCATTTGATTTGATTTGATTAATATTTGTGAAGCGCGACGAATGCCCGAAGGCGTCTTGGCGTGGGCATCTGCACTTCTGGGGATCACTAAAAGCATGACCAGATCAAGACTTTAGCAGGGGGAAGAGAAAACCAAGTTTTGAAGTGTTTTCTAAAGCTCACCAATAAAACAAGTCCATAAGAAATTAATTTGTGTACAAACAATTCCTGATTTGGGGGAGGGTAGTTTATAAAGCCAGGGAAACAAGTAGACAATGAAGGTTTTTTTTTTTTTTTACTGCAAGAGGAATTGGGTGATTTGGGCCTAAAATCAACTACAATTGCCAAATAGGCCGCACTGCAAATATAGCCTCCTCTGGCTAAGCCCTCACTCAACGTGTTCCATGCTACACAGTGCTTCAGCACGTAGCGCTACACAACTGCAAGTGCAGCTACATGCTTAGGCAGGTCCACAGCAGAAGGAAGGCTGAAAGGGGTTAATTCTGGCACTCTCCATTCCGCCTTTTACCTGTAGCCCAGAATTCAGCCAGGTGGCCTTCCCCGTTGGCAGTGGAAAGCGTGGTCCTTCTAGCATGGGCTTGCCATCAAATAACTTGTCAGGGGAGGGTGGATGCGGGTCTAGACTGGCACCCCTCCTCTCACCTCTACAGCAAAAGGACTCGCAAGGTCATTTTTGGAAGGGGAATAAAGAGATTGGTGTCAGGAGAGTTGGGCGCTATCCTTCCGGAGAAACTGTCGACCCCAAGATGAATTCTAAAGTAATGTATATCCACACTGGAGCATAATTTAAGTTTCTTTGAAGAACGCACTAATATCCTTATTTTGATTTCGTGTTATTAAATAGAACTGTCGAGCCTGGTCAGCCTCCCCTGGGACGCAGCAGCACATATTCTCCCTGCCAACCCATCCGCATGAACCAATATGCCATGAATGCCAGGTTAAGTGCTTGTGCAGCCTTCCGTTTGAAGTGCAGCAGCACCTCAGACTTGTTTTCACCCGAACCTGGCCAAGATAAGAAAGAATTTATGAGCAGAGGATGAGTTGAGCGTGGGTGAAACAGGACGCAATATCAGAAGCAAAGGCTTAGAATTACGAGAAAAAGCCATGACAGTGAACGAGCGAGTGCTCTAAAAAGTCACTGGTGGGCTATCTTTAAGGGCGGGGGGGGCGGGTGATGTCCATAAACCAAGTTACACGTAAGGGTGAAAAGAAAACGCTGCACAGAATGAATCAAAGACACCCTTTCTGAGGAGTGGGGGCTAAAAAAGACAGTTCATCAACTAGTAACTTGGTTACCTGTAAAGCCTGCTCTCCAATCCATGACTTACAGAGTGGCCTGTTCTTTATCTTGGACTGACATCAGCAAAGATCCTGTTTCAACCGTGAAACTATGGCTGTAGAAGCTCTGTGCAGGCCTGCGTTGTCTGCGAGAAAGACACCTCACTGACAAAAATAGTCTTACAAGTGAGAATAGTGAATTTATTGACAGACTTTCATCTATATCCACTTTGTACATGACAAAGTACTCACAAGAGTTATTGGCATGCATAAATGGAGGTACTTTCGGCGATAAATGTATGTTTAGAGAAGAAAATACCTTTGTGAATGAAGCCCTTGCTGTATTAGACAAGATGTTTAGTAATCTCTGTGAACTGGACTGGTACATCCCCCACTTCAGTGGCTAAGGCATGAAACAGACAGGGGCGTGTGGTCACAGAGTCTGGGTGGGGAGCTTACACAAATGATTGAATGGTAAAAGTGGGCCACAAGCTTGATTAGTATTTGCAGTCTCACCTAAGACGCAAAGGGTTGGAACAGTGGTACGTACCATACTACCCAGAAGACAGATAAAAAACCAGCTTCACTATACAGATATCTAGACAGAAATTATTTAAAACCATCGCTGGCACTAATCTGATCTCTGATAGGGTGTACCGGAAGAAATGGATGGAAAACGATATCTGTGACCGTGCTGGTACCCTCCCATCTCCATGACACGCCTGGCTGATAGACACCAAAGCCTGTGCTCTTCAGCAATGTGAGCCTTAGAAAAGAAGCGGGCAATCTGCACAAGGGGTCAGCTTCGCATTTTAACCACTGAATTGCACTTCTCCGCTGGCCTGTGCTCAAATACTGCCCAAATACTGCCCAGAGCGGGTGTTTTTGAGTGCACGAGACTGGGTGTACCGGAGACGGACTGGCTCTTAAAGAAAGAAGTCGCCCATAGCCAGGGCCATTAGAATCATGCGTTAGGGGAGGGCCACATTATGTGACAGGATTAACTAAATTATGTGGCAAGAAAAGCCAAATTATGTGACGTAATGTGACACAATTTGTGACAGTACAAGTTCATAAATTTATCATTTTTACATGTTTAACACTGTCAGAGCAAAGATTTTATTTCACCTCATTACTATCAGTTTAATATCCATATATGGCAATAAGCAATAGAAAGGTGACCTGTCAACCTTTGCATTGGGACTTTCACTGTGCGACAATAGCTGTTGCAGCAATTTCAGTAACTTTTCATCTGTTTGAGCTAGAAAAATTTTTTTGAGTTCAAATCTGTAGATTATGCAGAAAATGATGGATTATGTGGCAAATGCTGCAAAACCATAATATTGTGAAAAATGCTGAAGCATCATGTGATTTCAGTGGCCCTCGCTGTAGCTGAAAAGATACGCTAAAATGTACTGACCAGAGCTGAAGTACAGTACTCTACGACAAGATTGTATGCCAGTAACGTGGCTAACAGAAGCAAGGGGTAGAGTGAACTTTACCTGGATTGTGAAGAAAATGTTTCAGAATGAGACTGAAAACCACACAAAGCACAACCCAAAGTCTAGATGGAGATTGTTGGAGAACCTTTGATGAAAGCAGCGCACCCAGAGTATACACCGAGACAAACCTAACAACGTTAAAGAGGCAGAAGCTCTCACGGGAAAACATGCAACCAAAAAGACTCTTGGCACTACCAAGGAACACAGTTTTTAAATGCCAGAGTAATCTGCAAATGGAGGTACAATGTTCTTTTTTGTAAGAAGGGAAGAAAGAGGCCAGAATGTGGTGAGGCATTCGCATGTGGAGTGTGACCGCTTGAATCGCAGCAATGTCCTGCCTTGTGCCTTAGTGCCAATATCGGCAACACTCAGTTCTCATACAGCAACATGCATAAATAAACCACACAACAGCGAGACGGGTAGCGGTCAAGAGACCGTACAGTGGGCGGGGGAAGGCTTTTGTACCCCTGTCCCCCTCCCACGGCCGGAAGTGACGCGGCCAGCAGACCCCCTGGTCCCTAGCCCAGGGAGCCTAGTGAGCGGACTTCTGTGCCTTCCTGTGGCACTAAGGCGGCCGCCCTTTTGGAGGGTCCCCTACGTGGCCCCCCTGGGCAGCCTTGGCATTCACGAAGGGGGAGAGGGTCTTGTAGCCGGAGAACAATCAACTGAAACATGGTTCAGAGGAAAGTACATGTTGGGTAACACTTTACATAGAACAAGAAAGATCAAATCTGATTACAAGAAAATAGTCATAGACGTAAGCAGCAACAAAAGATTAACACTAAAAAAGGAACCTTAGTAAAACAGCATTTTTACAAACTCTCAAAACAGCACTGAGATGACTTGTAAGAAAGATTACAAATGATTTACTATGGAACTCAAGGAACACTCCATACATAATTCACAGAATTGGAGCAGAATGCCATAGTAGAGGTGGTCTGCAAAATATTTAAAAATACAAAATATATAAGGTCACAGTAGAAAAATGAAACAAATGCGCTTAGCTCACTTCGTGCATGAACTATTTTGTGTTTATGAAAAAAAACGCATTTATTAGAGCATCTTTCGTCACAAGTAACCCTGCATGCTGACAGGTGAAGGTTCAGGTATGTGCCCCGCTGCCACATCCAATCAAGGGGAACAAGAAGCAGCCCCTCTCTGCCCCTTGTCTTTGAACGTTAAACTTGTACAGCTCGGTACCCGCATTGGAGTCTGCGGCAGGTTGCAAGACTGTAGTCCAGTCTCCTAGCCACACACAGCTGGAAGTTATTAACCCCTTAACTGCTGCCCCCCTCTAACGCCCATGCTGAGCCTTTTTATGGAAATTTGGGGTACTTCCTGCTTAGGCCTCCATAACTTTTCATTCACATAAGGTATCCACGCCAAATATACGTCCTTTTTTTACAACATCCCGGGGATTCTAACAGTACCCAGGGTTTGTGGATTCCCCTGGAGGGGACCAAGAAAACAGCCAAAATATAGCTACATTTTGAGTTTTTGTGAAAAATGGTAAATAAGTGCTCTGGATAAAAGTGTCTACTCTTTCATAAAAATATCATTATCAAACGGTTTGCTGTGCTAAAGTCACCATCTTTCCAGCTTTCAGGACCATGCAGAGCTGAATCAAAGAAACTATTTTTATACCACAGTTTTGGCATTTTGCAAAGAGGTAGCCCATTTTTCCTATTTTTTGTGCTTTCAACCTACTTCTAGTTTGTAGTGCAAACCACTGTAAAACCCATGGGTAAGCCAGGAAAGCTATATATTTGTGAAACGTAGACAAAATTCCGAATTCAGCAAGGGGTCATATGTGTAGATCCCTTGAGGTTTTCCCAAACTAACTGTTAAAATAAAGAAATATTGAAAATGAGTAGGAAAAAACAGCCATTTGTGACATAGACCCTTTTGGTTGTTAGGATTTTTTGTGTTTGTAGGTTCTCCAAGAACCCGAGGTATCCAGAGCCAACAACTGAGCTGCACTGTACAATGGTTGGTGTACCAAGTATAGGCCAATTCATATGGTGAAATATGAAGAGTGAAAAGTAGGTATTAAGGTAACCTATGTGTTTCAGAAATGGGCACAAGACATGGAGCTTAGGAGCAGTGGTTATTTGTACATCTCTTAATTTGTGGGTACCCGTACCAGCATATGATTTAGACAGTATTTTTCAAAATGCCTTGTTTACATTTGGAAAGCATAAATGCTGCGAAATACAATTGGTAATAACAAATTCCTACTATTTTATGCTACCACATTCCTTCCAATAATAATGGTACCTCTCGTGTGGGTAGGCCTAGTGCCTGCATCAAGAAACATCCCAAAACACAACATAAATACATCACATATTCCACTCAAAAAAGACCAATTTTTTGCAAAGTGGGTAGCTATTGATTTTGGGCCCTAGCTTAGCCGGAACTTAAACAAATCTAGCAGACCTGTTCATTTTTGAAAACTAGACACCTAGGTAATCCAGGATGGGGTGACTTGTGAGGCTCTCACCAGGTTGTTTTACCCAGAATCCCTTGCAAATCTCAAACTTTGACAAAAAAGACACATTTTCCTCACATTTCTGTGATAGAAAGTTCTGGAATCAGCGGGGAGCCACAAACTTCCTTTCACCCATCATTCCACTAGGTTTTTTTGATACAAATGGTACCTCGCTAGTGTGGGTAGGCCTGGTGCCCGCGTCAGGAAGTGAGCCAAAAAGCAACATGGATACATCACATTTTTCTACTAAAATCAGACTAGTTTTTGCAAAGTGGGTAGCTGTCGATTTTGGGCCCTAGCTAAGCCGGCACCTAGGGAAACCTAGCAAACCTGTACATTTAAAAAAACTAGACACCTGGGAGAAACCAGAGAGGGGGGACTTGTGTGACTCACCAGGTTGTTTTATCCATAACCCCTTGAAAACCCAAACTTTGACAAAAAATACACATTTTGCTCACATTTCTGTGATGGAAAGTTCTGCAGTCTGCGGCGAGCCACAAACATCCTTCCACCAAGTATTCTCCTAAGTCTTCCGATAAAAATGGTACCTCACTTGTGTGGGTAGGCCTAGTGCCCGCGACAAGAAACAGCCCAAAACACAATACGAATCCATCAAATATTTCCACCAAAAGCTGATCCTTTTTATGCAAAGTGGGTAGCTGTGGTTTTGGGCCCTAACTCAGGTGGCACCTAGGGAAACCGAGCAAACGTGCAAATTTTTAAAACCTAGACAACTAGGGGAGTAGAGGGTGATGTGCCTTTTGGGGAACCCATGAGGTTTTTTTACCCACAAGGCCATTCAAACCTCAAACTTTGCCTGAAAATTAGCATTTTCCTTACATTTCTGTGATGGAAACTTTTGGAATTCCCAAGAATCCACAAATTTCCTACCACCCAGCATGAATATATGATGTTACTTAGCATACCGTTACTCCGCAGGTATTTACTTCGAAGTTTTTAGTTCGCAAATACCATTACTACGCATGATGTTAGTGCGCATGCTTTTACTTCGCAAATATATACAAATACATTAAAAATGCTTTTACTTCGCAGTTAATTATTACGCATACCGTTACAACGCGTTATTGGTACTTTAAAACAAAAATTAATCGTAATAGTAACCTATCCCTGGCACGCACCCTGAACCCTAAAAATACCCCTACACCCCAAAACCCTATCTCACCCTGACCCCTAAAAATATCCCAGCACCCCAAAACCTAAATGCACCCTGAACCCCAAAAATACCCCAGCACCCCAAAACCTTAACCCACCCTGACCCCTAAAAATACCCCTGTACCCCAAAACCTAAACGCACCCTGAACCCCAAAAAGTACCACAGCACCCCAAAACCTTAAACACACCCTGAACCCTCAAAATACCCCATGCACCCCAAAACCCTAACCCACCCTGACCCCTAAAAATACCCCAGTACCCCAAAGCCTAAACGCACCCTGAACCATAAAATTACCCCCTACAGCCCAAAACCCTAACCCACCCTGACCCCTAAAATTACCCCAGCACCCCAAAACCTAAACACACCCTGAACCCCAAAAATACCCCAGCACCCCAAAACCTTAAACGCACCCTGAACCCTAAAAATACCCCCTACACCCCAAAACCCTATCCCACCCTGACCCTAAAAATATCCCAGCACCCCAAAACCTAAACGCACCCTGAACCCCAAATATACCCCAGCACCCCAAAACCTTAAATGCACCCTGAACCCTAAAAATACCCCTGTACCCCAAAACCTAAACGCACCCTGAACCCCAAAAATACCCCAGCACCCCAAAACCTTAAACACACCCTGAACCCTCAAAATACCCCATGCACCCCAAAACCCTAACCCACCCTGACCCCTAAAAATACCCCTGTACCCCAAAGCCTAAACGCACCCTGAACCCTAAAATTACCCCCTACAGCCCAAAACCCTAACCCACCCTGACCCCTAAAATTACCCCAGCACCCCAAAACCTAAACGCACCCTGAACCCCAAAAATACCCCAGCACCCCAAAACCTTAAACGCACCCTGAACCCTAAAAATACCCCCTACACCCCAAAACCCTATCCCACCCTGACCCCTAAAAATATCCCAGCACCCCAAAACCTAAACGCACCCTGAACCCCAAATATACCCCAGCACCCCAAAACCTTAAATGCACCCTGAACCCTAAAAATACCCCCTTCACCCCAAAACCCTAACCCACCCTGACCCCTAAAAATACCCCTGTACCCCAAAACCTAAACGCACCCTGAACCCCAAAAATACCCCAGCACCCCAAAACCTTAAACGCACCCTGAACCCTCAAAATACCCCATGCACCCCAAAACCCTAACCCACCCTGACCCCTAAAAATACCCCTGTACCCCAAAACCTAAACGCACCCTGAACCCCAAAAATACAGCAGCACCCCAAAACCTTAAACGCACCCTGAACCCATTAACAGAATTAATACTACAATGCACAGTAACTCCATTATGCATAGTAAGTGCATGCTAAGTAATGGAACATGCGTAGTAAATGCATGCTAAGTAAATGCATGCTAAGTAATGGCATCTGCGAACTAAAATATGCGTAGTAATGGTAATACAAAGTAATGACCGCGTAGTAAAGGTAGAATACCCCCAGCATTACTCCAAATGTGCTGATAAAAACGCTGCCCCACTTGTGTGGCTGGGCGTAGTGTCCACGACAGGAACCAATCAAACCAAGGTCAATGGGAGCCATTGTGTGGGGACTCCTAATGACCTACGTTTGATCTGTTCCTGTCGGTGGCACTAGGCCCAACCACACAAGCAGTGCATCCGCCCCGGTTTTAGCACCAAAACTATTCTGTTGGAGGTCGAAGACACCATTAAGCTGGGGATGGATCAGGTGAAGCAGGTGGCCTTGATTCTCCTTGATCTATTCACAACTTTTGATACTGTCTTGCACCCCTTTTGCAGCTTCTCTGGGACATTGGGGTTTGTGGCCCTGAGTAGGCCTGGTTCCGTTCCTTTCTGTGAGGTAGAAGTCAATCAAAATGGATGGAACATACACTTTGGAACCTACAACCTAAGATTTTGGTGTACCTCAGGGTTCTGCATTAAGCTCAACACTGTGCAATATATCTATGACCCCACTGGTAACCCTTGTAGAATCGTACGGCGTACAAATAGTATCTTATGCCGATGGCACGCAGATTCTTCTCACCATAGACAAAAACTCCCCCAACGCTTTTAGTAAATTTAAGGCCTGCATTACAGCAGTGTTTTAGTGGATGTGCTCAAGCAACCTCCAATGTAATGCCAGTAAAACTGAAATTCTGCTCTTTGGTCTACTTCCTCCCAGCTGGAATAACGATTGCTGGTCAAGTGGTGTGCTGCCTCCACCCACCCCTGTCACAGTGGCACATAATCTGGGGGTGAAAATTGATAGTTCTGCCACTTTTGCCCCCCAGGTGCCTGGTGTAGTAGGGTCCTGCTTTGGACTTCTGAAAGTTCTAAAGAAGTTCCTCTAACTTCTCGCTCAGTCTCAGCAGAAAACGGTGATACAGGGCCTGAACACCTAACAGCTGGACTACACCAATTCTCTCTATTGGGGTCTTCCGGCTTATCTCCTTAGGAGACTCCAGTTAGTTCAAAATGCTGCAGAGCGGCTTCTGCTGAAACTCTCAAAGAGAGTCCACTTTTAACCGTACTTGAAATAACTGCACTAGTTGCCTATCAAGGAAGGATTAAGGTTTAAAGGACTAGTAGTGACGCATAGAGCTTTATATCACTCATGTCCTCAGTACATATCTGACAGATTCACCCCGTACCAACTATCTAGAACACTCCGCTCATTCAACTCCCTGATGGTGGTGATCTCACAATTCAGAAGGAAGAAGTGGGGCGGTAGATCCTACTGTTACCTGACTGCTAGGGACTGGAATGCTTTTACTCAGCATCTTCGCATCACAAATGATATACTGGCTTTCTAGCCACTTCTTGAGGCATGGCTGTTTGGGCTAGCTTTCAAATAACATTGTCAATAGGTTTGATCAGTTCTCTAACTAGTGCTGGGAATCTCACTAAGTAGCTGTCGCGCTCTATAAATCCCTCTGATTGATTGATGCTCATGCTGGGCAGCCCCCACCCCTATATTTAAAAAAAAAATCCCTGGCTTCCAGTGGGCTTTCTGCCCCGGCGGGGAGATCAGGAGTAATTACCCCAATCTGCCCACCAAGGGGGGCAGAAAGACTGTTGCCCCATTTAGTTGGGGAGGGGGTATGGCCATGCCCATGGTGGGCAGTCCCCACCCCTATATTTAGAAAAACAAATCTCTGGCATCTAGTAGGCTTTTTGCTCCCAATGGGGCGGGGGGTGCAGAAAGACGGTTTCTCCATTTACTTGGGGAGAGAGCGAAGGGCCTGATTTAGACGGATGGGTTACTACGTTACAACAGTGATGAATATCATGACTGCCGAAATATAAATCCCATAGGATATTATGGAATTTATATGTCGACGGATGGGATATCCGTCATCATTGTGACGGAGTAACCCATCCGCTGAAATCTAAATCAGACACGTAGTCATGCCCATGCTGGAAATATATAGTAGGTGGTCTGAGGCCACGCCCCTTTTTACACCTCTCTGCAACGCAGCTCTGTGGCGCTTACTGGAGGTACCTGGTGGGCTAGTTGGCCCCCAGGGACCCTCAGGATTCAAAGGGACTTAATCCCCCACTTACAACGCGCCAGGGGGCGCGTTTGCACAGTGGTGCAGGGAGGGGGCAGGGCCTGATATAACAAGTGTGCAAACAAGCCCCCTGGCGCGTTGTAAATTGTGGGATTAAGTCCCCTTCAATCCTGAGGGTCCCTGGGGGCCAACTAGCCCACCAGATACCTCCAGTAAGCGCCACAGAGCTGCGTTGCAGAGAGGTGGTCCGAGGCCACGTCCCTTTTTACACCTCTCTGCAACGCAGCTCTGTGGCGATTACTGGAGGTACCTGGTGGGCTAGTTGGCCCCCAGGGACCCTCAGGATTCAAGGGGACTTAATCTCCCAACTTACAACGCGCCAGGGGGCGCGTTTGCACAGTGGTGCAGGGAGGGGGCGGGGCCTGATATAACAAGTGTGCAAACACACCCCCTGGCGCGTTGTACATTGGGGGATTAAGTCCCCTTCAATCCTGAGGGTCCCTGGGGGCCAACTAGCCCACCAGGTACCTCCAGTAAGCGCCACAGAGCTGCGTTGCAGAGAGGTGGTCCGAGGCCACGCCCCTTTTTACACCACTCTGGAAACGCGGCTTCTGGTGCACTGCTGGTGGGGCCATGAGGTCCTCTTGTGTCCTGAGGACCTCAGGACACAAGTGGACTTCATCCTCCGAGCAGCAGTGAGCCAGAAGCTGCGTTTGCAGCGTGGTGTAAACAGGGGCGTGGCCTCGGAACACCTCTCTGCAACGCAGCTCTGTGGCGCTTACTGGAGGTACCTGGTGGGCTAGTTAGCCCCCAGGGACCCTCAGGATTCAAGGGGACTTAATAGGGACGTTATAGTTAGAAATTAGCATTTAAAAAACCTTTGAAATTCACTGAAAAAACCATAGGTTTTACGGACATTATAGTTAGAAATTAGCATTTAAAAAACCTTACAAATTCACTGAAAAAACCATAGGTTTCAGGGACGTTATAGTTAGAAATTAGCATTTAAAAAACCTTAGAAATTCACTGAAAAAAACCACAGGTTTCAGGGACGTTATAGTTAGTTGGACATTTCACTCGTACAAAACCAGAGAAATTCGGCCCTTATAGTTAGTAGAGCTAACTATAACTCGCGCCACCGCAATGCACTGCTGATGACGTCACATATTACATCACTCATGACATGGTCAGTGACATCACTGATTACATCACTGATGACATCTCAAATGACATCACTGATGACATCACTAATGACATCATCCATGTGATAATCTGATGCACCTCCTCACACCCTAATAAAACCTTTTATACACCCACTCTAAAATACAGACTACCAATATCGAAACCATAGACAGAACAATAGCAGTTAGTACATACCCGCTCAGTGATTCTTAGGTCTACACACACATCCACTCATTCACCCATACAGTAACTCATACCTGCAGTCACTCATCAATACAGCACTAGCATATGCACTCATACACCTATAAATACACTCACACACCGCCACTCATCCATAGACTTACTCACACACCTACTCAGTCATGCAAAGAATCAATCACACCCATTTACTCACCTATACAGTTATACACAGACCACCTCACTTATTTATACATATACTAACACATACTTACTCTCTTATACAATCACTGATACAAGCAAACACTCATCCATACAGCCACTATCACAATCTCTCACTCTCATGTATAGTCATTTATATACTCCAACACTCACATATACTGCCTTTCACATATGTAGTTACTCACACATATACCACTGAGACATCCATTCACTCACCAACACACCTGTACACACACTCACCCACCCATACAGCCCTTCACAGATGCACTCTTGAACCCATACACTCAGTGAATCACCCACTCACACATCTATGCACAGAGTCACCCACCACCACCCACTCACACAGACACTCAGGCACCCATACAGATACTCAGACAACCAATCAATAACCCATATAGACAGTCATGTAGCTACTCACCAACCCATGCAGCCGCTTAAACACCAACTGACAGACTGATAGACATTTACACAGTTTACTCACTAACCCATGCATTCAGTAAGATACGCTTAATCAGTCAGTTATACAATCAGTCACGCACCTACTAAATCATCCATTCAGACACTTATACACCCACTCATTCTTCAATACACCTTGGCATATATATATATAAAACATATTTAAACTTTAAAGAAACCCACATTCACTGGATGATGTCATCAGTGATGTCATCAGTGATGTCATTTGAGATGTCATCAGTGATGTCATCAGTGATGTCACTGACCATGTCATGAGTGATGTAATATGTGACGTCATCAGCAGTGCATTACGGGGGCGCGAGTTATAGTTAGCTCTATTAACTATAACGGCCGAATTTCTCTGGTTTTGTATGAGTGAAATGTCCAACTAACTATAACGTCCCTAAAACCTGTGGTTTTTTCAGTGAATTTCTAAGGTTTTTTAAATGCTAATTTCTAACTATAACGTCCCTGAAACCTATGGTTTTTTCAGTGAACATATATATATATATATATATATATATATATATATAGATATAGATATAGATATATCCATATCCGGCATGCCCCAGAGACAGCCACCCCTCGGGGAAAAATGTAAACAATGAAGGGGGTCCGTTGTGGATTCCCGTTAAAATCAATGATGGAGGGGGTCCGTGCGGCCCCATCCAAGAGCCATTAATGGCCCTGGGGACCGCCACCCCCCAGAGCCAGCTCCATTATGTACGGGGTGCCCACCCTGAGACATAGCTTGTTTGCGGTGGCTTGGCGGGAGCTTTACTGCTCCCGCCAAGCCAGAGCAGACACTGCTCCGCATTCAACAAGGGAGGGCATTAAAAATGCTCTTGTTTGTTAAAAGTGGAGCAGAATTGGTTTCACAGACAGAGCGCTGCCTTTCTAGCAGCTCCCTGTCTGTGAAATCAATGCCGGCTCCCGCAGGATGCGGAGAGCCGACAGGGACCGCAGGGCCTTGAGGCTCCCCTGCGGTCCCTGACAAATGTCAATGGGGGCCCTGAGTGGGACCAGGGCACTCAAAATGGAGGGCAGGCCCCAGGGGATGGGGTCCCCGGTGCCAAAATAGGTGCGCTGCCCCCCCTTATTTTTTAATAAAACAAAATGAAAAGGCAGCGCTCCCCCCTCACCCAATAAAAAAAGGCCTGACCCTGGGGTATGGGGTCCCCAGTGCCGAATCTGGGCCAGGGAAGGTGGCCCACGCAGCCTTCTCCCTTAAAAAAAGGAGAAAAAACAAAAACAAAAACCAGGCACGCCGCTGGAGGCCACGCCCCCTTTACCACCACTGAGCAAACACACCTCCTGGCGCACTGCCAGTTGGGGGATTAAGTCCGCTTGGGTTCAGAGGGTCCTTGGGGTCCTTGGGGGCCAAAAAACCCTCCTGTTACCTCCAGTAAGTCCCACGCAGCGGGATTGCTGAGAGGTCTTCCAGGCCACGCCCCCTTTCTCCACCACACTGCAAACACACCTCTTGGCGCACTGCTAGTTGGAGAATGAATTCTACTTTATTATAGAGGGCCTCAGGAATCTAGTGGACTTCTTCCCCCAACATGTAGTGGGTCAGGAGACGCATTTGCAGAGTGGTGGAAAATTGGTGCATGGCCTCTGACAACCTGCTGTGTGGGACTTACTGGAGGTAACAGGAGGGGTAGTTGGCCCCCAAGGACCCTGAAGAGCCAAGAGGACTTTATCCCCCAACTAGTATTGCGCCAGAAGGTGTGTTTGCAGAGTGGTGGAGAAAGGGACATGGCCACCAAAAATATCTCAGTAATGCAGCTGTGTGGGACTTACTAGAGGTAACAGGAGGGGTAGTTGGCCCCCAAGGACCGTCAAGAGCCAAGGGGATTTCATCCCCCAACTAGTAGTGCGCCAGGAGGCACGTTTGCAGAATGGTGGAAAAAGGGGCTGTGGCCTCTGACAACCTCTCAGCAATCCTACTGTGTGAGAATTACTGAAGGTAACAGGAGAGGTAGTTGACCCCCAAGGATGTCCTTGGGGGCCAACTACCCCTCCTGTTACCTCCAGTAAGTCCCACACAGCGGGATTGCTAAGAGGTCTTCGGAGGCCACTCCCCCTTTCTCCACCACTCTGCAAATGCAGTTCCTGGCACACTACTGGTTGGGGGATGAAGTCCACTTTACTCCTGAGGGACCTTGGGGGCCAAGAGGACCACCTGTAAGTCCTACACAGCAGGATTCCTGAGAGCCAGTCTGAGGCCCGCCCCCTTTCTCCACCACTCTGCAAACATGATTACTACTTAAAAAAACAATAAAAATTTACTGAAAAAAACCAAAGGTTACAGGGACGTTATAGTTAGCTGAGTTAACTATAACTTGCGCCCTGCAATGCACTGCTTATGACCTCACATATTACATCACTCATGACATGGTCAGTGACATCACTGATGACATCAACCACAGAATCACTAATACACACACTCACCCCATAGAACCTTTCATACACTCCCACACAACCATTCACAAACCTATTCACAGACCCATACCAGTACTTACACACCCACTCACTGATTCATAGATCTACACACACATCCACTCACTTACCCATACACCCAATCGTACACCCACTCACTCACTAATAAAGCCACTGACATCCACTCATACACCCATACAGCCACTCACACAGCCACTTACTCACACATAGGTACACACACACTCACTCACTTACTCATACAGATACTAGCATGTACTCACTCACCTATACAGTCAGTGACAAATGCACACACTCACCCATACAGCCACTCCCACATTCACTTACTCACCCATACAGTCACTCATATACCCCTTCACTCACCTATACTGCCTTTAACATACCCAGTTACTCACCCATATACCACTGACACATCCACGCACTCACCCACACACCGAACTCACTAACCCAAAAAGCCACTTACTCACACACTCACTCACCCATACAGGCAGTCACAAAAACACTCACAGTCATTGGATGATGTCATCAGTGATGTCATTTGAGATGTCATCGACCATGTCATGAGTGAAGTAATATGTGAGGTCATAAGCAGTGCATTGCGGGGGCGCGAGTTATAGCTAGCTCAGCTAACTATAACTGCTAAATTTCACTGATTTTGTGCGAGTGAAACTTTAGCCTAACTAGAACATCCCTGTAACCTTTGTTTTTTTTCAGCAACTGTATATATATATATACATATATATATATACATTCTCCTGGATTTGCGGTTTGAAGGAGAGCTCCAGATTGTCGGTGGTGCAGGCTATAAGGGCAATACCAGCACACCCTTTATTAACATCACTCAAGTTTTCTCCTCTTCACAGAGCAAGGCCACACTCCGAGACTTCGAGAATATTTCATTTATTCAAAAAACAGCGCTTGCCATAGGAACGCGTTTTGGCTGAAGCATCAGCCTTTGTCAACCTTAAAAGAGCCTCATTTTTTCCGTTACTTGAATACTTTTCACATGTGTGCAGGTGAGTAAACACAAACAAAATACTTTCCGTTTTTGAAACAACTTAAAGAGGTATTACTTCATTCAATAGCCATTCTTGCTATCACATGTTCAAAGCAAATACAATTAGTAAAAGGACTCAACAACAGTTCTGGCCGCTTGTATCGGCAAAAATATATTAAATTCCTTTCTTTTAATTTCCGGTGTTAGTGCATTCTGAGACTGTCACTTTTAAAAGTTAATTTCTCCTCAATCAGCTCCTTTGAATATTCTGTCCCGGTTGAGGAGCACATAAAAGTCTTGGTGCAGTCTCAAATAAGAACTTTCATATTTCCATTACACAACCGTCGGTAGCCAGTCTCCAGAACGTTGCAACTCGCAAGCAAGCATTGTCAATCAATAAGAAAGTCTCTTGCTCTCACTGCTTAAGTTGTTTCAAAAACGGAAAGTATTTTGTTTGTGTTTACTCACCTGCACACATGTGAAAAGTATTTAAGTAACGGAAAAAATGAGGCTCTTTTAAGGTTGACAAAGGCTGATGCTTCAGCGGAAACGCGTTCCTTTGGCAAGCGCTATTTTTTGAATAAATGAAATATTCTCGAAGTCTCGGAGTGCGACCTTTCTCTGTGAAGAGGAGAAAACTTGAGTGATATATATATACACATATATATACATATATATACGTATATATATATATTCACTGAAAAAACCATAGGTTTTAGGGACAGTTATAGTTAGTTGGACATTGCACTCGTACAAAACCCGTGAAATTCCCACGTTATAGTTAGTTCAGCTAACTATAACTCGCGCCCCCGCAATGCACTGCTGATGACGTCACATATTACATCACTCATGACATGGTCAGTGACATCACTGATGACATCACTGATGACATCTCAAATGACATCACTGATGACATCATCCAGTGACTGTGTGTTTCTGTAAAGTTTAAATATGTTTAATATATATAGGGAAAGGCGTATTGAAGAATGAGTGGGTGTATAAGTGTCTGTATGGATGATTTAGTAGGTGCGTGACTAACTCTATAAGTGAGTGATTAAGCGTATCTTACTGAATGCATGGGTTAGTGACTAAACTGGGTGAATGTCTGTATCCGTCTGTCTGTTGCTGTGTAAGTGGCTGCATAGGTTTGTGAATAGCTACATGAGTGTCTATATGAGTTATTGATTGGTTGTCTGAGTATCTGTATGGGTGCCTGAGTGTTTGTGTGGGTGGGGTGGGTGGGTGCGACTCTGTGCATAGATGTGTGAGTGGGTGATTCACTGGGTGGATGGTTTCAAGAGTGCATCTGTGATAGACTGTATGGGTGGGTAAGTGTGTGTAAGAGTGTATTAGTGAGTGAATGTATGTCCCAGTGGTACATGTGTGAGTAACTACATAAGTGAAAGGCAGTATATATGTGTGTTGGAGTATATAAATAGCTACAAGCGAGAGTGTGTGATTGTGAGAGTGACTGTATGGATGAGTGTGTGCTTGCATCAGTGATTGTATAAGAGCGTAAGAATGTGCTAGTATTTGTATGAGTAAGTGAGCTGGTGTGTGTATAACTGTATAGGTGAGTAAATGGCAGTGTGTTTAATTATTTGCATGACTGACTAGGTGTGTGAGTACCTCTATGGATGAGTGGCGGTGTTTGAGTGTCTATATAGGAGTATGAGTGCATATGATAGTCCTGTACTGAGTGACCGTAAGTATGAGTGACTGTACAGGTGAGTGAGTGGATGTGTGTGTAGACCTAAGAATCAATGAGTGGGTATCTAGTTATTGGTGTTGGAGTGTCTATGGTTTTGCGAATGGCAGTCTGTAATTTAGAGTGGGTGTATCAAAGGTTATATTAGGGTGTGAGGAGGTGCATCAGATTATCACGTGGATGATGTCATCAGTGATGTCATCAGTGATGTCATTTGAGATGTCATCAGTGATGACATCAGTGATGTCACTGACCATGTCATGAGTGATGTAATATGTGACGTCATCAGCAGTGCATTGCGGGAGTGTGAGTTATAGTTAGCTGAACTAACTATAACGGGGAATTTCACGGGTTTTGTACGAGTGCAATGTCCAACTAACTATAACTGTCCCTAAAACCTATGGTTTTTTCAGTGAATTTGTAAGGTTTTTTAAATGCAAATTTCTAACTATAACGTGTCTGAAACCTATGTTTTTTCCAGTGAATTTCAAAGGTTTTTTAAATGCTAATTTCTAACTATAACGTGTCTGATACCTATGGTTTTTTCAGTGAATTTCAAAGGTTTTTTAAATGCTAATTTCTAACTATAACGTGCCTGAAACCTATGGTTTTTTCAGTGAATTTCAAAGGTTTTTTAAATGCTAATTTCTAACTATAACGTGCCTGAAACCTATGGTTTTTTCAGTGAATTTCAAAGGTTTTTTAAATGCTAATTCCTAACTATAACATGTCTGAAACCTATGGTTTTTTTCAGTGAATTTCAAAGGTTTTGTAAATGACAATTTTTAAATGTATTAATTGTTATATTTATTTTTTTGATACTGATTTACTACATTTTTTAAACTATTTATTTTTAGATATTTTATTTTTTAAATTACATTGTAATTACATTATACATTACATTACAAAATATACTTTCTCAGAATGAATTACTTTAGTTTAAATACTTTGCAAATAGGCAATAGACTTTTAAGTACAGTAGTTACAGTTGTTGCAATGGGCAACACAATTTCAAACACAATGCAACATTGAGCTCAATGTGAATTTCTAGTTAAATGCAATTAGTTACTTTATGGATTACTTTTTCTAACCACAGGACTGGATCCTAGATTCAGTCCTGGGACATCTCCTGTAAACAGTTGAGTAAAAGCGTTTTGGTTACAGTAGTGATTTTTAAGGAATATTATTGTATTTTAAAACTTGACACTTCGAAACTTTTTCACATAGAATCACCAATGTTATCCTATGGGAGGAAATTCACTTAGCAGGTAAGTAGTGTTATCGTTACTTTTTCTTACTCAGTGGTGGATCCTGGATCCAGCACTGGTGCATCTCCTGTAAACAGTTGAAAGAATGCGTTTAAGTCATACAGGCGATTTTTAAGGAATATTTGTAGTTTGTGAAAAACAACACTTTGAAACGTTTCTACGGAAAACCAGACAATGGATTCCAATGGAAGGAAATACAAGTTACTGGTAAGTACGGTTTGAATTACTTATCAGGGTCAGTGCTGGGCTAAAAGATGCAGCACTGGGTTCTCTCCTGATAACAGGTGAGTAAATCGGAATTCGTAGTTCGGCTGATTTTAGAGGAATATTATAAAGTTCCAAAACTCCACACTTAGAAGAATTTCCAAGTGAAACCAGTCAATGTTAGCCTATGGAAGGAAATTCAAGTTACTGGTAAGTACGGTTAAAATTACTTTTCAGGATCAGTACTGGGCTCAAAGATGCAGCACTGAGGTCTCTCCTGATAACCGGTGAGTAAATCAGAATTTGTAGTTCGGCTGATTTTAGAGGAATATTTGTATGTTTCAAAAATCGACACTTAGAAACTTTTTCAGCAAAAAGCAGGCAATGATATCCTATGGAAGGAAATTCAAGTTACTGGCAAGTACGGTTAAAATTACTTTTCAGGATCAGTACTGGGCTCAAAGATGCAGCACTGAGGTCTCTCCTGATAACAGGTGAGTAAATCGGAATTCGGAGTTCGGCTGATTTTAGAGGAATATTATAAAGTTCCAAAACTGTACACTTAGAAGAATTTCCAAGTGAAACAAGTCAATGTTAGCCTATGGAAGGAAATTCAAGTTACTGGTAAGTACGGTTAAAATTACTTTTCAGGATCAGTACTGTGCTCAAAGATGCAGCACTGAGGTCTCTCCTGATAACAGGTGAGTAAATCGGAATTCGTAGTTCGGCTGATTTTAGAGGAATATTATAAAGTTCCAAAACTCCACACTTAGAAGAATTTTCAAGTGAAACCAGTCAATGTTAGCCTATGGAAGGAAATACAAGTTACTGGTAAGTACGGTTAAAATTACTTTTCAGGATCAGTACTGGGCTCAAAGATGCAGCACTGAGGTCTCTCCTGATAACAGGTGAGTAAATCGGAATTCGTAGTTCTGCTGATTTTAGAGGAATATTTGTATGTTTCCAAAATCGACACTTAGAAACTTTTTCAGCAAAAAGCATGCAATGATATCCTATGGAAGGAAATTCAAGTTACTGGTAAGTACGGTTAAAATTACTTTTCAGGATCAGTACTGGGCTCAAAGATGCAGCACTGAGGTCTCTCCTGATAACAGGTGAGAAAATCGGAATTCGTAGTTCGGCTGATTTTAGAGGAATATTTGCACAATGGTGAAGGAAGGGGGTGGGGCCTGAGGTGACATGTCTGCAAACACGCCCTGTGGCGCGTTTTAAGTTGGAGAATTAATTCCTCCTCAATCCCGAGGGTCCCTAGGGGCCAACTGGCCCACCAGATACCTCCAGTATGCACCAGAGAGCTGCGTTGCAGAGAGGTGTTCAGAGGCCACGCCCCTTTACAACACTCTGCAACGTAGCTCCGTGGCGCTTACTGGAGGTACCTGGTGGGCTAGTTGGCCCCCAGGGACCCTCAGGATTGAAGGATTTAATTCCTCATCTTAAAACGTGCCACGGGGCCTGTTTGCACACATGTCACCTGAAGCCCCGCCCCCTCCCTTCACCACTGTGCAAACGCGCCCGTGGCGCGTTTTAAGTTGGGGGATTAAGTCCCCTTGAATCCTGAGGGTCCCTGGGGTCCAACTATCCCACCAGGTACCTCCAGTAAGCGCCACAGAGCTGCGTTGCAGAGAGGTGTAAAAAGGGGCGTGGCTTCTGTACACCTCTCTGCAACGCAGCCCCCTGGTGCTCCCGCCCTGTCATAGCAAACAGCAGTGTTCCGGGGTGGGCACCCCGGGACACTGCAGGAGCCGGCACTGGGGGTGGTGGTCCCCAGGGCCATCAAGGGCTCCAGGAGGGGGCCTCGCGGCCCCCCTCCCAACCAATGCACAGCCCCGGGAGGTGGTGGTCTCGGGCGTGTGGGGGCTCGAGCCCCCCACACAGGTAATTTTTTTTTTAAAGACGCCCGGGGGTGGCGGTCCCGAGGCTGCGGGAGGGCTGAGAGCCCTCCTGCACCATTTTGTTTAAAGTCCCGGGGGGTGGTGGTCCCCGGGGCTTGGGGGGGCCTTAGAGGCCCCCCATATAATTATTAATGATCCCCCGCATGCCCCCGGGACTTGGCCCACCCGGGGGCCAATTAACCACGAAGCTTCGTTTTTTTTTTTTATCATCAGGATCCGCGCACCCAGTGCGTTTTTGCCGATTTTTAAAAAAAATTCTATTTTTATTTTGGCCCTGGGGGTCCTTGTAGGACCCCTGAGCAGGCCTAGGGGTCAGGGTGTTTCTACCCTGCCCCCTTTTTGCGTTTCTGCGCAGTTGTTTTACTGCATTCTTGTTCCTCGGTTCTACCGAGGAACAAGATGGCTGCCAACACTTCCTGGTTTGGAGTGTTGACAGCCAATTAGCATGCAGCTCGTGATCGGGAGGGTGCGCGGATCCACCGCGGCCATAGATATCGAAACATTTATTTTGGATTTTCTCAGCAACTACTGAACGGATTTACACCATTTTTAAAAAGGGTGCTTTCTGAACCAAGCACTACCTTTTGCCAAATTTGGTGTAATTCCGTTTAGCAGTTTTGGCTGTAGCCTTGCATAAAGTTTCCTATGGGAAATTGATTTTTCACTCTTATTTTTTGAATTTCTCCGCAACTACTGAACGGATTTACACCATTTAAAAACGGTCGCTTTCTGAACCAAGCGCTACCTTTTTGCAAAATTTGGTGTAATTCCGTTCAGCAGTTCGGGCTGTAGCCGTGGCTAAAATTTCCTATGGGAATTAACATGGAGAAAACACGTTTTGGGACCCCCCTTGTTTCTCGGCCCCCGCTTGATGAATCACCCCGAAACTTTCAAGACAGGAGCGGACCGGAGCGCCCACTAGTTTTGAAAATTTCGCGATGATTAGTCAAACGACGCCAAAGTTATTGGGAATAGAATGTTATAAATTTCCTATGGATAATAGGTCCTAACTATAACTATCTACTGGCGACCGCCAGTAGATAATATACATACATATATATATATATACACACACACATATATATACATACATATATATATACACACACACACACATATATATATATATATATACACACATATATATTTATATATCCAAAGCAAGAGCCTTGTCAAATATATATATCGAATTATGCCACAGGGCTCCTGAATGAGGAAGGTGGAACCAAAACACAGCAAATGCTAATGCCCATAAGTATAGCTGAATAAGGCTCTGTGTAGCCGAAACACATTCTTCCGTGAGTAAAAGGATTTGCAGCACATCTCGTGAGTTCAACTGAGTTTCTGAAGGTGTAGAAGCTATATCTATTACATTCACTTTTCACAAAGTTATTTTTGGACCAATCGAGGCATTTGCTAAAGGCTAACAGCTAAAAAAAATGGTATGGAATCAGAAAAGCCCTCCTTTCTTTCATGACATCGCTCAAAAGAAATGTTCCATGACAGCCAGAGAGAAGGATACTGCATTGTTGAAGCAAAGCAGAAAATGCAAGGTGATCATGCTATCAACACAAACTCTTGTATTAATGCAGAAGATATTGATTTTAATATTTTTTTGTGTTTCTCTGTCCCACCACATTTCTTAAATCACTTTCAATTAGAAGTCAAATCTATCGGTTCCGCAGCAGTTCATTCTGAGAGACACGAGATGGGAAACTGTGACTGAGTTCACCACAAAAATTGTTGGGTGTGTGCCAAATCAGGGATAATGTGCATGTATAAACGTATGTTTGAGTGCATGAAGGAATTATGAGCGTTGCAAAGTTTAGTCCACACCACTGTTATTTTCCCCAGGTCAAACTGCCTATATTTACTTAGGAAAATTAGGGGTGAATGGATTTACGTGCAGAAAACACCAACATTCACGTTATCCCATATTTTGAAGAGCTTAGTTCATGATATGCAACACTTCGCACACCGGTTGAATTTCACAACATGGAATATTGGATTTTAATAGGTGCGATATTTATCATAACTGTGGCCAGAACACTTGGAATGGAGGCCTCATTCTTCAGTCCCTCTAAACATTTTAAACTGATACAAAGCACAGATCGCAGTCAACAATCATGAAGGTGTCTTGGTTTAACTTTGTTCATACATTTTGTGACCTTTTTTAAAGGATAAACACATAAGTCTGGAAAAATAATTTTCTGCCCAGATAAACACAAGGCCGGTACTTACACAACCTCCAGCAAGGATTTCTGCAAACAGGGAACACTGCCATCTTTCTGGGTGAATTTATCTCTGATAAGATCATTCATCTGCCAAAAGAACACAGGAGACAGAATGAACAAAGACACAAGACTTCAAGCTTCAGGTGAAATATATCAGATGCGTTTTATTTGGTTTGTAGCTTTCGGATTAGAAAGAACATTGAGCATTACTGAATTAACTCACCTAGAAAAACGAAATAAAATGTGCAAGTTGGACATATCTCGAGCAGTAACAATATTAGGCTAAGAACAAATGGCCTGCTCAGAGATTGTTGAGTCATTCCAGGCATGAAGACAAATTATAGAGTGAGGAGGGGGCTGAGTCCATCTGCATGGGCTAATTGGGCTCTCAGGGAGACTCCCCAGGGCTTGCGGAACTCTTTAGATCTGGCCTGTAGCCCAGAAGGGCGCTTTGTATCAGACATCACCGCCATGACTATTGTTTTATGTTTGTCTGCATCCAATGATGAAATGTGAAAGCATGCTCTGCAAGGCATTAATTCTACAGTGGGCATAAGGCTACATTGGCGGGGGAGGGGAGTGGCTGATGGGGTAGAGCTGGACAGCAGAAATTGAGCAGCAACAAGTCAATAGCTGAGTGAGGAAAACAGAGAATCACAGAAATGGGACAAGCGGGACGAAAGGCTGGTGTGTTTGCTAGTTGTCATTTTTCCCATGCTCCCTTCTTTGTCCCAATACTTACTCTCATAACGAGGCTCTACCTCCCTCAGAAAAGCAACTCATCTACCTTTTGTTTGGACTAAAAAGGATGTCCTAGAGGTTCCCTACAACGAGACCGTCCCTGTAATTTCACTGAGGTCACAGATTAAACACCTTTGGGTGGGACATTGGGTATGTAAGCACTGGAATGAACTAAGTGATCCAGCCACTACCACCTCATCACCTTTCCCATCCCATGCCATACTCTCATGAGGATATCAGACGCGCCAACGTATAAACTATTTTCAACATGCATGAACTGGGCATGGCCTCATGCAGAGAGCTACCCAAGACACACTTTGCCCCTTACCCCACCCCCCCCATTCCCCTCTTCATAAAAAACAAAACACAAAGGGTCACTGAGGCTGTTGCCAATGTCCTGGGGTGTTTCCATACCCCTTAATGGATAACGGCTGCTCAGAGCTACCAAAAACGAGCTGGAAGGCCACTTCATACAGTGGTTTCCAGCTTGTTTTCTCTGCCACATGTGATTTCGGCTCGTCACTCAGTGACCGTGTGTAGGGAGCCAAAATCGTGTGACACATGTTGGCACTGTGTTTGTTGGCAGGTCCTGGATATACCCAAGTGGCAAGCCATCGCCACAGTCCGGAAACAAAAAACATATTGCTAGACATCAACAGTGCAACGCCACACCATTCAATGCATCACTGTGGCCAATGTGAAGAAACATAAAGGCAAATCATAGATATTAACAGTGAACGCCACCTCACTCTTCCCTATCCACATCAACACTGGCAGTTGCTAGAGCAGCATGAGAAGCGTGTCCAGAAGACATCCTCCACATAGTGCGGTACATCAGACAGCTTCAAAGGCAAGCCTACCAGGACTCCTCTCTGCTCAAAAATTTTGCTAAATGACATACCTTCATCAGGAACTCAATTCCCCTCAGGAATGACACACAGGCTAGTGTACCACCCTGACCAACACGTGACACCATCCACACCATCCCATCCTGCTGAGAAGACTAAGAACTGCCTGAGTTCACCGGTGGAAGTCAATCATGTAAGATGGTGGACCTCCAGACCTGAAGCTTCCTATCCTGCTCTCTGTACATCCTGGGCACTGCCTTTGCCCGTGTCCAGCTGCAACTCACCATTTTAGAAAGAAGAGGCTGATGATATTCACCATCAGCCACATCATCGCCACCTAAACACAACAAGCAATGCTCACATTCTGATTCAAGTGGAGCCCAGGGTGCCTAGTTCGGACAGAAAACAGAAGTCGGCTGAGGGGATTGCGGGAGTTCTTTATGGCACATGCAGGAGCCGGTGAATATTAGGGACATAGGGAAATTATGGAAAAATGCTTTGAAAGAGATTTTGGGTGGGAAGTCTGCCATATGGAGGTAGTGGCTTCTAATGAGAGCAAGGAATGGAACAATGAAGGAGATCAGGAGAATGTGGTGTCCATTACAAGAGCAGAGTACAGACAGCCAGCCTGAGTGGGGAGAAGGCAGGCAACTGGATCTGCTAGATTATGAGAAAGATCAAATGTATGACAGATGAAAAAAACTGGCAAGATTCACGGAAACAGAATCAAATGAAAAAAATAAATAGCGCACTACAGCAATCATCATTGGACTTTTAGTAAAGCAATAGGAAAATGAATTGGACACTGAAAAGCAAACTGAATTCCAATACATTTTTAGTATGCTTATATGCACACCCCATAAGCAATATATCTATCAATATAAGCAAGCTCTCTTGCTGAATTACCCATCACTTTTTACTAACTGTTTCCAGCTTGTGTGTTTATGGTTCAGAATAGCTGCAATTTCCACTGAAGCACGTAGACAGCTAGCACACCATTCTTGTGAATAGCAGGGATGGGTGGGTAATATCACCTTGGTAATGGTATCTGTTTAATATTTTTCTGCAACATATGTGGGTCTTGTGAAGAGAATTTCGGCAGTTATAAACTCTTAACTACTCCTTATCAGCTGCACTTTATTGCCTCAAAGGGGTTAATTTCATAATTTTCTGTAGCATTATAGGAAGCACTTTCAATCGTGCACTTTCCCATTAAGTGGAATGTAACTTGCTCTCTGTGATTAGAATTACTCCAACACTGCTACTATTAAATGCCACACTTTATTCAACACAGAAGGGGTGAGATTTGGAACAATCAATAAACAAGACATGTGGAAACTCAGCTTGATCAAGGGGTATCCTAAAGTGAATATTGAGACAGTAATGATTAAAGGAAGAGCAGAGACCAGACTAGGTCAGAGCTCTGTGGATCCCCGCAACACAAACAGGTTCGCAAAGTGAGGTCCTTGTGGCCGTCCCTAAAACCAATCGTCCTGCTACCAATCTGTGATTGACTTTCATGACAGTTGGTAACATCGCAATCCAACCCTCAGCTTGAATGTAAAGACAAAATGTAAAAACCCAGTGCTATTTTCTCAGTCATTCACATTTGATCTGGATCACGTAGTATGATCAAGCAAGAAAACAGGGTTTGGCCTCCGGGCCTCCTAATTCAGAGTTTGCACTTTGCCCACAGACCAATTCTTGAGTATTTTTAGATGATTAAACACTATTGTTGTCTGAAGCGAATGGACCGTCAGTCAGATCGCAGCTTTCTGCATGGGCCAGAGGCACCCCCCCATTCAGTGCCTGGGCCGACAGAGGGAATGAGGCACCTCATTTCCCTTCCGTGCAGACTGCCTTACATGCCTAGGGATTCCTGACTGCTACAAGCACTACGTCTTTACCCGGAGGCACTGCAGGATCTGGGACGGGCAGGGGCAGGGTCCCCCTGACCAACCCCCAACAGACTAGGCTGTTTCAATTGAGGTGACTTATGCCCCCTACCCCAACCACACCTGCACATGATTCCCCCCACAGCCCGATGCCAGCCCATGACTGACTACTGGCCATAGGAAGAAGACTAAAGATTTATCTATGTTGGCCATCTTGTGTTGGGCAGTCTTCCCATTCAGCTTTTTTGATCCCAACGCAAACCTCCTCAGCCAAGGCAATTTTTCTAGGCATGAAGGGAGAAATTTTGCTCACGCGGTGCACAGAACAGTTGGTGGGAAGAGTTGATGGGACCAATTTGACTTGCTTGCTCAACCTGCTTAAACACCTATACTTTCTGGAAACTCCTTTCTCTTGTGCTTGCACCACTTAGGCGAGACCGAGCCTCATTCTTCCGCACTATGTGTGATACTCCCAGACTGAGGAGGATTATGAGATTACAAGACTTTGGTTCGCCCGACTGACTTGTGACTCCAACTTTTTTATTTTTTGCCCTCCTCATTTATGTTTTTGGCTGCCTCTGGAAATTTATCCATTACCGTTAGGAATGGGGAAGCGTAAGGCTGCAACCACCGCACCTAAACCGCCAATAAGCATTTCGCTTGATGGGTTCCTTCAGCATGCTGTTGGTGTAATAATAAGGAAATTGAACTTTCAGAACAACGTTCATCTTTCACACCTGATCCACCAGCCCAAACTACTTGCCTTTCGTTGATCTGTTCGCCATTATTGGAGGTGCCTGTGCGACCAGTCAATATCCCTGCAGCTGAGACTTCTTGTCACTCTCCTATTGCACCTTCTGTATCAATGCCCTACTTGGTTTGCACACCAGCTAGGAGTCCACCAGCAAATAGGAAGAGGCAGCTGCCAACTGTCAGACTGAAGAGCAATTGGTTACCTATTCCGGCTGCTCAGCAGGGTTAAGCTGGATGTATTGTGGCTGGTTTTGTAGAAACAGAAGGGGTATTGTGTGGGGAAATAACCGTCACCTTGGAGGCCAAGTTAAAACCCATCTACGGCCCTACGACCGCTTGGGGGCCACTGAAGCCAAACTATCTAAACTTAATTCAGTTGTATTGCCTCCCTCTTCTGTCTCCTTCCAGACTGTCGAGCCTGGATTCGAAGGTGTAGTAGCACTTCCCAATTGTAACAAACATGTGGCGGGTAGCTCTAGTTCCACATCCATCCCACCTCTTGACCAAGGGGAACTTAGGCCTACTCGCAACAATGCTCATACTCCACTGCGAGTGTGCAATGATGGCCCAGTGGGAGCGGAAGGGGGATGGAAAATGGGTGGACAGGAAATTGGCCCATCGGGGGCCATGTCTCGCTGCAATCAATCTTCCTCCTGAGCCATGTGCATATGTGATACTGTTGTCAAATGTCCAGAGGGTGGCCCCAAATAGTATTGAATCTCCCACCCAGTTAAAAAAACAAGGTCATACACTGGCACTCAATTAATGCAGATTATTCTTTTTCTGTTGAGTCTGATATTTTGATAGTTTGCAGGGTTGGTTGGTCGAGCCGCCTGAAGAGTTCAGCAGGAGATTGCGTGGTTATACATTTTAGGCATCCAACTATTGCCCAGGGGTTGTTGTTTAGGTGCTCCCAAAGTTTAGTAAATCATGGCACTATTAAACCCCTTCCATTGGGTTGCTTTTATCGTCACCTGAAATCGGAGACTTTGAATCCAGTCCATCACCCTAGGGCGTCCACTGGAAATCACTTTTTGGCACTCAATAGTTTCCCTGAGCATGATTGGCTTGCTCTTGCCCATTAAGGCCAGGATTTTTCTGCTCCGTCTACCTCCCATTGCTGTAAGTCGGGGATTGTGCTTTCAACACGGGATTGCTAGAAAATCATTTTTTACCCACGCCCCCGATCGCTAAAGTTAAAATCTCCATTGATTTCTGGGGCTGGACTAGCCCGCATTCAAATAATTTGCCCGCAATCGCTGCTGTTTTAGCTGACTCTCCATTAATTGACATAGACATAGCAGTGACACTTCTTGTCCCATTACCAACACCGCTCTCTCTCTCTGATGGCACTCCTGTACCCACCTTCCAGGGATCGAGAGCAATGTACTCCAGCTATATCGACTATATTCTTATTGACATCAGGATATGGTGATTTATGCAGGAAACGTTAGTGGTGTGTATGGGTGAAAGTGACCATAACCCACTCAATTTATTTGTCAGGGACTTGCTGCCATCTACCATGTTGACGCCTATTGAGCCAAGTGAGAACGTGCTGGCAGTGACTAACAACCATAGGAACGTGAGGTGGAATACTGTATGCTCTTCTTCTAGGGCAGCTTCAGACATCTATGCCAATGTGGCTACCAGCATGACTATGATGCTTGAAAATTGGTTGAACTGTGAAGTGATCATTGATGAGCACACTAACCAAATTAGCTGGGCTGAAAGATTTTTGGTGAAGAATTACAAGCAGGCCCTTAGGAACCCAAGATCCCCCGAGTGATATAGACCACACTGCAGGGCGGCAAAGGGCATTCTTGTCAATGGAATAAAAAAAGGAGCCAGGAATGAGATCAGGGAGTCTAGAATCCAATATAAGGTTGCAACAAGAATTGCCAAGGCAAATTGGGAAAACAAAAAATGGGATGACCTCTTAGAGACCTCTACTGATAGAGATCTCAAGTTATTCTGGTTGCTAGTGAGCCAGGGTAGTAGGAATTTGGCCAAACCCTTGGAGACATCCTTACAGTCGAGTGAATGCGTAGCTCATTTTGAAAACCTTTACTCCCCTTCGTCACAGCACGTTCAGAAGCAAATCCCAAATGAAGAAGGAGCTGTCTAAATTTTAGAGTCACCATCATCCTCGATTTCTTTTACCCTTGCTGTGGCAGCAGCAACGATCTCTTCTTAGAAGTAGATAGGCCTCCCAGGTTGGTCAAGATTCCATCTGACCTTTTTAGATCTGATCTGACTATATGGGTGCTTTATATCAATGTTGTTTTGATCACGGCGGGTGCCACGATGCCGGCAAAGTGAAAGGGAGCCGAGATTGTCTTGGTTTTCAAAAAAATAAATCCCAATTGCCCGATTAACTATTGCCCTATCAGTTTGCTAGACCACTTGCAAAAGTTCTTTTGCAAGCAGGTCTTTGGGGATCTATTGGCGTGGATTGATGAGAACCATATTCTCACCCATTTGTACGCAGGAGTTAGACCTATGATCGGAACTGTAAATCAGGTCTTCTGCTTTTTGATGGACAAGTGTAAGGCAATGGATATTGGTGGGGAGGCACCTTTTGTTGCTTTTATTCATCTTCGAGCAACTTTTGATCTGGTCCCAACAGTAAAATTATGGGAGGTACTTTCTAGCCTGGGAATCCCTAGCACTCTGCTCAATATTATTATGAGCCTCCATGAGAGAAATTATGCACAGATTCGCTGGGGCCCAAATGGTGAATTGACTGAGAAAATTGCCATTGAAAAAGGAGTGCACCAGGGTTGTGTTTCTTTTTCTTTTATACATTAATAATTGTGTAGCGTTTTTGATGAACTGTGCAAAATATTCCCCAATTTTAGCAGGCCAAAAGGCACCGGCCCTTTTTTAATGGACAATACCAGACCCTTGTTGATAGATTTAACTTGTTTTGTCTGCTATACAGACTCAAAATTAACACCCTTAAAACTAAGCAGACGATCTATCACAAGGGGAGGAAGGCCAGAGGAACTTTCAGTCTGGGAAGGGAAGTATTGGAGAGCGTTAAGGAATTCAAATACAAAGGGATTCGCTTGTCAGATTCTGGATTGTGGGCCCGTAAGATCTCTAAGAGCTATTGTTTGATTAACCATCAGGCTTTGGCCATCCTTAGATTTTCTTAGAGGGCCTCTTGTTATCCGATCCTTCCAGCAATCAAAATATATTGGCACTGAGGGCTTCTTTATATGTAGCAGAGCTATGGGTTACTGTTCTATGGCTCTCTTAGGGATTGCTGAGAATAATTTCAAAAGAGCCCTTGTGTGTATAGGAAGAGACACCCCTTGATCTCAAGCACACCCCAGAGCTGGCTAGATTAAGGCCTATGCTCTATTGGCTTCATATATTGTCTATCGAAGAGCTACAACCATATAAAGATGGCATTATAGATATCTTGAGCTTACATAGTACTCAGAAGATCCAGTGGCTGGTCCATGTCAAAGAGTCCTTACAAGGTTTGGGGTCGGGTAATTATTGGAATAACCCTTCCTCTATTTCGACATCCACGGCAGCTGTGGTCAAATTAAGGTTCTGGGAACAATTTGATACCTGTAGTGAGTCATCTAGTTCCACGGGCAGTAGTACTAGGTTTTTCCTTTTGCATAAAAATACGCCTAGGTTGGAGGAATTGTTAGACTTCATTAGCCTTGCAAGTGCAAAATCCCTTTTTTACAATTCAGGTATGACATTTTGCACATTTCTACTTTCACCTCAACATGGTCGTCATCACAGGATACGTCTATTTTGTGTCAAGCATGCGGGCTTTGCTGATGAGACAGAAGAGCATTTATATTTTTTGGTGTAAAGTACTCAAAACCAAGATTTAGGTGGATGGTGCCCATGTGTCGTTTTTTGTGTCTGACGGTCCGTGTAAAAGCGCTAGAATTTGCAAAAGCGATTCTACTAGGGTGATAGTGATTGCAGTTTCTAAATTTCTGTTCGCAGCATGGTTAGACACAAAGCGATTGCGACCTCACTTGTTAGCAATGTAATTTGAGTGCTTTGCATGTGAACACATCTCATTTTATTTTTGTATCAATTTTGCTTGATGATTATGGTTGTTTAGCAAGATGATATTGGTTTACTGTATTTTTTTTTATAAAGCCACTATGAACGAGTAATTTGAATGGAATTTTCAGCAATATTATCTGGATGATGTTTCTTAATTATGTTGAATTTGTTTTAAATTGCTACTCGTTTATAGTACACATTTTATTTTGTGTGATAGAATTTTACATGATGAGTTTTTCTTTTCATTTTGTACTTCTTGATGACTATTATGTTTGATATGTCAAATAGGGAGAGATTACAAACTTTTATTGTGTCTATTGTGTTAATTAACGAGGGCGTCTGAAAACTTGTGTGAGTGAGGTCTCATGATCTAATTTTGAACAAATTAATCTTCTCAAACTTGTGCTACATAATTAAAATAGAATAATGTAATTTTCCAAATTTACTTTGAAGGTTACCCTCACAACCCTATATTCTACCAATAAAGTCCTGGCCGTCTTTTTTTGTTTCGCAGTGTCCCAGAATCCTTTAGGCTGCAATGAGATTACGTCAGCCTGCTGCTGAGATTTAATGCTAGAAAATGCAGCCATTTTGTCGAGGATCTTAGTTTTGCTGCAGCCGTTTTACTATTCTTTTAAAGTTTGAAGATCAAAGGATCTTAACTCATGCCTCAGTTGTCAGCCTTCCACTTCAGATAAGTTACTTAAAACAGGAGCAGGACAATCAGTTTTAATTGCATGATTGCAAATGTAGGCTCGAAGAAACCGATGAAAGATACTCCCAAGAAACAAAGGGGCCGATTCCGATTTCGGCCGGAAGGGCACCGAACGATGGTCGGAGCCCTTCCGACCGAATCGGAACGTGCCGGCCGGATTCCTTTCCGACCGAGCCATTCCGATGGGCTCGGTCGGAAAGGAATCCGACTCGGATTTCCGGATGGCTTACGACGGGCTATGCGATGGTTATTTTGCACACCATGCAACCTCGTTAGACTTATCAGTCAGGTGTAGCTAGGTTCCAGTGGCACAGAGTGCACAGGACCAACGTCTGGGTATACCCATCCCACTTAGGGGGGCTTACTAAATTATACAAAAAAGTGATGGAGGGAATGCTTGATTTATTCTCAGCCACTGGTAATCACTTGGGCTGCATCCCAGTCCATCATTATTTTGCACACCATGCCGCCTCAGTTTCGACCCAACCATATGCAAATCAGTCTTGACCCTGCTCCAATTAAGCAGTCCAACCCAAACTGCTAGGCCAGGTCCTCCCTGAACTGGAACACAAGCAACCCAGGACCAATTTCGCCCTAGTTAGGGCTCATCAGCCAGGTGTCGCTTGGTTCCAGAGGCACAGTGTGCACAGGACCGAAGCCTTGGCATACACGTACTACTTAGGGTGACACACTAAAGAATACAAAAAAGTAATAGATGGAATGCTTGAATGAATCTCAGCCACTGGAAATCACTAGGGCCGCATCCCAGTACATCAGCCAGGTATAGCTTGGTTCCAGTGGCAGAGTGTGCACGGGGTGGTACTGCATCTGGGCATACCTGTCCCACTTGGACAACAGACTAAACCCCATAACAGCTGTACTAAGACAGCACACTAACATATGATAAGACATTCTCAATGTCATCCACAGGGGAAAGTAAGCGATTCTGATTGTGCTTGATCGAGTTGCACTTAGCACAGCGAACCATTCTGTGAACCACTTGACCAATCAGATGTGTGTGTATGGCTTGGAAATGGCACAGGTGAACAGTGCCGGCTCCTCCCCTAAGGCGGTGGAGGAGCGTCGCCCCACTGCTTTGCAGCAGTGAAAGAAAGGAAAAATAAAATAATAATAGCATGATGTTATTATCATTTTATTTTGTCCTGCTGTGGCAGCTTGACGGGGCGGGCGGGCTGCTCTGCTCACTGGGCAGGGGGAGGAGTGGTGGGCACACTGAAGTTTGCATGACACTTTGGCCGACCCGAGAGGGCCGGCCAAACAGTCATGCGCACTTAGCATGTTCTCTACTCAGGCTGCCTTACAGCCTGGGTGGAGAGCATACCCAGGTCCCCAGTCCCCGTCTGAGCGCCGAACTACAGCGATCAGATCAATCACAACGCTGCATTGTAGCGTTGTGATTAGCTTAGGGGAGCCTGGATGTGCTTCCTGTTCTGCGACTTCGGCCTGATGCAGAGGAGAGACGACATGGGAGAGCGCAGCAAGAGGTAAGTGTATTTTTCTTTTTTTAAATCTTTTCTAGACCCCCTTACACTCCCCGCCCCCCCCCAGATTCATGCCGGCAGCCACTGCAGGTGAAGGTATTTTAAGCAGAATGGGTACAGCACGTCATAACGGGACCATTATGCCAAACTTCCACAAGGTAACAGCATGTTCCAAGGGGTTAACTCTCCCCCCACCCCCTTTCATAGTTAATGGTGCATGGAACCCCTAGACAGAGTAAAATACTTCATTGAGAAATGTGCCTACTGCAGAAATCTTAGTGCAGCCTGAAAGTCACGGGCTTAAATCTTATCACAATGTAGACAGTCATGCTTCTGACATTAAAAAAAACCACTTGATTACTTGTGTTGGTATATGTAGCATTTGGATCACGCATGGAATGCTAATCCTTACCTCTGTTGAGTGCGGGGGGCAACAACTCATGAAAGGCAGAGTCTGGAGTGGATCTTGGGGCCCCTCGACTCCCTGCATACAGGCCTTCCACTGGACTCTTTTCTGCTTTTTTAAAAAAAAATTATTAAAAACCTGAGGAAATACGAGTTTAGTAATTGCTGCTATCAGTGGATTGCAGAGCTCTACTAAGTGCATGAGGAGGGACCTTTCTGGAAGTGCTTGTTCTCCCCTTGGTTGGCAGATCGAGAGCTCACTGAATCAGACAGAAGACATCTGGTGAACTGGTTACAGGTAGCCAAGAGCAGGGTCATGCAAGGTCTTGCAGAGCAGACGAAGCACCTTTAAGACATCATGTCAGGTAATGATGGACCGGCGCGGTACCTGCAAGGCAGGGAGGATGCTATTGTTTCATTGCTCGATGAAAGATTAGCCAAGCTACAGCATTTTCCACAATCCACTCCTCATTACTTCTCGGAGAAGAGGTGAAGGGAAACGCCATTTCAGTAGTCTAATAGGGACATAACCCTCCATCAGTAATACTTCCCTTACTCTTGTTTTCCCGTGATGTGCCTAATTCTCCATTGCAAATTCTTTCTCTTGCAGAACACTCCCATTTAGCATGCTACGTTTCTCACCTATTGGTTCGGCTTTGCAAGCAGTCTCATCTAACAATAAAACAATATATTTCCCCCCAACGTTAGGGAAGATCCTCAGTTTTTTCAGGTGGCAGGTTCAGACAAAGGCATTTGAAGTCATTGTTTAAAGCCCTGTGTGTTACACTATAGGCCATACTCAGATGCTTTTTTATCCTGCTTCATAGGATGACTCGAGCCACCATGTTGTCCTTACCTCACTTGCATTAAAAATATGCCAGTGAAGCAGTAAGCGCGGACAGTGCCCATTAAACTATACAAGCTAGAAAATAGCCATGCTGTGGTCATCAAAATGAAAAGGCTTATCAAAAACATAACAATAAGATAGGAAGGAGGGGTGAATCCAATCCTGTTCTCTATGGAATGCTACACTAAAGTCCACGTCTCTGTTGCCCCTCACTAGGACTGTGGCACCATCCACTCATTCCTGGAATATCTCAAAATTGCAAAGGGGGCAACTGATTGGCATATCTGAGAAAGAAAGTGTTTGCTCAAAGATGTCACCCGTCTTCTGTTGACTCCCAGTGATGAAAAGAATGAGGCTTGACACAACCTTAACAGCCATTCGTGTCCTTGGCACTTTTACCTGCTGCTCAAAATACCTCTGTACCGGCCAGGCATTCCTGAAGAGAACCCCACCAATGGAAGCTCTGCAGCACACTATGAGATGCTAGGCTGTCTATAAGCCTTCAAATACAAACTTAGCTATTTCCTGTTACACAAAACTTTAAGACTGTCACCTCCTGTTTGTGTGGCTCCCACTGCTGCCACACACATTAATGGAAGTCACCGTCTCCATCAGAGATCACAAGTGAAGAGATAGTACTGGAGACAAATTCCCCAGTTTCTACCTAGAGAATTTATTCCTAGTAAAAGCAATGGGATTTCCTCATGTTATTCCCCATTGCATAAGACTCTTTAGAGGATTAACTTGTAATCTCCCAATAATACCAGGATTTGTTCTTCTCAGTAATGTGGGTATCGGTAACAGTGGGTGCAGTATTACGGACGCTTTTACCAGGCCACTCATAATAAGTGAATTCATTGGGTATTATTAGGGCTTTGCTCATACAGATTGCTCCGGCTTAAAATCCTAAATCTCTACATACATGTTCCTTGTGGTCTTGCACTATAATGTGAACATTTTCATTTGAGCCAAGACTCTGTGGCACAAAGGCCATTCTTGGCTACAAAAGAACTGACTGCATGGGTGTGATGCATGGATCAGATCTGAGTTAGGTGGTACTTTACGATCTATAATTGAAAGTCGAGTCGTATTAAAGAACAAGAGTGCTAGATGAGAAAGTATGGAACTGATAAACAGGACTGGGCGATAGCACAAGGACAAAAATTGTTCAAGAAGGAGACAGAAGAGGGAATGTGCAGGAAAACATGAGTCCAGTCCTTTGCAATGAATGGAACAGTTTACAGCAACGAATGGGGCAGTTTAGCACACTTGGGAACACTCACCGTTAGCTTAATGGCCTTTTCTGGTGCAACACCTACAAGCTGTGGTAACAGACCTGTGCAGAAAAAAACCAACATGGAGGTTTAATAAGATACTTCAAAAGTAATCTGACGTACTCTTGCTAACTCTGTCAGATCTAAATGTAAAAAGGCACACAAAAATGTATGGGCAGTAGAAATACAAGAAAAAGGATTCTGGGTTCATTCAACAAAGTAAATTGCAAATCTGTATCCATAACTGTTCCCATGCGCTCAGATGCAGTTTTATGGTTTTCCCTATTCACAAATATGTTCATGTAGTGACTTTCTTGGCGTTGCTATTTCCTCAATGTGTAATTACACGGCGGGTACAATTTAATGTTGGGGAAAGACAACACCACTGGGCAACTGCACATTTCTTTTTGTGCTTTTTTACTCCACGAGTACAACATTTTCTCACATGGAGCAATCCCTTCCTCCACACCCTCACCATGTGTGGGGGTGGTTCATTCCTCTTCCCACCCAGCAAAGGGATATGCCCATTTCCAGGGTGAGAAGGGGTTAACCCGGAGTTAGCAAATGTCCACAAACTGCGTTTTTGTCAGCATTCACAACTCGTGAGGTAAAGTATGCATTGATTCTTCCACTTCCCACCATCTGCCTTCGACTTACTCCTGCATAAGTGTACACAAACGCAAAATGATGGCCCTCTCCTGTTGGATGTGATGAGGGGCCCGTGAGTCTCCCATATCACACCGATGTTTATTGGCATTGGGCTGAATGGAGGCCTTGTGAAGGGGTCGCGCGCCCCCTCCCCACCCCCAAAGAGGGGAGTGTCGTGGAGTGTCATGGAGTGAAGTAGAGTGGAAGGGGCATAGAGTGGAGTGTCAGAGTGGAGTGTCAGAGTGGCATTGGGCTGAATGGAGGCCTCGTGAAGGGGCCGCGCGTCCCCTCCCCACTCCCAAAGAGGGGAGTGGAGTGTCGTGGAGTGTCATGGAGTGCAGTCGAGTGGAAGGGGTATAGAGTGGAGGGGCATAGAGTGGAGTGTTAGAGTGGAGTGTCAGAGTGGAGTGTCAGATTGGCATTGGGCTGAATGGAGGCCTCGTGAAGGGGTCGCGCGCCCCCTCCCCACCCTCAAAGAGGGGAGTGTCGTGGAGTGTCATGGAGTGCAGTAGAGTGGAAGGGGCATAGAGTGGAGGGGCATAGAGTCAATCAATCAATCAATCAGGGAATTGCAAGCACGCTACTCACGCGTGAGGGTCTCAAGGCGCTGAGGGGGGGGTCCGCAGATCTGTTTTGCCGAAGAGCCAGGTCTTGAGGGTCTTCCTGAAGGTGTTCAGGGAGGGGGCGCGTCTGATGTCTGCCGGTAGCTCGTTCCAGGTCTTGGCTGCAATGTGAGAGAAGGATCTTCCGCCTGCTCTGGCTCTGTGGATGCGCGGGGTTTCGGCCAGTGCGAGGTTGGAAGATCGGAGGTTTCTTTTGGGTACGTGGAAGTTGATTCTGTCGTTGAGGTATTTGGGTCCGTTGTTGTGTAGGCATTTGTAGGCGTGAGTGAGGATTTTGAAAGTGACTCTTTTCTCCACGGGGAGCCAGTGGAGACTTCGTAGGTGTTGGCTGATGTGTTCGTGTCGGGGGATGCCGAGGACGAGTCTGGCGGCGGTGTTCTGTATTGTTTGGAGTTTGCGGAGTAGGGACTTGTTGATGCCGGCATAGAGTGCGTTTCCATAGTCCAGTCTGCTGGTGATGAGTGCGTGGGTGACTGTCTTCCTTGACTCAGGGGGGATCCACTTGAAGGTCTTGCGGAGGATGCGGAGGGTGTTGAAGCAGCTGGAGGTGACGGCGTTGACCTGTTGGTTCATGGTGAGTGATGAGTCGAGTACGATGCCGAGGTTCTTGGCGTGGTCTGAGGGGGTAGGTGGGCTTCCAAGGGCGGTCGGCAACCAGGTGCTGTCCCATGCAGAAGGGGTGGTACCGAGGACGAGGACTTCTGTCTTCTCGGCATTGAGCTTCAGGCAGCTGTTGGTCATCCAGACTGCGACGTCTTGCATTCCTTTCTGGAAGTTGAGTTTGGCAGTGGTGGGGTCTTTGGTGAGGGAGAGGATGAGCTGAGTGTCATCGGCATAGGATACGATGTTGAGGCCGTGTTGCCGGACGATGGCTGCGAGGGGGGCCATGTAGAGGTTGAAGAGGGTGGGGCTCAGTGATGAACCCTGTGGGACTCCGCAGGTGATTTTCGTGGGGTCGGAGAGGAAGGGTGGGAGTCTGATCCTTTGGCTTCTTCCGGTGGAGTGTCAGAGTGGAGTGTCAGATTGGCATTGGGCTGAATGGAGGCCTCGTGAAGGGGTCGCGTCCCCACCCCCTGCACCGCAGGGACATGTGTTACGCCCCTGCACACAGGGGCGTAACACTTGGCATACTTGCACAAGAAAAGTGATGGTGGGGCATAAATGGATTTATGACTGCTAGGTGACTTCATGCCCTAACTCGTCTTCCATCAAAATGTAAGTTGTGGTGGACAGCTGAGCTGAGAAATGAGCAAATAATGAAAAGCAAATGAACACAATTCTGCCGAAGTGAATTTTTATGCAGGTCTGTCGGGTGAGCAGCGCTGCCAAGAACCAACTTAAAGCAGAAGGGTGAAGGGCCTGCGTGGCAGGAGCAAAGGCTTCTTATTGGGAGAGAAGCCCCAAGGCGTCGAGGGAGCACAGGAGTCAGCCTGAAGTTTCAATCCTTGTCTTTACAAACGCTGCACAAAAACGATATGCAGGGCCTTCTCAGGCAGACGAGCGCCTCCAATTCAGCGCTCCGGATTCATGAGGGAAATAAAGCACTGCTTCATTTCAAACCAGAAGAGAAACGTGATTCCCATATAGAATGTGCTTAAAAACAGATGTTTCCAAAACTGAATCTGTAAGGACCATGGAGGGTAAATTCAAAAACGCGCACGCCAGGTAAAATAATGTACAGATTCTGGAAAATGTCTTAATCGATTTGTGACTTCGTGTTGCACCAACATGTGGCACATGCAGGGGAGGTAAAGCCAGGATATTATGCAAATCAGCCACTAGCAGGAGTAACCATCATCTCAAGTACATCAAAGCTAGGATTGCACAGCAGCTTTCGTTACTGGCGTGTGCATGGCTGACAGGACCAGACTGGGAACCGAAAGCGGAGCTGGCAAAAATATTCAAACCAGCCCAGAGAAGTTTTTCTCTTTCCTTCTTTTTTTTCTATCTCTCTCTTTCTCCCTTCCCTCTCCTTCCTCGTCCCCGATGTGCCTGCTGCAGGGAGCTGGAGGGCCTTTTGAAGCCCCCCTCCCGCCCTCTCCCCCCCTCCCGAAATGCCTTTTGGATTAAGTGGGGTGACGTGCACGTAAAACAGGCTAGGTCTTCCTGGAGTACAATCAATGCTTCCCTCAGCCTCACGCAGTCCACGTACACCGAAAGCAGCACCCACAATACAAGCAGATTACATTACAAATCATTAGATGGCAGGCTTCCCTTTAATGAATAATTCCAGGGCCTGGTGCTATAAATCTCTTCGCTTAAAAGCAGCACTTATGAAATGCTTTTCATTTTCCTTAAGATTACAAAACATTTTATAAACATGTTATGCGGCTGTCATTCCTAGAATCAACAGAGTCGGATTGCAGTGTTCCGTACAGGCTGTGCGCGGCAAGTACAGAGTGTCACTGGAAGCAAGCACACTATTAGAGGGCCCTCTTCTCGCCAGTGAACCACTCCAGGGCCCGAAACCATAAATCCGGCCTCCGGACAGGTAGCACTTATGTAGTACATTTTATTTTCTTAGCTATTACACAACATTTGTTGAACATGGCAGCCATTTTATCTTTAGCCACAGTCACTCATTTTAAGTATGGCAGAAGGTGACAAACGACTAACTCGGTTAGGTCATACAATTGTGCCCTAGGTGTACACTGAACATCACACGAGTAGTTCAGATGAAAACTGGTATAAAAGTTTATGAGTTTTGGCATTGTATATATTCACCTTTAAGTATCTCATCAGAGCCCTCACAGCATCCTTTAGTATTTATTAGCGGTTCTTATCACAAAACAATCCAATATTGGTTTAGTTAGGCCTGTCTGCTTACTAATGGCCATTAGGAATAACAAGCATTGACAAACCCAATAGGTCTCGCCTATGCAAGAGCTATTGGCTTTGCCAATGTGTTTTAGCCATTTTTTAAACTAGCGTGGCTGCTGTTCAGCATGGCTAAAAGTTAGTGGCATAGAGGAGAGTGACGTAGAGTGGAGTGTCGTTGAGTAGAGTCGTGAAGAGTAGAGTAGAGTGGCAAAGAGGGAGTGGAGTGCAGTAGAGTGGAGGGGCATAGAGTGGAGAGGCATAGAGTGGAGTGTCAGAGAGTAGAATGGAGTATCAGAGAGTAGAGTGGCGCAGAGTGGAGTACAGTCATGGAGTGGAGTGGAGAGGAGTGGCGTAGAGTGGAGTAAAGTGGCGTGGAGTAGAGTAGAGTGGCCTAGAATGAAGTGGCATAAAGTGGGGTGGTGTATAGTGGCATAGAGTGGAGTAGTGTAGTAGAGTGGCGTGGAGTGGCATAGAGTGGACTAAAGTGGCATGGAGTGGTATAGTGTGTCGCGGAGTAGAATGGCCTACAGTGAAGAGGCATAGAGTGGCATAGAGTGGAGTGTGGTAAAGTGGAGTGGAGTGTCATAGAGTAGAGTGGCGTAGAGTGTTGTAGAGGGGAGTGGTGTACAGTGGAAAGATGCAGTGTGGAGTATGCATGGTGTGGTAGAGCACTGCCATTACAGCCAACATATTTTCAGTTGAAATGACCATTACATTTGCACATACAGTTTTAGTGATGAAACTATACAGCACACAAACAATAATGTGTGAAAATGGCATCACCTAGTGAGCTGAATTGTTCTTGACTGTATTAGGATATTTGTTTCCACCACACTTCTGAATTACAAAAACATGTTCTTCATTTGTTGTTTCCTAATTCTGGTACACTCTGAAATATTTGCACACTTCATTTACAGACATTTTCATTTTTGTTGTCACATAAATCCCCTCACTTTGAAGTCAGATAAAGAAAAGTACACGCCAAGCTCCCTCGGAGGACAGAGCCAGACATTTGACCTCTGTCTCTGAATGCACAGCAAATGTGACAAGATAAGAACAACATTTAAAGGCCCGTTTATAGAAAGTGTAGACTCGTGAAAGAATACAAGGAGTGCTGGTGAACAAGCTTTGCTCTTTGGGAGAGACAACAACGAGGTGGACAGCCTAAAACAAACAAAGCCAGCAAATAGAAAGGCAGAAATTGTAAGTTACAAACCACAAAGCCAATGGTGAGCAGGGCCGGACTGGGAACCGAAACCGGCCCAGGCAAACTGCTCGGCTGGCCCCCCTGGTGGGGAGGCAGGGGGGGGGGTGCGGTCGAGCTGTTTACTAGGGCCAGTTTCAGCCGATTTTGTTACAGGGGGCCGAATTGCCGGCCCTGGTAACAAGAACGGCCCCCCAGGAGCCAAAAACCGGCCCGCACCCTGGCGGCCCACCGGGGAAACGCCCGGTGCCCGCTGCGGCCAGTCCGGCCCTGATGGTGAGCAATGGGTGGAATGCATTTCCAGGAAAGCTTTCAGAATGTCCCCAAAAGGTCTTTTTACTGTCTGGTAGGCTATGAGCGAAAAAATAACACCTAAAAGCTCATACATGTGGACTAATCAATATATAAATGATGCTTCGAACTAATGGTTGAGGGGGCAGAATTTATGGTCCTCTTTCCATTTAGATACCGTATAGGAGCTTGCACACAGCTCAAATTGTCTCTAGCCAGAACCAATCAGCGACTGAAATCACATACTAAAGGGTGAAAGTACAGATAGGCAGTTGTGGGGCCATACAATAAAACACACGTTTTTTAAGGATGGCATAACTAGCCGCGCATAAGCAAACCGTTCACTTCACAACAGTAAGTGTGGGAAAAACTGAATTTGGAAAATCCTTCTCAAATAACCTTATGTTGCCATAAGCAGAAAGCAGAACTCTTCCTGTACTCCAAATATCCACATAGCTAGACACAGATCTGTGTCTCTTGCCTCACTGCACTATTAATTAGGCTGAATGCATAGGGGAGGGATGCCACCAGCAGGATTTAGCGCTTGTGACTATTCCATGCACACTCCCAGGATCCTTCTATTGGGGGCGGGTTACAAGGAGACAATGGGCATCCCGCAGTCTGCTCTTTGGGACACCAAGACGTACCACCTGACATGTCAGCCAGCTGCAGACGCATAGGTGGTAATTATTAAGGGGTTTGCGTACTAGCGCTGGACAATGCGAGTGTCACGAGAACCCGCTGCCTAGGTAGCACTTATGAATATCCCAGTACATCTTTCAGCGGGAAGACAGTGCCTTCTCGCCGCAGGAGAACAATGCATCTTGAATATCCATACTTCATTTGTTGGTGAGGTCCTGTAAGCAGCCTTATCTTCCCCGCGTTCGCAGCTCATCACCAGAAAACCGTCTTTCGGGCATTAAAGCAACAACTGTAAAAACACTCCGAGGGATCAGCAGCTAATATCGGCAATATTTTCATTTTATTCTCATTTCCTTCTGTCTGTAATTTAACGTTTTAGTGTGCTGCGGAAAGGTAGCTATTAAATCAAAAGCGGGCTGAAGATAGCACAAAGACACGCTTCCCCGCCCACACACGAGCGTCTGATCCTTTCAGAAAGGAAAGTTATCTCTGCAGAACATCTTGGTAAAAAGAAAGAGACAGAAACACCTGAAGGCACTCCCACCTCCCCCTGCCTTTCATGTACAGCTAAGTACAGCCTGCGAGCCGAGTGTCTGCACTTCAGCACCCAGGGATGTGGCGGATTCTTCCAAAGTATACATTATAAAGGGAGAGTCAGGAATGGTCTCCCAAGTTATTATAGGACGCAAGCTAAAGCACAGCAAGCAGTGGATGCCAAAGAAATATGGCAAACATATTAAATGCAAATGTACTGTACATATTTGAGGGTGCTACACTCACAGACCAACTAAAGCCCATCTGCTTAATCCATGGGCACTAAAGCAATGCCAGATGACCCCTACAGAGGGAGAGTGGAGGGTCTCTGCTTCACCAGTCGTAGTTCTGCTCACATCAGTGCCTTCGGAGTGGCTAAGGTTACCTCAGGGGAGGCAGGGTGGGGACAAGGTTACCTCAGGAGCGGCCGGGTGGGGACAAGGTTACCACAGGAGAGGCTGGGTGGGGACAAGATTCCCTCAGGAGAGGTCGGTGGGAACAAGGTTACCTCAGGAGAGGCCGGGTGGAGAGAAGGTTACCTCAGGAGAGGCCAGGTGGAGAGAAGGTTGCCTCGGGAGAGGCCGGGTGGGGACAAGGTAACCTCAGGAGAGGCCGGGTGAGGACAAGGTTACCTCAGGAGAGGCCGGGTGGAGAGAAGGTTGCCTCGGGAGAGGCCGGGTGGGGACAAGGTAACCTCAGGAAAGGCCGGGTGGGGACAAGGTTACCTCAGGAGAGGCCGGGTGGGGACAAGGTTACCTCAGGAGAGGCCGGGTGGGGACAAGGTTGCCTTGGGAGAGGCCGGGTGGGGACAAGGTTGCCTTGGGAGAGGCCGGATGGGGACAAGGTTGCCTTGGGAGAGGCCGGTGGGGATAAGGTTACCTCAGGAGAGGCCAGGTGGGGACAAGGTCACCCCAGGAGAGGCCTGGTGGGGACAAGGTTACCTCAGGAGAGGCCGGGTGGGGACAAGGTTGCCTTGGGAGAGGCCGGGTGGGGACAAGGTTGCCTTGGGAGAGGCCGGATGGGGACAAGGTTGCCTTGGGAGAGGCCGGTGGGGATAAGGTTACCTCAGGAGAGGCCAGGTGGGGACAAGGTCACCCCAGGAGAGGCCTGGTGGGGACAAGGTTACCTCAGGAGAGGCCGGGTGGGAACAAGGTTACCTCAGGAGAGGCCGGGTGGGGAGAAGGTTGGATGTATGATGTAACAACGCGATCAATTAGATCGCGGTACATTACATCGCTGTCTTTACAACGCAAGTCGTTACCACGACTTGCGCTGTAGGGCGCTGGACTTAGGAATAGTATGATTTACTATTCCAACTCCAGCCTACGTACAGTAGGGAAGGTGTTGGAATAGTAAATCACACTATTCCTTAGTCTAGAGCGCCCTCCAGTGCAAGTCGTGGTAACGATTTGCGTTGTAAAAGCAGCGATCTAAATGTACTGCGGTGTTTTGACCGCGTTGTTAAGGTCGTTTCCCGAGAAGGTTGCCTCGGGAGAGGCCGGGGGGGGAAAGGTTACCTCAGGAGAGGCCGGGTGGAGAGAAAGTTGCCTCGGGAGAGGCCGGGTGGGGACAAGATAACCTCAGGCGAGGCCGGGTGGGGACAAGGTTACCTCAGGAGAGGCCGGGTGGGGACAAGGTTACATCAGGAGAGGCCGAGTGGAGACAAGGATGCCTCGGGAGAGGTCGGTGGGGATAAGGTTACCTCAGGAGAGGCCAGGTGTTGACAAGGTTACCCCAGGAGAGGCCTGGTGGGGACAAGGTTACCTCAGGAGAGGCCGGGTAGGGAAAAGATTACCTCAGGAGAGGCCGGGTGGAGAGAAGGTTGCCTCAGGAGAGGCCGGTGGGGATAAGGTTAACTCAGGATAGGCCAGGTGGTGACAAGGTTACCTCAGGAGAGGCCGGGTGGGGACAAGGTTACATCAGGAGAGGCCGAGTGGAGACAAGGATGCCTCGGGAGAGGCCGGTGGGGATAAGGTTACCTCAGGAGAGGCCAGGTGGTGACAAGGTTACCCCAGGAGAGGCCTGGTGGGGACAAGGTTACCTCAGGAGAGGCCGGGTAGGGAAAAGATTACCTCAGGAGAGGCCGGGTGGGAGGTCTAGCATTTAAATGACTGTGGATAATGCAGGGGTGCTCTGAGGAACATGTGGTGCCCTCTCACGAAGGTCCAGACAGCTGAACGATAGCTCGGGGCAGTATAGATTGACTGATCTTTGAGAAGTTAGACACACTCGGCAGCAGCGCAAGCCAGGAAGGTGAGCCGAGGGTGTGACAGCCTGGAAAGAGGGCCAAAAGGCAGATGCATAGTGGATTTTAAACTGTGTAGACCAACTGTGTTGGCATCTAGGGTTCCAACATGCTAAAAGAATCTATGATCTTCTCTGCAGTATCACTATAAAACTACAACAACAACTAAGCTAAATAGCCTTAAAGCAATCAAGCAAATGGACCCTGTAAGGAACCGTGAACCTGGTTCCACCACTCTTCAAAACAGTTTCTTTACAATATGCTGACAGTTCCAAAGTCAAAGTAACACAATTTTCATCATTTGTGGACTTTTAATAAATTATCATTGCTATTCTAGGTTGACTATTAGAACCTAATCCACTTTATGTTTATAAGGACAGGGTGAAGCCAGGGGAAGCTCAGCAAGAAATACGTCTTTATAGTTTACCCGAGAGTAAACTATTCCGTAGAGGTAGGACACTTTTTGGAAAAGGGGTTAGAATGAGAATTTTTACAAAGAACCTCCTCCAAAAATTTCACGTTTACTGTTGTTCAGCTGTAGTCTGAAATTTCTTTCAGATTTATTTTAGCATATTCCGGTTTCAGCTCTTTAGATGCATTTCAAACGTGTTTACATACTTTGAGACTAAAGCCATCTAGCCTGTCATTCAGTCACAGTTGCTCCCGGGAAGCAGCAGTGGGGCTGGGGGTTAAAACAAAATTCACTTACCTGCCGGATGGCCGACTGGCCAGCCGCTGCCTCTTCTCGGTCCTCTTCCTGGCTTCTTCTGTGCAAACAGGAGGCTCCCAGGTTCCCCATAGCCAATCACAATGCAGTGATGTGATTGGTCTGAGCGCCATGGTTCGGCGCTCAGCCAGGGAATGGGAGCCTGGGCATATTCTCTACCCAGGCTGTAATGCAGCCTGGGTGAAGAATATGCAAAGTGCGCATGACTGCTTGGCCGGCCCGAGAGGGCCTGCCAAACATTCAAGCGCATTTACATAGTTCCCACCATTCCTCCCCTGCTCTGAGAGCAGAGCTGATCCGCCCCACCAAGATGCCGCAGTAGGAACAAATAAAATGAAAATAATGTTGAGTTATCTTATTTTTCCTTTTTTTCACTGCGAAAAGCAGTGGGGCGGCGCTCCTCCGCCTTAGCGGAGGAGCCGCCACTGCTGTCATTTTGGTTATACATTTTTCAGTCAATGCACATTTTGCTTCTTGTTTGTTCATTGGATGCATAGCTTAATGTCTGACATTACACATCAACGTTCTAGCTTTTTGTTTTTTCCATAAATTAAATCTCCAGCAGATATTTGAGTCCAAAGTCTTCTCAAGTTTCTGTCATCTTTCAGAACAATTTCTCAGATGACTGGGTCCCAAAATGTTGTCTCTGCTTGAATCTCTTCTTAGTCTGAACATTTGATTCGATTTTCCTTTCATAATCATGCACAGTTCGTCTTCTACATCTCCTTTTGGTTGTTTGTGTGTTTCTCAATTCGTAATAGTTTAGCTATTTCCTGCATTTAGGACAATATTGTGTTTGTATTCCCCTATTTGAATATGATGCATCCATCTGCAGTCTGTCATGCACATGTTAAGTGGACCTCCACTCTGTGTGTAGTACATTAAGCACCGATGTGGGCTTAGTTTCCTGGGGAAAACTATGTGCAAAGTGAAGGCAATTTAAAGCAATATTCGACGGGTTGTGGCGAACGCAAGGTAAGTGGCTTTATTTATTTATTTTCACTATCCCCCACCCCCTGCCCTGCCCCGCCCCACTGTGCTTACCTGCATGGGCCCCCACTGATTGGAAAGATCATACAATTGAAACCAAATCAGGTTCTAAGTCATTGAGTTTATAAATAAATATAGAGACAGTGGTAGAGGAAAACTATTAACTCAAAGAGAATCTTAACTAAAAAGGTGTGAGCACTACACCTGACAGCTTTTAATGATAAATCTGAAAAGTTTTCTCTAACTACTAAAATGAATTGGAAAAAATTGACTAGAACCACTGGAGCCCACATGTTATACTCTCGTAGGTGATAGCGTGCAGGTATCGAGAATGATATCGGAGATGAGGGGATGTACTGTTTAGCTGCAGGGAGTGAGCGCGTGATGTATGAGGGCGTAAGGTCAATAGTTGAAGGTCGATTATAATGGATGGGCGCATGGGAGTGTATATAGGAACGTGTGGGCATGGGGTCAAAGTGGGGGCAGATCGGGAGAAAATGTTTGGATGTAACAGTTTTGAGAGAAGTGGGTCGCATGGGCGGCATAACATAGAGGGTGAGGTCGTGGGTGAATGGAGGTAAGAGGGTATGGGAGGTTTATTTGAATGAGTGGAGATAGAGTGAAAGTGTAAGTATGAGATAAGGGGTTTAAAAATGTGGCAGGTGATGATTGGGAGCAAGAAAGAATGCGTTGAATGAGGAAAAATGAGTGTATTTGCTGGCAGTAAGAAGCGTTAGATGATGGGTTTATGAGTTGCGGGTGAGTGTAAGATAAAAACCTGGGGAATGATTTACATGAACTGATAGGTTCTCGTTGTTTAGAGGCATGTATGATTATGGTAGAATTGGCAATGGGGCGTGAACTTCAGTGAAATTTGAATGATGGACCTAGATAAATTGTAAATTAATGTATAAACATTATTGATGTCAGAGATAGAACTGTTTTTTTGAAAACGTGTTCGTTTTATTTGTCATTCTAGTGACCCCTGACGAAGGGCACAAGTGGCCCGAAATGCATTGGGTTCTGAAATAAATTAACATTGCCTTGGACGAATTTGCGTCTTTCATGTTATTGCAGAGGTTCGGATGGCCCAGCTCTAACATTAGAACAACGAGAAAATTGGCATACCATTCCGCGTGTGGATGTAATAATTGTTTAAATCTAGTTGAAAAACAAGCGTTGAGACATTAAGGATTTGATGAAATACATGTATCAATTGGGAGCAATTGCGTGACCACGAGTTGGATATTCAGCAGTGCATTTGGTTGGGGCGCAAGACGCCCCAAATTACAAATTGATACCTGCATGGGCCCCCACTGATTGGAAAGATCATACAATTGAAACCAAATCAGGTTCTAAGTCATTGAGTTTATAAATAAACATAGAGACAGTGGTAGAGGAAAACTATTAACTCAAAGAGAATCTTAACTAAAAAGGTGTGAGCACTACACCTGACAGCGTTTAATGATAAATCTGAAAAGTTTTCTCTAACTACTAAAATGAATTGGAAAAAATTGACTAGAACCACTGGAGCCCACATGTTATACTCTCCAGAGATCCCGATTATAAATAATTTATGGATACCCATTATGGAGGAGAAATTGGTGCAGCGCACACTTTCCAAATATGACATAAGTAAAATTGGGGACCTATTCACTGGAGGGCATGCATTCTCTAGCACGGAAGAGGAGAGATTTAGCGAGGCCACATTTATGGATCACTTTTATCCTCAACCGGGTTCGCTCCGCACTAAGAGCGGTAACACCGGGGTTCCCCTTAGAGCCTGAGCCTTTTGTCCCACTCACCACGGTGATTGGGAGCCCAGGGGGAGAGCACCTAGTCTCCAAACTATACAGGGCGCATGCTGCAGCAATCCCCATTGATGACGCCAAAGTCCGAAAAGCCTGGGAAGCAGATCTGGGGCACCCCATCCTTGATGAGCAGTGGATTTTTTGCTGCACACAAACCAAGGAGATCTCCCTGAACAGCCGACACAAATAGATACATTCCAAATTTTTGCGGAGGATTTACATAACACCAGAGAAATCCCACACTATTGATCCTGACAGACCTCACTGTTGTCTGAAATGTGGGGCGCCACATGCCGACTTTGCACACCTCACTTGGAATTGTGTTAAAATTAAGACCTATTGGTGTGAAGTGTTCAAAGCAATTGGGGAAATGGTAGATCTGGAGATTGCACCAACACCTGAAACTGCATTGATGGACTATGTTTTCGGCTTTCCGAAGGGGGTCCGTATGTTTGTGGCAATTGGGTTGTTGCTGGCGAAGAGAGAGATAGCCATTAAATGGGGCCGCAAAACCTCCCCAACATTAAAGAGCTGGCTTAACAGTTTAGAGTACTGCAACATAAATAGCGATCTATACGCTAGCACTCTGACACGGGCATCCCGCCAGAAAGATATCTGGGGCCCCCTCGTGTTATTCGCTAGCATTAAACGCATCATCCGATGTGCAACAAACGCATGGGATTGTGCCAACTGGCGTGGGCTAAAATGTTTTCAGCTTGGTTTCAGTTCGTAAATTTACAAGATGACACCTTTTGGGCAGAGGGATGCTATATATGGTCCAGATGGAGGAAAAGGAATTTGTGGTCGGGCCGGGGGGTCGGACAGAGGAAAAAATGTTGCAAGATATGTAATAGTTGTCTATTCCGTATTGCGTTTTATTGTCATGTAAAATACAGTGAGTAATTATGAATCGAATGTATCTCATATGAAACTGGTAAATAAAGTTATTAAAAAAAAACCTACTAAAATGAAGACAAGAAGGAATCTGTAATCTCTTGACTATGATTGAGCATGTGATTTAGCAATAGCTAAAAAATCCCGAAAGTAGAATCACGCCGCTCAATGTGACTGCATTCCCACTTGGCAATAATATTGGAGAAGGTGAGTGAAGTCAACTAATGGGACATTTGAGACTTGAGAATTTAAAATCACAATGTGACATTTAGAAGTGCAGGGCATTTTGGAAAGAGAAGCAGTTATTAACTTTAATTTAATTGTGTTATGTTTGACAAAAATTATTTATTTACTTTTTACTTTTATTAGACTATATTTCAGCTATTGCCATAAAAGTATATGAAATAAGTTAAAAGAAAAAATCATTGTCATTGAAACCCTTAGAATCATGATATATAAAGTAGTTAAAAAGGCACATAAGAAGAAGAACTAGCAGCATATGAAGGAGACATCACAACAATTAAAGTGTAAAACCAAAAGTTCATTTCAGAGCTCCTAGACATGATTTTGTACTGTAACATGGACCGAAAGTCCATATTAAAAAAGCAGCATCCAATTTATAAAATCGCAGAAAACTGCAGGATACAGCATAAAACGCACAAGTTCTGGGCACTAGGCACTAAGCAGCAACAGGGCGAAGCTTTTCTGTCTGTGTATCCACATGTACGTGAGAAAGTGAGAAACAGCAAATACAATTGGCTGAGAAGTGTCTGCCTTAATTATCGTGGTTGCAATTTTGTAGTCCCTGATGTCCAGGTTGCGGCACAACGGCAAAATCCATTTCCTCCCGTGTGCATAATATTGTGGACAGAAGTACAGGTCATGGTCTACAGTTCCCTTAGCCCCACGACAAAAAGGACCTCTCTGGTCAGGTTAATCATTGGCAATGGGACGCTGTCACTTCACAGTAAAGGAACAAAGCGGCAAGGTCCCTGACGCGGAACTTAATATAAAGAGATCTGGCAGTTGTGGGCTCAATTGCATCCATATACTCTTCCAGACAATAGGTGTGTTTAAATTCCCCAAAACTCAAGGTCAGGGTACCTAGCCCCCCCGTTCTCCCACAGTCATGTGGGATTTACCATCTGTAAGTCTCCAATACAACTCCTTAAGTATGGACTTGGAAACGTCACACAACGTTTTTGGATGGGCCCACATATTTCCACACCCAATCTCTTCAAGACCGCGCCTAATGTACCCCAATCATGGGATCCTAATAGCCCCAGGGAGTTTTGTGATTTTTTCCAGGCCCATCCGAAAGGGCAATAAGTCCACTATGGACCAGATCCTCCTTCAATACAATAAGGGTCTAAGTTTTACTCTGAGGGCAAGAGGTCGAATAGCAAGAACCAGTCCGAGTGGCACTAGTGGAGTGCTGGCAGGAAAATTGGTGAGGAGTCGGATATAATGATTTTCCGTCAATTACATATCATGGACATTGTAGTGTCCCCAAAGTTCCCCACCATATAGAGAGCCCCGCCCCCCCCCGCAGTGTTGCATGTAGTAAATTTGCAAAGCGGGTGTTATCGGACGAAAGCTGGATCCCTTCAAAGGTCTCAAAATACCATCATTGTAATGTTCTAGTCTGAGTTTGCACTTTAGGATCTGAGGTGACCAACCAAAATGCTCATTGAGGGTAACCCCTAGGTTTTCAAAGGTACAAACCCTCTCCAGTGGAGAGCCATTAAGGACTGGGTGCAATCTAGCCGTCTGGCAAGGATTCAATATCATATATTTTGTTTTGTTGAGGTTGCTCTCCAGCCCTCTATGCTTACAAAAGACACCAAACTGATCCAGCAAATTTTGGATGCCCATTGGGGATTTCGATACCAGTAAGGTGTCGTTGGCAAACAGGAGCGCTAGGACCTTCTTGTTTGCCAGACGCGGGGCATCATGCTTACACTGCTCTAATGTGGTTACCAGGTCATTAATATATAACAAGAACAAAGTGGGGGCTAAGACACACCCCTATCTCACGCCCCGGGGCACTGGAATGGGGCCTGTCAAATCTCCAGCAGGGCCACACCTGACCTGTGCATAATTATCCAGGTGAAGCCTCCTGAACACATCAATCAGATATTTCAGAACCCATATAATTTTTAGAACTGCCCACAGGCCCTCCCTGGCACTAGATCAAAAGCCGATGAAGGTTGACAAAGATGACAGAGGCACCCACCCCCCCAGCGTGACATATTTCCAATAGATGAGTTGTAAATGCTGCACTTGGTCAATAGTGCTTGACCCAGCCCTGAATCCCACTTGGAGAGGAGTCAACACTCCTACATCCTCAATCCAAGCTTGTAGTCTGCTCAACAGAATATGAATAAAGAGCTTCTGTGAGCTGTCAATAACACTGATTGGGTGGTAATTCGACGGGACAGACATAAGGCCATTCTTATAGATTAGGATGATTTCAGCCCCTACCCAAGTCCTCGGCATGGTAGGCCCATTCATGATATTATTGAAAAAAGGGCAAAATAAGGGCACCAATTCTCCTTCTCGGCTTTAAACAAGTCCCCAGGCACCTTATCAAGCCCCGGCGCCTTCTCTGGTGTAATCCAATCAATTGCTGCAGCAACTTCACTCACAGTGATAGGGTTGGGAGCACAATCAATGTGGTGGGACGGGGCAGCTGCAAGCGAAACACTAAATGATTGACACTCCTTTTTTCCGTTCTCCTGAGGGAGCTGGGCCTTCTGCATGTATAGCAAAGCTCACACCCTCACGCACCCTGCTAGCTGGACTTAGTATAGGGCCAGTGGTTGGTGACAAGGCCGGCTCATTCATCCCCACATCTTGAGCATACAGGTCTTAGACCTAAGCGGCCACTATTTGCCAAATGGAGAGATGGTCTTTCCCCTTAGATGCAGCCAGTAATGTCTCCCATCTCATGGTCTCGTTTGGCCCTGCCCAGTGTAGCTTTATAGGAAGCTCTAGTTTCCTGGATTGCAGCTCTGGTACCCCCCCTTGATAGCAGCCATCAGGCCCTGCCTGGCTAACCAACATGCCTTGGTAAACCATTTGGCCGCATGAGCCCATTTTGGAAGAGTCCTGACTTCTACCAAAAAAAGCTCCTTTATGGAGCAGAACAAGGAATTGTGAATGTCAGTAAGGTCGTCCCATGAGGACACTGCAAGTGAACTCCCTCCTAGAGACAAGACTGCTTCCAAGGCTGTAGCAATGGCCTCGTACAGCTCAGCCTGGATAATTGGAGTGGCAACGATAACACTCCATGACAGCCTACGTCGAATGCTGGTTGGCAAGAGCCTCCTGTCAAAGTGTTCTAGGTCATATGATGGGATACTGGAGCCCAACGAGCTCAAGGAGAGGTTCAAGGCATTGTGGTCGCTGTCCTGCCTACAAGTCACCTCCATATCAATTACTTGCGACCACAGCCTCACATCCATCAAGACGTAATATATGCGACTAACCCCACCCAGCCGATTGAAGGTGACCTTCCCCTCTTTATCTGATGGGGTCCTCCGGTTACAGGCTCGCAGGCCATATTGAGGGTAAAGGTATTTAGTTGCAGGACTGCTGCAAACCATTGTTTAATCGGTTGGAGTGTAAGCTCCGGAATTGCTCATACTTCATCCTCTTCTCCACTAAGTGCGTCAGTGGCAATACCAAGGGGTTCAAAATGACATTTAAAATCCCCTATTACAATTCTAACAACATGGATGAAAGGTCCACATTGATTACATCAATAGTAGCTAGACCAGCTGTGTTACCATCAAGAAATTGCAAGAGTACATAAAGCACATCAGGGGTTCCAAGGTTGATAACTTTAGAAGAAATCAAGTTAATCAAGGGTTGTTTGAGACATATCTAGTCTGAGTTTGCACTTTAGGATCTGAGGTGACCAGTAAGTGTCAACTTACTTTATATTACAGATTAATCACTTTGAATACAGCCCGTACTCCTGGCACAAATGCCTCCAAAATTTGAGCTACAGTTACTATGCAAAATATGTCCACAATGATAAATTGGTTCAACGTGTACATGTTTAGGATCAGCCTGATGCCCCTGTACATGAAGTAAACATTTTTTGGACCATTTTCATAGCATCTAGAAGCAGACGCTGGTGAATTTCCTTTAGAAAGTCTGGAAATGATTTCTGAATTATTGAAGAGAAAGCAGAGGGAGGTGTAAGGATAAATATTCCAATATTATGCTCCTAAACCACTGATGTCGAGTGATGAAAGACCATTGTCTCTGTGAAGAAGCAAAGTCTACCTCTCAATAGAGTAGAAGTCGCCCTGGTGAGAATAGGAATTGAACTCTTTGATGGAATTTACCTGTCACTTTTGTTGTATCTATGGAGCTTAAAGATTTTGTAGCAGCCTTATGCTTTCTGGTCAAATTTTTGTATTATAGAAGATGCTTCGAGATAGGAAACTGCTTCCCTTTAGATGCCGACTGGCCTTGATGGTGTCATCAATCAAACAAGTAGCAGGTGAACTCCGATATGCATTCCAAACTTCCTCACTAGTATAAGCCAAGAGCACAAGGCAGGTGGTCCTGGAACTAGACCCGTGGGGAAGAGAGGAAGTAGGGAGGAGATACAAGACTTCGGATAGTCTTCGGAAATACAGGAGGTCTCACAGGCAACATCTCTGCCCAATGAGGGAGGTCTCATAAGTAAGGAAACTAAGGTAAGTGGAGCACCAAGTGAAGGCTGCAACTGTGATAAAAAATATATCGATATATACAGTAAGTTATATGAACCCCAAAGTTAAGATACATGTAGGGTCATATCTCAGAAGTCTTACACGCTTTTCCAGTGCAGTAGCACTGACAAGCACCGGAGCAACCAGGAAAAACAGCAAAACACAGATGAAAAGGACACAGTCAGTTGGGGAGCAAACACAGTTTAGAGCAATAACCAGGAAGCAGGATGGAATCTTAATGTGAGGGGTACTGGGAAGGGAAAACGAAACCAGGGTTTAGGACCCCAAAGGCTGAATGCCAGCTATTGAAAGTGAGAATCTTGCCACACAATTTTGTAACGCAATGTGACTTCTTTCTTACTCTGCTTATGTGGAGCTGGACGGACTGTCCTGTTCTTTGTGAGGTCCTAGTCCCAGCTCCCATATGCTCAACCTCGATAATCTCCATGTGAAATCTATGATCACTCAGTCTGCACCCTCCCTTCTCTCTATTCAGTGTTATGTAGGGCAGGCCTTTTGAGAGATTCCCAACAGTACTCCCTCTCTCCTGAAGAACTCGTCTCTGAAGGGCAGGTGTGAAGGCTTGTGTGGAAACGTGCGATGGAAAGCTGACACTAATCTGGGAGCAAGTCCAAATTCAGCAAGTTCCCAAGGTCGATCTGCCACATCATATCCCTTCCAACAAATGAGATACTGCAATTGATCCATTGAGATCTTAAAATGTAATATTGTCTCTACCTTATATTCTGGTGTACCCTCATCTACCACTGCAGCACTGAGAAACATAGAATGTCAGTTTAACTTGTGAGGCATGAACTACTGGATGCATATGCCAGGATTCATGGAGGCTTACTTTAACTGCTACAGGCTCTACCGCTCCATTGACTTCAAACGGTCCTAAAAAACTAGGAGCAACATTAGGATGAATACTGGTAAGAGTCAAATATTTAGAAGAGGGTCAAACTTAATCTCCTTTCTTAAACAAGGGGACTGCCTGTTTGTGTCTTTCAGGACATCTTTGATAGTCCAGCTTAGGTTTTTAAAAACGACTAACTCCAATAGCTTTGATCTTATTCATTTGTTGTAAAAACACCTGTGCTGAAGGTACTTTTAACATGCCAAAAGTGGAGGCCCATACTCTTGGATCAATACCATATAAACAGGAAACAAAAGAGAAAAACCTAAAGCAATATATAGAGATTAATTTCCGGCAAATCCTGAGATAGCAATCCATTTGGCACAATCATGAGCACAATCTATCAAAAAACATCAAAGATATTATTCAATTGCCTGATTCATCCTTTCAGTGTGTATGTCGGTCCGGTCAGTGGATGGTGACTAGTGGATTTATAATTGACTGATACAAATCATTTTAGCAGTTTGACAGTTCATTCCAAAATATTTATATAAACTGTGACCTCTATCTGTAATAATAATTTTCGGATAAACCGCAAGGTCTAACAACCCTAGTAGGAACACTATTTCTAGTTATAATGTGGATTTTAATTTCTTGAGGGGTATCAAATGAGCCAGCTTAAATAGTTAACAACAACTAACAATGTGTTTAGACCATTGGAAGAGGGCAGTTCCATCATAAAGTTGTTTGAGATTTGGGATCAAGGTTGTGTAGGTACAGAAGAGATTGAAGAGGGCCTGCAGTCTCACTATGGTCTGTCTAGGCCATAACACATATGGGGCACTTCATTATAGGCTCTTCCACTGAAGTTTGCATCTTTGGCCACCAAAGCATGGTTGTCAGTAGTTCTTCTGTCCTCCTTATTACAGCCAGGAAGCCCCGTTACAGGGGTTTCATGACATAGCAAAACCGATTTATTTGTATAATTTGTTCTGGTATAAATAACTTCTGATCGTTTAACAGAAACCCCTTATTCCATTTGAGTACATATGATACCTTTCCTACATCAACCTGAATTCCGGCAGGGAACATTTAGAATCTCCAAAAATGGATGCTGGTCATTTCAAAACTTGATTTTTCTAGCCTAGCATAAAATGAGTTGGAATGAAGTCAGCTGAACGCTTCCTTGATGTGCTTCCTCTGTTACACCAGTGTTTCTAGATATACCTAGAACCAAGATATCATTCCGATAAACTGTTATGGGTCCAGAATTTCCTGGAAGATGTTGATAAAATGTTGTAAGACTGATGGCCCATTACACAGGCAAAATGTCAACACATGGTATTCAAAGTGCCTATATCTTATGTTAAAAGCTGCTTTCTGTTCATTTACCTCTCTGATATATATTAAATTGTACACACAACTCAAAGCTAACTTGGTGAATATGTTGCCATTTTTTAATAAGACAGGTCAGATGAAGCAAATATCTTTTTCCAATACTAATTGCATTTAATTCACTGTAATCTATGTAGGGTTGAAAACTGCCATCAGATTTTGATATAAAGACAATTTGTGCCGCCAATTGAGATGTCAAATGGCAGATTAATTCGCTCTTCATTTTTTCCTGAATGTATTCTTTGAGTAAGTTGTCTTTCTGCGCTGTTAATGTGTAGATCTTGCCATGGGAATCTTCACACTCAGAACCAAACTAATGGCACAGTCATACTTCTGAAGAGGAGGATGTTTTTGAGCCTCATAAGGGCTAAACACATCAGCAAACTCTGTATTGTGACAGGGAGTCATCGTCTTCCATGTGGGAGGTAGAAGGACAGGTAAGGAGGTGAATGGTTCCCAAGCCTTTCCTTAGTAAACAGTTCTCTTTTCAGTAACGTCATTACAAAGTTGTGGAGTATGCTCTCTAATCAGTCATGTGGCTATGCCTTCTGCACTAACCCATTCCCAAAATAATGGTAAAATATGGTGTGTCAATGAGATCTGAGGAAAGAAATTAAGTGTTTCCATCCATACTTAAAATGGCTTCTTCTTGCGTTCGAAATAAAGGAATCCTGGTTTGCAGGGGCGGCTCCTCCATTAGGGTGGAGGAGCGTCGCCCCACTGCTTTCTTGCAGTGCAAGAAGCAGAAACATAAAATGGTATTTTAAATACCATTTTATGTTTCTGCTTCTCACACTGCGAGAAAGCAGAAGGGTATGCCTGGTTGGGGGCGGGCGGGCGATCGGGGAGCAGTGGCTTGCCCAATGTTACGGGCCCTGACTGTTTGGTCAGCCCTCCGGGGCCAACCAAACCAGTCATGCGCACTCTGACTTTTCTCTATGTAGGCTGCATGCAGCCTACATAGAGAAAATGGCCTCCCCATAGGCGCCCGACTGGGCGCCGTCCCCACCAATCACAACGCTGCCTTTGCAGATTTGTGATTGGCTTAGGGGAGGGGAGGGAGGCCGCCTGCTTCCTGTTCAGTAAGAGAGCAGGAAAACGGGACCCGGCCAGGAGCCGCGTGAACCCGCGCGACCCCGCCACCCGCCCCCACTCGCAAGTCATGCCGGCCACGACTGCTGGTTTGACTATGGAACTTATAGCCCATAAAGTAACATATAGCTCCATGATCTAATAATAGAAAATACTTTTGAAATACCATCTCATGTAGCCAATTCCATGCAGAGATGGAAAGGTGTCCTGTCATTTGCAAACACTTGACTCTTGTTAATGCTCATCCTGGAATTGATGGTCATAGTCGAGCTCTCTTGTTTTCCTTCAAAGAAAGGCAGTTTTTAACGAAAAGTCCTCTACAACGTAAACAAACTCATTCTTTGCATTTCTGTTCCTTTACTTCTTTAGATAACAAATGTTTAAGGTTACCAATCTGCACTGATTTGGGAGCTTGGTTTTCGTCTTTTGATGATTCCGCCATTACTTGCATCAGTCCTTTATGAACCAGGCAACATCTTTCCTCCTTTTGGAGTTTGAGATGAGCTTCTATATGCAGAGTAACATCAATTAAAGTGTCTATAAATGTAGGCAGTTTGGCTACTAAGGAAATTATGCCTTATAATCCCTCCTGCTGCAGACCATTACATAAAGCGGCTGCATCTGCCTCTTTTATCCAAGCCGCTCCATATCTTGATTGCTGAAAGTCACTTAGATAGACACAAATACCTCTGGTCCTTTGGCTCAAGGTCAGTAAACCTGAGTGTGCAGCTTACTCCACCCAAGGGGGTCCAAAAATCAAGTGATAAAAATGTTATACTGATTAAGTATCTAAGTATTTATTAGTCTTGTAAGCCTGTATTAAAGCTTCTAAGACTAGGTATGAAAGAATAAATGCCACTTTAAATAGATCCATTGGGAAAAAGGTGTCTGAGACAAAAATTGAAATTTGCATTGTGGAATAAATATCTTAAAATATGTGGGATCCCTTGCAAATTTTTCAGGAGGTGCCAAAGGTGGAGCGACAGGCATTGAAAGACTTCAAACTCCTGCAAGAATTGAATCTCAAGGAAGATCTGATGAAACCCCAGAAGAAATATTCTCTGATGCAACAGGAAAAGCACCCAGGCTAAACATTTATTAAGTTTAGTTAGCAGGAATGCCCTCATGTCTTGCTAAATTAAATCATCTTGTACCTTACTGATGGCTTGTGACATAACTTGAAAAGGATTTACATTGGAGTCCATGGTGCTAAGCTTGGGCCTAGTAATCTGTCATGAATCAAGAGAGTAGCAAGTGGACTCAGAGGCACGCCCCAAACTTCCACACTAAGAATAAGCAAAGTGCATAAAGCAAGTATCCTAGAAATATACACAGGAGTAGCGCGGGAGAGAGAGAGGAGGCAGCTGGATAGTCTTCAGATATACAGGAGGTCTCACAGGGAAACCTCCACTCAACAGCAGAGATCTCAATAAGAGAGTAAGTGGAGCACCCAGCGAAGACAGGAACTGTGACAGAACAGATAAATACAGCAAGTTATATGAAGCCCAAAGGTAATATATAAACTCTACATATATATATATATATATATATCTGTACTGAGAAACCACCACAAAAATATATTAATAAATCTATAAATCTTGCGCCGTTTCTTTGAACTCTTTCTTTATTCTTTCTTTTAATGACTAGATTGAATAAGAGTGAGGAGGCAAAACTGATGAGGAAATACAAATTAGATTGACCCAAAAGCCCTGAAGAAGCGCAAATGTGCGCAAAACACGTGTTGGCTGTATTTCTGTATTCACTGAGCCATCAAGGCTGTATTGCTGTATTCAATCAGTCATCAAAAGAAAGAATAAATAAAGAGTTAAAAGAAACGATGCAAGATTTATTAATATATTTTTGTGGTGGTTTCTCAGTACAGAGATTTATGTATTGTAATTACCATACTGTTGGGGACCAGTAACTGAGATATATAGCGCGGGTAACATTCCTATTACCCAAAAGAAATTGCTAACATATATTATATATATATATATATATATATATATATATATATATATATATATATATATATATATATATATATATCCACACACTGCCTCCCTTCCTCGCAGAAAGGCACACCGACACCCGATGCAGGTGGTAACAAATGCTTTTATTCCATGCGAGAAGTCACATAGGTTGTAAAACACCCAATGCGTTTCTCCTTATTCAAGGCTTGATCACGGGTGGAAAGTCTCTGCATTCGACTAGCTGCGTGCTTTAACACTGCCTTTATTTCATTTTCCAGAGTCCAACTACAAACAGGTGAGTTCATTTTTTTTTTCCTTCCACCATAAACGGCAGCTTGGCAAAACTTTATTAACGCTCTCTTGCACAATTGCGCCTTTTCATGTTTATAAATGAAGGTAGTTTGTAGATGCACAGTTCCTTTTAAAAACCAGTTAATTTTTAGTGATTCTCCCCGCTTCGCATTTTGTTACACAACTTTCATCTGCAAGTGGAAACTTCCTTCTCGCTACCCTTTCCTGCTCACCTCCGATTTTCATGTAGATTATTATCTGTCTTTTATCGTTTGAGGTTACAGGCGGGCCGGGCTCACTGCATGAATACTCCACCAAAAGTGCTCCGGTAGATGAGCCACAGACCCTGCAGGGCAGGTCAGTGTTGCGGGACCTGAGCCACCCGTCTCTGCATTCGACTAACTGCGAGACTTTCCAAATTGCATTTTCCGAGCTGTGCTGGAGAGTTACAGAACGATGCTGCCCTATTGATGCAATTTATCACCATCTAAGGCCCTTCCACAGTCGTTGTGAGTCCAACCTATGGTGGACCATTCCCTGAAGACCTTTCCTTCATTAATTATGGCTGTCCCTCCTATCACCTTGTCCTGAGGAAGACCCGCCGTGCCTATTAGTAAATCACGCACCCCATTGGGTCGAAACATCGACGTGCTCGTGACAATCCTGACCCTACTTTCGCCGCCCCACGTGAAACGGAAATTCAAAATCCCAAGCGGCGCAGAGCTTTAATGTACCAAGGGTTGGATGTCCTTTGAATGATCAATTTCAGCATTTTGTACAGCACTGTATATATTTTGTTCACATTTAGCACTTTGTTCGCACCTTTTTCACCATATCACTTGCGCCGTTGGAACAAATTATATGTTCATGAACTTTGACAGCCTGTTAATGTCATTTTCGACACCATAAAATGATTAAAACATATGGATGTATCCTTAAATACAGACTTTGATTGATTTAATTTTGGTGTGTTTTTGCCTTTTTGTTGTTTTTTAATTCATGGTGTTTGCCTTTTCTTCTCTTCGCTTTTCATTGATTACTACTGAAAGGCTTGAGTATTGTTGCTTGTTATTATTGATTATTATTCAGTAAACCTAGAAGTAATTCTATACCCGACAGAAGCAACGTTTTCCACATTCCTGTACACCCAGGTCCTGAAGGGCACTGGGTCACTCCATTATACTAGATGTCTAGAATGTCGCCATGAAGTGACGATGTATTGATTCAAGCTTGTTTACACATACAGAACGAGTCATTCATAGCTCCTGCTGCAATGTCCACCAGCTCTATGTTGGTTTGTAGAAGCTGTGAAGCAAACTCTTTGGCTTATAATGTGCAGAAAATAAAATTTCTTAGTAGCCACAGATTGTGAAAGTGCAAGACGGTGGTAGAGTTTGTTTGCCCTGGGGAAAGAGAAGGTTGATAGAAGCTTTTATTCCTTTCCTGCTGCCACTTGTTAGCTTCTCTGTCTGTGATCTAGCAAGCTAAAGGAGCTGGGACTATACCCTCGCCCAGTGATGCTCTTACAACTGCTGTCTGAGCCAGGAGGTTTCCCATCCCATGAAGATGTTATTCTCTGGAGTGTGAAATACAAACAAGCTCCAAAAACGTTTAGCTCTGCATGTATTTTTGATGTAAGTCTGGGGGAATCTGGAGAGGCGGACCTATAAAACAATGCATAAGCAGTAGGCTTACAGAATGGGACCAGATCCAGTATCTGTACGAACTTTAACACTACAGTACCAAAAAATATGGTTTCATTGGGTTGATCCTGATCATTTCTGGTCTTGGTGTCCGTGTGTACCATTGTTAATTTAAGTTTGGCCACTCTGGCACAGAAGGGAGCCCCACTGGTTGCTGAAAAGTGTCCAGAGTGTACAACTAAACTACTTGTGGCCTTATTTTAAGATCATTCGATTAAACATCAGGATATTATTTCGATAATATTGATGTTAAAATGCTATCTGTTATCTCTTGTGATATATTAGGATCTAGAAATGAATGACTTCTCCTCTTAACTCACCATTGAGGAAATCATGGAGTCCTGTGCAGGAACTGTGGACAGACAGAAAAAGAAAAGGCCAGTGCTCAAAATGCGTGTGTACACATTGGCCACCAAAGGCCAAGAAAGACCTATGGTCCTGTTCACTGGTCAGAAATGTTGGCTGAGGAAGGGCAAGAGGTAGTAAGGGAGTATGAGGAATTTTTACCGCCAAGTGAAAAGCTAGTGACATCATTCAAGAAAACTCCTGATAGATGAAAGTAGGACCTTAGGTGGTCCAACAAATTACTGTGAGGGTTGGGACTCAGGCTCAGTTTGATAAACAGTTTGAGAACTTACCTCCAGTACTGGATGGAAGAAGACTCCAACGGTTTCAGTGCCAAACTGTGGTGCTTTTGCATACTTTTTTAGAAAGGTGAAGGGAGAATTTTTCATCAAGTCAAACCAGCAGCTAGTTTTCAAAAATGTGCACTTGTGAGTCAACCATAACTAAACATTCCTAAGCCAAACACTTGTTCTGATTCCCATAGACATTAATGTAACCGTTTTTCCCAATGCTTTTCTGTCGCTAAATATATTCCACGATACAGGGCCCACGCAGGTTTTATCAGGTTTTTCCTGGTGTAATGTGCACAGTGGGGAAAAAATCAGGGGTTCAGTATTCCCACATATCCCAGATATATTTATAATCCTGATGCTCATACCGAGGGACGAGGTGGTCTTCTGTTTGTTCGGTGGGAGTGTGCAGCCCCCTGCACGCACCAAAACGGCGTCCTCTCTCCTTCAAAACGTGGGCGCTCTGCTTTCTTACAGCATATAGGAGAGTTTTCCTACAAACACATATCCCACTGCAAAACGAGTAGGTCCTCGACTGCCTGAGATCCCACTTAGTGCTTAATTTAAACAGGTTTGTGCAGGTAGTGGGCATGGGCACTGATATTTTTTATCATCAAACTATAATACAGAACAAGAGAGAGAAAGGCAGAAAAGGGAGAAAGTAAGAGAAAGATAGGAAGAAAACAACAAAGGAGAAAAGCTGCAATGAAAAAGAAACTGTAAGAATGAGAAAAAGAGAGGAAGTGCAGGAAGGCGGCATGACGTGGAATCCAGTCAAGGCCACTGAGCAGCATCATTCCCTAAGAAACACTACATTTATCAAATGAAGCACTAATCAAACTTCATGTCTCAGAGTCGCATATGTGCAGTACCTCTTGTTTTCCTGGCCATAAAAAAATCCATCTTCCAGTCATTTACCTCTGTAAAGGCCAAAAACCCCTTCGTAGCGTATAACTTTCTTGGCACAGTCAAAGCTGTTCTTATACATCAGCTCGCCCACAAAGGAAGAGCGCTGATTCTGCATACGTGTCTTCACAAGATCAATCGGGTACACAGCCGTTGCGCCGACAGCTAGGAACAAGCACCAACAACACAATGAGTGTCTGAACCAATATAAAAATATTAGAAATTAAAAAATAATGCTAAGAATCATCTCTAAGGCTTTGCGGACATTGGTAGTGTTTTATGTGCATGATGGAATAGTTAAAGGTCAAGTGTCTTTGTACTTTTCAAATCTTGAATAACAAAATCCATTTTAAATGTTTTAATATTTTAAACAGAACAAATAATAATAACTTGTCATCATTTTGATTAAACTCAACATCTCACTATATGATTACACGCTTGCAACTCTAATTCAAGAAGGGAAAATATGAAACATTGATAAAACATGTTTTCGAAAGGCTTCTACTAACAAGGAAAGAATCAACAGCTGCAGAGCCACATCGTTTTACCGCCTGGATTAAGGCTGGTGACACAATGGTGTGTGCCAGACAAGAAAGCAAAGTTTACCGTCTCCAGGCTCACCACACATGCTGTAATAGGGTCTGGGAAGGGTGCCGCTGGCACACTTCCTGTCTGAGTGACAAGTCAAGTCTCGCCTTATATGAGATCAACTCTGTTTCCTGACGTGTATGGTTTGGAAAAGCAGCACTATGCTACATTGAAAATCTGATCGTGTAGTCCACAGGCCAGGTGATAAGCTCTAGAAGTTAAAACAAATGAAAAACAATAACAAAGCGAAGTTGCCCCAAACAATGGAAATTCATTTATGCTCTAAACTTACGTTCACTTACTATTTCCACTTCAGGAATAAAAATCGTGTAAATTACATACGATTCCTTACAAATTTGGAGTCCAACATAGATTCAGTAAAACTTTGCACACGGTCATCACAACTGTAACTTCTTATTAAGATTATTTTTGTACTGCATTCAGAAGTGCGGTTTAGGCGTAGCTACTTGTCCTGTCTCAAACTGAACTTTCAAAAGAAGTGTGCATTTAGCTTAAACTACATTTAGTAGCTACTAGTGTATGCCTGTTATCAATTGCAGCTTATGAACACGCAGGAGCCATGATTTTGTAATAAAGCTTGTTTATAAAAATGCACACTGGTCAGTACAGAGTGGAAAGTCATGAGATGCTGCTTCCTGTACTGCAAACAGAGACGAAAGGCATTTGATGTCACTCCTGCAACCTCTCGGATTGTGGTGAAACCAACACACAGGACCTCTAGTTCAGTGGTTCCAAAACGTTTAAGAACCACGATCCAATTTTTAAAACAACAAACGTTTGCGACCCATCTACCTTTAATCGATATGAGACATGAGGAGGGACGAATTTTTAATGTAACTAAAGCATTGTATGGTAGCGCATCGTCATTTACAGACAGCATATTTTACATTGAAATGGCCAGTAACTTTGCACAGACATACAGTTTTACTGATAAAACGATATAGCACTCAAATGATAATATCTTTAGATCGGTTTCTGTCAATATTTATCATTTGTCCATCAGCAAGTAAAGTGTCTTGATTTCTTTTGATCACATTAAAATCTGTTTACAGCACACTTCAAAAATACAAACAAATTTGCTTCATTTTTTCCTTTCATAACTGATGAATGCATACAATTCATTTACATTTTGTTTTGTGTTGCAACAAAACAACATCCTACAGCCTTTTATTTCACATTCCCTGTACTCCAGCAAGATTGTTTCATAAGTCACTTCAAAAACTCCTCTAACTTTGCAGTGAGAGAAAGAAAAATTAACACCAATCCCATGTTAAAAGACTGAGCAGCAATTTGTACGAAGATAATGCCTGGCATTCGACCGCTGTCTTAGAAGTACTGGCAAATGTGACAAGAAAAAAACAATTTAAAGGCATCTTTATTTGTTGCTCAGACTTTCTCGACCCTCGGACAGACCCACCGTTTGGGAAATACTGTTCTAGATGCATTTTAAACAGCGCCACTAGTAAGAGAAATATGTTTAAAGCACTGGGCGCTGACATTTCCACAGTGTACGTAGAAGAGTACCTATTTAACTAGTAGCTATACAGAGCGCTGCTTGTCACCTTTTGGTCTCTTGATAGTGCAGCGGTCCGGGAGGGCTCCTCCGCTAATGCGGAGGAGCATCGCCCCACTGCTCTGTGAGCAGGTTACAAAGGAAAAAACAAAATGATAACACATTGTTCTTATCATTTTATTTTTCTGTCGTTACTCAGCTGGAATGGGGCGGGGCTGGGCTGTCGTAGAGGAGCAGGGGAAGGAGAGGTGAGCACTGTCTTAAGTGCGTATGACGGTTTGGCCGGCCGTCTTGGGCCGGCCAAACAGTCATGCGCACTTTGCATGTTCTCCACCAGGCTGTATTGTACAGCCTGGGTGGAGAACATGCCAAGGCTCCCAGTCCATGGCTGAGCGCCGAACCACGGCTGCTGCTGTCAGCAGCGTCATGATTGGCTAGGGGAGTCTAAATGTCTGGGTGCTTCCTGTTCCTGCTTTCTGCCCCTGGAGTACTGGAAGCAGGCGAAGAGGACCAAGAGGTGGCGGCGGCCAGCCAGGGAAGTGATTATTAAAAAAATATATTAATTCCTTTCCCCCTCCCCGTCCCCCCGATCCAATTCCCCCCCACTGCCGTTAAGTAGCAGCCACCGCTTGCAGTAGTTGGGTCAGAAAAAGTACAATGGGTGGAAGCGAAAGAAAGAGTCAAATCAACAGCTCCTTTCCGTTATTTTTCAACTGCAACTCCAATATTGACCAAAAGCAGTTTAAGAGATGTCAGAGCAGTTCTAATGTCTGCCTTACCCTGAAGCGTTTGTAGGCTGGTTCTGCACGCAGGTATTCTGCAGCCTGGGGACCTCAATAGCCAGAGGTCTGTCTACAAGTCTTGTCCATTTCAAGGCTCACTAGGTAACTAGATGGGCAATCACTGAGTATAGGCCCCGGTTTGACACGTTGTGAGGTGTATATTTATGCACATATCCAGTTCCTTGGTCGCCACAAACCTTCCATGGTGCAAACAAACCTTGCATCCACTGGGATTAGTACAGCACTTTCAGAGACGTTTTTTGTGTGGCCTCTCATGTACAGATTCAGACACATTCTGGCAGTCTATAGATGCGCAGTTTCAGAAGCTCAGTGCACATAATATTATAATAGTCCAAACGTCCAATTACCAGTGCTCATGTCAGCTCAACCCGGTGGTCTTCTTTTCATGCCAGGAGGACCAATTGCCTGCGTCCTCAAGATATGTCTTTGCTTCTGTCTCTTAATGATCTGACATAGGTCATTCCATATCACACTCACATCCATGTATACGTGGTAACATCATGATCAACATCCTTCCTGGCCTTCCCCCAAATAATACCATCCCAGTTTCTAAAAGAAGTCTTCAGAATTCCAGCCAGCGCTCCTGAACTAAATCACACTAACCTGCCCTCAGTACAATTCAACAAAGCACTGAAATATTTCTTTGACTCATGCAATCCTTTGTGCACCTTCTTCTGAGATGTCTCCCATCCACAACACTGGATCTCGTCCAGTATTTGCTTCATGAAAACCAAGATCCAAGATCTTCTTCATAAATAGCTTAAGAACATAAATACTGAACATTTAGGATCCTAAAAATAAGTCTGTTTATATGACCAACAGCCCAAATCAATGCCCAAGCAGGTTAATTTCCAAATCTCCTCCCTTCACTTCAGCATTACCCACAATGAATGGCATGCACGATCAACAATTACATTTCTGACATCTATAAAACATTTGTCTCTATCAGCAACAGTTTTTACACGCTATTTGTTCTCCGATATCACCACTATCAGAGGAACTCTTTCTACTCAGGGCTTCACCTCCATTGTCCTACAACACTTTAAGCTTCATCCTCACTCTGCTTTGCTCTCTTACTTTCCTACTACACAGAATCCAACGCTGATGCCCATGTGTAAATCTGCTAATCTACCATGTTCTTCTTCTGACCCTTTCACTCCCTAACTAAGAAACCTCTTGTCTATGAAACCTCTTATTTTTACCCCAAAGGCTCTATTTTGATTAATATCTCTATTCAGTTTCTCACTCAAACACGGTATTTGCCCTCATTCTTCAAATCTGGAGTCGGCCAACTTCTACTAAAAACATACAGCTAATCCCTCCTTCCCTTCTAACTATGGCCCAATATATAAATTCTCTTTTCCAAAAGACTGAAATACATTTTGTTAACCACGTTACCTTATATCTATCTTAAACTGTATTTCTAAATCCCTTCAAAATGAGTTTCCTTGTTCTCCATTCCACAAAAAATGCCCTTTCACATGTAATCAATTTCATCAGATCAACTCATCCTAATCTTCGCTCAACTGTCTTCATCCATGGAATATCTGCTGTGCCCAACCCACTGATAATCATGCCACGGTACTACCCTCTGTAACTACATTTGGCATCACATCACCGGCTACATCCTTCAATGGTTTTCCTCTTACCTCTTTGACCATTCCTTTTCTGTCACTTGCACCTCCTAACTCTCCTCACCCATGTCACTACTACTTGGTGCCCTCCCCCCCCATGGGTCTTCTCCTATTCACCCTACACCACCTTCCTTGGAAACATCTCCTTGTTTGGTTTTTCATACCATCCATATGCAGATAAGTCACAAATCTTCGATTTCACAACTTTCTCACCCTTCCATCAGGAACAAACATCTATTAGATCACTGCCATTAGGCAGGGAATGGATTTGCCTTCCTGGGTATGTATTACATAAGTGCCCAGGGGGCGCAACGGGCGTTTGCGCCCACTTTGTGTGCACCCAGGGCAATTTGGTATTACAGAAGGGGCTGCAGATGCTTGTGCGGCCCATTCTGTAACATAGATAGCGCTGGTGCATATGTTGTGTCACACTATCTCAAGAGGGCGTTAGCTCATTTGCATGGCGGTGTGGCCCAATGCCACTGAGAGAATCTCTCTACCTTTGCGCCTGCATCGTATTATGGACGTAGGCATAGAGGCATGTAGACGGGTGCAGTCACTCACTGAAAGCAAGGGGATCTCTCTCCCCTCTTTAAAGTGCAAGTGGGTGCCACCTGCACATTGAAACACAGAGCGGCTTTGAAGCAGCCGCTCCTTATTTCACTTGAATGCGCTGACCCCAGGGCAGTGCAAGTTCGCGGCTGCCCTGAGGGCAGCACATTCAACCTAACTGATCGCATTTTCTCTGTTTGCACCCAGCGCACCTGTTTGAAGGTGCGCTGTGGTGCAAAGATGGAGAGTGCACCGTATACATAATAGGGCCCCTGTATGGAGAAACTCCTCAAAGATGGAGAGCTTTTATTCTGCCATTTACCTCCATCTCCACATCTAACTTTCCTTCTGAAACAACAGTCTCCTCTGCTAGAAACGTTGGCGTGCTCTTCAGTCCCTCAATGGAAATGGGAATGATTTGATTGCTACAACAGCCACTGCAGCACAGTCCCAAGCATTAACTATAAGATGATTCTGCGGTGCTATCACTTTCTACAGTGTCATAACATTGATCAGTTCACTAGTACTCACCAAACTGGAATATTGCAATAGTCTACTCATGGACCTTAACCTGCTGTCCATTCCTTCACTGGACAAAGTCTTAAACATCACCACCATAGTCTCCGAAAGCACTCTTCTGCCAACACAGAGGCAGGCTCTCGCCTAAAAACAGAGCCCATTCAAAGCATTGTGACTAGTATTCAAAGCACACAGTAATACCTCTCAGATGCCCCGGCTCAATATACACCAATCCACAATCTAATACCGGCCACGCAGAACCTACCAGTATCACCCAAACCCACCTGTGCGTCTTCTCGGCTCTCGTCGTTCAACCTAGTAGGATCCCGCCCCTGGAATCCATCTCCACCATTACTGTGGGCAACCTCCTCTCTCAGGCTTTTTTAACAGACTTATAAAATTATCTCCTGCTCCTAGAAATCACCACACATGGCGATCGCATGATGAAATAATGTTTAACGTATGTGTTTTTTGGTTAGTAAGCATTTAGTAAAATGTCTGTTTTTGATGCCACTTTTAACAGAACTGGTGCACAGGAGCCGTATTTTGGATCATTGACTTTGGTCTTCGTTAACCACCCCGCCTGCTTAATGAGCTACGTGCTGGAAATTGTCCTTTTGTACATTTCTGTTTGAAATGTTTATTGAAATAATAAATAAACACATAAATTAATAAATAAATCATTCTCTTCTCTATTGGATGGATCTTTATTTATCCCAGTTGGTTTGAAGTGATCTTTAGGCGCACCCAACTGTTCTCCTGAAACTGCAGTCTGTTTAATTTATCCTTTATACTGGAACTATTCTTTGAAGGGGTCCTCATATTTCTATATTGCTCCATTATGGGTCTCCTGCGATGAAGAAAGCTTCCCCGTTGGGCACTCAATATGGGTGAGCTGCATGATGATTTAAAAAAATATATATATATGCCACACCTTTCAGGCTCAGTGGCGCCCCTCACTCCTTCTGGCTGCCATCCCCTTTGTTTCCACAGCCCTTTCGAACACTAAGGGCCAGGTCCTTGCAGCCCAGCAGGCACCGAGCCCCCTAAGATGCACCGTTCTTAACAGATACCAAGACTCACTTTGGCCAACCGGTAGCTCTGGCCGAAAACCTCATCTCTGCAACCCCGGGTGATAGGCTGCAACCTACACTGCCATCCGGCGCAGACGCCATGATGGGTTCCTCAGACAGCAAGGATCATCCGCTCTTCTGACTCCAGTGACCAGCAGCTCTCCTCTTCATGCTTGCATCCTTGACCTCAGCAGCCTTGATCCCTGTGCAGGGCCGGACTGGGAACCAAAACCGGCCCTGGCAAAGTGCTCGGCTGCCCCCCGGTTGGGGGTGCGGCCGAGCACTTTGCCAAGGCAGGTTTCGGCCGATTTTGTTATAGGGCCGATATTGCAGCTATGCTGCAAAAACGGCCCTGTAACAAAAACGGCCCCCAGGGGCCCAAAACCGGCCCCCGCCCTGGCAGCCCACCGGGGAAATGCCCGTTGCCCGCTACGGCCAGTCCGGCCTTGTCCCTGTGCCTACAATGCTTCTGTGTCCTGCACACACAGACACTGGTTCTCCATGCAGTAAATGTCAGATGGGTTATTCCGAGGTCAGGCTTCGCGATGTTCTAAAATGCAGCAGACGCTTGGTGGATAGCATTGCTCCCAGAAGATGTGGAGGGGGAGGGAGTAGGAGATTGACGAGGAGGAGAATGAAGAGGTGATAATGTTAACCATCATCACTTTTATAGTGCTTCAGCCCACAGGCATCCTAGTGCTGAGGAATGATGTGGTTCTGCACCTAGAGCTGCTTCCTATACTGCAGTCTGGTGTCAGGCGAGCAGTGCTGGGTAGTATACATTATTTAACCCCATTCTAACCACCCACAGGACAGGAAGGGAACTTATACCGCATAACCACAGATCTGGGCCTCAGGTCATTGCATTTGTAAAGGAAGTATTTCAAAACTAAGTGCTGAAATTTATAAGCACAAATTTATACTGGGTCCTGTTAGACCTGGCATTTCTTGGCGTAATTACCTCTGACTTTTTGCCTCTACCTCCCCTACTTTTGATGCTGTGATGGATTTCGTTTTATTGGCTTAGATGCTTTGGGCACTTTGCCACTGCTGATCAGTGTCAAAGTGCAAGTACTCCCTGTGTAAAGTGTAATGGTATTTGGTTGTCCATTATTGGTATGTTTGCCTTCTAGTAAAGTCCCTAGTAAAGTGCACTATGTGTGCCAGGGCTAGTAATGCAAATGCTACTAGTGGGCCTGCAGCACTAATTGTGCCACCCACACAAGTAGCCTTAAAGTGAGAACTCAGGCCTGCCACTGCAGTGCCTGCGCGCAGCTTGTTAAGCTGCCTTGTTGTCCTGACAAGTGCACCCACTTGCCAGGCCTTACGCTTTCTATGCACATCAGACACCCCTATGGTAGGCCCAAGGTACCCCCCTGGGCAGGGTGCAGTGTATGTGAAAGGTAGGACATGTACTGAGGTGTGTACCATGTCCTAACAGTGAAATACTCTCCATTTCGTTTTTCACTGTTGAAAGGCCATCTTGCCCATAGGATAGAATGGGGAAGGCTGTGTAATATGTTTCCAGCCTATCTTCCCAAAGGCTTAAGATGGAGAGGTGAAGTTTAGTGTGCCTGAACTCACAATTTAGTAACACATCTTTTTGTGAAGGTGGTTTTTGAAATGCGTGTTTAGAAACCACTCTTTTAGAAGTGGCTGGGTTTTTGTGCTCTAACATTTCTGTGTGTCTCTGCCTGGTTGTGGATTGACTGTCTGGATTTAAATGTGATAGGCTATGGGGAATGTCTTGACCCAGGGGAGGAGGTGAGACAGCAACAGGCTGACCTGCATCTGGAGTGTAGGGGGGAGGAGTAGCCCCTGGAGGTGAAGAGGCCTGGGTTGCTCCCATAAAACAATGGCTCCATCTCCTGCTGAGTCATTAAGGAGCCAGATCCCCACTATCAAAGGCAGAAGGTGTCACTGGCAGGGAGACACCCAGAACTGGTTTAGACAGGGGTCAGTGCCCCCCTGAACACAAAGACTTCAAAGACATTTAGGGGTATAACTATGAGAGCTGAAACCCCTGGATATTGGAATGGAACTGTTCAAGACTGTAAAGGATTGAACCTACTTCGTGGTCAAGAGGAACCCCTGCCAAGGAAGAAATAGCTGAATAGACTGAAGGAAAGGATTGACCCTTGCTGTGTGTTCTGGGGCTGGCCTGCAGTTTGCTGCTTTAACCAAGGAGAGGCTAAAGGGACTTTGCTGTGTGCTGTGTCCCCCTGCTTGAAAGGACTTTGCTGTGCTGTGTCCTGAAGTAACTTAACCCCAAGGGCCCGAGGAGAGCTGGCTCCCTGTTGTGGAAACTCAGGAACACAAAAGTTTCCAGAAGTGTCTCAGCGACGCTGTGTGCGTGTGCTTTTTGCAGCCTGAGCCCTTCGTGAGGATTGTCCTATGATCGTGTGCACCTGGAGTCCAAGTGAGTCTCAGCGACGCTGTGTGCGTGTGCTTTGTGCAGCCTGAGACCTTCGTGAGGATTGCCCTGTGATCGTGCACAGCCAAAAGTCAAGTGTGTCTCAGCGACGCTGTGTGCGTGTGCTTTTTGCAGCCTGAGACCCTCGTACGAAGTGCCCTGTGATCGTGGGCACCAGGAGTCCAAGGGAGTCTCAGCGACGCTGTGTGCGTGTGCTTCGTGCAGCCTGAGACCTTCGTGAGGATTGCCCTGTGACCGTGCACACCCGAAGCTCAAGGGAGTCTCAGCGACGCTGTGTGCGTGTGCCCTGTGGCAGCTGAGATCTTCGATATCGCCATCGGCCCGGAATCAACCAAGTCGTATCGGAGGCCCAAGTCATGAGAGGAGGAGAGGAGAGCGAGGTCGCAACCCCCAGGTAATGTGTGTCGCCGCCTGGGGTGGGGTGGGGTGCGGGCTCGGAGAGGGACTCTCTCGGCCTCTCCCCTTCTTGCAGCACAAGCCTCTGCTCAAGCTTGTATCGCGGCCTGTACGTGCCAAGGAGTGGCAGTACCGGGGCTGGAGTGTTGAGCTGTACTTTGGTTTACACCATACCCGTGTTGGGGGCATATGTTGGCGGAAGCTGACCGCGAGTCAGTACGAGAGGCAGAGAGACCGTCTGAAGCACCGTGATCGGTGACGAAGTGCCTTGCGCATTGCATTGTTTCTGCATTACGAACTACCTGATCGTTACATTGCGCATTGCATTGTGTTTGCATAACGAACTGCCTGATTGTTGCATTACGCATCGCATTAGTTTGCATTACAACTACCTGATCGTTACATTGCGCATTGCATTGTGTTTGCATAACGAACTGCCTGATGCACAAGTTACTAACTTGTGTAACGATATATCTGTAAGAGACAGTAGTTAGTGATAGATTCCTTACCTTAGAATATCCCCAGGCGTCAGGCTGGATCCGGAAAGTTTTGCGTAGCAGTACCCTTGCGCGTCGGTAGGCGGCGTCGTGCGGCTCCGCGTCCGTCGTCGGCGTCGTGATCGCCGGGATGACGTCGCGGGCAGTACTTAGGCGCCGCCCCTGCGCGCTGACGTCAGTTCTGTACACGACTTTCCGTGCCAGGAACGCAGAGCCATGCAAGAAGCTGACACAGGTGTCTGAAAAATACTAGGGCCCTGAAAGGGATGTCCTTAACCCTAGAAATCAGTTCGCAGAACGGGGAGGATGGGTGGGGCGGTAAGGAATCTATCACTAACTACTGTCTCTTACAGATATATCGTTACACAAGTTAGTAACTTGTGCATCTGAAAGAGACACGTTAGTGATAGATTCCTTACCTTAGAATAGATACCCCAGCAATACCAACCCCGGTGGTGGGTCTGCGAACAAAGATCAGACAAGGAAGTCCTGGAGGACAGAACGGCCAAAGAAGCCGTCCCTCCGGACCTGACTGTCAAGGCAGTAATGCTTTGTAAACGTGTGCAGCGAGGCCCACGTAGCTGCCTGACAGATAACCGGCAGCGGAACACCGCGGCCCAAGGCCGTGGTAGCAGCCGTTGCCCTGGTGGAATGGGCACGCAGCCCAACAGGAGGCTCCTTCTTAGCCAAAGAATAGCAGGTCTTGATGCACAAGGTAACCCAGCGGGAGATGGTCCTCTTGTGCACCGCCCGACCTTTTTGGCGCCCACGTAGCCAACAAAGAGCTGGTCATCCACCCGGAAGTGTTTTGTGCGGTCAATATAGAAAGAGAGCGCACGTTTTGGGTCCAGACGGTGGAGCCTCTCTTCCTCTCTGGAAGGATGCGGAGGCGGAAAGAAGGTGGGCAAAGTGATGGTCTGCCCAATGTGGAAAGCAGTAACCACCTTTGGCAAGAAGGACGGACGCGTCCGAAGAACAACCTTGTCTGGATGAACAGACAGAAAGGGAGGTTTGCAAGATAGAGCCTGGAGCTCACTCACCCGCCGAGCGGAGGTGATGGCCACCAGAAAGGCTGTCTTCAGAGTCAGAAGACGAAGAGGACAGTTATGCAGAGGCTCAAAGGGAGCGCACATTAAAAGGTAAGAACCAAGTTCAAGTCCCACTGAGGCATTACAAACGGAACAGGAGGGAAGAGGTGAGTAATGCCTTTTAAGAACCTGTTAACAACAGGGGACTTGAAAAGGGAGGGCTGATCAGGGAGCCTGAGGAAGGCCGAGATAGCACAAAGATAACCCTTGATGGTACCCAGGGCAGAACCCTGTTGGGCCAGAGAGAGAAGGAACAGAAGGACCTCAGAAAGAGGGGCAGAAAGGGGATCCACAGCCTTTGCTGTGCACCATGCCACAAATTTGTTCCACCTGCAGGCGTATACCACCTTAGTGGAGGGACGCCTGGCTGCCAGAATCACATCACAAACTTCGGGAGGCAAGTCGAAAGGAATCAACTGCCGCCGCTCAATCTCCACGCAAGCAGGTGTAGACTGGACAGGATCGGGTGGAGGACCGTCCCCTGCTGCTGCGACAGAAGATCCTCCCGAAGAGGCAGACGGATCGGGGGATCTATGCTCATATTGAGTAGCTCGGGATACCAAACTCTTCGAGCCCAGTCCGGAGCCACAAGAATGACTTGGGCCCGGTCGTGCCGAATCTTCTTCAACACTCTGGGTAGAAGTGGTATAGGCGGAAAGGCGTACAACAGACCGCAACTCCACTCGCGACGAAAAGCGTCGCCGAGCGAGTGCCGCCTTGGAAATTCCAACGCGCAGAACTGATGACATTGCGCGTTCTCTTCGGTGGCGAATAGATCTAACCAAGGCTCTCCCCACTGTAGAAAGAGTCCTTGCGCCACTTCCGAGTGAAGACGCCATTCGTGATCCATCATGCACCTGCGGCTGAGTTCGTCCGCCCTGGCGTTCAGAGAACCTGCCAGGTGTTGAACCATCAGGAACATGCCCTGATGTTCCAGCCATGTCCAGAGGCGCAGAGCCTCCTGACAAAGGGTCCAAGACCCCACCCCGCCCTGTTTGTTGCAGTACCACATGGCGGTGGTGTTGTCTGTGAACACCTGCACAACCTTCCCTTTGACAGAGGGAAGGAATGCCTTGAGTGCAAGCCGGATCGCCCGGAGCTCCAGAAGGTTGATATGGAGCCGGGACTCCGCCGGAGACCAGAGGCCTCTGATCTCCGCCTCTCCCATGTGACCGCCCCATCCCAGAAGGGACGCGTCCGTCACAACTGTATGCTCTGGCTGGGGAAGGGAGAGGGATCTGCCCATGACCCATTGCCGGTTCGAGAGCCACCACTGCAACTGTTTTGCAGTCCCCTCCGAGATCTGGACGTGATCGGACAGGTTGCCCTGGTGCTGCGCCCACTGGAACTTCAGGTCCCACTGCAGAGCCCGCATATGCCATCTGGCATGATTGACCAGCAGGATGCAGGAGGCCATGAGGCCCAGCAGCCTCAGGGTCATCCGTACCGAAACCCAGGATAAAGGCCGAAAGATCGGAATCATAGCCTGAATATCCCGGACTCGCCGTTCGGGAGGATAGGCCCGAAACTGCGTCGTGTCCAGAACTGCTCCGATGAAAAGGAGCTGTGGAGAAGGAATTAGATGCGACTTCGGCACATTGATGGAGAACCCCAGCGAGTGCAGGAGTTCGGCCGTAGTCTGGAGGTGGGAGACGACTGCCTGGGACGAGCCCGCCTTCAGCAGCCAGTCGTCGAGGTAGGGGAAGACTAAGCGGAGGCTTGGACAACCAAGCTCTCAGGAGTGGGGTGGACAGAAAGAAACAGGGGGTCGCCCGGAGCGGGGCGATGGCGTCGTGACACGTTCCGATCCACAGGAGCCCCTGTGTTGGGCTTGGACCAGGCGCCCAAAAGAACGTTAGTGAGGGCGTCGTTAAACGGCAGCACAGTCTCCGCAGAGGAGGCTGCCGGCTGAAGCACCTCTGTCAAGATGTTAGTCTTGACCGTGAAAGTAGGGAGCTGGAGACGTAAGGCCCCAGCAGCCCTACGCAACACCGTACCAAAATTGGCCCCCTCCTCCGTAGCCACGGGAGGAGACAGCATGCCAGTGTCAGGAGAAGTATCCAGACCACTGGCCTCCCTAGACTCTCTGTCCAGTCCTCATCATACTGACAGTTGCGTGTCAGAGGGTCATCAGACCCCTCCCAGTCCTCCTGGTCCTCCTCTGGTTCAAAATAAGGAGGAGGAGGGACATTTGGGACCCAAGGTCCCATCGGCGCCGGAGCCGGCGTCGAGCGACGTCGCTCCGGGTCCATGTCCGGAGCCGGAAGGAACTGGGGACGACGCCGCCCGGAGCCCAGGGCGGCGTCGAGAACGGCACCGGAGACATCGGCGCCGGCGGAGGTGTCGTGAGGTCGACCGGCGTCGATGGGGGTTGTGGAGCCGGGATCGAGGCCGGGGCCGAAGCCGGAGCCGGGATCGAGGCTGGAGGCTCGGGCGACGCCGGGGCCGGAGCCGCCGGCGACGCCGGAGCAACCCCATCAGGGCCCGCGGGGCCCGAAGGCGCACCGGAGGGGCCTGAAGGCCCGAAGAGGCGGGCCATGGCCGACAGGAACTCCTGTACCTTGGCCGGATCCGCCCCGAACCCGGGAATAGCGGGTATGACGGGGGCGACTCCACAGGCAAGTCCGGGGCCGCGGGGCGGGGACGGTGCCGGGAGGGGCCTCAGCCGAGTCGCGAGACCGGCGAGGCGAAGTCCGAGAGCGACGATGCTTCTTGGACTTTTGTGCTTAGACTTACCGGACGAAGAAGTCGACGACCGGTGTGCACTCCGCGAGCGACCCCTGGACCTCTCACGCGACCGGGGCTTCCGCGGAGCCGAATGCCGGGCCTCGAGGAGCTTTCGAGACCGCTCTCGCAAAGCTTTCGGGTTGAGTGCCTGGCATTCGGGACAAGACTCGGTGTCGTGGCCTCGGCCGAGGCAGAAGAGACACTCCCAATGCGGGTCGGTGACGGACATCATCCGCGCACAGGCGCCGCATCGCTTGAAGCCGGGCATCCCTACGACACCTTAAAGTTGAAAAAACCAGTGAAAAAATCACCAAAAGTATGGTCAAAAATTGACCAGGGCACTGCTCTTCCCGGATCTGCGCTTGCTGGCGCGGAAAAAGAAGAACTGACGTCAGCGCGCAGGGCGGCGCCTAAGTACTGCCCGCGACGTCATCCCGGCGATCACGACGCCGACGACGGACGCGGAGCCGCACGACGCCGCCTACCGACGCGCAAGGGTACTGCTACGCAAAACTTTCCGGATCCAGCCTGACGCCTGGGGATATTCTAAGGTAAGGAATCTATCACTAACGTGTCTCTTTCAGATTGTTGCATTACGCATTGCATTAGTTTTGCATTAACAAACTGCCTGATTGTTGCATTACGCATCGCATTAGTTTGCATAACGAACTGCCTGATTGTTGCATTACGCATTGCAGTATTTTGGCATTACGAACTGCTGGATTATTGCATAACAAACTGCATTATTTTTACATTGCAAAGTGCTTGATTCTTGCTTTACGAACTGCATAGCATTGCACTAGAATTGCATTGGAACACCTAGAATTGCTCATTAATACCGCCAGACCCTACAAGGGCTGGCTGGCCTAATAACCGGCCAGGAGGAATATTACAAATACGCATATGTTGGATTTTTATCGTGTGGTCTCGTCGTATATCTTTTTATATAAACATATACTTGTTTTTCTATGAAACTTGTGTGGAGTCCTTTTGTGGTGTCATCATTGGGTCACTGAGTGCGTGGTTGCAAATACTTTACACATTAGCCTTGACGATAAGCCTGGCTGCTCGTGCCAAGCTACCAAGGGGGTGAGCAGGGGCTATCTCAGAAGGCGTCCTACCTTTCCCTGATGTGGAAGCGAGGGTCCCTACTTGGCCTAAGGTACATACCTCAGCCAACTAGGGAATCCCGGTTCTAACATTGGAGGCAGCGGTTGGGACCTACCGTTGATGGTCAGCGGTTTTGGAATTTGAACGTGTATTTGCAAATTCACTCACAGTGATTGGTGTACATCACAAGGTTAGCGCAGACCACAACGTAACCACATATTGTGTGTTTTGATTTTTTTTTTTTGGTTCTATTTTTGAGCGACCTTTAAGCCACACATCATGTCTCAGAGGAGTCAAGTAGCCAGTGAGGCTGCAGAATTAGAGTTCGACATTGAGGCATTGCTTACCTACAAAGTTGATCAATTGAGGCAATCCTGCAGAGCTTTGGGATGTCCCATGAAAAGTAGCGCCAAGAAGGAGGAGCTGCAAATGGCCTTGAGGGCCTGGTGGGAAGCCAAAGGGGCTCAGGAGACGGGTGATGTTGAGGTGGATGAGGATGACCCAGGGAATGGATTTGGTCCACAGGATTTGCCAGTGTAAGGACCAGCCTCAGGGGCTGGTAGTAACCATTCAGGGAGGAGTTTTTCCCCAGAGGAGCTGGAGGAAAACCAAAGGGTCAGAGAGCATGAGTTGGAGGTTTTTAAACTTAAAACTCAAGCAGAGGAGAAGAGGCTGCTCATTGAAAGGGAAAAGCGAGCAGAGGAGAGCAGGAACGCTCTCGCCTTGGAAGAGAAAAAGATTCTCTTAGCTCATGAGTTAAGCATGAGGGAACTGGACATTAAGGTTAAACAGGCGGAGTCCAGTTCAAATGGTGGCAGCACACAACCAGTGCCAGTGGGTAAGGTGTACATTCCCAAAGACTTAGTGCGAGATTACCAGAGGGCTGATGATATTTATGCGTGGTTCACGGCATATGAGATCGCACTGAGGAAGAATGAGGTGCCTGAGAAGCATTGGGGGGCGGGCCTATGGAAACACTTTGAGGCTTCTGGGAGGGATGTTTTACCCCCTTTAGAGAGGGTGGGAACCCTGACCTACGTCAATATGAAGGAGGCTTTATGCCTCAGGTATGGGCTCACTCCTGAACAGTACAGGCAGAAATTCAGGAACTTCAAGAAACTGGAATCCAGTACTTGGGTTGAGTGTGTGAATGCATACACGCGTGCACTGGATGGTTGGATGAAGGGCAGCAGGATAACTGATTTTAAGGGCTTATGCGATTTAATTAGTTGGGAGCACTTGAGTAGTCTGTGTGTTCCAGAGCTGCGCCAGCATCTTATGGACACTAAGCTGACTGATCCCGGTAAGCTTGCTGAAGAGGCGGACCGCTGGACCAGCACCAGGGTCCACAAGGGGATTGGAGGTACCACTACCAAAGGTGTACAGGGTCCCCCGCAGAAGGTGGGGGAGGACAGGGGTAACCACAAGGGGTTCTCTAAAGGGCCCCAAAGTAGTTCCCAGATAAAAGGGTCCCAGTCCCCCAAGGCTAAGAGGTCCTGGCCCCGTAAGGGCAAGCGGGACAACAGAGGTCCTCCTACTTGTTATTTCTGTAAAGAAGTGGGTCATATTGCCCCTAAATGCCCCAAGAAGTCACCTGCACCCACTGGTGCTCCAACACCGGGTTTAGTGAGTGTAGCGTTGGGGGAGGAATTGAGTCCTTGGAATGGGGAGGAGCAAGCAGTTATGACCCTGGTCTCATTAGGAGATCGAGAGATGGTCCAGGAAGTCTCTCTGCCTGAGAATACTAAGAAGTACAGGCAGTGGGTGACCATCAATGGAAGGAGGGTGGAGGCTCTGAGAGACACAGGAGCCAGTTTGACATCTGTCAGGTGTCAGTGGGTGTCTGAGGAGCAGGTAATTCCCAATGTACTTCACCCTATAGTTGCAGCAGACAACTCCGTGGGCATCTGCAAGGTGGTGCTAGTTCCCTTTGATTAGGGGGGGGGTCTCAGGTTCTTTGAAGGTCGTTGTAAGCCCGTCCATGCCTGTAGACTGTCTGCTGGGGAATGACCTGGAGAGTTCCCCCTGGAAAGAGGTGGAGCACCAGGCGCATTTGGAGATGTTGGGTCTGCCTGAGTGGGCTTGCGTGACCACTCTGTCTATGGCAGCAAGTAAAGGTGTTCAAGAGGATCTGGAGCCTGAAACAGTGGCCCAGGTGCCTGCCTTAAAGAGAAGAGGCAGGGGGCGCGGGAAACCGGTCCCCAAAGTTCCCATGGTCCAGGAGGAGGCAAACCTTGAGGGGGATGCCCTGGAGCCTATGGGGGAGCAAGTAGCTGAACTGGGGGACCTACCTGAGCTGACCGAATGGCAGCAGGAGGGAGGGCCCTCCAGGGAGGAATTCTGTGAGGAGCAGAAGAAGTGCCCTTCTCTTGTAGGTTTGCGGCAATAGGCAGCAAACCAAGCCGCAGGTGATCCGTCCGGGTCCCACTTGATTTACTGGGAGAATGATCTCCTGTATAGCGAGCCTAAGGTTGCTGAGCCTGGGTCAGCCCGTGCGCTGGTGGTACCCCAGCGCTTCAGAGCCTTCCTACTGGGGTTGGCTCATGATGTACCTTTAGCAGGACATTTGGGGCAGGACAAGACCTTTGAGAGGCTTGTCACTGACTTCTATTGGCCTCAAATGCGCAAGAGTTCTGATACTCATTGCAGGACCTGTCAGACTTGCCAGGCAAGTGGTAAGAGTGGAAGGAAGCGCAAGGCTCCCCTCCAACCTTTCCCTGTAGTCAGCACCCCCTTTGAAAGGGTGGGCATTGACAGCGTGGGGCCTCTGGATCCCAAGACAGCCATGGGCAACAGGTTCATCCTGGTCTTGGTGGACCATGCCACCCGGTACCCAGAAGCCATCCCTCTCCGGACGGTGACAGCCCCCGTGGTGGGCCGGGCACTGATGGGGATTTTCTCCCGCGTGGGGTTCCCCAGAGAGGTGGTGTCCGACAGGGGTACTAATTTCATATCTAGGTATATGAAATCTCTGTGGAAGGAGTGCGGTGTAACCTACAAGTTCACCACGCCTTACCACCCCCAGGGTAACGGTCTGGTTGAGAGATTTACCCGGACCCTGAAGGGCATGATTATGGGTCTTGAGGAACCCATGAGGCGTAAGTGGGACGTCCTCTTACCATGCCTGCTGTTTGCTTACAGGGAGGTGCCACAGAAGTCCCTAGGGTTCAGCCCCTTTGAGCTCCTGTATGGGCACCCTGTAAGAGGACCCTTGAGTTTGGTGAAGGAGGGCTGGGAGAAGGCTCCTAGTAAAACCCCCCCAGGATGTATATAGCTACATGCTGGCCTTCAGGAACCAAACTAGGCGTTTCCGGCAACTCGCTCAGGCGAATCTGGAAGCCAGCCAGGAAGAAATGAAGCGGTGGTACGACCAGAATGCCACTCTGGTCGAGTTTCAACCTGGCAAAAAGTGTGGGTGATGGCGCCAGTGGAGCCTTGCGCGCTCCAGGACAAGTGGACTGGGCCTTATGAGGTGGTGGAGCGCAGGGGCGAAGTGACCTACCTGGTTGACTTACGGTCTCCTAGGAACCCTTTGAGGGTCCTCCATGTAAACCGCCTCAAGCCCCACTTTGAGAGGTCTGATGTGACCATGCTCTTGGCTACAGATGATGGGGCAGAAGAGGAGAGTGAACCTCTTCCTGACCTCCTGTGAGCCAAGGAGAAGGATGGGTCAGTGGATGGGGTGAACCTCTCGCCTACCCTGACCCCGGAACAGCAGAGGGACTGTCACCAGGTATTGGGTCAGTTCACCTCCCTGTTCTCCCTGACCCCAGGAGTCACCCATTGGTTCGTCCATGATGTGGACACTGGAGACAGTCTGCCTGAAAAACAAAAATTTTACAGAGTAGCTGATAAGGTCAGGGCCAGCATCAAGGAGGAGGTTTCCAAGATGCTGGCGCTAGGGGTGATTGAGCCATCCAGCAGCCCCTGGGCTAGCCCAGTGGTCCTGGTGCCAAAAGCTGCTGCACCCGGTGCCACCCCAGAACTCCGGTTCTGTGTGGATTACCGTGGGCTCAATGCGGTCACCAAGACCGATGCTCACCCCATCCCCAGAGCTGATGAGCTCGTGGATCGGCTGGGAGCTGCCCGGTACCTCAGTACATTTGATTTGACATCTGGGTATTGGCAGATTGCCTTGACCGAGGGGGCCAAGGAGAGGTCTGCGTTCTCAACGCCAGAGGGGCACTACCTGTTCAGGGTTATGCCCTTTGGGTTGAAGAACGCCCCTGCCACCTTCCAGAGACTGGTTAACCAGGTGTTGAGTGGGCTGGAGGAATTCAGCGCCGCCTACCTGGACGACATTACTGTGTTAAGCTCCAGTTGGGAGGAACATTTGCGACACCTCTGTGAAGTGTTGAAGGCCTTGCAGAGGGCAGGCCTGACTATCAAGGCAAGTAAGTGTCAGATAGGGCAGGGTTCTGTGGTGTACTTAGGACACCAGGTAGGGAGCGGCCAGGTGGCGCCCCTACAGGCAAAAATTGATACCATCCTGGCTTGGGAACCCCCCAAGACCCAGACTGGAGTGAGGGCCTTTCTAGGACTCACTGGGTATTACAGACGGTTTGTGAAGGGGTATGGCACCATGGTTGCCCCCCTGACAGAACTGACGTCAAAGAAACAGCCCAAGAAGGTGATCTGGACAAATGCCTGCCAGACCGCTTTTGATGCCCTGAAAACTGCCATGTGCACAGCGACCGTGCTCAAGGCGCCTGATTTCTCCAAAGAATTTGTAGTGCAGACAGATGCTTCAGAGCATGGTGTGGGAGCAGTACTCTCACAATTGAACAACGAGGGCTGGGACCAACCCGTAGCTTTCATTAGCAGGAGGCTACTCCCCAGGGAACAGAGGTGGAGTGCAATTGAAAGGGAAGCTTTTGCTGTGGTCTGGGCGCTGAATAAGCTGAGGCCCTACTTGTTTGGGACTCACTTCCTGGTTCAGACCGACCACAGGCCCCTCAGATGGTTGATGCAGATGAGGGGTGAGAACCCAAAACTGTTGAGGTAGTCCATCTCCCTACAGGGAATGGACTTCACGGTGGAGCACCGACCTGGAACAGAACACGCCAATGCTGATGGTCTGTCCAGATTTTTCCGCCTTAGTGATGAGAACTCCCATGAGGGTGGGTAGTTCCCCCTACTTTTCGGCTGCAGGGGACACGTGTTAGACCTGGCATTTCTTGGCATGATTACCCCTGACTTTTTGCCTCTACCTCCCCTACTTTTGATGCTGTGATGGATTTCGTTTTATTGGCTTAGATGCTTTGGGCACTTTGCCACTGCTGGTCAGTGTCAAAGTGCAAGTGCTCCCTGTGTAAAGTGTAATGGTATTTGGTTGTCCATTATTGGTATGTTTGCCTTACTAGTAAAGTCCCTAGTAAAGTGCACTATGTGTGCCAGGGCTAGTAATGCAAATGCTACTAGTGGGCCTGCAGCACTAATTGTGCCACCCACACAAGTAGCCTTAAAGTGAGAACTCAGGCCTGCCACTGCAGTGCCTGCACGCAGCTTGTTAAGCTGCCTTGTTGTCCTGACAAGTGCACCCACTTGCCAGGCCTTACGCTTTCTATGCACATCAGACACCCCTATGGTAGGCCCAAGGTACCCCCCTGGGTAGGGTGCAGTGTATGTGAAAGGTAGGACATGTACTGAGGTGTGTTCCATGTCCTAACAGTGAAATACTCTCCATTTCGTTTTTCACTGTTGAAAGGCCATCTTGCCCATAGGATAGAATGGGGAAGGCTGTGTAATATGTTTCCAGCCTATCTTCCCAAAGGCTTAAGATGGAGAGGTGAAGTTTAGTGTGCCTGAACTCACAGTTTAGTAACACATCTTTTTGTGAAGGTGGTTTTTGAATTGCGTGTTTAGAAACCACTCTTTTAGAAGTGGCTGGGTTTTTGTGCTCTAACATTTCTGTGTGTCTCTGCCTGGTTGTGGATTGACTGTCTGGATTTAAATGTGATAGGCTCTGGGGAATGTCTTGACCCAGAAGAGGAGGTGAGACAACAACAGGCTGACCTGCATCTGGAGAGTAGGGGGGAGGAGCAGCCCCTGGAGGTGAAGAGGCCTGGGTTGCTGCCATAAAACAATGGCTCTATCTCCTGCTGAGTTATTAAGTAGCCAGACCCCCACTATCAAAGGCAGAAGGTGTCACTGGCAGGGAGACACCCAGAACTGGTTTAGACAGGGGTCAGTGCCCCCCTGAACACAAAGACTTCAAAGACATTCAGGGGTATAACTATGAGAGCTGAAACCCCTGGACTTTGGAATGGAACTGTTCAAGACTGTAAAGGATTGAACCTACTTCGTGGTCAAGAGGAACCTCTGCCAAGGAAGAAACAGCTGAATAGACTGAAGGAAAGGATTGACCCTTGCTGTGTGTTCTGGGGCTGGCCTGCAGTTTGCTGCTTTAACCAAGGAGAGGCTAAAGGGACTTTGCTGTGTGCTGTGTCCCCCTGCTTGAAAGGACTTTGCTGTGCTGTGTCCTGAAGTAACTTAACCCCAAGGGCCCGAGGAGAGCTGGCTCCCTGTTGTAGAAACTCAGGAACACAAAAGTTTCCAGAAGTGTCTCAGCGACGCTGTGTGCGTGTGCTTTTTGCAGCCAGAGCCCTTCGTAAGAATTGCCCTGTGATCGTGGGCACCTGGAGTCCAAGCGAGTCTCAGCGACGCTGTGTGCGTGTGCTTTTTGCAGCCTGAGCCCTTCGTGAGGATTGTCCTGTGATCGTGTGCACCTGGAGTCCAAGTGAGTCTCAGCGACACTGTGTGCGTGTGCTTTGTGCAGCCTGAGACCTTCGTGAGGATTGCCCTGTGATCGTGCACACCCGAAAGTCAAGTGTGTCTCAGCGACGCTGTGTGCGTGTGCTTTTTGCAGCCTGAGATGCTCGTAAGAAGTGCCCTGTGATCGTGGGCACCAGGAGTCCAAGGGAGTCTCAGTGACGCTGTGTGCGTGTGCTTCGTGCATCCTGAGACCTTCGTGAGAATTGCCCTGTGATCATGTGCGCCCGGAGCTCGAGGGAGTCTCAGCGACGCTGTGTGCATGTGCTTCGTGCAGTCTGAGACCTTCGTGAGGATTGCCCTGCGACCGTGCACACCCGAAGCTCAAGGGAGTCTCAGCAACACTGTGTGCGTGTGCCCTGTGGCAGCTGAGATCTTCGATATCACCATCGGCCCGGGATCAACCAAGTCGTATCGGAGGCCCAAGTCAGGAGAGGAGGAGAGGAGAGCGAGGTCGCACCCCCCAAGTAACGTGTGTCGCCGCCTGGGGCGGGGTGCGGGCTCGGAGAGGGACGCTCTCGGCCTCTCCCCTTCTTGCAGCACAAGCCTCTGCTCAAGCTCGTATCGCTGCCTGTACGTGCCAAGGAATGGCAGTACCGGGGCCGGATTGTTGAGCTGTACTTTGGTTTACACCATACCCGTGTTGGGGGCATATGTTGGCGGAAGCTGACCGCGAGTCCGTACGAGAGGCAGAGAGACCGTCTGAAGCACCGTGATCGGTGCCGAAGTGCCTTGCGCATTGCATTGTTTCTGCATTGTGAACTACCTGATCGTTACATTGCGCGTTGCATTGTGTTTGCATAACGAACTGCCTGATTGCTGTATTACGCATTGCATTAGTTTTGCATTACGAACTGCCTGATTGTTGCATTACGCATCGCATTAGTTTGCATAACGAACTGCCTGATTGTTGCATTACGCATTGCAGTATTTTGGCATTACGAACTGCTGGATTGTTGCATAACGAACTGCATTATTTTTACATTGCAAAGTGCCTGATTCCTGCTTTAAGAACTGCATAGCATTGCACTAGAATTGCATTGGATCACCTAGAATTGCTCATTAATACCGCCAGACCCTACAAGGGCTGGCTGGCCTAATAACCGGCCAGGAGGAATATTACAAATACGCATATGTTGGATTTTTATCGTGTGGTCTCATCGTATATCTTTTTATATAGACATATACTCGTTTTTCTATGAAACTTGTGTGGAGTCCTTTTGTGGTGTCATCATTGGGTCACTGAGAGAGTGGTTGCAAATACTTTACACATTAGCCTTGAAGATAAGCCTGGCTGCTCGTGTCAAGCTACCAAGGGGGTGAGCAGGGGCTATCTCAGAAGGTGTCCTTCCTTTCCCTGACGTGGCAGCGAGGGTCCCTACTTGGCCTAAGGTACCTACCTCAGCCAACTAGGGAATCCCGGTTCTAACAGGTCCAAATAAATAAACTAGAAAAAACATCCCTAAAAACTTCTAGTCAGGTAAATCACAGGACTTACAAGTAGTAGCACCTAGGTAGTCACTGCTAATGCTTGCTGTCCCTAAATCTCGCCCTTACTGCTGTGCATGTTGATCAGAGTCGGACTGGGACATATATAATAGGCCCGTGTAACCAAAATAAAAGTGGCCCAGTTATAAAACCAGATAGCTTAAAAAGTGTTCCACACTTGCAAATCCAGCCAGTTTTGGACTTTGTAAAGACACGTATGTGTACTTTCAAAGGTAAGAAAGACTGCATTCCTTTGTGTTTGCTACAGGCAAAGCTTGGGGTAATATCAGGCAAATCAACAGTAAAAACTGGGCCAGCTAGCCATAAAACAAGCTCCACAAATTGCTAAGAAACTGGCCACATACTGATCTGTCAGACCAGCCCATCGGTCACTGCCTGATTGCGCTGTAGGATAGTCTGGCCCAGTGCTTAATCAGAAGAGGCTGGCAGGAAACGGAGTGGCGGGGCAGGGAGGGGGGGGAACAAAATATACATTTTCAAAACCTACTTATCTTCTCACGGCTGCCGTCTCTCCTCAGCTTTGCTCCCTGGTGAGTCCCGGAAGCAGGAAGCACACAGCCTCCCCTAAGCCAATCACAATGCTGCAATGTGTGTTGTGACTGGTCTGAGCGCCGTGGTTCGGTGCTCAGACGGGGACTGGGAGCCTGTGCATGATCCTCATCAGGCTGTGTATTACAGCCTGTGGGGAACATGCAAAGTGTGCATGACTGTTTGGCTGGCCCAACCATCATGCGCACTTAGAGTGCGCATGAACCACTCCTCCCTCTGTGAACCCAGCCCGCCCCGCCCTAACACAGCCCCGTAGCTCCAAAAAATAAAATGATAATAACTTTGTTATTATCATTTTATTTTTCCTTGTTCCTGCTTTGAGAGCAGTGGGGCGACACTACTCCGCCTCAGAAGCGGTGCTGCCCCTGTGCTTAATTTGAGCAGGTGGTTTCCAGTGCTCTGCACCAGCACTTTATTGTCAACACCGGCCGGCTCTTACGACAGCCTGCCACATGGTGGCGCTGCTTGTCTTATTTTTTGAGGAGCACAACAGCTGTTGCTTAATAATTAAATATACATTAAAATCACCAATACATGCCATCCAAAGCTAAAAGAATAGCTTGGGCGGCATGCATTAGTCATTTTAATGTATATTTAAAGTCTGAATTATCACACTTGTGTGAGTGTGATGGCTAGTAGGGATAGTATTGCAATTGGCAGCGCTAGTGGGAGCAATGGGTGATGTGAGCTGGAGTGGCCTCATAACAAGGGCCCTGGCGTTTCATTTTTTTATTTTTTTTTATTACGCACTGGTGACCCTGAATGTTGTTATGACTGACCAGAAAAGAAAATGAGGGAACTGAATCATCTCGTCGGCAGTGCAGTCTGTAAACATTCTGATGTAGATGTGTAAAAAAAATGGGGAAATACAGTTAAGAAATGTGCTGAAAACGTTACATTTGCATTTTGGCATTGTGTCTTGTGCACGTCACAAAATGTGTATCTTTCAGGGATTGTTATCCATACACACCCTCCCTTCTTTACCTTTTTTTTAATGTTTGCACTCATAGACACCCTCAGCACGTTACTTTGAGGGGGAAAAAACCCGAGACAATATTTGAATGCTGTTACCTGTATTGGTTAATGAAGCCCACAGGTATTGAACTAAACAGCAACAATACAGTCTAGACTAGGCATCCCACTAAACAGCGAACTGTTCAAAGCCAGCAAGTTACAAACGAAGGCGTGCTTCTGTTTCAGTTTCTTTTTTTTAGGCACTATCTCTTTGATCTCCGCTTCCTCATTCTTCGCTCCATCAGATTTCTGGTGTGTATCGGCGGCATCTAGTATAATTACCCTGAGCCCTACAAGGCCTCTGTGATTACGGGAGCTGTGCCCTGAAGACAGCCTGGAGCCAGGGGCGCTCCGGCGCTCTTCCCCTCCCGCCCCGAACAATGGGCGGCATCTCGGCCCGTCTGCGCCCGTCTGCACCCGTCTGAGGAGATAATGTTACAGCGCGCCGGCCCGGAGAAGCGCGCGCAGGCATGTCACTCACCTCCAGCAATGGAGCCCAGGGTGAACCTGTAAGCGGACTCTGCGACCTGCAGCCAGATCGGCCGACCCAAATCCCCGTAAGATTGCTGTGGAGGAAGCAGGAAAGGAAAATTATAAGGGCAACGAAGAGCCCAGCAGGCTGCCTCCTGTGCAATAATACCCAGACAAAAACAGTGTGTACGTTCCAGTACAGATCAGACGGTTTACCAAGTGCTCAGCCAGCAATAATGTACAGTAAAATGAACATGAGAAAGTAAGGGCAGGAGGGTGAAGAAAAACAGAGCCAAGGAGGCGCAAGGCTAAAATAAACTATGTAAACGCGCAATATAAATTCATTCATTCATTCAAAATGCACCTTCAAAACATTACAGTTAAATTTCTTTTTTTACCTAAGTAAATTGTACCAAGTGGAATTCACAAACAAAAACAAAACGACCTCAGCTTTCCAGTCCAAATCTGTCTGTAAATTGTAAACTGTGTGACTTTTTTTGTAAGTACTTCCAATTGGACGGAGGCATTTCTAATCACAGTGGTGTTCAATATGGGCACACAGTTCTACCCCTCTACATATAAATGCCTTGCACAAATTTAGATTTGAAAGCACGCCCTATTAGCGAGAATAGACGACTGACTTCGTGAGCGCATGTTTAGATACGTTACTTTATGTTTGGTATATATTGGTATAGCGGTATAACTATCACCACCGTCGGCCTCAGTAGCAGTGTTCTTTAATTCCTGCCATACCGGGAATGATTTTAATCTACGAGAACACCATAGGTACAGACAATTCACCGGCTCTGAGCAGGCAAACTCCCTTGGTAACACAATAGGTGAAAATAGAGTCAAATTTGCAGAACTCTGTGAGTGAATACCAATTCCCACATGTTATCCCCCAACCACATGTAATCTAGCGCAGCGGTTCGTACCCTTTTGACTTCTGTGGACTCCCACTGAATCAGTACTGGAATTCAGGAGCCCCCAATGATTTATTATTGGAAGCCAGGGACCCCCAGCCTATGAAATTCTGTGATTTAAACCTCAAAACAATACACAAAGTACAGAAACAGGTATACTCTGAACAAATGCCCAAATATGGAAATATTTTGTTTAATTCACAATCAAATATGTAAAAGTTTTCACATTTTCAATTTTCTTTCTTTATTGATATATATACTTTATTAACAGCTGCAGACTTCCTGAGTAGGACTCGCGGACCTTCTTCTAACGCGGAGTTCTGGCCAAATTCCACAAACTGCTGCGTGGCAGAACTTGTTCCTGTGAGGCTCCAAAATGTGAGCACGAGAGAGATTTGGCGTTCCATAGCGCCATTTTCTAATGCGGGTGGTCGCTAGCGGGTCGCCATCAGAATGCTGCTTCTCGAGTAGATTTGCTGCCGCTCGAGTAGATTTTCTACTTGAGGGGCAGCAAAATCAACTCAAATGGTTGCGTGTTTTGCGCACCTCATGGTGCCATTTGAGCTGATATTTCAGCACTGCTCGCTCTACTGGTGCTAAATTACAGTGCGAGCAGTGCAACTTGCTTATTTCGACCTTTCAGCGTAACTTTGCGGAATCTCACTGAGTTTTTATGTAACGCCGCAGACACTGGCGTAACAAAACTTGAGGGAGGCCCCCCTGCAAGGCATGTGGAGGGGCCCCCTCCGGACTCAATCATGAGCTCTCTGGCCAGAGTAATGTGCTGAGGGGCCCCCCTGGAGATTGCGGGGGCTGCTTGGGCCTGTATTACGCCACTGGCCGCAGAATTCCATGGAGTGAAACTCCGCAAGTTCCACCCACTCCTAATATTTTCATATCCACTTGTCACCTGCATGGTAAATAGGCATGTAATCAATCAATCATGTCACTTATAAAGCGCACTACATACCCGCGAGGGTCTCAAGGCGCTGGGGGAAGAGGGGGGTGGTGCTGCTACTGATCGAAGAGCCAGGTCTTGAGGAGTCTTCTGAAGGCCAGTAGGTCTTGGGTCTGTCGGAGGTTGGTGGGGAGGGTGTTCCAGGTCTTGGCGGCGAGGTGGGAGAAGGATCTGCCGCCGGCGGTCGTTTTCCGGATGCGGGGGACTGTGGCGAGGGCGAGGCTGGTCGAGCGGAGCTGGCGGGTGGGGGTGTAGAAGCTGAGTCGTCTGTTGAGGTAGGCTGGTCCGGAGTTGTGGAGTGCTTTGTGTGCGTGGGTGAGGAGCTTGAAGGTTATCCTCTTGTTGACAGGGAGCCAGTGCAGGTCTCTCAGGTGGGGTGTGATGTGGCTGCGTCGGGGGATGTCGAGGATAAGACATGCAGAGGCGTTCTGGATGCGTTGCAGCCATCTCAGGAGCTTAGCCGTCGTTCCTGCGTAGAGGGCGTTTCCGTAGTCCAACCTGCTGGTGAAGAGGGCCTGGGTGACTGTTTTTTTTGTTTCGGTGGGGATCCACTTGAAGATCCTGCGGAGCATTCGGAGGATGTTGAAGCAGGATGAGGAAACGGCGTTGACCTGCTTAGTCATGGAGAGGGTGGGGTCGAGGATGACCCCTAGGTTGCATACGTGGTCGGTGGGTGGCGGGGCTGTTCCCAGTGATGTTGGCCACCAGGAGTCGTCCCAGGCTGAAGGGTTGGAACCAAGGATGAGGACCTCCGTCTTGTCCGAGTTCAGCTTCAGGCGGCTGGTCCTCATCCATTCGGCGACGGCCTTCATTCCTTCGTGGAGGTGGGCTTTGGCGGTGTGAGGGTCTTTGGTGAGGGAGAGGATCAGCTGGGTGTCGTCGGCGTAGGAGATGATGTTGAGGTTGTGCTGTCGGGCGACGTGGGCGAGGGGTGCCATGTAGATGTTGAACAGCGTTGGGCTGAGGGAGGAGCCTTGGGGTACGCCGCAGATGATCTTGGTGGCCTTGGATCGGAAGGGGGCGAGGCGGACGCTTTGTGTTCTGCCGGAAAGGAAGGATGTGGTCCAGTCCAGGGCCTTCTCTTGGATCCCGGCGTCGTGAAGGCGTGTTCGTAGTGTGTGGTGGCAGACCGTGTCGAAGGCGGCTGATAGGTCCAGGAGTACTCCTGTTTAAGTGACACAACAATATATGAAACTGGAATTCTGACTTTCTTTTTGTTGGTCCAGCTGGCTGGTGGTGGACCAGCTCTACAGAGTGCCCCGAACAGAGGAACAACAGCAGAAGAAGCGCTATGGCAGCATAGCTGTGTCCCATGTGGAAAGATTCCATGGCAGGTGATTGGCAGCTCCGGCAAGATGGAAGCGCCTAAAACAAAGAAGCAGCCCGGAGCCCACAGCACACTGGAAACCACAGTGGGAAGAATTGGCAAGTGGGCACTCTCTCCCTCCCCGCGGGCCTCTGACTAGAAAGTGGGAAAGCCAAAGGGGCCAGGCTGGAAAGACAGCAACTTGCTGCTGCTGGGGGATTGGTGCGAGCCAGGCTCCCGTCCCACTAGTGGTGGCCACTAATTTTAGCAGAGAGGGTGGGGGATGGAAAATGCACACATACACACTCGTTCACACACATGCATTCACACATGTGTACACACATTTATTCACAACACTCACTCCCAAATATTCATGCATACACGCATGCATGTACACACCAAACATAACAACAACAAAAAATCACACTTAACTGAAAAGCTCTGCCTCAGGGGTCCCAGAAGGGTTGGGACAGCTGCCTTTTCTCAATAGCTGACCTTGAGTCAGCCAATCAGGGGCAGTACCAATTCCTACCTCATCACAGAGTGGGATGGGGTCAGTCCTCGTTGCTGACCCCACCCCACTCTGTGACGAGGTGTCAGTGAGTGCACTCGGCCCTGGGTACTTCAGGGCTCGAAACTGAAGCATCCAGGTTCGAGGCAATCAGTGACGTTCCCTCTCATCACAAGGGGGAGGGCCTTGAGGTGCTTTGCCAGACTGGAGAGGTCACACCCACAGGAGCTGTGACATTTTCAGCCTGGAAAAGTTCATCTCAAGCAGCCAGTAGCCTGAAAAATTTAGCGCATGTCTAGCTCGAGCTGGGAGAGGACCGTGGGCCCTATTTGACAGAGGCAACTGATCCTGGTGAGAAGAAAGAAAGGCATCAGGCTGCAGATGACCCCGTGAGGTGTCAGCAAACAGAACAGAGACAGACACCCCTGTAACATTACAGCTCCCAGGGCAATTAAATAAAAACGCTGGGCTTCAGAGATAGCCAGGGGATGAAGAGACTGAAGTAAGCACCAGAGGATCTGAGAAATGCATGAGAGGCACCACTCGCTTTAAGAGAACAGCGGGGACCGAGTGAAGGAATAACTTACAATCAGCTTCTGGCCACACGAGAGGGTTGAGCTGCTGGTTTGCATACGCACTGGTTCCCATAACTTTGTCGCAGCCAGAGGAACTGGACAAATATAGAAGATGGACTAGGACACTGGCAGAATAGCAGTAGCCTACTTGCCGCGGCGATTGCTCGTACATGAGGAACTGAGATACAACTGGCTGCCGCAGATTGGCTGGGCGAGCGGGCTGGCACAGACACCGAAGGGATGGATCGCAGAAGAGCCAGATTGGAAAGGAATTCAGTAGGTAGTCGTTAGAAACGTGGGTTAGAGGTTGCCTTGAAACAGTTTTATCTGTACTTTTCCCTTAACAGGGAAGCTTGTAGACTGGTCTCAGGTTGTGAAGGTACGACCTGTCCAGATTTTAGCCTTTTTCTTTGTAGGGGCTTGTAATTATGATAATTAGGAGTATGATGTGTTGGCTGCAGATGTTTTCTGAAGGTGGGCTAGAGTTACCAGCATCTGAGAAGGGATTGGTAGAGGTAATGATATGCAACGATAATAGTGCATCTAACTTCTGAAAGGATTAGGATTATAATATCGAAGTGCCTCTTTTCTGTATGTGTGAGGTAGGTATTGCTAGAGAGTTTCTTTTAAATTCCTTGTGGGTTTTCTGTATTTTCTCAGAGATGATGTTAGCAATGTTGTTTACTATAGTTGCTTTTCAATTGCTGCACTGGGTACAATGTTTGATAATTTGTAAGAGTGCACTAAATTGTTTACTGCTTTGTTGATACATTTTGTAAAGTTTGTTCTGAGTAAAGTACAGTCTTTATGAACTTTTGTTTTTGTTTTTTGGAGCTTGGAGTGTATTTTCAGTTTGTACTTTTCTCAATGTTTTCTTGTTATCCTTTTACAGGCATTGAGTCTTCTAGTTAACCAAGAAGGAAAGTGTTTGCCTGCAACTGATTTTATTGTGAAGTAGGCAAGGGGGTTTCTGATGTTCACTGAAGAAGTGTTGAAAAGGTAGAGATGTTTATGGTCTACTTAAAAATATAAGATATTGAGAGAGTTGATGAAAGGAGCTATCCTTTAGATTTCTTCCCAAGATTTTCTGAGGTCTAGTTTGTCTTTTATTCTGAAATGCTAGAAAAGATGTGTGGAAAATTATTGTGAAATAATTGGTCCAATCCAGTTTGAAGGGACGCCAGGGATGATTATTTTTGAAAGGACAAATAGTAGATTCAGGGTGCTGCCTTTTTTGTTGAGAGTGTTAAGTGAGCATACTTCTTCGGTTTAGATGTTTTGGTTGATGTCTCATTGCAAAATCTCCTTAAAAAAGTTGATGAAATATTGTCTTTATTGAGGTGATGAGTTCGCGCAAGCGTTAGATGAAGAATGTACTGTAACCTATTGGGAGGTGTTAGAAGAAGGATGTGTGTTCTAAGGAAAAGTTACATACGTTAAATAATAGTTGTTTACCATGGATATTCTCCTAAATGACATAAAAAGGCAGACTATCTCTTCACAGCTACGCGATCACGAAACACAATTACTTTTATTTTTCTATGCTTCCCAATTCAACCAATTAAATAGAAAACATTCCCAAAAAAGCAACATTTACATTTTATAATTAAATATTCGAAGAAAAAACAGTGCATTTGACTGAAAACACCACTCGAGACACTGTGTACTTAGAGGAAAAAAGAAAACAAAAAGGGTACTCCAATCCAAAGCATACAAACATTAGGAATTAAACTCTCCTGCTTTAAGAATCTTGGAAGACTGCTCTGTAAAATCATGCCCAACAAGGTGTAAGTTAGGCAGTTCTTTTTTGAAGCAAAGGGAAAATACATATTTAGAGCATCCTGTTCAAAATCTGTTGCCCTTATAGCAGGCAGATGGGAGGGCTTTTATGAATTCAGAGAGAATACTCTTGGTGGGGAACTAGTATCACAAGTAACTAACTTTCCCATATTCTCCACGGCAATCTCTCTGACAGTCATAAAATGCAAAATAGAGTAGCAAGCTAGGCCAAATTTAAATGCATGATCAGAAACACAGAGTTGAGCTCTTTGGCAAAAACATTACAAACAGAAGCCTGACCCACTAAAGTTAGGAATCCGAGCTGAAACAATAATGTTTAACAAAAAATGAACCAATATCCTTGTGGCAGCCTTACAAATGAAAGGATTGGGGACATTTCTCATTAGAGCGGCAGTAGCCACCTTCCTGCTTGTGTAATTGGCCCTAGGCTCACCAAGTAAGGACCCATTAGCTTTTTCATACCAGGTAACAATCCAAGAAACAATACTCCTGTCCATGGTCTGTTTGGAAGAAGCTATACCTGTCCACACAATATCATAAAAAAGAGCTGTTAGACCGTACGAATCTCTTTAGTCTTATCCCAAAAATAATGTAAACCCCTGTTGACATTGCCGTTAATCAATGTTGTTGATGTTGGATATGGGGAAAAAGTAAGCAAGAACATGAATGTGAAAACCAGAAACAACTTTTAGGAATAGGAAAACATTGCGTTCATAATGATACTTTGTTATGATGGAATATCACGTTTGGTTCATTGGTACCCTGAGCCTGAAGAACACTCACTCTCCCCGGCAGATGTCATAGCAATTAAAAGGCAACCTTCCATGAAAAGTGCTGTAAATCAACTTTCTGTTTTGGATGTAAAGGAAGAGCCATGAATTTGGAGTGTACCACTTTTGATTCCCATAGAGAAGGCCCTGTAACTGAGGGAAACTCTTTCCTGAGGCCCTTCAGGAAATGCCTAATCACTGGAATATGGGGAAAAAAAGGTGCCCAAGTAGGAGACTTGCGGTATGCAGTGATGGCTGCCAAAGGCATTCTAGTAGAAGAGAACTGTAAACCAGAATTTACCAAATAAATAAGATAAGGTAGTACTGTCTTCAGCATGCTCTCGGGTCTGCCAGCCTGCTGATATACCACAGGCAGAACCCCTTCCATTTGAAGGTGTATGAAGACCTCAAGAGTTATGTTTCGCCTCTCTCAGAATGGCCATGCAATCATCAAGAAACTTCAGGTGTCCTAACTGCAAGACCACAGAAGCCAGGCTGACAACATGAAGATGAAAGGCTGGGATGAAAGACTCAGCACAACACCCTGGAAAGGAGATGCAACCTGATTAGCAGTCTCTTGTGCAGCAGAAAGGACATGTGAAGAAGACCCAGGTACCACCACTAGAGAGTCCAATCCAGAGAATTTTTGTGTTGCTTAATCTCAACTTGGAGATCACCTTGGTGTAAAGAGGTAATAGAGGAAAAGAGCAGTGCCAACTCAAACGTGCGTGCAACAGAGAATGAGGTACTGGAAACCTGGAGGAATAAGAATGGTATTTTCTTATGTTGCAAACAAGCTATTTCTGGATGCCCACAATAAGAAAGAAAAGATGTCTGTCAGTAATTTATCAAATAAACCCATATGTGCTGCTTTGACAAGTGGCAACTTCGTTTCTGCTTTTGTGTTTTCAACAATAGAAGGTGCATGTCAGCCATGATATTCCAGACCACCTGATGGTGCACGCATTAAGAAGGAAATGATGGCAGTGTGCATAGCGTGTTGGTGCCACTTGCAAAGAGGCTTTGCATATGGCATAACATAGGACTGTCATGGTTTGGCAGCACTTAAAATGACAATCCTGCCCTAAGATTCGTTTTGTGTTCAAAATCATCCTACTCCAACCTCCGCAACAGACTCTCCAGAGACTGCAACAAGCAGTAGACCAGTTCATATGGGCTAAGAAAAAGCCTCAAGTGGCCAAAGAAAAGACATGCAGACATGCTCTGTGAGATACCCAAACTCAGTCAAGGAAACTGCATGTCCCATGAAGCCACAAGACTCTCAGAAGGTTTTCAAGTGGTGGCAACCATTTTGAAGTCACAGTGTTCAGGTTCCTTATGGTTCCAAGTGTCCTTGACAGGCAATTCAGTAAGAAAGTTGCTTCAGGCCAGGATAAGTTTACAGAGTTAAGAAAATTCTTGATGATTACTTGGAATACATTTGGATTCAGTAAAATACTAAACTGGATACAGAGAAGTTTTCTAGGAAACCATTTGTGTTCAAGGATTTAGGAATATATTTCTAAATTCTAACGCAGGAGCTTTCCTTTAAGGATATGAACTTGTATTTCGTATAGCTTGCTATGCCAAAAATCCTCATCCTTTCATATACTTTGATAGCATTTCTTTGTGACACTCGTATTATATTACGGTATTGTTGCAGGTTGGGAAAGTGATTGCTTGTTATTGGGTGAACTTTATAACCCTAATCTATGTTTACTACATTATAGTGTGTGAACCTGTCATGTTTAACATAATTCAAAATACCAGAGCATGCTCTTATAATACAGAAGGTAGCTGTCTGTAATCAGAAAAGTGTAATAGCTCTGAATACTTTAGACATTTATTTCATAGATAATTGTGTTTGAGCTTTAGGAGGACTAAAGAATTTCACCAACTTCAGAGAGTTGGAAACACAAATGTTTTTGGCCATGTTTTCTATATATTTATTTTAATTGTAAAACATGGGAAACAAGTTTGAAAAACGGCGTTCTGGGATTTCACACAAGCAGGGAGATATTCTAGATTATATGAACATCAAAGAGAATACCATGGTGCAAAAACCCTTTATTGCATTGGTTTATAGTTATAGCTAAAAGACTAGAGGAGGTGAATAAATATGAATCTACAAAATAGCCGCTCCAAAGATTTTGGTGAATAAGGAAAGACCTTCACTGCTTTTGTGTAACCTGTCCTTGAGGAGAAGGGCATAGCCATTTGGTGTTCTCTAATGGAGGGGAGGTGGGAGACAGCCACATTTCTTTAATGAAGATCTACCTTGGAGGAGGCTATGAGGTCAGAAATGTGAGGAACTTGAGGACCGCAGAATGCAGCCTGCTGGGCCAACTGCAAAGAACGTACTGGAGACAGCCGCTGCAGCTCTGCGCCCGCGGAGTGATGCACTCGGGGACTCCGGTCACTTGGATCCTGCTGCTGCGGGTAAGACTGATTTTGGCCAGTCGACCCTGGGGAATTTGAATGCGAGATAGCACTTCAGCACTGGAACTCTCTTGACTTTAATACAAAGTCGGAGTGAGACTCCTGAGACCTGGACTACTAGTGGGGCTTAACCTGAATGTCACCTATAGTGCACAGGGAATAAGCATTACCACTAGCTTGAGAGAAGCAGGTCTCAGGGAACCTCCTATGGAACACCAGAGCCCTGACCTCAGCAGACTGTGTGAGTTGTTTGCAAACGTTGTATTCTACTTTGTGGTGGCAGCTGTAAATGAAATATTTCTGGATTTATTTTTAGCAAATATCACCCTGCGGCTACCGTTGCTAACAAATATATTAAGGTGTTATGCGGTCCAGGGCCCTCCGGAGTCATGGAGATCAGTTATAACAGTTCCTATATATAAAAAGGGAGATAGGTCGGACCCTAAATGCTATCGCCCGAACTCTCTAATCGATAGCTCCTGTAAGATCATGGGACGAGTAATACTGGAGAGACTGGAGACCTGGATAATAGAAAACGGGAAGTTCTCCGCTGTCCAATATGGCTTCAGGAAAGGCCTGGGCACTGTAGAACAGTGCCTTAATCTGCATCTGGTCATTGGCAAATATACTATGGCTAAGTCAGGGTCCTTATACCTAGGGTTTATGGATGTGACGTCTGCCTTTGACTGGGTGCAGAGGGGGAAATTGTGGGAGAAAATGCTGCTCATGGGCATTGACCCATCCATTGTCCATTTTTTAGCTGCAATGCATCAGGGAGTCACAGGAAGAGTACGATATGGAGCAGCTGGCGAGCTTACCCCACCTATAAAGATGGATAGTGGGGTTCGTCAGGGATGTGTACTCGCTCCTTTCCTATTCTGTCTATATATAAACGATCTAGAAAACCACATCAGAATTGGAAATGTAGATGCACCAACAATAGGCCGCAGGTCTCTACCAGCCCTGTTATATGCTGACGACTGCGTCCTAATGTCGAGAACTGGGGTGGGACTACAAAGGCTTTTAACCAGTTTTAACGAATTTATGAGTGATCTTGGGTTAAAAACAAATGTTGCAAAATCACACGTCATGGTAGCAGGTAAATCTCCATCTAAAACGAAAACATTCTATATAAAGAATGAAACATTGTGTCAGGTGCCAACTTTTACCTATTTAGGTATTCTTTTTAATGAAAAAAATTCTTGGTCCCACCTAGTTCACGCAAGGATTGGGGGCTTCAACAAAAATGTGGAGGCCATTTTTAGATTTACCCAAAAATTAGGCTCTCGCCCCATAAAAGCAATTATAGACATATATAAAGCACGGACAAGTGCCGTCACTTTATATGGCGCCGGAGTCTGGGGCTGTACTAATACTTCGGGTCTCCAGAGAGCAGAGATGATGATGTTAAAACGTCTGTTGACACTACCTAAAAGCACCCCTGCCATAATGTGTCATAATGAATTAGGTGTAACACCATTATCCTTTTGCACGCAATTAGCACATTTGATGCTTTGGCGTAGCATCTGGGTAAAAGAGGAACCAGCCCTGAATCGTGATATAATTTTAGATTGCCTGAAATTGGATTGTGTAAAAAAAATTCCCCGGCTCTCTTATCTGCAAGATCAACTGGAGAAACTGGGATTGCGGGATTGTTTTAATACTCCTGGAAACATATCTGCAATTTCAAAACCCAAGCTCAAAAGTGACTTCCTCTTATATCTGAAGCGTGTAAGAGACAGCCAAGAGATGGTAAAAAAAAGGGTTGTAGAGCATTCATTGTTAATTAGCTCCCACGAAGTGAATCTTATCTTTCCTTTTATTTTAACCAAGCCAAAATGTTTTACTTGATTAGATTCAGGATGGGTATCGCTCATATGCTGGTTTCGTACCCACGTGATGTATATTGTAATGCTAAATTAGACTTGTGTCCATGTAATTCAATTTCTGCACAGAGCACTTTGCATTTTATGTTTTTTTGTAAACTTTATCTTGACCCGAGATGCACTTTTTTAAAACCATTATTAAGATTTTTAAACATTAGAAAGTGTCAACCTGTATTATGTCATCTACTTCTTTTAAATGATGAATTCACTTGTCTTATGGTCTATAAGTATATCTCCTCTGCAGTTCGGCTCCGTAATATTGTTGGTAAATGAATTCCTGGGTACTGATTAGGTCGGCTAAAATTTTATCATGTTTATCTTTGTTAAATAATGTTTTTATCTGCTCTTTTATGGCTGTCATTAAGCCGAATAAAGATCTTTGACTGACTGACTGAAATATTTCTTTTTTCATAAAAGCAAGCATTTGACTGGACAATTGTTTATTGCTGCTGCTTGTATTTTGAGTTGTGAGTCTGTGTTCAACCCTCTGTATCTACTTCTCTCTGCCCCCGAGAAGTCTTGGACTGCTCAATCCAAGCAACTACTGAGAATCAAGTGCTGAAAAGGTACTTGGCCCAGTTGCTCAGAATCCATAGTAGGTCAGGCCCCGGGACATCAGGAATAAAAGGCCTTAACCTCCAAGGTTGGGCCCAGTAACCCCTGTATGCCCCGTGGCCCTCTGAACAGGGTTCTCACAGATACATGACAACGGTTTAACGTCAGACCTATTCACCATTACCAGAGGTATCCGATAGGGATGCCCATGATCTCCGTTATTGTTTATACTAGCTATAGACCCTTTGGCTAGACATTTACTTGCATAGAGGACTGTTCTTTCATAGTGGCAGACTGCTACTCTCAATGGATGTGGATGATATTTTATTATTAGTTACAGGGCCTACAGAGAATCGCTGACCTTTTATTAAAAAGACTGTCTTTTGGACAGTTCTCTGGACTCTCAATTAATTAGACAAAGTCAGAAATACTCCCCCTTACGGACTGAATGACTACGACTGCTCTTGACTGCCAGATTAGGTGGACAGAAGACTTGGATAAATATCTAGGCATAACACTTTACAGAAAAAAGATGCTGTAGTTCGCTTGAACTAAGGTCCCTTTATTGAAAGGTTAACTACACAGATGGAAAGCTGGATTAAACTTCCGCTGTCACTGACTAACTTTATGAACATTCCCATTACTCTCATAATCTGTTTCTTAACTTATTTGAAAAGCCTATTCATCAAATTCATTGGGGCTGGTAAGTGGCCTAGGATTAGCTGGAACACACTCACACTATCCTATGAGCTGGGTGGGGCTGAGGTCCTAGATCCCGTACTATAATATTTGGTCGCACAATGCCATTATTATAAACAATGGTATCAGCCAGATGCCAGACTGCCCTATTTGAAAGATAGGGGGTATTCAACTGAAAGCGCTATTGCCGAAAAGCATACCAAGAAACTAGACTGAAATAAAGACAACAGCAACCATATTCTGGGCATGGAAGAAACTGGACAGGCAGATTGGATTTCCACTTGTATACTCTCCAGCGATTTCAATAGCACATAACTCTATTCTACCCCTGGCTAAGGAACGCCTTGTACAACCCACCCTGACAAGGTTGGGTATTTGAGAATTTAGGGATCTATACTAGCTAGGAGTGTTTGTATCATTGGACGTTCAAAGCATTGTCCCCACTCTACCACTTAATTTATGCTAGATTGAGAAATGCGGTAACACCTACCCAGATTCCCAGATGAACCTAGATATTTTACACCACTAATTAAGGTTAACAGGCATCCAGATGGGAAGAGGTGGGTTTCCAGACTATATAATATGTGTTCTACTCTTCATACACATCGAGGCACACACTCTGTGCTAGCTTGGGAAGTAGACCTAACTTTTAAAATTACAGATGAACAGTGGAAATACTGCTGCATGCACACCAAACTAGTGTCAATGAATCATAAGCATAAACTATTACATTTCAAATTTCTACATCGTACTTACTGTACACCAGCAATTGTGTTCCTGCTAGCTAAGAAAACAATAACTATGAACCGGTGTGGGAAATGTCTCTGCACCAAGAGGATTGCTTTAAAGATTTAGCGCAATATAATCATAAGAGCGAGCTATTTGATATTCTTCAGCCTCCAACTTCACTGCCTAAAGATATATGGAGCCCCTTGCAGCATTATTTAGCCCAAATGCATGAGAATGGTGAGCCCTTGTCAATGGATTTCCAGGTGTCGCAGGACTAAGGAATTACGGCCTCTTAACGCTACCTTATTGCCCTAGACTTGTTGGATACAAGTACATGCTATTATACCAGGGGAACATTAATACAAGTCGGATTGGACTATGTCTGCAGTGACAGTAGAAAAGACAATGGAGACTCGCACTGTGTCACTCATGGAAGCTTTAGTTTTTTTGGATCCTCAAATATTACTTGATATGCCCTATTCTACTGTACATGTATTCACTGTCAATCAATCAATCAACCAATCAGGGTTTGCATAGCGAGACTCCACACCCATGAGGGTCTCAAGGCACTGAGGGGGTATGTGGGGCAGCTGATCCGTCTGGGCACTGGGGGTCAGTCAAAGAGCCAGGTCTTGAGATCCTTCCTGATTGGGTCAGAGACAGGGCTTGCCTGAGGTGGAGATGCAGGGTGTTCCAGGTCTTGGTGGCAAGGTAGGAGAAGGATCTTACTCCAGTCCTGGTCTTGCGTATCTGTGGGACAGTGGCCAGGGCCAGTTGGACGGAGCGGAGGTGTCTGGTGGGTACGTAGAATGAAAGCGGTGGTTCAGATATGCTGGTCCTGCGTTGTGGTGGGCTTTGTTGGCGTGTGCGAGGAGCTTGTTTGAAACATACTAGACTAGATGGCCTTTGACAGCAGACTATCCAGGATGAGTGACAGGGTACGACTGTGTTTCAATATTTCTTATCCTGCTAATAGTTTTGTACTTGTGCCATGTTATGTGGATTTAATATTAAATAAAATAATTAAAAAAAGAAATTTCAGTCAATAGGATTTGTTTTCTGCCTCCCTGACATGAGACTATCTGTAAATGAATGAATGAAGCTGAGTAAAGTGCAAAACAGCTGCTCCAAGAAGGAGCATCCTGGCACTAGGTGAAAAGTAAGATGCAGTAGAAGAGCAAACGTAAGAGGGACCAACAATCATTAGGTTTCTCTTTTGAGATGGGTCTTTAAAAGGCTCTTAAATTAATTCTGTGAAGTAGCACATCTAATGTGATCCAGTAAGAGGTTCCAGAGCTTTGGTGCCAAGAAGGAGAAGTAGCGCCCACCTGCTCTGGACTTTCTGATCTTTGGGATGCAGAGTAGGTTGTGATTGGCTGAGCATAAGACTCTGCAAAGAAGATATCTTTTGATTTGTTTGCAGATGTACATAGGACCTTTCAGTTAAGTGGCCCAAAATGTTAATATCAAGGCTTTGAATTCTATTCTTTGCTTGACAGGGAGCCAGTGCAGGCTTTTTAAGCTATTCCAAATTGATTGCCTTTTATAGTACACACAACCCCAACCCATTGCTTATCACTACAATAGCCAGCTCAAAAATAACTTCATCCATCGACTGATATCTTGCCACCTTCACTGTTGTGTGAATAATGCAGCTATTTTGACTCGATATCTGCTAACACAATTGCTCTTCCTCAGGCAAATCCATTGTTAGTCCACAAGGACAGGATCAAGCCATATTCTTCACGCTACTCCCCACTATGCAAATTATTCTCCTTTAGGTTCAAATAATGTACATGTATTTCATCTGGTTGTGGCATCATTCTGGAATGGATCCAGCTCTCATGGACCATGACTTGATAGCCCTACTCCAGCTACCACTAGGTGTGAATCACAGCAGTGAACTACTGTGACCATCTGATCGTTCCAAGCTTTAAATTAATTTATTGATATATTTAAAAAATATCTGTGCATTCAATAGTCATATGCTGTTGTATTTCTTTTTTACATTTTGAAAACCTTTACAGTCTCTCTAAAATACATCCAAAATATGTCAGAAGGAACATGTATGTGTGTCTACTTCGTATTTATTCACATAACTGCTAACATTTGCTACCGGACATCAATGATTTCCCTTTTTAAAATGGTGGCTGCATGTTCTTGCCTTTTCCAGTGCGGTAGGCACAACACTGGTACCAGTTTATGAGGCCCACTTAAACTTGTCTGATAATCTATAAATGAATCCTCTTATGCAGTATTGTGATGGTGAAAAGGTGTTATAGTCGTGTAGCTAGCAGAACACATGCTCAGTAAGCACAGTTTTCTGTAGAAGAAAAACAATGTGCGCTAATGGTGCTGACATCTCCTTATAACTTGCTTTACAACTAAGAGGTGCTATTCATGCATCACTGCTATAACGCACACCAGGAGGCACAATTGAATATAGTACACACGCAGGTTACAAATATTTTAGAAATGCATTCCCTCAACATGTGCTGCATGTTCATATGTGGTTCTTGTCATACATTTTTTGAACAGTCTATAAGATTTGACCCATTGTGCTGCACTATAGAAAATTCTGACATAAGACTCCCATTGTATAATAAAGAAAATATTTGGGGTACTGATAACATTGTTGTTTGAGTCATTCCAACTTTAAGAAAGCGGAGAGAGTCTGCATTTCTTCACCCAACTCGAGTGCCTCAAAATGTTGCCCTGAGCATCCCAACCATTTTCTTTGCTTTTCAAAACCCCAATATCCAGGATGAAAGAGAAACGTTTTACTTGTTTTCCTCACAGCTGGAATCTGATTTCACATTGTGTACTACAGAACAGAGGCAGATCTATGTCACCGTTTCAGCCGCACTACAGATTTTCAGCTTCTACGAAACGCATGCAAAGCAAACAAAATGAAAATCGGAGAGGAATAACAATTTAAAAATAAAAATATTTCAAAATAAAATTGTCGCCGAGATCCGTCTTTTGTAACAGAAATTATTTTACACTGTGAGACTTTTTCCCAATGAACAAATTATGGCTGGAGAATATCAAACTGAAAATGCAAACAATGAAGAATTAAAATGTTCAAATTCGAGGCAGCCAAAGAAAGACAACGCAAATAAATCTTGTTTATTGTTGGCACGTATAGCCATATACGTGCTACTGGCAGGTTTGCTTTTCCAACCTGGAGAGAATGTTCTCACTTCTAGCACACTTGCTTACCTTTACTCACTACGAAATAATGACTTTCCTCCCAAAGTGCACAAAACTATACAGACGCAGAAAAATGATGATGTTCGAGACAAGAAAGCAGTTCGAGCTGAAACTTCAACACAAGATCAATTTGAAACAAATGCAGGTCTCACATTTTGAAAGCTGTGGTGGTATTTTGTTTTTTGTTCCATGTATCTCCATTATTTTATTCATTTGACTGTAGGAGCAGTTCTACAATTTTAAGTGCCATCTGATGCAGAGAAGAAAGCATGCTAATTATCCATAACAATAGCTCTTCAGCATCGGGAGTTTCCATAGATGAACGTGCATCTTTGAAACTCTGCTGATGTCAGATGGGTTAGCTGTGCAGGCCTTTCAAGCAAGACGTTTTACATCTTTGCATCAACTAGCACTAAATGTCAAACTTTGCCCATCGATTCACAAAGTATATGTCAGGCTCCTTAACTCTCAAAGTAGAATGACCAGAAAAAAAGGCAGCTGTTTTAGGTAGCAAATTTGAATGCAAATAGCGGTGCAATGAGAAATCTATAATCTACCTGAAATTCCCTGAGCTGGTACCTGAAACAATGGAGACAAAGAGTTGTCATTTTCATCCGAAGTCTTTGTTTTTGCTGATGTAATATAAAACGATTCTCTCAGCATTATACATGAGAAATGACAGTGTTGTGTTAAATGTTATGTTGCAAGACAAGACTGTCAGGACAATGACTTTATTAACACCTAAATCATTCTCTAGAAAACAGAGAATGTGTGGATCTCGGATTTCCACTATGTTAGCTTAGATTTACAAACTGCACTTTGTAGTATGCTTTGTAAAACTACAGGAGTACTACAAAACTTACTTCACAGTCGAGTCACAAACGTCACTTTTGTAGAAACTTACACTTTTGAGTAAGTTTGCTACATTTCTGCATTCACGAACGGCCCTTTGTAGTAACTCACACTTGTAGTTTATCTTTACCTCCATTATTTTCTATGGGAGGGTGTTGCAATACCAGTGGTTGGCCAAGTCACATTCGTGAATTAGGCCTAGAATGTTTAAGCTTGTTGTTCTGTTCTTCTAAAATGGAACGTTTCTTTTCAAATGTTGGTCAGTACTGTTCCTGGGAGCCCCAGGGCTACAATAAATACTAAGTACTTACTTCTTCTGCATGCAATCTTTAAATATTCAACAAAAGTGAAAGCATGAATTTTACTTCTTGCAAAAGTAATAGAATTAATAAAAAGCAGCTTTCCATGTAAGAAACGGTAAATCACAGAATGGGTTCAAAACATGTCCAGATCATTTTACTAGGGGTGGGCGGAATGTTTCATTCTGCTCGCCAAATTGGTGGAATTTAGCGACTCTGTGTTACTCTTGTAACCAGAGTTCCAACCACATTCCGCCAATTGTCGTGTGGCGGAATTTCTTCCCGCAATGCTCCAAAATGCGAGCACGAGCGAGATTTTGCATCCCTTAGTGCCATTTTCTAACGCGGCCGGTCTCAGTCAGAGGGCTGCTTCTCAAGTAGGTATGCTACTGCTCTAGTACATTTTCTACTTCAGGGGCAGCAAAATCAACTCAAATTGCAGCACGCTCCTGCACGCTGCATTTCGCGCTGATTGTTCAGCGCTTCTCACGCTACTGGTGCTAAATTGCAGCACAACATGCATATTTTATGCCTGTTGGCGGTACTCCCCGAAATCGTGCGCAGTTTTTATGTAGCTCTGCGGAATTCCGCAGAGTAAAACTCTGTGAGCTCCGCCCACCCTTTCATTTTACCAAGCTGCAAATCAAGTGCCCAGGTAGATCTGCTTTCAGTGGAGGAAATTACTACTAAGGCTGTGAATTGAACATGTTAATAGTGAAACATAAAAGGAAAGAGTGTTCAACTCTTTTCTGGATATGGCAATGGCTGAAAGCAGTCAATTACAAATAGTTCAGAAGACCCAATTACACTACTACTACTCTGTGTTCCCAACTCCTTTCAGCCGAATTCACGGAGAGGAGCAATAGGTAATTTATCAACATAAAAAGCTAATTTAGTCAAGAATCATCCAGCCCATAATTATGCAAAGTTCATCAGATCCTGGAAAAGTAGTCAATCATACAATCGCGCAGAAGCCATGCAACATCTTAGCCCACGGCAAACTAATTATTCTCAAGGAAATACGCGAGATAGGTCAGTCAGGAAAAGATAACATTCATTATCTTACTTCATTTTACTTGTACATACATCACACTAAGAGTATATTCAGTTAGTAGTTATGTACCAGATCAGCCTTGACAAAATTTAAAGAACAATGCTTGCAATTTAATTACGTTCATATGCCCCAATATGAATGTTTAATGTTGCCTGAGTGTGAGTAAATATTTTTGAATATTTATTTTCAGTTGCTTGATGTATTGTAAATTGTATTGAGCGCCAAGGGGCTTACTGTCAAAGCACCACATAATCTGCACTTCTGCAAGTCAGGAAAGAAGAAGCACTACAGTGATTATTGCTGCCTTTGAAGTTGATTATGGTCAGCTACTGCAACACCACCCACAAAACAATTTACTAGACGAGTACCTCAACCTTTTATGTCCCCTCCAAAAAACATAGACTGTGTTCAGTCAGGGGTGAGCTACTCTCCATCTTGGTGTCAAAACAAATGGCTACTTCTGTACTACTGTTCAGAATACTTCATCTTCTCATTTCTAGAATAGAACTAAAAATGGAGAAGCATAAAAAATGTCTCTTGCAGTCGTAAGAAATAGGCCCCAGTTCTGGTTTCCCCAGTTAATATTGCATCTGTTGTTATTTATCCTCATTGATCAAAAACCTTTTGATCATTCATATTCTCTTCTGTGATCTTTTCAGACAATAGGCTACAATGGGGAAATATTCGAGAATAGTCTAGACACAGGGTGGGTGGTTCAATGCAGTCTAGTTTGATGTCAAGATTACATGTGACCATTTGCACATTTATTCAAGGTTGCACAGCTCCTGTTAGCATTTCCAAAGACCTTTAACAACCAGTAAAATATATATTTGCATTGATCTGTCATGGTGACTTTGAAGCTTGTGCTAGGCATTACACCGTTTAAGACAAAAGAATATATAGTAAACAGAGAAAAGGTCCTAACTCAACTAAGTATCAGAAAAGAAAGTGAAATAAGTCTGAATACTCGAAAACATGTTTCAGAGACTATCTTTTTGGGTTCAAAATAGTAACAAATAAGAAGAGTCCATGGTTCATTACTTTAGGATTAATAGGGTATACCTTACCCTACTATATTGTGGGACACTATATAGCCTGCATATTGTCATAGGCCACTGCTTATAGCGGATAAGTTACCTTTCATATTGTTTTCAATTAAAGTTACACAGTTTTTAAAATTATACTTACCTATGGCGATGTAGTGGTGGCGATTAAATGTCCCATCGAGGGGGCGTGGCTTGGCACATCAAGATGGCAGTCGCACTCTAAGAGTGCTCAGGACCCCTCCGTCATCCGTGCCAGGATCCGCCGGTATCAGCAGCCATCCGACCCTGTAATATACAGCCATTACTTACCCACAGACTGACTCACCTGTACGAGGCGGTATCTGCCGCGAATCGTCTGCCACACTGCAATATTGCCTGCCATCCCGCCTCACTGCACTTGTAATGGCGGCGCCCGTGCCCTGGGCCTCGGAGCTCTAATCTGTGCCCATCAGCAGAGCCGGCTGGCACATGACTGGGGGGCCGGTCCGGGAGACCGGAGGATTTGCCTGGCTGCACTGGAGGGAGGCCTGGAGGGCCCGACGCTGATTTCGCCTTCCGGAGACCTGGAGCGAGGGGTCTGACTGTGCGGCCCGGTCTGGGGCCTCCCTCGCTGAGCCGAGTGTTGCGTCCCTGGGGCTGCTGCGAGACCCCAGCGCCATCGTAGAGGATCCGGCGGCTGCACCGCGACGGCGTCGGGGGGACCGGCTGTTGGTTCGGGCGGCGGGGTGGACCTGCTTGCTACGCGGGCCCCCCTTTCCCCCCTCCATCCACAGTTCTCCTGCGGCCGCGGTGTCTCTCCGGGGCCGATGTGCCCATGATTGGAGGTGGTCGCTGGTGGTGCCCCTGAGGCCGGCGGCTGCGGCTACATCCATCGACTCAGCAGGTGATCGGCCGCCGCCCCTGGGGGCCCTGGTGAGTGCTCTGCAGCGGGGCTGTGGCGGGGGGTCTTAGCTGCACTGATCGGGAAGCGGGGGTTGAGAGGGGAGGCCAACACCACATACTCCTCTCCCCCCCCCCTGTCCCTCCATTGACTGTACCCGATTGATGGCGGCCCGCGCGAGAGATCAGCTCTGCCCGTGTAATATTCCCGGCCATCTGTGACGGACGCCTGGAGCACGGGCACACATTCCTGACCCTCCCAGGGTCTGTTCTGTCGACCGGCCGGGCCTATCTGAGGGTTGGTTACAGAGACTCTGCCTCCCAGTGCCTCCATTCGCCCCGCTGCTGTCTGGGGCCCCCTGGCGTGTTCCCGATCTCCCGTTGGGGCCGCTCTGGATTCCGTGGTCCTGCGCTTTCTCTGGGAACAGGCCCCTTGTTCCGGCCGATGACCGCGTGGTGCTGCCTCGGGGGGGTCCGGGGATTCAGCTGTCATCCCGGACGGAATGAGACCTGGGGGTGGGGTCCTCCCCCCATCGACCTAGAGTGGCCCGGCGACCCTCTTGATCCCTTCACCCAGCAGGGATCACCTGACATCTGGTTCTTCTGCGGCCTGGCAGGGGGGGCGCGGGGAGTGCGGCTTCCCTGCCTGCCCGCCCGAACAGTGGGCCTCAACTTGGAAGAGATCTGTCTGGCTGGCTCCCGGAGACGACCCGGCAGACGAGATCCGCACGACTGACCTGCAGGACCAGGCGCGGTCCGCTGTTGACGCTGCGTTGCTGCTGCTCTCTAGCCTGGAGACCGCGCCCCAGGGGGGGCCCGGGGGTTGTGAGGAGGCCCCGCTTGGCCTTGGGGGGGCCCCCTCGGCGCTGTCCTCTCCTGCCGGCTGACCTGCATCGAGGGCGCCTGGAAGAGCCGGTGGCCGGCTGGGGGGTTGGGGGGTGGTGTCGGGGCGCTGTAACTGCTGTGGCCCCCCTCCCTCGCTGCTTTGCTCGATGCCTCTGGGCCTCCCTGCGGCTGTTGCGGGCTGGGGGCCCCCATGGGCACCTGCTTGGGTCTTCCTGGTCTCGGCTACTATTGTCGGGTAGCTGCGCGGGGAACATCTGCAACTCGACGCTCCTCCTGTATCGGCGTGGGAGCACCATCCTTCCTTGACCGAGGCGTGTGTCCGGGGGGGAGGAGGGTGGTCCCGACTGATTGTTGGCTCTTCCCGGAGGTCGACGGAGACCTGAGGGGGGTGGCCTATACGCCCGGGCCTGAGTATCGACGGTCTGGGTGTCGGCCCCCCCTTCCTTCCTACGTGGCTGACTGCCTCCCCCGCCCGCGCGACGGCTGGATTTCATCTTGGGTGGCAATGGGCAGGACCCGCACCCTACAGACCCCTGCCTCCCAAACCCAAACAAAAATGGACAAGTACACCATGAACGACCGGGAGCCCCCGGGGGGGGGAGCGCCCATCACTCCTGCTCCCGCTGGGGGGGATTTGTCCACCATCCTCCAAGCAATTGGCGCATCACAGGCCTCGGTGGAGAACAAAATTGGGGAGGTGAGGGTAGACATGGCCCTTATTCGGCAGGACCTACGTAACGCTACAGCCCGGATCTCAGAGGCGGAATCGCGTCTCTCCACGGCCGAGGATGATATAGGCCAACTCAAGACTCAAGTGGCCCGTCTCCAGACTCAGACCTCGGAGCTCCACCGCCGGGCCGAGGACGCCGAAAACAGGTCGAGGAGAAACAACCTGCGCCTCATAGGGTTTCCCGAGGGGGCGGAACAAGGCCATGCTGACACGTTTGTGGAGACTTGGGTACGCACCTGGATGCCTAAAGACTCCCTCTCCCCTGGTTTGCTATTGAACGTGCCCACCGCTCCCTGGCTCCCGACCTCCGCCAGGAGCTCCTGCCAGGCCTATTATCCTGCGGATACTTAATTTCCGGGACAGGGACGCTATCCTTAAAGAGGCTCGGGCGCAGGGCCCCTGACCTTCCAGAACAATAAGATCATGGTCTTCCCAGATTACACCAGGGAGGTGCAGGCCCAACGTCGAACCTACGACGAGGTTAAGCAGAAGCTCCGTAACCTGGGTCTCCGATATGGCCTTCTCTTTCCGGCCCGACTCCGTGTTATCTTTCAGGACAAGGCGCTCTTCTTCGATATCCCCCAAGCGGCTTGGACCTGGCTCACGGAGGAGCGCCCTCTCCGGACCCACTTGGTCTCCTCTCCTGCCCGGCGGGAGCCTACGCAACCTCGCCTGCCCCCGCCTAAGCCCCGGAGGCGCCGCACTCGGTCCCGCAGGAAGGATGGCCATCGTGGGGCTGCCTCCTGCTCACCGGGGGTTGTGTCTCAACTGCCCCTCCCTCGGGCATCGCCTAGACGATCTGCATCTTCCGGCTCAACTGGCTCCCCGATCGATCCGAGCCACACCCCGGAACCCCCTGGGACACTGCGCCAGGCCATCTCTGACTCTGACCTATCACGGAGTCCTGCACTCCAAGGAACTGGGGACGACGGTGGGAACTGACCTTAGGGGCCCACTGGCCGGACATCCAGAAGCTGCTTTCTTGGCGACCCCTACAACGGCACCCCTCTTTCCAAACCTGTACACGTGAAGGGGGTCACCACCGTCCAGCCAAGTTCTATTACCTGTATTACCTGAGTACCTTGTCGTAATTGTAATCTTTTGGCCTTTATTGCTCTTACTTGCTTCCCAGCTATTAACGACTATCTCATCCGCCTACATGGAGGGGTCCATCTCTGCCACGCTCATGATTCGCTAACCGTTTTAGCTTAGCACTCCGATTTAGCTGTGTTACTGGTTTGTTGTTTTCCTTTTCAGGGCGACAGATGCTTCATGTTCAGAAGGGTAGGGTGGGGGGTGTTGGGGGGCAAGGGAGGGTGGGCAGACCGTTGTCTCCCGATTGTTTATTGTTTTTGGCCGCCTACGGGCCGCTGGTTTTTGTTTTAATTGGCATCAGTCAATGTGCACGCGTCACCGCTGACGACAGGAAGCTTAACAGACCAAGCGACATGCGACCCAATGCCCCGGCTGGGAGAGGATGCCTCCCCTGGGATCCAGGTATATTTGCACTACTATCCCACACACGATGCCCGCCCTGATGTTGTCCACCTTACATAGACCCCTCCACATTGTGTCATGGAACGTCAATGGCCTGTTAGACCGCATAAAGCGCACTGCAGTCCTCCGCAGCGCCCAACGCCACGCACCCGACATCCTCTTTCTACAAGAAACACACCTCTTGGGCACTCAATGCACTTTTCTCGCCCGTTATGGGTTCGACAGGGTCTGGCATTTGGGTTTTACACGGGGCTCCCGGGGGGTGGCCATACTGCTCTGCAGAGGTCTCCCCTTTACTTTCTCACAGGTTGAGACTGACACACAAGGCCGTTATGTGGCCCTGACCGGCAGGATCGAGGGACATCCTCTTAACCTCTTATCTCTGTATGTTCCCCCTGCCACACTGCCCTCTGCCCTCCAGCGGCTTACGCTGTTAGTTTCCACCCTTCCTCCGGGCCTGACGGTCATCGGTGGTGATTTTAACGCTGTTATGCACCCCTCTCGCGACGCGACCGGCGTCCCCTCTGTGTCCCGTCTTGCTTCTGCTAAGCGCCTTTCTGATTGGTCCTCCGCCCTGGGTCTCTGCGACGCATGGAGGGTGTGGAATCCCCAGCGGGAGCAGTACACCCACACTTCAGCGGCCCACCATACTCACTCTCGTATTGATCTGCTCCTAGTGCCTGCCCTCGATTGTCCGTTGGTGTCGGGGGCCACTATTTTACCCCGGGGCATCTCGGATCACTCTCCTGTCTCCCTCCGGCTTGGAAACCCTCCTGATGGCGTTCGTACGACTTGGAGACTGAACGCCTGGTTTCTGCAAGACGCAGAATTCGCTGAATCCCTTGGGCGGGAACTGAAGCATTACTTCGTGATTAATGCAGGGTCGGTCCCCTCACCAGGTACTTTGTGGGAGGCCGGCAAGGCCACCATACGGGGTGTGGCCAGAAGCTTAATCCATGCGAAGCGCACGGCTCAGGTCGCCCGCCTTGTACAGTTGGAGGCCCGCGCTGCCCGACTGGAGTCAACCCAGGGGTCCACTGAGGGTGCTGCCTCCGCCCGACAGCTCACATTACTCCGAGAGGAGATCTGCCAGATATCCCTGGACGCTGTTAAAATGCTCTGGCGCTCTTCGGTGGCCCGAGTATATGGTTGGGGGGATAAAAATGGCAAATTACTCCATAACCTAATTTCTTATCCCAAGGCCACTCGCATCATTCCCGAGGTCCGGGATGGGGCTGGTACCCACCATTTCCTCTCTCGAGATATCGCTCGGGCCTTTGCGGATTACTATGCCAATCTCTATGCGGGCCGACCCCCCGAGGCCTCCTTAACTGCACTGCTGCCGGATACGGGGACCCGTCTGCCGCGTCTTACCCAAGCGGTCTCGGAGACTCTGGATCTCCCCCTCACTCCGGAGGAAATTCATAAGGCTATCTCTCGCCTGCAATCCGGCAAGACGCTGGGACCGGATGGATATCCGCAGGAATACTATGCGACCTACCGCGACTTGCTGGTCCCGAACTTGGTGGAACTGTTTCGCCATGTGGTGGACACTGGGTCCTTTCCCCCCGAAACAGACGTGGCCACTATTGTGGTACTACCAAAGACACACCCGCCCTCTCTCGTTTGCGCGGACTATCGTCCTATTTCCCTCATTAACACCGAGGTGAAAATCTTCGCCACTGTTTTGGCCCAGCGCCTCCGCCCCCTCTTACACGATTTGGTCCATCAAGACCAATGCGGTTTTATGCCTGCCCGGGGTACGCGGCACTGCATTCGCCGTCTCCATCTCGCACTCGCGCATCGCCACCGTCTCACTCCGTACTTAGCCCTGCTTTTCATTGATTTTGAAAAAGCTTTTGATACAGTGGACTGGGCTTATCTAGAGGATGTGCTGGAGGTGATGGGGTTCGGCCTGCCATTCCGGCGCCTCATCCAGGTTCTCTATTCCTGCCCTAAGGCGAGGGTCCTAGTCAACGGCGTGCTGTCGGAGACATTCCCCATCCAAAGAGGCACCCGCCAGGGCTGTCCGCTTTCGCCGCTCATATTTGCGCTGGCGATGGAGCCCCTGGCCTCCCTTATACGCCAAGATCCCTGCATTCGGGGCTGGGCGTGGGATCCCACTCAGGTCGATAAGGTCGCCCTTTATGCCGACGACGTTCTCCTCTTCCTGGCGGACCCCGAGAACTCTGGCCCACGCTGCTTGGAGGTTCTCTCCGCTTTTGAGCGGGTGTCGGGCCTTCGACTCAACCCGGCGAAATCCACTGTGGTTCCCCTCCATCCGTCCCGGTCCTGTTTCGATTGGCAGACAACCATCCCCTTGCGCAGGCAATCTTTCAAGTACCTGGGGATTTGGGTGGCCCTGCTTCCGGATCTCGAATGGGCCCTGAACATTACGCCCCTAATCACCAAGGTCAAGGCGGACCTTAGGAAATGGCAATCTCTTCCTCTTAACCCCCTTGGCAGAAGTGCCCTGTTTAAAATGATGGTTCTCCCCCGGTTTTTATATATTATGCAGAATACTTCCTTTCACCTCCCAGCGAGCTGGTTTCGAGAGCTTGATGGTGTCTTTACCCGCGTTTTATGGGGGGGCAGGAGACCGCGGTTGTCCCTGGCGCATTGCTGCATACCTCCATATGATGGGGGTATGGGAGTAACCAACCTTCACCTCTACTATCTTGCCACAAAACTTATCGTGGTCCATGACTGGTTCGCGGGCGGCTGGTCCGACCCGGCATACCAGGTAGAACTCCGGACGATGGACTTCCCGCGACTTCAAGCTTACTTGTACGGCGCTCCCATACCGAGGGACCTACCCCCCATCACTCGGTCGGTCCTCTTGGCTTGGCGCACTGCTCTGCATCACACGAGGTGGGATCAGAAACTAACCAGGCAGACACCCATGTGGTGTGGCACTTGGTTGCAGGAGACCTCATCCCTCCGGGACTTCCATCGATGGGACCGCATAGGGATCTCGCTTCTTGGGGACGTCTGGGTGGGGGACCATATCAGAACATTTGCAGACCTACAGCAGCGCTACTCCCTCCACTCTTCCCAATTCTACAAATATTTACAGCTTAGGCATGCCCTGGGGGTGCACCTTCCGTCTTCCACCTCCCTTCCCGAGTTTAGTCCCCTCGAGGCCCAGGTGATGATGGGGAATCTGGGTAGGGGTGGGGTCTCTCGGATTTATCGCTCCCTTGTGAACAATGGTCCCGCTACCCTGGACGCGCTGCGAGTCCGCTGGGAGGGCTGGGTGGGCCCCTTGGAGGACGCGGACTGGAGGGACGCCCTTATGGCCCCCAGGACCCTGACGACCTCCTCCAAGCTGCGATTAGTCCAACTCTATTATTTACACGGCGCCTACCTCACTCCAGCGCGCTTATACAAAGCCCAGCTGCACCCTTCTCTGACCTGCACACGCTGCAACCACGCCCCAGCGGACTTCTATCATATGGTCTGGCAGTGCCCTGTCCTTGCTCCATTCTGGGCAGGTGGGGAGCTGGAACTCTCACAGGCCCTGGGATGGACGGTTCCCCATGACCCATTGCGCCTGATTTTAGGCGTCTTTGATGGCCTAGACGGCTCACGGGCCGACAAGCGCTTTCTTGGGACAGCGGTGGCAGTGGCGAAGCGCGATATAGCGGCGCTGTGGTCCCAGGCCAAACCTCCAACTGTGCGGAGATGGAGACGGGGAGTGGACTGGTGCAGGACTCAAGAGGAGCCCCTCTTTGAAGCCCGGGGCTGCCCCGAACTCTTCGAAAAGATATGGGGAAAATGGTTCAACCTGTTGTCTTGAGGGGTGGGTGCGTTGCTCCTATGCCTTGGGGTCATCTTATGCGTGTTTTTACCCTGCAACCTGTTTCGCAAGTCCCTGTCGTTTCTCAAGTGGATGTACATTGTGATACTGTGCTTGATTTCGATGCCAATGTGAATTTGTGTTTGATCAAAAATTCAATAAAATTGATTATCAAAAAAAAAATGTCCCAGCGAGGTATGATGGCGATGATGTGTTTGTGTTGGGATGTAATGGTAAATTTTAATATGTCATATTACGTAGTTTTTTAATTTTGTTGTACGCATCTGTTGGAATAAAGTGTTATTCCTCCCTGGAAGACGTTACTCTACTTTTGTCTCTGTATAAATGTAATGAAAGGAGTGCTGTACAGAGGCAGCCCAGGGCTTTACTGCTTGGCTCCAGGCATCGATGACACTGACAGAATGTCTTCAGTGCAGCCGCATGTGTGCTCTTTCTTGCGGTGCCTGAGAAGGAATGGGCACAGATAAAGACACAATATTCAAAAGGCTTATTGGGCCACACTCATGCTACATTTGGTGCAGCTGGGGTGTGCTACCCACCCCACTCTTAGCGCATCCTTCCCCACCAGAGAATCGGGAACACCAGAGACAGCAGGCTGCATGTGAAGCACTAGCAAGTGCATTCTGCTACGTGCAGTGCTTAATTTGAGCTGGTGCTTTTCGGTGTTCAGCCCCGGCACCTAATCTTCAACACTTGGGTGCTTTGCATGAGCACCAGTTAAGGATACATTCATTTATGGTAGGCACAGGGAGATTAATTGATTTGCAAAGCCACATCCTCTCCCCACTTTCATGGCTAGTAGGAAATAGGCTGGTGCAAGCTGCCTCCTGGCGTCATCCCCGGCACTTCTTTTTTTTTTTTTTACAAATTAACCACTGGCTACGTGCCTGAGGCAGCTCCAATGTCTATAGTACGCGTGGGGCAGAGTCATCACATTATGGAATGGTCTTTTATTAGTGCCTCTGATTAAAAGAACACGCCATCAGATGAGCTCTGCAGAGTCCCACATTAGTCATGAATATCAGCTGTGATTCATCCCAAACGTTTTACTCTAACATCTGATGCGTGATACTTGGCAGGGCTGCACCCTGCTTCTGTCTGGATCAGTGATACAGTAAACATCTGATTAGGTATTGTAGGAAAGTGGGTTTCTGTTGCAGTAACCCCCCCACTTTTTGCCTGATAACTGATGCACTTTTCCTTGGTGTGCCCTGGGTCCCTGCCAATCAGGTACCCAGGTCCTGTGTTCCTTCCCTAAAAACTGTACTAAAGCCTAAACCCAATTGGCATCTCTGGCCACAGGTAAGCCCCTGGTAAATGGTACCCTAGGTACCCAGGGCACTGTGACCAGAGAAGGCCCCTAAGGGCTGCAGCACTTATTGTGCCACCCTTAGAGGCCCTGTACCCTGACACACACACCCTGCCTTTGCAGGCTGAGGATCTTGGTGTAGAACTAAACAGAGTCGACATGGCACACATCCCTGTGTGCCATGCCCACAAACACACTGCCCTGGCATACCTCAGTCACCCCTCTAGCTGGGTGCACTATGCCAGTGGTGTGGGCACAGGTGCATGAGCCCTGTGCCCCTACAGTACCCAGGGCCATTCCTGGGCACTGTAAGTGCAGTGATGCCATTAAGAGTATATGGTGCTGGGAGGTTGTCATTACGAACTCCACAGCACCATAATGGCTACACTGAAGACTTTGGTATCAAACTTCTCAGCACATTAAACCCACACTGATGCCAGGGTGGGATTTAATGTAAAATGCACGACAGAGGGCAACTTAGAGTTGCCCCCTGAAACTAACCTACAATCCACGTCTTGTCTGAGGGGCTGCCCCGGCTGCCACACAGCAGACATGTTGCTGGACCCCTGGGTGGAGAGCCATCCACTCTCCTGGGCCTGCAACAATGCACATCCTGGGCGAGGTGCTAGGTCTCCTCCCCTGGATGGGCAGGGGAAGCTTCAAAGGCATGCCGCCTTTGTGAGCTTCTCCAGGCCACTTGCTGTACTCAGCAACTGGCCCCCACCGGTTCTGACCCCCTCTCTGGCGGGAGGACTGGCGGGAAACCCCAAGGGAGGAAAGGGGATGTGCCAGCCTCTGCCAACCCCACCCCTCAGGTGGGGGATGCGAGGTGAAGCACAACTCCGGGCTCTCGCCATCTTGAAGATGGGGAGCCCTGCCCAATCAGGACTAGGCTACTGCCCCCCTCCCACAAGAGAGGGGCAGGATAGGGGGTGTACCCACCCCAGGGAAGGGACCCATTGGTCCCTGCCCTTTACCTACCTGTAACGCCCCTAAATTTAGTATTTAGGGGCACCCTGAACCTTCCTTCCTTAGATCCCGATTCTGCAACAAGAAAGAAGAACAAGAAGAAGACCTGCCGTGCAGCTGCTCACAAAAGGACGACACCAACTGCCTTGGCCCCAGCCCTACAGGCCTGTTGATCCTTGAACCTGCTCCTGCTAAACCCCGGCGTCTCCAGCGGACAGCAACCTCGAAAACCCCGGAGGACCTGCCTGCCTTGCTCATCTAAAGACTGGGACTCCCACGAGCAGTGGTTCTGCTCAAACAAGCAACACCCCTGGTGCCAGCCAGGAACCGCAAATCCAGCACACTCTGCACCCGTCGAGCCCGGCCTGTGCCTGAGTGAACCAAGACCACGAGGACGTCCCCCCGGCGATTGTGACCTGGAATCCAGTGCCCAAGGACCCTCCTCGACGACCCTGACGACGCCTGCAGCCTCACAACAAGGGACCCCCAACCGCGACCAGCAGAGGGTAAGATTTCCCGACGCCAAAGACACCCCTGCACCCGGCGCCCCACGGCCCCCTGTGCCCAACTCCTGGGTGCCTACCTATCCTCCAAGATCCCAACTTACCTCTCGAAGTGGTGGTCGCACCTGAAGAATCTCCGTCCCCGAGCCTGCAGCCTTTGTTCAACTTCCAAGTCTCCCATTGAATAACATTGAGCGCCCGACGGCTCAAAAGCACCCTGCACCCAGCCGCCCGAGTGCCCCTGGCAGTGCAACCTCTACTCTAATCTACTTCCCCATTTGCCCTGAGCAAGTGACCAGGAGCCCAGCTCCCACTGCCGCGTGGCCTGCTTGCCAGCAGCCACCAACCAAAGGCCCCCTGCCTTCCATAGGATAACATTGGGCCTACTCACTCTGCACCCGGCCGCCCCTGTGCCGCTGAGGGTGTAACAGTTGTACCTACCTGACCCTGGGAGACCCCTGAGTCTAGGCCCAGAACCTTAACCCTGCCAGTCGAGTACTTACCCAAAAGCCGATAACTCACTTTTCTTCCATAGGGTAACATTGACTGGTTTCACTTGGAAATTCTTCTAAGTGTGGAGTTTTGAAACTTTAAAATATTCATCTAAAATCAGCCGAATCACGAAAACGAAAATACTCACCTGTTACCAGGAGAGATCCCAGTGCTGGATCTTGGTGCCCAGCACTGACCCTGAAAAGTAATTATAACTGTACTTACCGGTAACTTGAATTTCCTTCCATAGGATAACATTGCCTGGTTTTTGCTGAAAAAGTTTCTAAGTGTCGATTTTTGAAACTTACAAATATTTGCTAACAATCGCCTAATAAACGCATTCTTTCAATTGTTTACAGGAGATGCACCAGTGCTGGATCCAGGATCCAACACTGAGTAAGAAAAAGTAACGATAACACTACTTACCTGCTAAGTGAATTTCCTCCCATAGGATAACATTGGTGATTCTATGTGAAAAAGTTTCTAAGTGCCAACTTTTATATTCCTTAAAAATCACAACTGTAACCAAAACGTTTTTACTCAACTGTTTACAGGAGATGTCCCAGGACTGAATCTAGGATCCAGTCCTGTGGTAAGAAAAGTAATCCAAAAAGTAATCTATTGCATTTAACTAGAAATTCCCATTGAGCTCAATGTATTATTGATGACTCTCAAATTATATTAGTTTGCTATCCCAAATCAGGGAATTAGGAAATATACAGAAATGATAACATCATTCACGATGACCGACCACAATCAGTCGGGGCAGTCCGAATATACAGAAATGATAACATCATTCACGATGACCGACCAGAATCAGTCGGGGCAGTCCGCCCCGACTGATTGTGGTCGGTCATCGTGAATGATGTTATAATTTCTGTATATTTCCTAATTCCCTGATTTGGGATAGCAAAGTAATATAATTTGAGAGTCATCATACACCCATCTCGTTCATTTTAGATCAAGGCGCCAGTAACCACTTTTAAATATAACATATTGAAGGACGGATGTCTATTGGTGGTTCATACTTGGCCTTCTGGGTGATTTAAATCCTTCAAATAATATCATTATCAAACATCAACTTGCCCTGAGGAAGTCCTTTTGATAAGGACGAAACGCGTCGGCTGTGTCTCAAATCACCTTGATTGTTTTTTAAAGACTTCGTTGAAAATAAAGGAAGAAACTTGGAAGAAAACTTTGTGGACATGAATTTTATACAATTTATTGTCTAATTTGTTATGTGGTGCACCTGTGCTATTGTGTTAAAACTATATATTTTGATACAAAACCATTGGCCTAGAGTTCAGTTCTTGAGTGTGTGAGACCATTTGCTGACTGAGTGTGTACAACAAATGCTTTACACTGTCCTCTGATACTGCCTTACTGCTCGACCAAGCTACCACTTTAGAGAGTAAGGTTATATCTAACTTTAGCCTCTGCCAAACCTCTGGGGACTGTGGACTCTGTGCACACTGTACCTATTTGGGAACAGTACATACAGAGCCACTTTCTTACAGGTATGATGTAGTAAGCGGTCCATGTGCATGTGTAGCTACCAGGGATGAACAGTAACTTAACAATGGAGGTGGGATGTGCATTACACTTGGTGTACTTTTGGCAGAGTAATTAAAACTTGACCTTATTATGGTAGGAGCAGAAAACTACCAGAAAGTTTGCAAGAAACTGGAAAGGTGGATTTGAAAGGTGGAAATGGAAAAGAGGTCAGAGAAGATTTAAAATGGAAATACAGGAAGAGCTGGCAAGAGTAGAGGTATCCAAAAATTGGGAAAATTAAGAGAAGCAGGAAAGTACGCCTTTTTTTGGGCAGGCATAATAATCCTAACAAGATTTTACATTTAGACCTATGGTAGCCAAGGTTGACTGGCCAGTGCCTCTCTCATTTCATCCTAGTCTCCAAGCACATAAGGATGTCACGTAACCTGCAGGGTTCTTCAACCCAACTTCAACGGATTTCTTTTCTGATTCAACCCCATTTCCAAGCAATTCTGTCTGTTAGTAACCTTTTGGTTCTATGGTTCTATTTGGGTCAATTTCCCTGTGTAGGTGCACTTACCCAAATTTCTAAGCAGTTTACAATTTGTGCATGCAAGTTGGTGAATTATGCCATAAAATAATAAATCATTTAATTTCTTAAGGTCAAAATCTGCTAAGAGATTACTTTTTAATGGAAAATCTGATTACAGGAAGATCATTACTATTTTTGTGCCTTTTATCTTTTCAAGTTTTAGATGAGGAATTGTACTGTATTTGGGTACAATTAGAGTAGTGCTTAGATGCTAAGCTAGCACATTAGAGTAGGTAGGGTAGCTAGAAATAGTGATGCATGTAGATGCATGATCACGTGCTATTTTGAGTATAGATAATTTTGGGAACAAAGTATAGACAGTGTGCAACATGTAAAAGTACTTGCATGGACAATGGCCTAGATGATTCTTGAGCAAAAATATTCTTGTATGGAGAGTTGCCAGTGTTTTGCATATATGAGTCCGCACTGCGTACATGTGGGTGAGACTTGGCTTTGATCTGAGGCCACAGTGCGCTGTCACATGATTACCCTTCCTGAGGGTGCGTAGCAGGGCAAAGCTGGCCTTATCTTTGTGGAATAATACTGTCAAGATTTTGCAACACTAGACTAAAATCAAGTATGGGGTTATATTGGATATAGATGCCTTCCCATTAATATCTGCTTAGTGCTATTAATTGGCTTTCATTATAATAAAATATATGCTAAAACGTCTACCCCAGATTTGGTGTTATATTTTGAGTTGAGCTCAATAAGGTTACATCTCTGCTCCCAGGACTTGCTGTCTGGGCTTTGGGGTCCCTACTGTTCCAGCTGATTTGGGTCAACTTCTACATAAAAGACACATGCCTGACGAATACATGCCCGGCGCCCCACGGCCCCCTGTGCCCAACTCCTGGGTGCCTACCTATCCTCCAAGATCCCAACTTACCTCTCGAAGTGGTGGTCGCACCTGAAGAATCTCCGTCCCCGAGCCTGCAGCCTTTGTTCAACTTCCAAGTCTCCCATTGAATAACATTGAGCGCCCGACGGCTCAAAAGCACCCTGCACCCAGCCGCCCGAGTGCCCCTGGCAGTGCAACCTCTACTCTAATCTACTTCCCCATTTGCCCTGAGCAAGTGACCAGGAGCCCAGCTCCCACTGCCGCGTGGCCTGCTTGCCAGCAGCCACCAACCAAAGGCCCCCTGCCTTCCATAGGATAACATTGGGCCTACTCACTGACATGTATAATCTTTGAAATGAAAATACCGTCCATCCCTCATCAAAGACAGTAATTACTCTTGCAAACTGTTTCCTAATATTTGCTAGTGAGACTGTATCAGAGATGGCCATGGAGATAAATCCTGTGTGCTGGTTAGTATTAATAGTTAAAGAAGGAACCTGGTCACTGAGGAAACATCATGCCTGGCCAAATGAGCACGCTTCTCAATGTCTGTGGAAATCCTCCTTTTGTGGCAAGTAAATTAGCTTCTTATCAAGATACGCAACAATGATGACAGAAGGCTAGAAGATCTAAAGACAATTGAAAAGAACTGCTCCATATTTAAGGATCCTACTTATGGTTTTATCTTAAAATGGCCCCCTCAAAGGACTTTCCATTTCCATATGGGTTTTCTGGGCCCTGTCCACCAGGTTTCCTGAACTGGAAAAGGATTTTATTGCTTATTTAACGGATCTGTTTTGTTTTCTTTCAGTCGTTGAGTTGTAGTTCACTGTAATAGTAGGAAAGCTCTTTGTTTGTACCAACAGTTCCTCCAAATGAAGAGTCATTTATTTACTCCAATCTTCCCAAATCTGGTATCCAAAATCCATAATTTGCTCAGCTACAATACTTGAACTGTTGCATTTTTCTCTTCTTGGGCTCAACACCTCACTACCGTTTAGCCTAACAAACCTGATGAATGCATTACAAAAGACCTCTCCCTTTTCTTGTAGCTATCTAAAAATCAAGTGTCCAGCTCAAAAGAGTTGTCACTCCTTTCCAGTAAATAGAAAATGTGCTCCGTATCTTGAGGGACTCTTTCTCAATTCAAAATATTCTGAAAGCTGGCTTAAAATGGTGTAAAATGTTACCAGCATTTCTATGTATGTGTTCCTGTGTACTCCAGAACAGTGCTGGAGCGATTCGTCGTAGTACATGTCCTTTCTTCACATGTGGCATTTGAGTAAAGGCATTCAGTGGTTGGCAGACTGTTTGGCCTCAGGAAATTAATGAAGCTATGTATGAGTCAGGAGATGGAAAAGCATCAGAGAAGCCAAGAGCTGATGAAGCAATATGATGAGAATGAAAAACAGACTCAGTACCAGGTGGGTCAGAAGGCTGTGTTGAAGCCCATTTGTCCACGAGATTAGGAAGATACAATGTGTGGGCCATACACAGTTGTGCAGGAGGTATCTTAAGTGAACTACTTGGAGAGCATCCTGGCAGTGACAGGAGGTTGATTTAGAGAGTGAATCACTCCCTGACCTGTTGCAAAGCGATTAGAAAGATGGATTTATGGAAGGGGTCTAATTTGCCCCAAAAGTGACCCCTGAGTAGCAGAGAGTGTAAAGAGGTATTGGGATAATTTTGCCATCCCTTTTTGCTAACTTCAGTGGTTCCCAGGAGATTAATGTCCCTCCATAGCGTTTCATTTGTGATCCAAAACATTATGTGATTTAACAATGATGAATTGTACAAATAGGCAACAAAAGAATTTGGTGTAAGAAGAAAATGAGCATATTCATAAATAGTGGACAGATAATGGCCAAATTCTCCTTACAGAGGCCTCTACAGTGATGTGTTCATGATCCAGATGTTCCTAACTTTTATAAGAATGTGATAAAGGTTCTTTGGCCAGTGTCAGCAGGGTTGATCATCCTGCAAGGCTTTGCATCCTTCGTGCCATCCTTTTGTATGGAGGGATGACTGTGCTGTTCCCCCAAGACGGAGGACATATTTATTTTAGAGCTGAACTGTTTTAAATATGCTACTACTACAAGGATCCACATATCCAGTAGTTGCTGAAAGATTCCTGAAGAAAGTATATTAGATCAAAGGGCCTTCTCTTCTGATAGCAGACTTGCCTGATCTGATAGCCTACTGTCATACAAAATTCGACATCATAAACCATCAAGCCAGTGGGCCTGGGAACATAAATAGATGATATTGAAATAGTCGTATTTATGAGAAATTGTGTTGACATAAGAAATGTAATATGCAGAAATGGTAATATAGCAAAAAACAACAGCACCATACTGCTGGTGGAAAAAAGCTATATTTCTGATTTAGATACTTTAGTAGAAACATCATTATTGAGGTTACTGGGATAGAAATGACACAAAGTTAAAAGAGAATATCTAGAAATGTAAACATGGGCGAAAGTTACGAAACACAGGGAAAAGATGGAATGCAATAGTACAGACAGGGGAGAAACAGATGTAGAGCAAGTCACTGCCCCTATTGTGGATTAGTATGTCTACTACACCAAAGATCTCTCCTTGCTGTGTATGAAACTCTACATAATTAGAGCATCTGCTATTAGTAACAGAGGGACATAAGTATCAGGAATGTGTAAAATGGCCCAAGTTGAAAGCCAGTATTATAATAGTCAAGGTAAAGACTGATGCAAAGGAAAGGATGAGCAGCAGGTGGAGTTGAAAAGTCTATATGCACAGGAGAAGGATGCTGTTAATGTGTAGTAGACAGATATGATGGTAGATGATTATAGTGAAGGGGATTGGATCAAGTCAAAGGAGTTACAGCTGGGGAGTGGAGTGAGTTCATAGATGGAATGCTTACCTTGGGCCAACGTGCAGGTAAGTTGCTTGGCATGTGGGTGAAGAAGGTTGGTTTACCTCTGTGGTACTTTCAATGAATGGCAGGTAATGACCCATAGCATATGGAAGCGGCATGAGGTGGCTGCCTCTTGCAAACTCTAGGTTTAAAGTCAGCTAACATGAGTTAATATGAACTGGACTGGTTGGGGAAAAAACACGCAAATATATTTATTTAGAATGAAAAACAAAACAAGCTGGGATTGTGCTTTGAATTTAAAAATATTCTTGTTAGTAATCTGTGCCTATCTATAGAACTCGTGATGTTATATTAAATGTGCCACACATTTGTTAATACATTTTTTCAAAAATCACAATCAAGAATAAAAACACATCAACACGCCACGTGAGAGATTTACAAAACTCCCCGTAGCAATTATAGGCATCCCATGATGCACTTCAGGGACCAGTGGGAATAGGCATTGGGGATCTTACAGGATGCTGATTGGGAGGGGGCATGTAGAAACCCCAGAGAGGCAGTCATTGAGGTGAGATTTTGCCTGGTACAACTTAAGATACTCCACAGAGCTTACTTCACCAGGACAAAGTTACCAGAAATGGGTGTGAGTGGAAGTGATAAATGCCTTAGGGGCTGCGACATGGCTGGAACCCTGCTCCATGCCTTGTGGTTGTGCCTACACCTTAATACCATGTGGGGGAGCATACAGCGTAAACTTGGAGAAATCACGAGGGAGGATATTAACCTTATTCAACAAGTGGTGGCCTTGGGCATATGTGGAGAAATAGCCAAACTGTGGGAAAGCACATAACTCCCGACTCTCTCTGAACATGTAATATGGATTGCTGCATGTGAGCCAAAGAGGCAGTATACAAAGCCCGGGACTGTCCCCATAATTTAATTAAGATATGGGACACAGGCCCTAAATGTAGGTAGAAGGGAAAGGAGACCTGGGAGGAGGCATGGGTGACAGTCTGGTTGTGACCTTCAACTGTACAATGCATCACTATGCATATATCATTACAAATATTCTGTGGCATGTTCATGCCTGTACTCTGAGATTTCCAATTTGAGTTCTTTGTGTACTTGAATATATAAATTTCAGTAAAATACATCTTTTTTAAAAAAAATACAAATACTGGGTGTGAATATAGCACAGTTTAGAACCCGGGAAACAATCACACTTAACTAGGATTTTTCTTGCTCTCAGTATGAATTGTGGATCTTAGAGGAAACCAGACTTTCAAAATTCAAATAATGAAGTGACATATGCTATTGGCAACAATCTATTTGCTGAAAGTGTTACGACTGTGCCCGTTAAGGCATACTGAAAGCTAAGCAATGTTGCTTTTTGTTTCCTTCCTCACCCTAGTTTCTCCCACATATCCAAAGGAATAGGCAGACTGTTTTAATTACACTCTTTTGCTCCTGGTGTCTTCTTCCATATCAGTGATGCCTTACACTAATTACAATAGTTCCTCAAATTCACTAGAAGCTACTAAGTAATGAGGACAAGCTTAGTTGCATACAACTTTGTGGCATGGAGGGACCCAGATAAAGTATGGAGTATAGAAAGCTATTTAACATTCATACAAAGGTTACCATGCCTGTAGGGGCCTCTCTAAAAACAAGAGGTGAAGGTTAGTTGTGCCCTAAACCAAGTCTCGAAAGGGCTGAATCAAGAGGAAGACCTGATGGGTGGAGGTTGGTTGAAACCCACTTATTGCAAGTGACAAGTACAGCTTTAAAGTAAAATCCAAGCCCTGTTTAGCAATGACTAGTTAGTGGTTTTGATGATGGTGGTGGAGGGGAAGTTTAGAGAAAAACACGTGCTCAGACAACCTTCTCCTCAAATGGAAACCGAACCCCAAATGTTTCATTTGTTGCAAGAAGACCTTACTCAGACCCCCAAGCCTGGGTCACTGGTCCAAAAGAGTCTCAAGAGAATTTCCAGATGAAGGAGATGCTGGAGGAGTAAAAACAGATACAAGCTGGATTATTGGTTTCGAGCCAAGGACAAAGGAAAGCATAATTATTCCCACATGTCGCCCCCGTTGGAAAGCTGTGTACACTGAAGGGAGAGGAATTTCCCTTTTGGAGTACACCAAATAAATCTAATGAAGGGGAACACAAGCTACCATAAACCAAGGAGATGAAGGAGCATGAATGAAACATGTTCATTCACCAGTCCTCCACAACACAGGCCCCAAGATTGGGTGGGACCAACATTTGAAGAGGTTAATGACTTGCACAGAATCTTTCAACAGAGTGAACAAATTGTCATGTTCATTGGGAACCACCCTCAGCGTGGTATGCAAGTATGACAAAGTTCTACAAGAATACCAAGTGTTTCTTTTATGTCCAATTGAATTACTGTCTATAGTAGAGTCTCAAAATACTTGAGATCGCAAACCTTAGGACAGAACTTAAGAAACTAAAGGTTATGGTTGAAAAGAAAAGGCTCCAGAGGACACCAATCAAAACAGCAACACAGATAAGGCTTGGGCAATCAACCTCAGCAGATAAAAGACAGCACAATGTCTGCCCACTTTCACTAGGCCTACTGAGAATTTTGCCACTGGGAAGGACACACTGGCCCAATCATCAGCCCCTCATCCTGCACATTTGTTCACCCCCTTGCTTATTCCAAAATGCAGCAGGTCAACACAAATAGCCACTAAAGCAACTTCCACTCCTACTGGTTCACAAGAAGTCAGTTTTCGAAAGTGGTCCAAAACGAAGGAAATAGAACAGAAGCCACCAAATACTCCTTCCCTATCCAAGAAGTCAACAAAAATTCTGCTGTTTGCTGCAGTTATATCATCAATGCATCAAATTGGGGACAAGGACATTTGGCCCGTGGTCAATTGCACAAAAATCCTTGAAATTAGAAAAGATCCCCCAAAAAATGAAAAGAGAGACCAGAGATTCCTTATGGAACAAAAAGCTTTTATTGCTTAAGGAAAATGTGGGACATAACTATATGTGGTCGTGGAACCTAAAGTTTGTCCAAAGGATAAATGTAGCAGAGTGAAACCAATTGACAGACTGAATCATAGTTGGGTGTCGGCACAGCAACTTACCAGTGTTTTTGAGAAGGAGCTAAATTGTCTAGAAGCTTACCTGTAATAAGACACTACTCACATGTGACGTAAGGCATGTCACTTACAAACACAGGAGTTCAAACAGAAATATGGGACACCTCCTTTTAGGCAGGACTAGTGACTTGCCTTAAAGTATTAGACGACAAGAGGACATTCGTATTGCCGGTAGGCTGGGAGCACTTTTTATTTCTCTTTCTTATTGTAGGAAAATGTTTAATTCAGCTTAGTTATTTTCTCTTTCCATCTTGTAATATCTTTTGCTTATTTTGTCACATCACAATCTTCTTTTCATAAATTGTTTTTTCTGTATTTTGATAAAAGTGAATCCACTGTATTTACTGTTCTTTATGGTACTTCATAAAAGGCTGTGTTCCATAAGTATTAATTAAAACGTCGATTCAAGTAGATGCAAACCTAGATATTATCAACCTTAAGTATAGGTCAATGGCTGGACTAACACCATTGCTCAAAGGTTCTTGATGCACACATTTACAAGAGTTCCTGAAGGATGAAATATTCTGGGCATACAGAAGTCAGGTTTCCAGCCTAAACATGCAGCAGAGAGTGTATTGGTGAGTGACAACTGTGATATCCTCAGAAAGGCATACAAAAGAGTCCTACCTTTGTGCATCATGTTAGGTTGGTATTTGCTATTTCCACTGTGGACTACTCTCTGCTCTTACATCATGTGACAGTCTCCTGGTTTAGATCTTTTTGGAAGAGCAAGCAAAGAAGGAGTTTACTCTTTTGCCTTAGTTTGGAGATTATTCAGCGGCACTTCAGAGACCGTTCCTCTGGTTATCTCTCCTCTCTAAATATCTATAAGGGACTATTGGTTTTCCTTCTCTGGACCAAGTGACTCTGCTTTCACTAAAAGGTTGGCTAAATGCAGAATTATCTGCACACAACTACATCACAAGGCAGGTTTGGAACAGTGTTTGATACTTCCTCTATAGCTCTCTCTTTCGGGCTAGATAACCCCTTTCTTCAAGTTGGTATTCTACAAACCTCCAAAGTAAAGGAAAATAATGTATGGGTGCTCTGGCATGTGGATCGGGGAATTAATTCCTGAGTAAGGGTAGTGGTCCAGTAGGCTTTCTTCAAATGTATGCTTTTTAAAAATGTATCTTTATTGGCATCTGAAATACTGAGGAAGAAACCAGGCCAGAGGTAATTCATTTTATGTTTTCCAATGATATACATGTAGTAGATCCTACATTGAAACTGATCCTTTGTCTTTTTAAAAAAAACAATTTTATTGTGAGTTTTTGGTTGACAGGTTACACAGCTTACAACATGAATAGCAACAAAAACCTCTCCCTAAACAATTAGCATCAGACCTACTTCGGACGGATGTCGAAACATTTCTTCGCATTTTTTGAAGGACGCTACCGCAGTCTCCCTGGGCCTGTTTGACATCCAGTCCCATTTTTTTGGAACTTGGAATTATCTACTGTGACGTTGAGCCCTGATTGGGACGCAATATATCGGGTGTCTCATTACCAGTGATTCTTACCTGCCTCTGATGCTTACTGTGGGCCCAGTGATATCGAAGGAGTTTATCTGATTTGAGGACCATGCGGTGGCTTATTTATCCATCATACTCCAATTGAACTTCTAGAGAGCCCAAACGTGATACTTTCAACTCTATACACTGTCAGGGTATCCGTGTATTCCAATCAGTTTATGGTGCTTACATGAAGCCCCCTTACGAGTCATTTTGGGATGCGTCCTTTTGTGGAATCCATTCTGCTTCTTATTCAGAAATCTGCCTATAAAGATTAGTAATGTATACCGACACAGAGCCCCCTGCATTATGTATATGTAAAATGTGCACGATATACAGATTGTCTTCAACTACTGAATGAGTTGTATCTACTGCGCCCTGATGAAGGATCTGTTGGTTAACAGTCCACTCCGAAACGCGCGTCGGCGCTTCTTCCCCTGATCTTTCATATTGAGTTTATTTTTTATAATATTGTCATTTGTATATTGTTGTCTGTTCACATTTGTGTGTCATGATTGTCCTTGTGCATTGTTTCCTTGTTGTTTTTGTGTTATGTGGTTTTACAATGTATTATTTTGCTGCATGTGTCTGAAATCATGCTGGTGGGGCTCCTCTATAAGAGACATGTATACATTTTATAAAAAATGAAAATATTTAAATGATTTATATCTTTTCATAATAAAAATTTGAAAATCAGTTTTTGTGGGACAATTGTGTTTCTAATTTGGATGTACTACCTTTAAATAAATTGTTTAGGGAGAGGTTTTTGTTGCTATTCATGTTCTGTTCCCTGCCCTCTTCTCCCTATATTTAGTTATTCAGGGACCCTCTTGTGTATTTCTACACAGCTTACAACAACACTGTCTCCAGAAACACAGATATGTTACCATATATACAATCAGCATAAACCCTTGGCAGTGACGAAACTGAGTAGTAAATTGACTGTGTAATCAATCAATCAGGATTTGTATAGTGCTGCTAATCACCCGATAGGATATCCAGGCGCTTGCAGGTCCAAGAGACTCATGCAAACAGCCAGGTCTTGAGGGCCCTTCGGAATTCCAGAAGAGAGGTGATGGTTCGAAGCTGCATGGTGAGGCTGTTCCACGTCTTTGCTGCAATCTAGGAGAAGGAGCATCCTCTAAATCTGCTTCAGTGGATGCAGGGCATGTGGGTAAGTGATAGGGAGTCGGAGCCTAAGCTTCTTGACAGTAGTTCGAAGTTGAGGCAGTGGTTGGCGATGGTTGATGTAGGCGTGTCCTTGGTTGTGTAGAGCCTTCTGCGTGTGGGTCAGCAGCTTGAATTGGCATCTCTTCTGTACGTGGAGTTGCCTGAGGTGGGGTGTTATGTGGGAGCATTCGGGGAGGTCAAGGAAGAGTCTGGCTGTAGGTGGTGTGAGGTGCATCTCATGTGCAGGGGTAGCTACTTGAAAATTTTCCATAGCATGGCAGAGTTAAGATACAGGCAGAGGTGACAGCAACAATCTTTGATTTCATGGTGCGGTTGTTATCAATGATGATTCCAAGGTTTCTGGCATGGTCAATGGGTATGGGTGCGGGTCCCAGTTCTGGAGGCCACCAGGGGTTATTCCAGAGGTCGCTGTTGTTGCCAAAGATCAGTACTTCTGTCTTGTCTGTGTTCAGCTTCAGGCAGTTGTTGTTCATTGAGTTGGCGACGCTTGTCATGCATCTGTGAAAGTTGGTCCTGGTGGTGGTAGGCTCATTGGTGAGGGAGATGATGAGTTGGGTGTTGTCTGAGTAGGATATGATTTTGAGGCCATGAGATCTGATGATGTTGGCCCGGTGGGGTCATGTATGCGTTGGAGAGTAGGGCTGAGTGATAAGCCCTGAGGGGGCGCCGCAGACGATATCCTTGGGTTCAGAGGTGAAAGGTGGTAGGCGGACCCTCTGTGCCCTTTAGGTGGGGAAGGAGGTTATTCATCTGAGCACGTCCCCTTGGATGCTGATCGGGTGGAGTCTTTTGATCAGATTGTGGTGGGCAACGGTGTCAAAGGCTGCCGAAAGGTCGAGGAGGATCGGGGCTGATGTTTGTCCTGAGTCGAGGAGGTTTCGAATGTCGTCGGTGGCTGCAATCAGGGCGGTCTCGGTGCTGTGATTGAAGCGGAAACCTGATTGGGAGGTGTCAAGTAGCTGGTTCTGTTCCAGCTGTGTCGAGAGTTGCCTGTTAATAGCCTTTTCCAGTACTTTGGCTGGGAATGGGAGCAAGGGGATAGGCTAGTAGTTTTTGAGTACGCTGCGGTCAGTAGAGAGTTTTTTGAGTAGTGGTCTGACTTCAGCATGTTTTTTTAGGTGTCGGGAAATGTTGCGGTGGTGATTGAGGTGTTGAGCAGGGTGGTGAGTTCCTGGCCGATCCTTAGGTTTCTGAGGTTAAAGATGTGTAGTGGGCAAGGGTCAGTGGGAGCTTCCGAGTGGATGGATTTCATGATTGAGGTGGTGTCCTCGGTGGAGAGCTGGTTCCAGGTGGTCAGCCTGTGGTTTGTGTCAGTTGTGGTGAGGGCACATCGGTTGAGGACGTCCATGGGTGTAGGTTGGGGTATGAAGTTTCTGTTTATGGTTGCGATCTTGTCATGGCAGAATTCGGCGAGGCTGTCGCAGAGCTCTTGTGAGGGTGTGATGTTGTTTTTGCTGACAGGCGGATTGGAGAACTCTTTAACGATGTTGAAATGTTTCTTGCTGTTGTTGGCGCTGGTTTCAATGCGTGTGGCTAGGGCTGTCATCTTTGTTGCCCTTAGCAGCCAGCGGTAGCGGTTGATGGCTGCCTTGTCGGGGGTGTCCTTGCTGGTGGGCCATCTCCTCTCCAGCTGTTTGCAGACACATTTTGCTGTTCTGAGTTCTTGGGTGTACTAGCTGGCTTTTTTGGAGGATCTTCTGTGATTGTTGCTCTTAATGGGGGCGATGTTGTCGGTGCAGTTGGTGATCCAGTTGTTGAAGTTCTTAATTCACTGTTCCTGGTTGGGGGCGGCAGCTGGGTTGGAAGTGGTGAGGGCATCTGTGCAGCGGGTCTCTAAAACTTTGCTCCAGCTATGGTGGGGTGTGCTGGAGATCTTGGGAGTGGCAGTGCGGGGCTGGAGATGCTGAAGTGGATGATGGAGTGGGCGGTCAATGAGAGGTCTGTGATGTGGCTGTATTTGACGCGGTTGCTGGAGGTGAAGATGGGGTCTAGCATGTGTCCTGCATTGTGTGAAGGGTTGCGGATGATTTAGGTAGGTCTGAGGCTGCTCATATTGTTGAGGAGGTGGGCGGTGGTGTTGTCATTGGGATCGTCGCAATGGAAGTTGAGGTCACAGAGGAGGATGTAGTCCTTGGATTCCAGGGCGAGAGGTGCAATGAAGTCTGTGATGGTGTTGCAGAAGCTGGAGCACAGGCACGGGGTTAGTATGCGAGGGTTCCTCTGATGGCTGTATTGCCGTCCGTGTGGAGTTTGAAGTTGAGGTGTTTCATGGGGGTGGTGGAATTGTCGGTGATGATGGTGCACTGTATGGTCTTTTTGTGGATGATGGATAGTCTTCCTCCTGGTTTGTTGTTGGGTGATTTTGTATCAGTCGAGAATGGCTGTGGCGATGTCAGGGGCGGATGTAGGTATGAGCGAGGTCTCGTGAGGAAGACAATGTCGGGTGCGAGGGTGTCAATGAGGCCCCATAACTCGGTGAAGCGTTCGCAAATAGAAAGCGTGTTGAAGCCTAAGCAGTGGAGTCGATGGGACGCTTCTGGTGTGGTGGCAGGAGGTTGGCGTGGTGCTGTGCGACATGAAGGTTGTCGTGCTGGTGCAGGAGAAGGTGCACCCGGCACAGGAAAACTGTCCTACCGAGAGTGCGGTGAGGCGTGGCAGCAGTGTTTGCTGGGGCGTCTGATGTTCACTGAGCAGAGGATGACGGCATCGTACCTGCTGGTTGGCCGGGAGTCAGGGGTCCTGGCGCTGGATGCGGTCCAGGCATGGCCCGGTGCAGATGGGCTTGCCTTTGTCGCGCCTTTGACGTAGCCGTGCTGCGGCCTGCATTAAGTAGGTCCTGGGAGGAATGAGGGGCGCTAGGAGGCGGTGGGCGGGGCTAGGTTGAGGCAGCAGCGGATGGGGGAGGAGTTTGCCAGGAAAAACAGGCGGGAGCACAAGAATTTAGTAGAATCAGAGAAAGAGCACAAGGATAAGCACAAGTTTTAGCAGAATCAGAGAAAGGCACAAGAATTAAGCACAAGAATCAAACACAAGAATCAAGTACAAGAATTAAGATTTAGCAGAATCAGAGAGAAGCACACGAATTATTCACAAGAACGAGGGCTGCCAGTATGAGGGAGAACTGGATCTAATCAAAACATTAGTCTGAACCAGCATGGCAGTTGACAACATGGTAGAAACTGAAGGGTCCGAGAAGGTAAATAGGTAACAAATTACCTAATTGGAAATTAAGATGAAAGTGAAAGATAAGACAAACGAAAAGAAACAGATCCTTTATCACTCCAGCATCCTTGCAGAGCATCACTATATGAATTTCGTCATCTGTGGCACATTTATTTACATCTTTGATCCACTCTTCAATGGTAGGGGCTTTTGTATGCATCCAGTTTATAGCTGTCAATTGGTAGCAAAGTCAGTTGTGCTGTGCTTCAGCATGTTGACTTTGGTTGCAAATGTGGTTATAATTAATGGGGCCTATGGTCAAACTAAGTATGATTCTTTATCCAGTATTTCTGTTGTACCTGTTCACAATTTTGTCAGAATATTTCTGAATCTCTGGATGCAGCAATGTCATATTTATTAAAGTGGCTCCTTTTGACTTAACTTTTGGATGCTCTCCTAGCTTGCCTCAGTCTATTTTGTGAACCTAAGCTAGGGTCACTTAAGTCCACAATAAGTGAAAAAAATTGAACTGTATGAGGCAGAACCTTGCATTATTCAAGGGCTGTGTCAACTCTTTATTCTAGTTCCTTTCTGTAATCTCTGTATCGCAATCTCTGCAATTTTTTTATCACCTGAAATGTTCCCACCTGGAGTGCTCCATAATCTCTAGTGACCATTTCTTTAGTTGATTGCATCCCTAACATGACTTCCAGCATTTACAAAGGGATCAATTAATTTGTGAACATGCCTCACATGTCCCTAGCCACGTTCACGAGTCTACAGTAAAGTAAACATTGTCCTGGACCTATCAGATATTTATTGTGTGCTCTGGCAAAGGTCTTGAATTATTAATTCTCATACATGTTTCCCATTGTGCTATACCACTCTCTCTTCCATTGGGATATTTTAATAGGGTTTTGTGTATTGCATTAGTTTGCAAGAAATTTGCTTTCTTAATTTTTTTTTCATCCTACCCTTTTAATGAAGATTACAAGTTATAACAAATGACTAAGAATCTGGTTGGAAGGGACAGTGATATGTAAAAGTGCAGATAAATGCTATTGTACATGATGTGAAATTGCAGTTTTAGAACTGCCTGTATTGCCTGTGGATTTTTAAATATATTTGCATAAAAATTGTACTGAGAAATGTAGACTTTTGCCACCATTTTTCAAAATTATCTTGGAATGGGCAACCTGCAACCCTCTAGGGGAGAGCCAAGCATCCTTACCATGCCGTGATTAGTGTGCTTTCAAATTTATGTAGAAATTAGGCTGTAAATTGTACTGTTGGGACCAACTTATTCAGTACTTTTCTTGCAAGAGAACCTCCTAGCCGAGTCCACCCACAACAAATGTGGGCTTTCAGGATTACTGCAATTCAGGACCTGGATTACGCCCCACGCCTTTCAAAGATCGCCTACCACAAGTGAGATTATCAAACTTTGTGCCCAAAACATAGGCAGGGACGGATACATTAATGAAAATTCTCTTTAAGGGAAATGACTTTTGGCAAACATTTGGCGTCAAAGTCATTTGTAAGATGTTGGAGTGCACAGCGTTCATCAATACATGTTTAACAAAAGTGCAATTTCTTAGGTAAGATTCCAAGTACTGTGAAGAAAGGTAATGATGTAAATATAAAAGTATGCAATTGTACAAGCAGTATGGTGGTCTATTCGATTCCTTTCCCGAAGATCTACCATCCAAGTGCAGCTCTCTAGACCTACAAAGTATCCAGGCATTTCCTAACAACCCGAGGCTAAATAGTGAGAGTCAGCGGCTTGTGAGCCTAGAAAAGTGACGCCACTAAAGCAGTGTGTTCATAGTGGCAGTTTCTGCCACTCCTGTTTGGTTCGAGTCTCGTCACGCTGATAGCCCATCTAAGCACATGTGAGTCACCTTATCTTTGAGCAACTTTATTTATGGTTCATTTAGTTGTTTTAAGTTTCAAAGCTGATTCTTCTGCATTAGGCCACTGTGTTGACATATTGGTGCAGTGTAAATTCTCCCACCCACTCACTCACTTCATACATGGCTACACAGACGTTTGGATTGGGTAAGGTGAGAAGTATTCTCCTTTGTTTTAGAATTTTCAACAAGGCAAGCTTCCAACTTTTATGACATATTCAAGATGGTGTTGACCTCTGTAAAGGATAGAGTGAAAGGGGTATGCTATCTTCAATGAAGGTCTTTTGTTGTTTCATTAAAGATCAGAGGGTGTTTGGCTGCTTCATTCACATTCAAGCATTAAGTAATTAAGTATGCACTTCTAGAAAAGGGTTGTACTGTCAGTGCTTCTCCTACCTGCCTCTGCAGTTCTGCCAGGTTGTAGGGCAAGGCCCCTTCCTCAAGCGGTGCTATTCTCTCAATATCAGTAAGTGTCAAACGCCTTTATGAAAAAAGAAAACAGCAAAAGAATTTGTTAACAATTTGATAAAGGTTGTCCTTGCTGAAAAGAAAATAATGTGTTAGAAAAAATGGACATTGATTTCAGAAGTTAAAAAAAGACAATTATTTTAGAAGTTAAAAAGAGATCAATCTTTTTTAAATCGTGCAATACTCATCGGAACCATTATGGATTTAAAAATGTTTGAGCCCTCAAAGATGTTGGATAGCAACAGGAGAGAAGCAAAACATAATAAAAGGATAACATTTAAGTGACCAGAAACGATCAATGATATGAGCTCACAAGCGATCCTGGATAATCAATGAGCAACACTGCATAGACAAAATTAACCCAGTGAAATGTCCATGTGTGAAAGGGAATGCGATCAGTGAGCTACCAACAAATACACAAAAAGTTCCCAAAACAGGCTAGAAATAAAGACACTATTAAATCAACTAAAATGCAGCAGTCCAGTTTAATACTTTGAAACTATCAATGAGGCAAAAACTGCTGAGAAGGAAAATGAAATCAACGCTCAGAAGCATAGGTGTTTCCAATTAAAAGTATAGACACTTCAGATCATGGAGGAATGGTCAAGTTTTCTTTTAAGGCCAGCTAGAGAGAGTATGAACTCAATCTTACTAACATGAATAGAACGGATGCTGCTGCTCTAGGTGGAGGAGAAACAGTGTAATTTGTTAAACAACATACCAGCCTGCTACCATTGTGCCACCATGAAAAAGTCCTTGTTATGCCCAGCTTATATTGAGCGCCTTCCTCTGCTGGTTTGGAGAATCCTTTGGCTACAGACAGTAAATTGTCTGACAATCAATTACTGAGAGAGCATTACTACCCTAGTGCTTTGCATTGCCCAAGAAGAAAACTGCATTCCCTTTGAAGAAAGGCTGCTTTTGTAGAAGACCTCACTAGCAGAAACCAATAAAATAACACCTTAGGTGGTCAAACCACATAGCTGCACGCCTCACTCTACGAAATAGTAGCTACCATTACGTGCAGCTACCCAATGTCACCCCACCTCTCCACTCTGGGGTAAGGGGGCCAATCAAAGAGCCTGCCCTTTGTCCTATAAAAAAATAAGCTTCAATTCCCTTAAGAACAAAACGACAGTGTCCCGGGGCTTCCGAGCAACCACTGTAATGAAAATAGTGGGCAGTCTTTGTCCCACTAACAACGAGGAGCAAACCTCATGGTTGCTCTACTTATTTTAAAAATTACTGAAGTGTGAAGGAATTCATTAGAATTATTACACCAAAAGCAATTTCTCGGTCACACTCCTGATATATACTCTTAGATCTAATCTTAACACAAACTTTTATCATTATGAAAAGCACAGACCTAGGGGTCACCAATATTGTGAAATGGCCGGATGGCACCACGCCTGCAGATGACACCTGACGTGTATGCGTCTTGTGAATCACCATGCATCTCCTGACTGCCTAAGAGGCTATACCACGGGAGAATACATCTGCTGGGTTGGCCAATGCCAGAGCAAAAATGGCACAATCTGGAGGTGATGCTCCGAGTGCTAACACAGCCCCTCAGACACAGCCCAGAGACAATGCCTGAAACCCAAGCCTCAGGATGCATTGTGACAGGCTCTGGGACACCAACCATAAATGATAGTATCCACTGTAGAAGTTTTTATGCATTTATATTATTTGTGCATCATTAACAGTGAGCATAATATGGATCTACATTCGAATTTATATGGGTGCGCTTATATGATGTATTTGCCTTTGAAATGATTTTGCAATGACCTGTTAAAGTGCCTTTTCTTGGCTTATGCAAACTAGGCCTCAGTTAGAAATCAACGCAATCTTGCTCAAAATTGATGTCTCAACCTGCACATTGACTGTTTATTATTTTTGCTGCACATATTCAGACAAGTCATGCTTGTTTATTTCTGAATGACGCTGTTCTCAAAGAACTCTCTCTCGCATGGCTCAGTAGGCCTTCAACCTCCAAGGTTTCTTCCGCCTGCTCGATGTATTGCATTCATTCGCAACAGCTAAGTGTTGTTTTGCAACTAGTTTTTTCTGCCATCTCCGGATGACAATAGCATAGAGGGGGCTAATCAATATTCATGTAGTGGGATAGTGTTTAGGTAGTAAGGCAGTATGACGCTCTAATTTTCAATGTTCTAATTTGCTGAAATTGTATTCTTGGTATTCACCATGATGAATCTGCAGTTTTCATTCTGCTCTATAAGAAGATTGCCTATATAAACCTTTGAATTTTGGAGTGAGCCATGAGACTATTCTGATGCTACAAGGGATGCTGTCCAATTTCTTGATGATTTTGTGCTCATTGGGACTTAGAATAGTCTTGATTTTGCCCATAAATCTGTATTGGCCTATTGCTGAGTGCCTTCATGGCAACAACTTTATATATTTGTGTTCGACCTGGCCCTCTCCGCAGGGTCACTACTAAACCTTTTGCCTTAACCCTTCTGTTTTCTCAACCCGTTTTTGTTGGCCTCTAGGACTCTGTGCACTTCAGCACTGCTAAGCAGTCCTAAAGTGCTTATTTTCGCTCCTTGAAATTTGGTGAAATTGGCTTACACCCAATTGGCACATTTAATTTACTTGTAAGACCCTAGTAACGTGGTACTACAGGTACCCAGGGTGGGTAAATTAAATGCTACTAGTTGGCCTGCAGCACTGATGGTGCCACCCACTTAAGTAGCCTTTAAAACATGTCCCATGCCTGTCATTGCAGCCTGTTTGTGCAGTTTTACACTGCCATTTGACCTGGCAAAATTAACCTTTTGCAAGACCTAAACCTTCCTTTTTAATACACTTTATCCCTAGGGTAGGACCTAAACAGCCCATGGGGCAGCGTTCATTGTATTTAAAATGTTGGAAATTCAATTTTAGGTTTTACATGTCCTGGTAGTGAAAAACTCCTAAAATCGTTTTATCACTATTGTAAGGCCAACATCTCCCATAGGATACATTTGGTTACCTTATTACATTTAATAAGTGGTAACGTTTCATTGGGGGCAGGTAGAAAAGTCATGTGTGGTGTCTGAGGAATTGTAATTTAAAACCCTCTTTTATGGTAAAGTCAGATTTTAAGACACAATTCTGAAAATGCCACTTTTTAAAAATCATGTTTTTGTCCTAACCCTTTGGTGCCTGCAGCCTGTTCCTGCATCACATGACTAGGTGTAGTTGGCAGTTGGCCATTGTGTATTCCTCCCAGACAGCATTACAATCGAGGGTCTGGGTGTCAGTAGGATGGGCCATCCTGGCTGAGTGCAGGGGGTGGAGCTGTCACCTACCACACTTGTACTTCAAAGGCACCGGACAAGCTCACACAAGGACTTTACCCTAGCTTATTGTGCCCCCGGAAAGACTAGGACCAGAGCAAAGAGGCAGGAAATTCCCAACGGTTCTGGTGAACCGGACCCTTTGCGCTACAGCTACCACTAGCAAAGCAAGATCTGTACTTCGCGTGACAGCATCCACAGGCCTGGGTCACCACCAATGCGAATCTCCAACAACGACCATCGGCAATGCCCGATCAGATCTTCATGCTACAGCGACAACAGTTTGTGATGCCCAGCCTGCTCTTCCCGCTACATTGAAGACCATCTGAAACGCTTTCCCTGCTCCTCGCGACCTCCTCCACCGCGAACGGAACTCTTCGCGATTGACTTTAGATGGTGACTTTTTCAGAGGCCTAACCTGGTCCCTGTATTTGGCCCGTGCTCCATCGCAGTCAGCCTGAACTTGTGGCTTTCACCCGGTCTCGAACGACCAGATAGTTGCAAGTGGTGCTTTGAGACGCTATAGTTACCTGAAACTTTCAGAATTGCGTATCTCCAGTTCTACTGATTGGATTTTTGTTGTTTTGGTGTCAAATAATATATTAAGTTTTACTTGATTGTTCTAAATTGGTGTTGAATTTTTCTTCTGTTGTGTTTTTACTTTATTACTCTATGAGTGCTGCATAAACACTTTACACATTGCCTCTAAGTTAAGCCTGACTGCTTTTGTGCCAAGCTACCAGAGGGTTAAGCACAGGTTAATTTAGGGACTTTTTGTGGTTCACCCTGACAATGGGTCCCCGATCCACCCACCCATGGGCGTGTTATTGAGGAGACTTTTCGGGGATAAGATTTTAGAGGTTACTTGTGCACCCAGCGCCATGTCACTCCATCCCTGTTTAACAAATGAGGACTTACAGCAGGGTTGCATTGCAACTTTGGTATGTTACAGACAGGTACCGCTTTTTTTCTCCAGCAGATCAAGGACAGAAAAAAGGGCCCTGATTCAATGTCCATTTGCTGACCCAGTTCCACTTATAGTGCTGATCCATATACATTACTTTTTACACGCAGACATTGAATGCTGCAAGGCCAGGATCATTCACACACATGCATAGCTCCTATACAGATGTTGTGCAACATGTGGATCAACAATCAAGATTCACCTAACAAATTCAGGGCCATCTAAAAAGTTTAGAATTTGAAAGTAGTTACCCTGTGGCGCTGAACAAATCTGCAAGCTGGAAGAGAATGTCGATTTCCAATGGCGTGATTTGTCCAAATTTGTTTGCAGAGTGGGCGAACTCCTCTGTTATAAGGTAAAAAGAGAGCAATGCAGCTGTGAACTGAGTGTAACCTCCAAGTACATCTTTAATATTGTGATAGAACTCACTCTAAAAAGCAATCAACCATGGAGAGCATTGTATAAGCAAACACACCCACACCCAGCATGCTTCCTCGCACCAGAGGCCTGCCCTTTAGAGTAAAGCATTGCAAATTCCACCGAAGCTCTCTTGACGTCAACGTACCAAGATTAATGAATGATACCATAGCAATTAGAAAAAAAAGAAGCCATCGTTAGTAAAGCCCTTGTTTAAAAAATACGCTCACAGATGAAGGGAAAAAGTAGTAAAATAAAGATCACCTTTAGTAACCTCTACATCCTTTCTTGAGCCTGCTAGAGTGCTGTATACTTTTCGAACTAGCTCCATGTTATTCAGCAAGGAGTTAAACGCATTAAAGTACGAGAAGCTAACCTGATGGGAAATGTTTCCACCGGCAGCCTAGAAAACAAAAGCACAAACAGTGTTAGTGCGACCTTACGCCTCAAACTCACAGTCGCTTCATGAAAGTGAAACCAAAGAGCCACCGGGACACGGTGAAAACAAGAAAGGTGTATGCACAAAACAAACGCAATCAGCTGTTTGCAATTCAATTATCTCTAGCCACACATTTTTAAATATTATACTTTAGTTTAAAACACTAGGATATTAGCAACTAGGACTTTTGTAGTTAGTATATGCTTAAAATGTTTGTATCTCAGGCGAGGAATGAACTGTATAGGATGATCTTAGAATAACATAATTAAATATGAAGCTGAAAGAGTGACTTCCTGAGAGACAAAAAAGCTAAAAGAAATACTGTGGTAAATAAATAACAATGGATATATTTACTTTTAGCAGATGTGCACCTTAAATAGTATTTTTCCAGTGCGCCATTGTGCTTCGCAAAGGTAGGTGAAGGCCTTCCTCGCTTCTCCTAAGGGTCTGGCCTGTCCTTGCTGACACAAGAGCTAAGTGACCAGAGTGACTGATGGCCTGGCCAATTTCTGGCTCCCTTCTTTGGGGGTGCGAGGGTTGGACGGTGGAGGTAAGTAGCACCAGCGATAGAAGCTGTAGAGAGGATAAGTACTGTGGATTTGTAGTAAGTTGAGGGCCTTTTACCTTCCTGTACTGGAAGCCAAGACAACCAGCACAGAGGAAGCTTTCTGGTGAGAAAAGAATGCCCTCGTCTGTTACTGCATAATGGAGATTTCATTCCTTATGGTGGTCAAAATTCCAAGTAACATGTTACTTGGCTTTGAGCATGTGATACATTTTCTAAGGCTCATAGTCAATTGTAATAGTAATCAGTCAAATGTATCACATGTTCTAAGAGTACTAAAACAACAGAACATAAAAAGTGGACCATCCTTTCATAATATATGTGAAAATTGAAAGTCCACTTTAAAACCATCCCCTGTGGAGTAGTGGCAATAGATATCAGGGCCCGTATTTCGAATTGGCATTGTTTGCGCCCAGCACACCTTTGAAAAGGTGCGCCGGGCGCAAACAATGCCAATGCGCCCTATTATGGTGAATGCGCTGCCCTGGGGGCAGCCATGGACTTTCATGTGAAAACACGGAGCAGCTGCTCCGTGTTTTAACAATGCAGGCAGCACCCACCTGCACTTTCAAAGGGATTAAAGATCCCCTTGCAGGCGGGTGCAGTCAGTGACTGCACCCGCCTGCAAGGGGATGTCTGGGGGTCCATGGGACCCCCTTTACCCCCTGCAGAGGACTGCTGTCAGGAGGTGCACTGCATGTCAGTGCGCTTCTGAGGGCTTCTTTGACTCTGCGCCCGCGTCTGTAATATGGCGCGGGCGCAGAGTCGAAGGAATTCCCTCATTTGCATAAGGCACGCCCCTATGCAAATGAGGGAACACCCTCTGTTGATAGCGCTGGCGCTTTGAGTGCACCAGCGCTATCGGTATTATAGAAGGGGACGCACAAGCGTCTGCGCCCCCTACTATAATACCAAAGTGCCCTGGGGGAGCGCAAAGCGGGGGCAAATGCCCGTTGCGCTGATGGAGCAAGGATTCGAGAAAATGAAACTTGCTCTGAGAAATACTCCATTAACTTTCACTAATCGTTAAAACTGTAGATGAAACTAATATACACCAGACACCGACACATGGGGAGAAAAGCTTACGCATGCTTAAATTAATGAGGAATAAAATGCAACGCAACTAAAACCCACTTTAATTTGCGAAAACGCTTTGCGCATGTGCAAACCTGAATTACGTAGAAATAACGTGACTAACTCGCTTTGAGAGGGAAAACCTCACACATGCGCAAGAAAGACTAACATGCGGTCTTGAGGTACCACGTGCCCGGCATCTGCTTGCTTGAATTTAAAAGAAAGCTGCTGTTGTTAATGCTTTTGCCTAAGAGAGATAATAACAACATGGGATAGAGTAGAAGTGGGTGGTGAACAGTGAGAATTAGATGTTTAAGAAAATAACATCTGTTTATGATTCCTTTATTAATAGTTTGCATTCGGGCCTACTAAAGCAAAACGAAGACAGAAAATGGCGACAGATGACTAAAAAGTCGCACATGCTCAGTGAGTCCGTGATGTGACCCGGTGACCGAAAGAGCTGAATGACTGCCAAGAATCAAGGACAGAAGACATGAGAAAAAGAAGACATGTATCACTCATCTATGAAGCCTGAATTAAATGTATTATTACAAATGGCAAAAATATATGTATGGGAAGAGGACAACATGAATGAGCTAAAGGGGAAGGGCTAGCAGACAATAAGTACATTAACAAAAATGAATATGTCAGCATGGTGTGACGAAAAACTCCCCTAACCCCGTCCAATCATATTCCGTATTTTAGTACAATTTGCAACTCTTGAGGGTGGGACACGAAGAAATAAAGACTATAACTAGACTAACTTGAGTTAAGTGAAGCAGATGAGAGACGAGAGAGGGAGTGCTCATCGATCGAAGAGAGAAAGAGAGAGAGAGAGAGAGGCGAGAGCAGACTGGGAAGACTCAGATCCGAAACGACAGCCTGATTAGATTCGAAGATTTGCGGAAGAAAATCGAGGAGGGAGAGTGTGTAAGAGAGGGAATCGACCTGGTGCGTCGGGTTTGTAGAGAAGTCTAGTAAGTATCAGCCCTGTCCTGATCCTGTCCTATAGCCTTTGTCTCCTGATTCTAAGTCAGGGACCCCCACCAGCCCTTTGGCAGAAGGGTTGGGTTTCCGGTCATCTCTATTAGGTAAATGTCATTCTGTCCCTAAAATGTGCATATTTCTTTGCAAATGTATGATAATATGTGTCTTTTGTCTCTACATCTATCCACTCTTATGCATTGATTTTGTTGAATGAGGTTGTGTAATTGAATGTATTTGCTAAATGAATTTTCTCTCTCCCATTGAAGAATGATGGAGTTTGCACTGTTATATCTGTATTGATGAGCGTTCAACTTTATGACTGAAAATTTAGATAAAGCTTATAAAACTTACTCAGAGTCCTTGATTATTTCACTAAGAATCTGTGAATTAGTTAAGAAATTGTTAATATCACTATCAACTAACTCAACTAATGGTCCATCGACCAGAGGAAAGAGTTGTTGATTCGTGAAGATTAGTTAGGCATTGAAAATGTCAACTTAACCTGATTTGTGGTTAAAGGGAAATAACTAATCGGAACTTTAGTGAATTATAAAACTTGACCCCCAGCGGATTGACCAGGGAGTGTGGATGAGCAATTTGGATAAATGTATATGGGCCCATTGAAATATTCAGGTTTTTGTGAAATATTCAACCCTGGCCTTCCGCAGGTTCAGTTTTTCTGGTAGCAGAGTTATGGTTATTATTGATTAATTTGGTGATTATTGACTATTGATTATTGATTTTAACTACATGTTTAACACTAAAAGTTAGTGTCGCGTTTTATGTTGTCTGGAAGTACAGGTACAGAGATACCTGGGAACCCCGGGAATGGAATTTAGAAGAGTGTGGTAAGGAAATCACACTGCAGAAGGTTACTCGTCTGTCGTCATAATACCTAAAAGCTACGGAGGGCTGTAGGTGTTATATTAGGGACTATATCGTACAAGAGTAGAGTGTGAGTGATAGCGAAGGGTCCACCTGTGAAACTTTGGCCTTACCCAAAGGAGGAGTATCCCTTGAGGAGTAATAGGTCCTCCCCGAGCTCAAGTGAAGGGTAAACAATGGTTTTTACTCACAGTGTAAGGAAGTACTTTCTCCTTGAAGCAAGTGAATAAACTATCTTTGGATTAGTGGGGCAGACAGAGTAGCGCTGTTTTTACGTTGTTACTAACAGAAAATTATAAAGAAAAAATTAGAAAATACATTGTCGTATTACCTTGTAAAGCGAAGGTCAGTAGTAGGAGTCAATACTGACGTCACAAAGAACCGCGCTGGTATTGGTTGCGGAAGAGAATATGTAGTGAGCTCCGATTGGACTGTTGGTGTGAGTCGCGCTGGTATAGGACGAGTGTTGGAAAATAGGATAAGTGAGAATACGGAAGAGTTTCTAAGTTTTAACTGCTGAAACAATTAGTCACAGGGATCGGAAGAATGAAGCTAATTAATAAAATCAAAAATTTCTTTCAAAAGGATAAACGTATAGTAACCAGAGAAGGAATTCTTATGCCACCCCCTAACATGCCTGCTTCCTTTATGATGATGGAACGAGGATATCATACTTGTGTTTGGTTGGAAAATTGGGAAGAGTATACGAAAGGTGATGGTGTTTTGGCTTTTCCTGAACATTGTATGTTTAATGTAAGGATACTTCAGAATTTGAGAAATCGGATGAATTCATTAGAACCAAGTCCTAGGTTAACGCAGTATGAAGCTTTGGAGGAATGGGAAGTTGAGGCATTTGAACGAGAGGGATACAGAGGAGGTAAAAGAATAAATAGAGGGTTTTTACCCAGATATCCGTTTGATACTCGAGGAGATCAGATGAAAAGATGGAGAAGAGCTGTAGTAATGGAAGGTTTGTATCCAGTGTTGATGGCTGAGGATCAAGTAGGGAGTAAGTGTAAAGAAAAAGTGAAACACATAGGTATGACAGGAACAGGATGTGATGAATCTGATGATGAGTTATTAGAAGACGTTTTAGCTAAAAGACCTCCACCTTATCAAGAAAATGCTAGAGATACAACTCCAAGTGCACCAATGATGGGAACTCCATTAGTTCCACAAGTTTTATATGATCCAACAATCACCCGAGTATTACAGGAGAAAGAAAGGATTGAGTTGAATAAGACAAAAGAAGAGATAATTCAGAAAATAAATCAGTTAGGTCTGAATGCTGAAGCCTTGACAGTACCAGTAACACTTGGTCATGTTATTCCATTGTATGGTGATAAACGAGATACCCCGAGATTACAAACAGTGACAGTACCACAGAATAATGCTAGGAAAGAGGCAGTAATGTTAGAAGATCAAACTAGTGATAGTGATTCGAATGTCTCGTTACTAGATCTCCCTAATCTTGAAACGGTGACTGAAACCCCAAAGAGAATTACACCAGTAAATACTAGAAGAAAAGAACCGAGTGTCACTCCAGTAGCACGGAACTCAAAAGGATTTTCACCAGAAGACCTAGAGGAGTGGGCAAAAGGATTAGACAAGAAAAAACCCCAAACACCAAATATAGATGTAGGCAAGTTGAAAGTGGATTTAGAAGAAATGATTATTGGTACTATAAGTTCAGACAGATTAGGTTCATATGGAGATGAGGAATTGTTGTTTTTGTGTAAAAGTATAACCTGGAGAGCAAAGAATCTTCATGAGAAGATAGTAGAAGTGGCTACAGAATTTGGAATAGATGTAGAAAAGTCGAAAATATTACAAAAACCATATAGGACAGAATTTACTGAAAAGGATTTAGAAAGTTTGAATGTGTCAGGAAGGAGATTACAGATAAAAGAATTGATGTATATTTTGAAGAAATGGGGAGATGCAGACCGATGGAGAGGTAGATGGACAAGAAAAAGAGATGAGGCAGCTACAAAGGAAACATCTGCATTCCCATTAAGAGAGACAGAACAGGTTGAAAGAGTGTGTCCAATGAGAAAAGTTCCTGGTGGTGGATATGTTCATGTTCCTTGGTCTAGACAGGATATTTTGTCTTTTACGAATGATTTCCCCAGATTAAGAGAGAAACCAGTTGAATGGTACAAGCAGGTAGAGAGGTTTATGAAAGTTTCAAAGGTATTATTAAAGGATTTGGATGGTCTGTTTGACATAGTGGTACCAACTGATTTGTGGACAGAATGTAAAATTACTGTTGATTGGCCAACTGAAGAATATCCCAGAGACGCAAAGACAGGTGCGCCCTCAGAAGACGTGATGAAAAAGTATCAACAGGTGATTACTTTCTTGAAAGGAAAAATCCCCCCAAAGTAAACAGATTGGGTTAAAATAGATAGAACAACTCAAGAACCAAAAGAGTCAGTGCATGCGTATTACGAAAGGCTATTGCAAGTATTTAAGCAGTATAGTGGATTTGAAAATATTGGTGATAAGGATATGGGACATTTCGTGTATAGGTTTGTGTATGGATTGAGATCAGAAATTAGTCAGATGATTCAGCAACATACGCTTTGCTGGCAGAGCAAGCCCATTGATGATATCTTGAAGTATGCGAAGTATTGTAGTGATGATATTGATGCAAAACACAAGAAACTGAAAGAGAAAATTATGTGGGCACAAGTGAAGCTAGCAGAACACCAAGAGGTAAATTCTGTTACCCAAAATGAAAATCAGTCGAACGATCAGAATCAGAATTGTCAAGGATCAAATGGAAATAAAGGAAGAGGGCGAACGAGTAGAGAAGAAGCGAGAAAGAAGTATCCTTGTCATGTGTGCGGAAAGCATGGACATTGGAAGATTGAGTGTAAAAATGGTCAACAGAGTAATGGGGTAAATCAAAATTTAAATCCACAGATGCAGAATGAGGTGGTTGTGAACCAGCAGCAACAGCAACAGGTAGTTACTCCGCAATTACAGGTGCCACAAGCCCCTATGCCCAATCATGTGAACTCTCATGTGCAGAGATACAGTGTGAACACCGGATTTCGTGGAGAGAGTGGTACGAATACACAAACGGTTCAACAATATTGGATGCAAAGTGGTGAGAGTGATTCGGACACTTCTCAATGACGGTGCCTGAGGGGGGAGGAAGAATGCGTGCTTGGCGCATCCTTGGCGGTAGATCAGTCAGGTCCATTTGTTGATGGAAAATGTGGAAGGTAATGACATCACTTTCCTAGTGGATACTGGTGCTACCCGTTCTACTGTGAGAGTAGCAGAAATTCCAAACCTACCCCTCTCGGGAGAAACTATCTAAGTTGTAGGAGTCTCAAATAAGCAAATATAAACCCCAGTTACTAAACCAATAGAAGTGAATATTGGGAATTTCAAAGATATGCATCGGTTTGTGGTATGTGATTCAAGTCCAGTAAATTTGTTAGGGAGGGATTTGTTGTGCAAAATGAACTGTACCATCTATTGTACACTTGATGGTATTGCTTTCCAAACACCTGATGAAGATATTCCTTTCAAAATGATGCTAGCAAAACAAGGAACAGAAGTGGATGAGATGTTTTCACTTCTTACTGAAAACAGTTTGCCTGATGAGCTGAAAAACACAGTGAGATCAGATGTGTGGGATTTTTCAGGAAAGGAAATTGGTCTAATGGCAAATGTAGACCCAATTAAGATAATGGTGAAAGAGGGTGCAATTTATCCTAATACACCTCAATACAAAATGAGCCCTGAAGTAAAAGCCGGAGAGGCTCCAGTAATTGATCAAATGATTGAACAAGGTATTTTGAAAGAGATAATGGGCAGTCCTTGTAATTAGCCAATAATGGGACTTAAAAAGCCTAGTGGCAAGTATAGGATAGTCCAAGATTTATGGAAAATTAATAAGATAGTAGTACCCTGTTGTCCAGTAGTGCCAAATCCAGCAGTGATCCTTGGGATGCACATTGGTACACGGTGATTGATTTGTGCCAAGCATTCTTTTCGATTCCTTTGCATCCGGATAGTCAATATCTTTTTGCATTCCGGTTCGGAGACCGTGTTTTGGCATGGTGCCTAGTTCCTCAAGGGTACACAGAGAGCCCCTCGATTTTTAATCAGATCCTGAAAAGATGTTTGGAAACATTGGTTATGCCAGGAAATTCAGTCTTGATTCAGTACATTGACGACCTATTGGTGGCATCAAAGACACGATAGGCTTGTGTCACTGACACAATTGCCTTACTGAACCATTTGGCAGAAGGTGGACACAAGGTGTCACCAGAAAAATTACAGTTTTGTCAACAAGACGTCCAATATTTGGGACACAAGATAGAAAGGGGAGTCAGGAAAGTGACACCAGAGAGAATAAAAGTGATTCGACAAATGAATCTGCCTAAAACTAAGAAAGAAGTACGAATGTTTTTGGGAGTGATTGGATACTGTCGTCAGTGGATCAGTGGATTTTCATTGCTTTCAAAGCCTTTATTAAAATTGACATGAAAAGATGTGACAGATCCGATTGAATGGGATGATGAAAGTGAGGATGCATTCGTTAAACTGAGAGATTGTTTGTGTCAAGCACCAGCATTAGGAATGCCTGACTATACGAAGGAATTTTCCTTGTTCTGTTGTGAGAGAGAAGGATGTGCACTTTCAGTATTAACCCAGAGACATGGATTGTCACGACGTCCAGTGGCATATTTTTCTGCCACTCTGGATCCAGTGGCTGCGGCATTGCCTGGCTGCTTAAAAGCAGCAGCTGCTACTTGTGTGAGTCTGGAGCAGAGTGAATCGATTGTAATGGGACATCCCTTAAAGGTATATGTGCCACATTCCATCGAGATCCTTTTAACAAGGACTCATACTCAGCACTTGACCCCTAGTCGGCTGACTAAGTATGAAAGAGTGATCTTGGGTGCTGAAAATGTAAGTTTGATAAGATGTACCACAGTAAATCCAGCAACCTTGCTGTCGGATCCATACTGTGAAGAAATAAAAGAGGAGGTCCTCCTCCTCGGCTCCAACTCCTCAGCCTGGGACGACTCCTGGTGGCCAACGACGCTGGGAGCAGCCCCGACACCCACCGACCACGCACGCAACCTGGGAGTCATCCTTGACTCAACGCTCTCCATGGCCAAGCAAGTCAACGCAGTCTCATCCTCCTGCTTCAACACCCTCCGCATGCTTCGCAAGATCTACAGGTGGATCCCGACAGACACGAGAAGAACAGTCACCCAGGCCCTCGTCAACAGCAGACTCGACTATGGGAACGCCCTCTACGCGGGAGCCCCGGCCAAGCTCATCAAGCGACTGCAACGCATACAAAACGCCTCCGCACGCCTGATCCTCGATGTACCACGCCACAGCCACATCACCCCCACCTGAGGAACCTGCACTGGCTCCCCGTCGACAGGAGAATCTCCTTCAAACTCCTCATCCACGCACACAAGGCACTCCACAAGACTGGCCCAGCCTACCTCAACAGACGACTCCTCTTCTACGTCCCCAACCGCCAACTCCGCTCCGCCGACCTCTCCCTCGCCACCGTCCCTCGCATTCAAAGAACCACCACCGGCGGCAGATCCTTCTCCCACCTCGCCGCCAAGACCTGGAACACCCTTCCACTAAGCCTACGACAGACCCAAGACCTGCTGACCTTCAGGAGGCTACTCAAGACCTGGTTGTTCGACCAGTAGCAGCACCCCCCTTTTTTCTCCCCCAGCGCCTTGAGACCCTTGCGGGTAAGTAGTGCGCTTTACAAATTCTGTGATTGATTGATTGATTGAGGTTGATCATGATTGGTTGGATGTGACAGAAATGTGTACAAAGCCCAGACCGGACATCTTTGATGTTCCATTGGAAGAATCAGACTATGTATTGTTCGTTGATGGGTCATGTTTACGAAAACAAAATGGAGAACTGAGTTCTGCCTATGCTGTATGTACTGTATCTGCTATTCTGGAGGCATCCTGTCTAAGAGGAGTCAAGTCTGCACAAATAGCTGAATTGATAGCTTTGACAAAAGCATGCAAGATTGGGGAAAAATTGAGAGTAACCATATTCACGGATAGGCAATATGGTTTTGGGGTTGTGCATGACTTTGGCCAATTATGGATGCAAAGGGGATTTCTGACTTCTTCAGGTTCTCCTATCAGGAATAGTAAAAATGTCAAAGAACTATTGGAAGCACTACAATTGCCAAAAGAAATTGCAGTGGTTAAGTGTGCCGCACATAAGTCAGGAAATGATTATGTGACACAAGGCAACAATTATGCTGACCAAGTTGCACAATTCTGTGCTCGAAATACAATGTCTCTGAACAGAGGGTTGGAAAAAGAAGTTACCAATTGCCAATTAATGTTTTTCTCTGCTTTTGAAACATGGGATGAAGTTAGACAGTTACAGGATGAGCCAGATGCAAAAGAAAAGGAACTCTGGATCAAATCAGGATGCACAAGAAGAGCAGAGGATGAAGTATGGGTGTGTCCAGATGGTAGACTGATAATGCCAGACAGTTTACTATCACAAATGGCAAGAGTATATCATGGAGCTACACACATTGGGAGGGATGCCATGATTAGGAACTTCAGGCAAACATGGTACAATCCCAAGTTTAGGTAAATTGCAGAGAGTCTCTGTCAGAGATGTTTGACATGTCAACAGCAGAACCCAGGTAGAAAAATGGTTGTCAGTTGGGGGAAAATTGGAAAGGCAGAAGGACCATTTACAAGACTGCAACTTGACTTTATAGAGCTGCCGTCGTGCAATGGTTTGAAGTACGTCCTTGTTATTGTGTGTCTGTTTTCTCGATGGGTAGAAGCCTATCCCACGAGAAGGAATGACAGCCTCACAGTTGCCAAACTGCTGTTGAGAGAACTCATTCCCAGGTTTGGATTTCCAGTCACTTTGGAATCATAGAGGACCTCATTTTAATAATGAGATAATTCGATTAATTTGTACAGCTTTCAAAGTTGAGCAGAAACTACATTCTGCCTATCGACCAGAAGCCTCTGGAGTGGTTGAGCAGCTCAATGGCACAATAAAATCCAGGTTAGGGAAGGTGTGTGCATCCACTTCACTGAAATGGCCTGATGCTTTGCCCCTTGTATTGATGAGCCTTAGAAGCATCCCTGACAGAAGGACGGGATTGAGTCCTCATGAAATTCTCATGGGAAGAGCAATGAGACAAGCATTTGTCCCTGGAAACAAACTGATGAATATAACTGATGATCTAGTGTTGGACTATTGTAAAGGACTGGCTGATCTGGTACGTTCTGTGTCTCACCAGGTTGGAGAAGATGCAACCGCAGCACAGCCGAATCAAGCTCATGATTTGTGTCCAGGAGACTGGGTTGTGGTAAAGAAGCACAGGAGAAAATCGTGTTTAGAACCCAGGTGGAAAGGACCTCATCAAGTTATATTGGTCACGACGACAGCAGTGACGTGTGCTGGCATGCCAAACTGGATCCATGCCAATCATACACAAAGAGTCCCAAGTCCACCTGAACGACAAGAGCAGCAACTGGTAGAACCAAGAGAAGAACCAGAAGCTGAAAGTTGTGAAGTCGAAGAAATCAGAGAAACAAACTCTGAAGAACGCATTGATGATGAACAACCAAGTACAAGTCAAGTAGGGTGGGCACCAGTTACTGGGTCTCAAGAGACTGCTGTAGAGGCCGAGGAAGAGCAAGAGATTGAAAGACCAGAACAAATTGAAACAGAAAATCCAGATCAAGCTCAATCAAAAGAAAAAAAAGAAAGACTGACAGATGCAGAACAAATTCAGTCAACAGAAGAATCTACTGCAGAAAATTCAGATCAAGCTCAATTAGAGTTAGAAAAGGAAGGACTGAAAGATCAAGAACAAATTCAATTAACAGAAAGAAAGAAATCATAAAGTCCAGAACAAGTTCAACTACAAGAAAGAGAAAATAAAAGAACATTAGAAATAGGCGAAGAAGGTGAAAAGGCAGTACAAACAAAGAGGGTCAGAAAAGGTAATCACTGGTCAAGTGGAGTAAACGGACTGAGATATGTTTTAAGAAGAAAAACAGGGAAAGAACAAGAACAAGTAAATGAAGTATCAAGTCAAACTGAGCAAAAACATCCAAGGAGAAAATCCTTACAAAAATCAAAAAGAGTAAGAGTTCCGAGCAGAAAATTTTAGGCTCCTGAATGGACATATATCATCCTTGAGGACTTTGAGAATCTTGACCTGAATGAAGAACAAGAAAGTGTCACTATTGAAGGAATTGATGAAAGCAAATTGAGACCACCTTAAAGGAAAAGACTTTGACACTAAGGGTGGAAAACGGGCAAACAAATAAAGAGAAGAAGAAAAGAAACAAAAGAAGAAAAGAAAATAAAGACAAAGGGGAATAAAGACGAAAAGCTCTTGAAGTGTGGGATCACACAAAGATTTTTTTTTTTTTAGAGTAGATTTTAGAATATAGAAGAATTAATTTAGATATTGATCAATTTTAGAATGCCAAAAATGGCAGAAACAAAAGTGACTGAACATTCGAAATCTAGTTTAAAACGAAGATGTGTTAAATATTGTTTGTGCAGTGTTTTAATGCTAATGTTAATGTGGTTATTGCTAACTGTTGTGACACCTATTCTAATGGTAAATAATAACAGAAATAACACTAATACAAGTGATCGAGTGAATGTAGTTACTAAAAGAACATCTACCACTAATTTAGAGCAAATGGATGAGAGCATGTATCATCATGACAAATCAAATAGTGATTAGTCATTAAATGTATTTACTAAACTTCTTTACGAATACGTAGATACAATGGATGTGAGTGATTGTTATGTTTGCATGAAATTACCTTTGTCTGTCTCGGAGGGGTGACATATCACCATCTTCCTTTAACATATGGTGTGTCATGTAGTGTTGTGTCCAGTTTGTTCTATGTAACAGGCAAGTTGCAGTATTATTATTCGAATATGGGTTTAGTATTTTCAGAAATCCCTATTCGAAGAAACCTGAACCCAGTGCTTAGTGCTAAAGATGCAGAATTTATGGGCGAGTTCTTCTTAACAACAAACCCAATAGACATAACATATGCTCATAAGAATAATCTAACATGTATTTTACGTGATGAAGAAAAAGATTTTCTAAATTTAGTAGAGGAAAGAAGGCAGGATTTTCAGAAGAAGGCTGTTGAACAGAAGTCACATGTACCTCCATGGGCTAATAAGGAAGGGGACTATAAGAAAGGCGAGACTCATGCTGCAATGTCCCTAGACTTGTCAAAATTGGGAAAATTCTGTCTGCATAGACTAAAAACTGACTATAACAACATTTTCATTTGTTCTAGTGAATGTGAACATACCTTCCTAATAATGGGGGATGGGGACTAAAAGGTGGAACTGATCCTGTTTTCCCAGGGATTTATTACGTTTGTGGTAAAAATGCCTATTATAGGTTGCCTACACAATGGTATGGTAGTTGTTATTTTGGAATAGTATTTCCAAGAGTCTATCACATAACTAAGAACAATGAAATGGATGTAGTAAGTCAAGGACTAAAACGGAGTAAAAGAACAAGTTTTTCAGAAATAGTAGGTGATATATTTGGTGCACTGATACCAACAGTTGGAGTCATACTGAATTCACATAAAATACGAAAATTGTCAACAATAGTTGATCGTCTATCAACAGATAGTGCTGGGGGATTCTTAATGATTAATACCGAAATGGTTGCAATTAGATCTATGGTTTTGCAAAATCGACTTGCACTTGATATATTATTGGCAAAAGAGGGTGGAGTCTGTGGCATGTTGAAAGTCCAACATTGCTGTACATATATCCCAGACAAAAGTAAAGGTATTGAGGGATATATTAAGAATATTACAAAAATTCATGACGATTTGACCCAACTAGAGGTTGACGGTGTCTGGGGAAAGACTTAGTAAGAGTATTTCCGCTATAGGTAGTTGTTTTTCCACTATAGGGAGTAGTCTATTAGGGAAGATCCTAATACCTGTAATTTCGATAGCAATAATAGCTCTGATAATAATGATGACATATAAATGTTGCAAGAGTAAAACAAAAGCGAGAATGTTGGCTGAAATGACGAATAAGAGAATGGGAAGAAAGAGACAAAGGGAAGAGATTGAGTTAGAGGAAATGAAAGGAAGTTTATATGATAAAATTAAAGAATTAGACATGAAAGAGAAAACCGAAGAATTACTAGAAAGAAAGGAAGACACTAAAAACTAGATGAATAAAGTTGGCACTTGGTAATGATGGGTATTTTATGATGGCTCAAAAATGCCATCAGAGGGGGATTGATGGAGCAAGGATTCGAGAAAATGAAACTTGTTCGGAGAAATCCTCCATTAACTTTCACTAATCGTTAAAACTGTAGATGAGACGAAACTAATATACACCAGACACCGACACATGGGGGAAAAGCTTACGCATGCTTAAATTAATGAAGAATAAAATGCAACGCGACTAAAACCCGCTTTAATTTGCGAAAACGCTTTGCGCATGTGCAAACCTGAATTACGTAGAAATAACGTGACTAACTCGCTTTGAGAGGGAAAACCTCACACATGCGCAAGAAAGACTAACATGCGGTCTTGAGGTACCGCGTGCCCGGCATCTGCTTGCTTGAATTTAAAAGAAAGCTGCTGTTGTTAATGCTTTTGCCTAAGAGAGATAATAACAACATGGGATAGAGTAGAAGTGGGTGGTGAACAGTGAGAATTATATGTGTAAGAAAATAACATCTGTTTATGATTCCTTTATTAATAGTGTGCATTCGGGCCTACTAAAGCATAACGAAGAAAGAAAATGGCGACAGATGACTAAAAAGTCGCACATGCTCAGTGAGTCCGTGATGTGACCCGGTGACCGAAAGAGCTGAATGACTGCCAAGAATCAAGGACAGAAGACATGAGAAAAAGAAGACATGTATCACTCATCTATGAAGCCTGTATTAAATGTATTATTACAAATGGCAACAATATATGTATGGGAAGAAGACAACATGAATGAGCTAAAGGGGAAGGGCTAGCAGACAATAAGTACATTAACAAAAATGAATATGTCAGCATGGTGTGACGAAAAACTCCCCTAACCCCGTCCAATCATATTCCGTATTTTAGTAAAATTTGCAACTCTTGAGGGTGGGACACAAAGAAATAAAGACTATAACTAGACTAACTTGAGTTAAGTGAAGCAGATGAGAGACGAGAGAGGGAGTGCTCATCGATCGAAGAGAGAAAGAGAGAGAGAGGCGAGAGCAGACTGGGAAGACTCAGATCCGAAACGACAGCCTGATTAGATTCGAAGATTTGCGGAAGAATATTGAGGAGGGAGAGAGTGTAAGAGAGGGAATCGCCCTGGTGCGTCTGGTTTGTAGAGAAGTCTAGTAAGTATCAGCCCTGTCCTGATCCTGTCCTATAGCCTTTGTCTCCTGATTCTAAGTCAGGGGACCCCCACCAGCCCTTTGGCCAGAGGGTTGGGATTCCGGTCATCTCTATTAGGTAAATGTTATTCTGTCCCTTAAATGTGCATATTTCTTTGCAAATGTATGATAATATGTGTCTTTTGTCTCTACATCTATCCACTCTTATGCATTGATTTTGTTGAATGAGGTTGTGTAATTGAATGTATTTGCTAAATGAATTTTCTCTCTCCCATTGAAGAATGATGGAGTTTGCACTGATATATCTGTATTGATGAGCGTTCAACTTTATGACTGAAAATTTAGACAAAGCTTATAAAACTTACTCAGAGTCTGTGATTATTTCACTAAGAATCTGTGAATTAGTTAAGAAATTCTTAATATCACCATCAACTAACTCAACTAATGGTCCATCGACCAGAGGAAAGAGTTGTTGGTTCGTGAAGATTAGTTAGGCATTGAAAATGTCAACTTAACCTGATTTGTGGTTAAAGGGAAATAACTAATCGGAACTTTAGTGAATTATAAAACTTGACCCCCCCAGCGGATTGACCAGGGAGTGTGGATGAGCAATTTGGATAAATGTATATGGGCCCATTGAAATATTCAGGTTTTTGTGAAATATTCAACCCTGGCCTTCCGCTGGATCAGCGCCGCCGGGGCACCTTAAGTAATACAGCCCCAGATGTAATCTGAAATCTTCCAGTGAACCCTGTACAAACATGCCAATAGACCCGATTCAGGCGGGAGACTCCCGATTATTTAAGCAAAAAATGCCTTCATTTGCCTCCTGCCTGAAATCGCCTCTGCTTTTGATAGAAATCAATAGGGGAAATACATTCAACCGATTATTTTTTTAAATCTCCAACTTTCCTCTCCTAAAATGTTGTCATGTATCAGCAGGCAAGCCTTTCGTTTTCATTATTTTTCATTTGAGATACTGGGTTCTCTGCTAAAATAACCCAGCAATAATACACGGCCAATGAATCTTGCAGAAAACACAATATTCTCTCATTGTGCTTTTAACTTTTGTCTTTTTCCTTTACTTTTTGTTTATGTCTTTCCCTTGTTTGTTTCCAATGACTGTCTGCTTTTTGTAAGGCCCGGCTAAGGAGGTCTTCCAGTCGCTTGGAATCTTTCCAGATAGGGCACGTTTCTTGACACAAGTAGCTGGTCTGCAGTGTAGGATTTGCCATTATTCATAATATATTGTAATTTTTATCCTTACAAAAATTGAGTTTTATATTTTAGAACTTTGTTATCACTATATTACTGTATCTCTCTTTACTTTCCCTTTCTTCTTTCTTCTTAACCCATTTCTTTTTTTACTTTTTTCTGTTCATAGCGATGTAATATATGTTCATTATCGTGCAAAATGTACATATCCTTCAGTTTTAACATGATATATTTACAACGGTATTACTAGAATAAGAAGTCAGAGTTCTATAAATTATAGATTATTTATAAGTGTGTATTTAATTGCTTGCCTTTATTTACTGTATTTTGATTTCACATTGATTGTTGACTCATGATTGTCATTGTTCCCCTTCTCAATATATCCTGGAAATTTAATAAAATCATTGAACTGAAAACATTTTGCAACTGCATGTATGTGACTATTGAAAAGATAACAGCCAGGCTGGATTTGTGAGCAGGCTTGGGTGGTTGTGGAGCGTGTGCCCTGCCACCTCTGCTATAATGCTTTTATCATCATCATCACCACATTGTCTCACCCAGTACTACACTTTTAGCTGACACCTTATCCACAATACATTACTTTTTTGTTTTTTTTATACACTTTTTTAGGTCTTGCGCCTAGCGTTGCAGTGCGCAGCCCTGCTCGCGCAGCGCGAGACCTCTTGTATGGGGTTCTGAAAGCTGACCACACGCTCGTGCGTGTGATCAGGCTTTTGCCGGCAGGCATTGGCTTTCGCGTGTTTTTTTGTAAAAAAAAAGGCCCGCGATTGGGCAAAGGTGGGCACATGTCCCGCCTTTGCAACGCCCATTCCCGTCCGTGTCTAGCACGCGCAGCAGCGCGTTCGCCTCGCTGCCGCTGCCGCGCTCCCCCGCCCCCGCTCCTCTGTGGTGCGCGCGCACCACTGGTTTTTTCCAGATAGTATCTGAAATAAGTTTCGCAGCTGCTTTTAAAAGTGTTGAAGTATTGAAGTATTATGCATTGCACTATGTTCACTATGTTCACACAGTATAAAAATGTCTGCCCCATCTTTAGGCCGCTCCTCGGACTTCTGTGAGGCAGAACTCCCGTGTTTTCTGCTGACTGTCTTTGGCGTGGATGTACGGAGGAATGTTTGATTACAGTGTAACAGGTTTGGTGGCGAACTCCAGATAAATGTACACCACGCACGCAAAATGTTCCTTTGGGCATTCAGTTCAGCTACTTGCAGCAGTGGAGGGCTCTGCTCTTCGATGTACTTCCTGACAGACTGCTAAGTTTGAAGTGCCTGTCGGGCACAGGATGCTCTTTTGAAACTTTCTTAGATTTTTCACTGAGGAACAGTGCCGATGCCAACAATGAGAATAGCACTGATGATCCCAATGGGACTAGTGCCGATACCAACAATGAGAATAGCACTGATAACCATGGGACTAGTGCCCATGACAATGAGAATAGCGCTGATGATACCAATGAGAATAGCGCTGGTGATACCAATGGGACTAGTGCCGATCCCAACAATGAGAATAGCACTGATGACACCAATGGGACTAGTGCCGATGCCAACAATGAGAATAGCACTGATAACCATGGGACTAGTGCCCATGACAACAATGAGAATAGCGCTGATGATACCAATGGGACTAGTGCCGATGCCAACAATGAGAATAGCACTGATGATACCAATGGGACTAGGGCCGATGCCAACAATGAGAATAGCACTGATGATACCAATGGGACTAGTGCCCATGACAACAATGAGAATAGCGCTGATGATACCAATGGGACTAGTGCCGATGCCAACAATGAGAATAGCACTGATGATACCAATGGGACTAGTGCCGATGCCAACAATGAGAATAGCACTGATAACCATGGGACTAGTGCCCATGACAACAATGAGAATAGCGCTGATGATACCAATGGGACTAGTGCCCATGACAACAATGAGAATAGCGATGATGATACCAATGGGACTAGTGCCGATGCCAACAATGAGAATAGTACTGATGATAACAATGGGACTAGTGCCGATGCCAACAATGAGAATAGCACTGATGATAACAATGGGACTAGTGCCGACGCAAACAATGAGAATAGCACTGATGATAACAATGGAACTAGTGCCCATGACAACAATGAGAATAGCACTGATGATAACAATGGGACTAGTGCCGATGCCAACAATGAGAATAGCACTGATGATAACAATGGGACTAGTGCCGATGCCAACAATGAGAATAGCACTGATGATAACAATGGGATTAATGCCCATGACAACAATGAGAATAGCACTGATAACCATGGGACTAGTGCCCATGACAACAATGAGAATAGCGCTGATGATACCAATGGGCCTAGTGCTCCTGACAACAATGAGAATAGCACTGATAACAATGGGACTAGTGCCAATGCCAACAATGAGAATAGCACTGATGATAACAATGGGACTAGTGCCGATGCCAACAATGAGAATAGCGCTGATGATACCAATGGGACTAGTGCCGATGCCAACAATGAGAATAGCACTGATGATAACAATGGGACTAGTGCCCATGCGAACAATGAGAATAGCACTGATGATATGGGACTAGTGCCCATGACAACAATGAGAATAGCACTGATGATAACAATGGGACTAGTGCTCATGACAACAATGAGAATAGCACTGATAACCATGGGACTAGTGCCCATGACAACAATGAGAATAGCGCTGATGATACCAATGGGACTAGTGCTCCTGACAACAATGAGGATAGCACTGATGATAACAATGGGACTAGTGCCGATGCCAACAATGAGAATAGCACTGATGATAACAATGGAACTAGTGCCGATGCCAACAATGAGAATAGCACTGATGATAACAATGAGAATAGCACTGATGATAACAATGGGACTATTGCCGATGCCAACAATGAGAATAGCACTGATGATAACAATGGGACTAGTGCTCATGACAGCAATGAGAATAGCACTGATAACCATAGGACTAGTGCTCATGACAACAATGAGAATAGCACTGATGATAACAATGGGACTAGTGCCGATGCCTACAATGAGAATAGCACTGATGATAACAATGGGACCAGTGCCGATGCCAACAATGAGAATAGCACTGATAACCATGGGACTAGTGCCCATGACAACAATGAGAATAGCGCTGATGATACCAATGGGACTAGTGCCGATGCCAACAGTGAGAATAGCGCTGATGATACCAATGGGACTAGTGCCCATGCCAACAATGAGAATAGCGCTGATGATACCAATGGGACTAGTGCCGATGCCAACAATGAGAATAGCACTGATGATACCAATGGGACTAGTGCTGATGCCAACAATGAGAATAGCACTGATAACCATGGGACTAGTGCCCATGACAACAATGAGAATAGCGCTGATGATACCAATGGGACTAGTGCCCATGACAACAATGAGAATAGCACTGATGATAACAATGGGACTAGTGCCAATGCCAACAATGAGAATAGCACTGATGATAACAATGGGACTAGTGCCGATGCCAACAATGAGAATAGCACTGATAACCATGGGACTAGTGCCCATGACAACAATGAGAATAGCGCTGATGATACCAATGGGACTAGTGCTCCTGACAACAATGAGAATAGCACTGATGATAACAATGGGACTAGTGCTGATGCCAACAATGAGACTAGCACTGATGATAACAATGGGACTAGTGCCGATGCGAACAATGAGAATAGCACTGATGATAACAATGGGACTAGTGCTGATGCGAACAATGAGAATAGCACTGATGATAACAATGGGACTAGTGCCGATGCCAACAATGAGAATAGCACTGATGATAACAATGGGACTAGTGCCGATGCCAACAATGAGAATAGCACTGATGATAACAATGGGACTATTGCTCATGACAGCAATGAGAATAGCACTGATAACCATGGGACTAGTGCCCATGACAACAATGAGAATAGCCCTGATGATAACAACAGGACTAGTGGGGATGATAACAATGAAAATAGCTCTGATGATAACAATGGGACTAGTGCTCATGACAACAATGAGAATAGCACTGATGATAACAATGACTATAGCTCTGATGATAACAGTGGGACTAGTGCTAATGAGAACAGTGAGAATAGCGCTGATGACAACAATGAGACTAGTGCTGATGACAACAACGAAAATAGCGCTGATGATAACAATGAGACTAGTGCCGATGACAATGAGACTAGTGCCGATGACAACAAGACTAGTGCCGATGACAACAATAAGAATAGCGCTGATGATAACAGGACTAGTGCAGATGGCAAAACTGCATGATTAAGAGACTGTTACTCAGGGTCCGCACTGCTCATTCATATGAGACACTGTCCTGGACTCACATGCCTCGCCTGTGCACACTGGTCTTTAAACATATTCCTCCAACAGATTCTAGCACGTTATTACAGGTTAATATGTTCCTTGTGAGGCCTCCTGACTCCTGCCATTGGGATTTAAGTTCTGCCACTATGTTGATTATAATTCCAGTGCTGGAGCATTGTGCTTTTGGTTACACGAAGCCATCTCGTGCTTTACTTGTACTTGTTTGTTTTTGTGAGTAACGTTAAAGGAGCCAGTATGCGCTGTGGAAAGGGCTTTTCGGTAACAACAAGCATTTGCAATGCAATAGGTCTCGCATTTACGCGAGTTTGACCTATTGGCATTGTAAATGACAATGGCTTTTATTTATGTTTCAAAAACCAAAACATAAATAAAAGGCAATGTCATTTACAATAAAAATAGCTCAAACTCTCGCAAATGCGAGACCTAATGCATTGCAAATGCTTGTTATTAATAGGAACAATCTCACATTCACAGCCATATCCCATATTCCCCCGATCAATTTCATAGCTATTATAAGACAGAGAGCACCCTGTGCTGATATCACATGGATATTTACATTGCCATACTTGTGTAGAGTGTTAAGGTGCTTAAGCAATCATTGGATCCAATGTGTGTGACATGCTAAATGATCTTTAGAGAAGGAAGTGTATTTAAGATCATCTCTCCTACTCCACCTCTCCTTTTCACCACTCCTGACCTGGGGCGAGCTGGAGGATGAGGCGGAAGGCGCTTCCCAGTAACACCGTGAACGGTGCTCTCGATGGAACTTTGACGATGCCCCCTGGGCGGAATCCATAACTGTCTGTACTTACCGCGGTGCCCGAGCAACCTTGGCCGATGCCCTGTGGAGCTGTCCTATGCAGCTATAGAGGAGTTTGGCTCTGGTTTTTCCCTCGGCCGTCACCTACCCAGCCGGACATCGGACATTGTTTTCCTCATCTCCCCGTTGTGTCTCCCACCTGCATTCCTTACCCCTGTTTACCGTTCCCCCTCTACCTTTCACTCCCCTTAAGACGTGTGTACGCGCTAATAACTCATATTATTGTGTAATCATGTTTTTCTCCTAGGTCTATACTTGGCTATGTAATTTTGTAACCTGTAACTCGCTGATCCTCATGTAAAACGCTCTGATACCTCCGGGTCTAGCCAGCGCTATATAAAACTTTGCAAATAAAGTAAATAAATGCCAGTGTGCATATGAGAAGACGCCTTATGTGTCTGGTGTCTAAGAGTAATCCTCCCAAGACTGCCACAACTCAGCGTGTTTCTGGGGACACCTCCTAGCCCTATATACCACCCTCTCCATGATAGCAGTCTGATCCAATCCATTTCTCTATTCACGGAAGGATGCAGCCACACTAGCACCCCACCCGAGCGCTCTCATTTGGTGAGCACACACCCCATCCTGAGGAGCAGGCGGTTACCTATTGGGGCCCCCTGCTGCTACAGTAATCCCATTAGAGCCATTTTGGGGGTAAACTGGACAAGTCTACTCAAGGCATTGACTAGTGGTCTTTCCACCAAGGACGAACATTTTTGGATAGCAGGAAATTCCCATACCATGTGGAGGAATGTACCGGTTGTATCAGTGCAATGGGTGCAGTGTGGGCTAGGTCTAATGCCATCTGCCAGAGCTTCTGAGGTATACAGTAGATACTGTGCGGGTATTTAATTAAAATCAATCTACCTTCGGCTGAGGCAGCGGGTACCCATGGGGCCATCTTAGCCTCCCTCAATTGGTCGTCATCCAGCGTCTCAAACTCTGTTTGCCATTTTAAGCGCAATGCAGGTAGTCGATCAGGTCGTGGGCAGTCCTCACCCATTCCGCCAGAAACTCTATGACCAGGGTAAAGAAGAATGGAGAAAGGGCACATCCATATCAGGTGCTCTTTTCAATCATGAAGGAAGCTGACAATGCACCTTTAGCTCTGACCCGAGCCCATGTGGTTGAGTAGAGATTTCGGACACAAGCAACAAACCACAGGCCAAAGATCATCTCGTTAACACCTGAATTAGGAACTCCCAATTTCAAAATCTAAAATGACCAGTGCCAGAACTCCTTCAAGTCCCTGGCGTCTGTCCAATTCCAGATGGAATTATCTAATACAAGGTCTGATAAAGCCAATTTGGTCCTCGTGTACCAAGAAATGGATTATCTTAATCAACCTGCCCGTTATAATCTTTGACAACATTTTAGCAGTGTGGTAGAGCAGGGAGATGGGCCAATATGACAAACAAATATGGGGGTCTACCAGGTTTCAGGATCGCAATTATGGTAGTTTCACAGAAGCCACAAGGCAGTTTGCCTACCGGAATAGCCTCGATAAACAGTGATAACAAGCAGGGGGACATTACAGATGGAAATCGCTTATTGAATTCCACTGAAAACCGCTTGGTTCCAGTGTTGTCCCAGAGTGTAATTATCCAATGGCTTCAGTGATTTATTCTATTGTTATAGGTGGTTTAGGGTCAATCCTTCTGATCGGTAAATCCATGATCAATGGGGTTGATGGATCCCGCTCTGGGATTGGGCATATAGGTTTTTGTAATATATGGCAAAGGAATCTGCTATGTTTATCACATCTGCAACCACCCATCCACCTGGGTCTTGTATGGCCAGTATTATGCTTAAGACCTGCTCTCTGGTTGCCAGCCAGTAGACCAGCATGCCATCCTCGTCTCAGGACTCGTAACCTCTGCCTTGTGACGCCATCCACATATATCTGGCAGCGCCCATGGCCAGGCAGTGTAGTTGGGATCTTACAAGTTCCAGCCTCCTAAGAAGAAATGCTTGTCCAGTGCGGCCCACCTTCAGTTCCAATTTTGTCATTCATGTCATAGGGTCACTATGTCTGCCTCCATTTTCTGCATCTGTTCTCTGACGTAAGTCATCGCCCCCATCTCGCCACTGCTTTAAATGCCCAAGAAAATGGAGGGAATTATGGATTGCACGATGTCTTCGGCAGTATAATGAATAACAAACTTTCAACCAAACCCCCTTCCCAAGCTCCTCCCACGCTATACTTCATCCCCTTGAGGCCTCTGTCGCCCCATTAGAACGTCTACAACTAAGAAATATTAAATGGCAGAGTAACACAAAATGAGACACAGTAGATGAACAATATAGATCAAACTCCTGATTGTTGAAGTGGCCACATTGAGCACCCCAGTCTACTCAGTACCTCTGTAACTGCAGGTACTGCCCAGGTCCAAGGCAGGAAAAGAAACGGTTGAGTGGGAGGGGGTAAGATGGACACCACAAGTGCTCCTGGGATGTGCAAAGTTCCTCGGGGACACTTTCCTCCACTGAGGGCGAGCGAAAATGCTTTAAAGACTTGAGTGACAAGTCCTCAAAATGATGCAGTTTTCTGTTCCTCCTACCCCAGCATTTGAGGGTTTCCATTCCACAGCCTCTTTCTTATTATCAGGGTAGTTTGTCCCAGAAGCCTGGCTTGGTTGCAGAGCAGGCCTCTTCTCCACCCAGTCCCATGCTCTTTCTTGTGTATCAAAGAATAATGTTTTCTCTTTGTATATAAAACTTTCCACCTAGCTGGGAACAAGAATATATACTTGACTTGCATTGCCTGCAGTTTTTACTTAACATCAAGGAATGAGAAGCGTTGCTGTTGCACTTTCAATGTGTACTCAGGAAATACCATGATTTTCACTGGGTCACAGTTCAGGCTGATTATCTTTCAGGGCATCTGCAGGATTGTGTCTCCATTAGCCAAGTTGAATACCCAGGCAATTATGGGTCAGGGTGGAACCCCGTGGCAGGATATGCAATCATGGTCCTGTATGCCCTTTCAACTATAAGACAATGGCAAAGATCCGCCCTGTCACCATGATTTTAGTCAGGTTGTAAAGATTTGCATCAGTGCCAAGCACATTGTACCCTCTGGGACCCTGACGGTCCTGATGTTCTTGCGTCTTGATCTCCCTTTCTCGTCCTCAGACCAGTCATCTAGTTGTTTTACCATCTTCTGCAGCTCGGTAACTTTGGCCTGAAGTGTGTGAACAGAGTCTTCCGCCATTGTGATTCTGCCCTCAGCGCCAGTCACCCAATTAACTGTGTTTCAGAGATCTTGTCTAAGCACAGTTGGGTCTAGCCTTAATTCATCAATCTTTCCTCCTATTGCCTGTAAAGTAGGTTTGTGGCATACCATGGACCCCTCTCCACCACCAGCTGCTGTGAGTCAGGTCATCTGGCGGTCTGAGGCCGCGTCTGACCTGGTGAATTTTCAATCTTTCCCTGAGAGGGCGACATTGTCTGTCTTAATCATGGTGCTCTGAGCATCTGCAACAGTGGGGTCACCTCTTGTGGTTCCCAGGACCAGCCGTTTGCCGTTATTGTCGGCCTGCTCTGCACTGTGTTGATGGGGCGGGGGCGGGAGAGAAGGAAGCACAATAGCTCAACATCTCCCTCGTGGTCAGTGCTGCACTTCAGAATCTGCTCTCAAGGAGAGGGCAGTCATATCCTGATCTAGGGCCTCACCTCTAGGTGGTCACCATCAGGCACCAACGCCTGGCGCAAGTTTGAGCTTTGTGGTAACGGCTGCACTATAAGGCCATAATGTTGCTTCGGTAGGCGTCTCCCTTTGGAAAGCCAGGCACTCCTACAGCCATGGCTGCAGCATTGCCAGGACAACCCCTGCAGGTTGTGGGTCACTGCCTTTTCAAGCCTCATCGTTTCTTGAGTGAACTGCCTGTGGAGTTTTCTAAATGTAGAATGTAAGGCTTGTTGCTAGGATAGAATGTTAGTCTTTGAAGTGGCAGGAGTTAGAGCTGTGAAGCTGGAGGAGGAAGCTGGAGGTACCTGCTGTTAACTTCTACAATAACGATTTCTTTCTTCACATCCTGCGTGGAGTAGATCTTTACACTGGCGACGAGCTGAACCCGGTCTGCGCAGGGGGCAGACAACATATACCTCCACCCCTGGATACATCTACAATAGGAACTATATATTCTCCTCATTGTGAGTACTTTATTCTGCTGTGCGCATTTACTTGCCAACCTGCATCTGTGGCCCACCAGCATTTTCATTCATCGTCCTCTCTACTGGCTACCTCCTTGCCATGCTTTGCTGCACTTTTGAACGACGGTGTTTGTGAACTGCCATGTGCCAAACCTACTGAACCTTCTATACTGCCTTTACTGACTGCCAACGTGAACCACAACGTTTCCTCTATTCTGCGTTTCCTCTATTCTGCGTTTTTCCCATACTCTCTCCTATACTGTGGTCATGGACTGCCATACTTAAGGCATGCTTTGCTGCACTCGTTACTGTGCTGTGGCCGGTTTGTGAACTGCACCTGTACTGTGTAATTGTTTTAGTGGAGCGTGTACACACGGGTCAGTGTTGCCTTTCACGGTGACAGCAAACGAGGAATAATTTGGTGTTGCCATTTGCTGTGACTGCAAATGAGGAATAGTTTGAAAGAAAACTTGTGATCTCAACAATATTCGAATCTTACCTTAAGACTCGCGCGGTGTCCGGCGTCGTGCCATGTTTCTTGACTCGCGAGTCCAACATGCTGATTGCTTTTATGTCAGTTTCGTGCCCTGCAGAAAACCAACACAAACGACGTATACGGACGGCCATTTTGAGAGATTGGGAAAGCCTCTTTGTTAAACATAGGATCTACGACTTTCTCCATAATGAAACTGTTCTCCACGATCGGTATCATCGTAAGGGACATTGTTTACTGGATGAGTTTTGTTTGCTCTTCAACAGCTGTGCAACGTATCTGTTGATAGATCCACGACGTTCTTCATGATCAGTGTCATCACAAGGGGCATTATCTTCTCGTCGAATCCTGTTTGCTCTTCAACATCTGCACAACGTATTTATTGTATTGATTGCTTTGCTTCATGATACAAGGTTTTTATTTTGCTTTATTATGTTAGTTTGTTTTGTGCACTAACGTTGGTTTCTTCCAGATGGGACTTTACATATCTTTACAGGGAAGTTTCTTTACAGGGAAGTTTCTCAAACAAGGCTTGTCTTAGTTACCACTTAATCCTAATTGTATTAAGTTGTATTATATTGATATGGCTGATCAAGGCTTAGCTGCTCCTCCTCCTTTCCTTCCTACTCCTGGTGAGCCTACCATTCCTTGGAAGGAATGGAAGAAGCTATTCTTAACGTATATATTAGCAACTGGTGCAGATAAGTATGGTCCTGTGCGCAAACAAGCCATTTTGCTCCACCACTTGGGCGAAGAAAGGGGCGTCGCCTGTATGAGAATCTTCCTGAAATTTCCCTTGGTATGGGCAATGGTCAACCAAATAATGTTTATGACATGACCATGCAGATGTTGGACGTGAGGTTTTTACTAAAGTTAATGTTGTGCTATAAAGGCATACATTTTTGTGTCGAACGCAAAAAGTTGCTGAAGACATTGCGACTTATGTCGCTGCTCTGAGAGGGCTTTCTTTAACTTGTCATTTTGAAAATTTAGGAGATTCCCTTATACGAGATCAAATAGTGAGGTGTACGAATAATAAGAGGGTGCGTGAAAAGTTACTTATCAAGGCTTCTACTTTAGAGGAGGCGATACAGATAGCTAAGGGACTTGAACATACGGATTTGTGGATAAAAGAAATGGAAAAGTGTAGTAGTTCAATGATGCCCAAAGATTTGGGATCAAAGGATGTAGCTTCTAAGGGGTCTGAGATCCATGCATGTATTGATGGGTTGTATGACGTTACAACGCATTCTGTTGCAACGCATGCCTTTTTACACGCATGCGTTACAACGCGAATGCCATTACCACGCATAACCTTTACCACGAAAATTCCTTTACCACGCATACCTTTACAACGATTTTCGTTGTAAATTCATGCATGGTAAGGTCATTGTTGGACTTGGCCCTTTTTGGCCGGTTCACCCCTAAACTTTTTGCCTTGTATGTCAGTAGTTTTAAGTCTCTGGGCACTTTAGCACTGTGGTCCAGTGTAAAGTGCGTGCGCGCTGAGTGCGTGTGGTGAGATTGTCCTGCCCTCCCATAGGAATGCATGGGGGATATGTGTGTCCATGGTAATTCCTGGTGTGAGAGGAGTGCAGGGGCAAGTTTAGTATGTGCGAACTCGTGAGAATAAATGCTGCGCAATGGTGTGCGCAGATTTATTGTGACTAGTGGAGAAGTGCCACTTTTAGAAGTTGGCATTTATGAGTGCTCTCTGTCTGCCTGCCTGATGTGAATTGCATGTCTGGCTTGTGAGTGACAGGGGCAGGGTGAGTCAGCGCAGTGGTGAATAGGGAGATCTGCATCTAGATGGGAGGGAGGAGTTGCACCTGGGACCTGAATAGGGCTGTGCCTTCCCTCTACAAGGCTGGCTCCACCCCCTGTGGTGCGTCTGATGTCCCTAGCCTGTCCTGTGAAAGGAGAGAGGAGCTGAGCAAAACAAAGTGCTCCAAAGCTCCCCCAAACCAGTTGCGTCTGGTTTTTCCCCAGCCCTGTGCTGTGACACAAAGGGAAATGTGTATAAAAGAAGGGGCTGTGACCCCATGAAAATGTTCAGTGCTTGGTTGCTGTTCCTGCTGGGGCGTGCTGCTGCTGGGGCCCAGGGGGGGTTGCCATGAGGGCTTGCCTCCCTGGGCCCTGCATTGCCCCTTGATGACTAAAGGACCCTTTTGCCTTACTTTTATTCCAGGACTTGTGGCTGCATCTAGCGCCTTGTGAGCGCTTTATTTTTATCTTCCCTCCAAGGAGAGGGAGAGCGTGGGCTTCGCAGCGCAGAGCTGCTGATCGAGGGAATCCCAGCGAGGGGATTCCCCCGCTTCCCGATTACTTAAAATAGCGGGAGCCTACTCCGCTTTGTGGTGCTGTGGTCGGCGGGTGCCCACCCCGCTTATCTTTATATTTTTAATTTAAGAGGGAGCCTACCCCTCGTTGCCGCCGAGATCGAGATTCACCGCCACGGCCCGGGGAAGAGGAGCGCCGGAAGGAGAAGTCCGGCCAGCCGCCTGGTTGTGGGCGGGGCCGGTGATGCGAGCCAGTGCCTCGCGGGCTTCACTTCCGCTTCCCCTGCCTGTGGGGAAGCCGGGCAGAGTCTTGCGGCCGGTAGAGAGAGTCCCAGGTCCCAGGAGGGGGCCCGGGTGAAGAGGTGAAGCGGCCGGGAGAAAGGAGAGGCGCTGCGGCGGGGCTCCCATGTGGAAGGGAGAGCCCCGCGGTGTGGTGATTGCGGCGCCGGGGTACGAGGCACGTTGTCGGTGCCTGCCCCCGCCGCCTTGAAGGAGAGAGAGGAGTTCTCCACAGGCACCGTGTTTAGTTCTGAGCGGCCCCGTCTGGCAGCGGGCCGCTCCAACCCTAGCGCATAATTGTTTTAGAGCCACGTGTGGCTCCAACGTGGCGCATAGGTTGCCTCAGAGCCCAGATGGCTCTAACAAGGGGCCTAGTTTGTCTTAGGAGCCAGCGCGCTCCAACGAGGGCCCAATAGTTTGGGGCCCCTGAGGGCCACAGTGTTTGGGGGCATGATCTGCGTACAGAGCCTGAGTGGCTCCAACAAAGGGGGCACATTTGTTTGAAGGGCCATTGAGAGCCCATGCCTCATGCCTATATTTCCAGCTGCCCAGCAAGTAGTGGGTAGCTGCACCGTTTAGGCTATTCTTCCTTTGGGGGCACGTCTTTTTAGAGGTAGGAGTGAGATGCACTCCTTTGCCCCATATCTTCCCAGCTTCCCAGCAAGTAGTGGGCGGCTGCTACGTTTAGGTTTGCGCAGTTGCGCACCCTTGACTTTCGCTGCGTTGGCAGCGCGCCCTGACTCGGTGGACATAGGGCATTTGAGCCCCTTTAGAGATGGCCAGTTGGCCAGGGGGACAGTTAGGTTTATAGGGCGCCAGGCCCTAATCTGAGTTAGGTGCTAATGTGATTTTGGGTGCTAGGAAATGTGATTCCTATATTGTGGTTTACGCACCCTGGGTTATACCTCTAAATGTGTTTCATGATTATGAGGTTTTGCATAATATGTTTATGCTTGTGATTTTATTATTACCTAATGCGTTTAGGTTGTGAGTTATTCTCTACTGTGATTTACGCCCCTAGTGTGAGTTATACTTAGGAGGTTAGGGTCTAATGTGTTTAGTCTTATGAGAGGATTGCATAATGTATTTATGCTGGTGAGGTTGGCGCAGAATGTAATTCGCGCCTAATGTGATGCTGTGCATAATGTGGTTTATGTTACAGGCTGATACTAAGTACAGTAACTACCAGTGAGTACTGGTTGTACGTTTATGATGTTCTACAGTTATTATAAGTTCTACATGTACTAAGTTCGCTTTGTGCTGGTTCTGACAGTGGTCCAGTTGGCCCTGTCAGGTGTAAATAATCCCTTGTAAATATGACCTAGTGCCAGGTGGCACCATGTATATTATGTGAGTACTATTCTAATGTGTTATGATAATACAAAGGCTATTTTTGATATAACCTTGTGTGGAGTTCCTTTTTGTGGTGTGCCTAGTATGTTGTTGCTGTGGGTGTGTTGCGCAAACGCTTTACACATTGCCTCCGGGATAAGCCTGACTGCTCGTGCCAAGCTACCAAGGGGGTGAGCAGGGGTTATCTGGGATGTGTAACTCCCTTGCCCTGACTAGAGTGGTGGTCTCTGCCTGGCTTTGGCGCAAGCCTTAGCCAACCAGAGATCCCATTTCTAACATTGGTTGTCAGCGGTGGGGATTAGGACTTGCGTTTGCGCAATACCACAGCGACAACTGGCTGCATTACAAAACTCTGCATTTTAGATAGTCACATGGAAAGGGATTATTGCTTCTGAGTTTGTTTTAAGTGTCATTTCTTTTTGAAATGTGTTTCTTGTGCACTATGAGTTGGGTGTCCTGCCAAGGACAGAAACCAGAGAATCTGGAGGAGAGACTGCCCTTGAGCCATTGCGCTGGTTCTTGGGTTGGCCTACAGTGGGGACTTAATTGGTATGGTCACTAGCTCGGGAGGGTAGATTATCCCCTAAGTGCAGTGTGAGTTTTCTGGATTCCCCAGTAAGGGTGGGATCCAGTGGTGGCAGCAGAAGTGTGTCCAGTGCATGAATTCCCCGTCCCGTTCCCAGAGTATGGTACCTGGTGCTCAGTAAGAGGGGTGCAGGTTGAGATTCAGGGGCAGTAGATACTGTCTCACCGGTCTGGGGGGGGGTGTGGATAAATGGTGTGTTGCACTGGACGAGTGAGTGTGAGTTCTCTGAAATAAGGAGGTTGCTGAATACTTGGGTGTGAGTTCTCTGAAATAAGGAGCTTGCTGAATACTTGGGTGTGAGTTCTCTGAAATAAGGAACTTGCATTGGGGAGTAACCTTGAGGGATGGTGCAGGTGTCTCCCAACCCGTGTGGCGGAGATGGTTCAGAGGAACCCAACTAGGAACCGTTATAGTGAGGAGGTTGCAAGGCCTCACATCATGTCCTGCGAGGAAGGTGTGAGACGGGGCCGTATTCCGAGCCTCAATCTCAAGTCTCCGGTACTGGATGGGTCTTAGAAGGAACACCAGGAAAGGAACCTAGTCTGTCCTGTTGGACTGTTCTGTATGGGGGACCTCCCCGTGGTAGGTGAGCTGGAAGTGATTCCAATAAGAGTGGCTCAGGTGTCTTCCGTGGTGGAGGAGGTTCAGTGTAGCCCAGCTAGGTCCCGGTGTAGGGGCTCACATCTTGTCTCAAGAGGAGAAAGAGTGAGTGGTTCTGTCCCAAAGTGCCCGAAACCCAGTCTCAGGACCTGGATTGTTTCTTAAAGGGAACATCAGGTTGGGGGCCTAGGCTGTACTTGTAGGCCATTTGAGGAGGATCTCCCAGTGTCTAGAGGACGTGGAGCGTCTGTAATCAGAGCTCCAGCAGTCCTAGTGTCTGGCAGTACCACTCCCCTGGGGAGGGTGCAGAAGTCCAGAGTGAGGGGTGAGAGGGGGAAAAAGTACCCAGTGGAAGAGCCAGTGGGTCAGGGGCCAGCCAGGAGGGCTGAGTCGCCAATGAGTGACCATGGTGATGCCACTTCTGCCCTGGGTTTGCGCCGGGCAGACTGTCACACAACCCATTAGTTATGTGTCACCCTCGTGAAGTCCTGGTTCGCCGGGCATCTGACCAAAGGGTACGTCCCTGGGTTGGGGAGCCAGTAGCCGGTGTTTCCGGATCTGGACGGCAGGGCGACTGTAATCAGTGTCCTGGCCGGTTTTGCCTTCTAGGGGGTACCACTCCAGTTGGGAGGGTATCGGACTCTGGAAGGGGGTGCAGAGGGAGGGAGTCCTCGCCTCTGACCCCGGTGCAGCCGGTGAATTTATTTCCCAGGTGGTAGACCAGTGATGGAGAGAGGTCCTGAACTGGTGGGAGAGTTGTGTTCTGGTAGGTGCTTCTCCTGGGAGAGCGCGAAACGTCAGAAGTAGAGGTAGGGTGAGGAGATGCTTCGCCCGTGACCTCTGGTCAGCCTGAGGGTGCGGACCCTAGGTTGAAGGATCAGTGGTAGTTTGGAACTACACTGAGAGGCAGAGTGGAGAATGGCTATTGTATGCCAGGGGTTACTGCCCCCCACTCTGGATTGGCAAGGACCAGTGGCATCTGGGTGGCCTAGGGCCTGGTCCTGGCCGTGGACAACTAAGGAGTACCGGTGGGGTAGCCTAGTTGGTCCTGAGTTTTTTTTCTCTTAGATGGATTCCATGGGTTCCAAGTGGCATAGAACCGGAGGGTGTCCCTGCAGTGCGGGCCCGCGTCCGTGTTCTATCGCCCCAAGCAGGGAAGCCCATCACGGTGGTGATTGGTCTGCCCTGCGTTTTGGCTGGAAGGGGGTTGTGTTGGACTTGGCCCTTTTTGGCCGGTTCACCCCTAAACTTTTTGCCTTGTATGTCAGTAGTTTTAAGTCTCTGGGCACTTTAGCACTGTGGTCCAGTGTAAAGTGCGTGCGCGCTGAGTGCGTGTGGTGAGATTGTCCTGCCCTCCCATAGGAATGCATGGGGGATATGTGTGTCCATGGTAATTCCTGGTGTGAGAGGAGTGCAGGGGCGAGTTTAGTATGTGCGAACTCGTGAGAACAAATGCTGCGCAATGGTGTGCGCAGATTTATTGTGACTAGTGGAGAAGTGCCACTTTTAGAAGTTGGCATTTATGAGTGCTCTGTGTCTGCCTGCCTGATGTGAATTGCATGTCTGGCTTGTGAGTGACAGGGGCAGGGTGAGTCAGCGCAGTGGTGAATAGGGAGATCTGCATCTAGATGGGAGGGAGGAGTTGCACCTGGGACCTGAATAGGGCTGTGCCTTCCCTCTACAAGGCTGGCTCCACCCCTGTGGTGCGTCTGATGTCCCTAGCCTGTCCTGTGAAAGGAGAGAGGAGCTGAGCAAAACAAAGTGCTCCAAAGCTCCCCCAAACCAGTTGCGTCTGGTTTTTCCCCAGCCCTGTGCTGTGACACAAAGGGAAATGTGTATAAAAGAAGGGGCTGTGACCCCATGAAAATGTTCAGTGCTTGGTTGCTGTTCCTGCTGGGGCGTGCTGCTGCTGGGGCCCAGGGGGGGTTGCCATGAGGGCTTGCCTCCCTGGGCCCTGCATTGCCCCTTGATGACTAAAGGACCCTTTTGCCTTACTTTTATTCCAGGACTTGTGGCTGCATCTAGCGCCTTGTGAGCGCTTTATTTTTATCTTCCCTCCAAGGAGAGGGAGAGCGTGGGCTTCGCAGCGCAGAGCTGCTGATCGAGGGAATCCCAGCGAGGGGATTCCCCCGCTTCCCGATTACTTAAAATAGCGGGAGCCTACTCCGCTTTGTGGTGCTGTGGTCGGCGGGTGCCCACCCCGCTTATCTTTATATTTTTAATTTAAGAGGGAGCCTACCCCTCGTTGCCGCCGAGATCGAGATTCACCGCCACGGCCCGGGGAAGAGGAGCGCCGGAAGGAGAAGTCCGGCCAGCCGCCTGGTTGTGGGCGGGGCCGGTGATGCGAGCCAGTGCCTCGCGGGCTTCACTTACGCTTCCCCTGCCTGTGGGGAAGCCGGGCAGAGTCTTACGGCCGGTAGAGAGAGTCCCAGGTCCCAGGAGGGGGCCCGGGTGAAGAGGTGAAGCGGCCGGGAGAAAGGAGAGGCGCTGCGGCGGGGCTCCCATGTGGAAGGGAGAGCCCCGCGGTGTGGTGATTGCGGCGCCGGGGTACGAGGCACGTTGTCGGTGCCTGCCCCCGCCGCCTTGAAGGAGAGAGAGGAGTTCTCCACAGGCACCGTGTTTAGTTCTGAGCGGCCCCGTCTGGCAGCGGGCCGCTCCAACCCTAGCGCATAATTGTTTTAGAGCCCCGTGTGGCTCCAACGTGGCGCATAGGTTGCCTCAGAGCCCAGATGGCTCTAACAAGGGGCCTAGTTTGTCTTAGGAGCCAGCGCGCTCCAACGAGGGCCCAATAGTTTGGTGCCCCTGAGGGCCACAGTGTTTGGGGGCATGATCTGCGTACAGAGCCTGAGTGGCTCCAACAAAGGGGGCACATTTGTTTGAAGGGCCATTGAGAGCCCATGCCTCATGCCTATATTTCCAGCTGCCCAGCAAGTAGTGGGTAGCTGCACCGTTTAGGCTATTCTTCCTTTGGGGGCACGTCTTTTTAGAGGTAGGAGTGAGATGCACTCCTTTGCCCCATATCTTCCCAGCTTCCCAGCAAGTAGTGGGCGGCTGCTACGTTTAGGTTTGCGCAGTTGCGCACCCTTGACTTTCGCTGCGTTGGCAGCGCGCCCTGACTCGGTGGACATAGGGCATTTGAGCCCCTTTAGAGATGGCCAGTTGGCCAGGGGGACAGTTAGGTTTATAGGGCGCCAGGCCCTAATCTGAGTTAGGTGCTAATGTGATTTTGGGTGCTAGGAAATGTGATTCCTATATTGTGGTTTACGCACCCTGGGTTATACCTCTAAATGTGTTTCATGATTATGAGGTTTTGCATAATATGTTTATGCTTGTGATTTTATTATTACCTAATGCGTTTAGGTTGTGAGTTATTCTCTACTGTGATTTACGCCCCTAGTGTGAGTTATACTTAGGAGGTTAGGGTCTAATGTGTTTAGTCTTATGAGAGGATTGCATAATGTATTTATGCTGGTGAGGTTGGCGCAGAATGTAATTCGCGCCTAATGTGATGCTGTGCATAATGTGGTTTATGTTACAGGCTGATACTAAGTACAGTAACTACCAGTGAGTACTGGTTGTACGTTTATGATGTTCTACAGTTATTATAAGTTCTACATGTACTAAGTTCGCTTTGTGCTGGTTCTGACAGTGGTCCAGTTGGCCCTGTCAGGTGTAAATAATCCCTTGTAAATATGACCTAGTGCCAGGTGGCACCATGTATATTATGTGAGTACTATTCTAATGTGTTATGATAATACAAAGGCTATTTTTGATATAACCTTGTGTGGAGTTCCTTTTTGTGGTGTGCCTAGTATGTTGTTGCTGTGGGTGTGTTGCGCAAACGCTTTACACATTGCCTCCGGGATAAGCCTGACTGCTCGTGCCAAGCTACCAAGGGGGTGAGCAGGGGTTATCTGGGATGTGTAACTCCCTTGCCCTGACTAGAGTGGTGGTCTCTGCCTGGCTTTGGCGCAAGCCTTAGCCAACCAGAGATCCCATTTCTAACATTGGTTGTCAGCGGTGGGGATTAGGACTTGCGTTTGCGCAATACCACAGCGACAACTGGCTGCATTACAAAACTCTGCATTTTAGATAGTCACATGGAAAGGGATTATTGCTTCTGAGTTTGTTTTAAGTGTCATTTCTTTTTGAAATGTGTTTCTTGTGCACTATGAGTTGGGTGTCCTGCCAAGGACAGAAACCAGAGAATCTGGAGGAGAGACTGCCCTTGAGCCATTGCGCTGGTTCTTGGGTTGGCCTACAGTGGGGACTTAATTGGTATGGTCACTAGCTCGGGAGGGTAGATTATCCCCTAAGTGCAGTGTGAGTTTTCTGGATTCCCCAGTAAGGGTGGGATCCAGTGGTGGCAGCAGAAGTGTGTCCAGTGCATGAATTCCCCGTCCCGTTCCCAGAGTATGGTACCTGGTGCTCAGTAAGAGGGGTGCAGGTTGAGATTCAGGGGCAGTAGATACTGTCTCACCGGTCTGGGGGGGGGGGGGGGGGGGGGTGTGGATAAATGGTGTGTTGCACTGGACGAGTGAGTGTGAGTTCTCTGAAATAAGGAGCTTGCTGAATACTTGGGTGTGAGTTCTCTGAAATAAGGAGCTTGCTGAATACTTGGGTGTGAGTTCTCTGAAATAAGGAACTTGCATTGGGGAGTAACCTTGAGGGATGGTGCAGGTGTCTCCCAACCCGTGTGGCGGAGATGGTTCAGAGGAACCCAACTAGGAACCGTTATAGTGAGGAGGTTGCAAGGCCTCACATCATGTCCTGCGAGGAAGGTGTGAGACGGGGCCGTATTCCGAGCCTCAATCTCAAGTCTCCGGTACTGGATGGTTCTTAGAAGGAACACCAGGAAAGGAACCTAGTCTGTCCTGTTGGACTGTTCTGTATGGGGGACCTCCCCGTGGTAGGTGAGCTGGAAGTGATTCCAATAAGAGTGGCTCAGGTGTCTTCCGTGGTGGAGGAGGTTCAGTGTAGCCCAGCTAGGTCCCGGTGTAGGGGCTCACATCTTGTCTCAAGAGGAGAAAGAGTGAGTGGTTCTGTCCCAAAGTGCCCGAAACCCAGTCTCAGGACCTGGATTGTTTCTTAAAGGGAACATCAGGTTGGGGGCCTAGGCTGTACTTGTAGGCCATTTGAGGAGGATCTCCCAGTGTCTAGAGGACGTGGAGCGTCTGTAATCAGAGCTCCAGCAGTCCTAGTGTCTGGCAGTACCACTCCCCTGGGGAGGGTGCAGAAGTCCAGAGTGAGGGGTGAGAGGGGGAAAAAGTACCCAGTGGAAGAGCCAGTGGGTCAGGGGCCAGCCAGGAGGGCTGAGTCGCCAATGAGTGACCATGGTGATGCCACTTCTGCCCTGGGTTTGCGCCGGGCAGACTGTCACACAACCCATTAGTTATGTGTCACCCTCGTGAAGTCCTGGTTCGCCGGGCATCTGACCAAAGGGTACGTCCCTGGGTTGGGGAGCCAGTAGCCGGTGTTTCCGGATCTGGACGGCAGGGCGACTGTAATCAGTGTCCTGGCCGGTTTTGCCTTCTAGGGGGTACCACTCCAGTTGGGAGGGTATCGGACTCTGGAAGGGGGTGCAGAGGGAGGGAGTCCTCGCCTCTGACCCCGGTGCAGCCGGTGAATTTATTTCCCAGGTGGTAGACCAGTGATGGAGAGAGGTCCTGAACTGGTGGGAGAGTTGTGTTCTGGTAGGTGCTTCTCCTGGGAGAGCGCGAAACGTCAGAAGTAGAGGTAGGGTGAGGAGATGCTTCGCCCGTGACCTCTGGTCAGCCTGAGGGTGCGGACCCTAGGTTGAAGGATCAGTGGTAGTTTGGAACTACACTGAGAGGGAGAGTGGAGAATGGCTATTGTATGCCAGGGGTTACTGCCCCCACTCTGGATTGGCAAGGACCAGTGGCATCTGGGTGGCCTAGGGCCTGGTCCTGGCCGTGGACAACTAAGGAGTACCGGTGGGGTAGCCTAGTTGGTCCTGAGTTTTTTTCTCTTAGATGGATTCCATGGGTTCCAAGTGGCGTAGAACCGGAGGGTGTCCCTGCAGTGCGGGCCCGCGTCCGTGTTCTATCGCCCCAAGCAGGGAAGCCCATCACGGTGGTGATTGGTCTGCCCTGCGTTTTGGCTGGAAGGGGGTTGTGTTGGACTTGGCCCTTTTGGCCGGTTCACCCCTAAACTTTTTGCCTTGTATGTCAGTAGTTTTAAGTCTCTGGGCACTTTAGCACTGTGGTCCAGTGTAAAGTGCGTGCGCGCTGAGTGCGTGTGGTGAGATTGTCCTGCCCTCCCATAGGAATGCATGGGGGATATGTGTGTCCATGGTAATTCCTGGTGTGAGAGGAGTGCAGGGGCGAGTTTAGTATGTGCGAACTCGTGAGAACAAATGCTGCGCAATGGTGTGCGCAGATTTATTGTGACTAGTGGAGATGTGCCACTTTTTAGAAGTTGGCATTTATGAGTGCTCTGTGTCTGCCTGCCTGATGTGAATTGCATGTCTGGCTTGTGAGTGACAGGGGCAGGGTGAGTCAGCGCAGTGGTGAATAGGGAGATCTGCATCTAGATGGGAGGGAGAAGTTGCACCTGGGACCTTAATAGGGCTGTGCCTTCCCTCTACAAGGCTGGCTCCACCCCCTGTGGTGCGTCTGATGTCCCTAGCCTGTCCTGTGAAAGGAGAGAGGAGCTGAGCAAAACAAAGTGCTCCAAAGCTCCCCCAAACCAGTTGCGTCTGGTTTTCCCCAGCCCTGTGCTGTGACACAAAGGGAAATGTGTATAAAAGAAGGGGCTGTGACCCCATGAAAATGTTCAGTGCTTGGTTGCTGTTCCTGCTGGGGCGTGCTGCTGCTGGGGCCCAGGGGGGCTGCCATGAGGGCTTGCCTCCCTGGGCCCTGCATTGCCCCTTGATGACTAAAGGACCCTTTTGCCTTACTTTTATTCCAGGACTTGTGGCTGCATCTAGCGCCTTGTGAGCGCTTTATTTTTATCTTCCCTCCAAGGAGAGGGAGAGCGTGGGCTTCGCAGCGCAGAGCTGCTGATCGAGGGAATCCCAGCGAGGGGATTCCCCCGCTTCCCGATTACTTAAAATAGCGGGAGCCTACTCCGCTTTGTGGTGCTGTGGTCGGCGGGTGCCCACCCCGCTTATCTTTATATTTTTAATTTAAGAGGGAGCCTACCCCTCGTTGCCGCCGAGATCGGGATTCACCGCCACGGCCCGGGGAAGAGGAGCGCCGGAAGGAGAAGTCCGGCCAGCCGCCTGGTTGTGGGCGGGGCCGGTGATGCGAGCCAGTGCCTCGCGGGCTTCACTTCCGCTTCCCCTGCCTGTGGGGAAGCCGGGCAGAGTCTTGCGGCCGGTAGAGAGAGTCCCAGGTCCCAGGAGGGGGCCCGGGTGAAGAGGTGAAGCGGCCGGGAGAAAGGAGAGGCGCTGCGGCGGGGCTCCCATGTGGAAGGGAGAGCCCCGCGGTGTGGTGATTGCGGCGCCGGGGCACGAGGCACGTTGTCGGTGCCTGCCCCCGCCGCCTTGAAGGAGAGAGAGGAGTTCTCCACAGGCACCGTGTTTAGTTCTGAGCGGCCCCGTCTGGCAGCGGGCCGCTCCAACCCTGGCGCATAATTGTTTTAGAGCCCCGTGTGGCTCCAACGTGGCGCATAGGTTGCCTCAGAGCCCAGATGGCTCTAACAAGGGGCCTAGTTTGTCTTAGGAGCCAGCGCGCTCCAACGAGGGCCCAATAGTTTGGGGCCCCTGAGGGCCACAGTGTTTGGGGGCATGATCTGCGTACAGAGCCTGAGTGGCTCCAATAAAGGGGGCACATTTGTTTGAAGGGCCATTGAGAGCCCATGCCTCATGCCTATATTTCCAGCTGCCCAGCAAGTAGTGGGTAGCTGCACCGTTTAGGCTATTCTTCCTTTGGGGGCACGTCTTTTTAGAGGTAGGAGTGAGATGCACTCCTTTGCCCCATATCTTCCCAGCTGCCCAGCAAGTAGTGGGCGGCTGCTACGTTTAGGTTTGCGCAGTTGCGCACCCTTGACTTTCGCTGCGTTGGCAGCGCGCCTGACTCGGTGGACATAGGGCATTTGAGCCCCTTTAGAGATGGCCAGTTGGCCAGGGGGACAGTTAGGTTTATAGGGCGCCAGGCCCTAATCTGAGTTAGGTGCTAATGTGATTTTGGGTGCTAGGAAATGTGATTCCTATATTGTGGTTTACGCACCCTGGGTTATACCTCTAAATGTGTTTCATGATTATGAGGTTTTGCATAATATGTTTATGCTTGTGATTTTATTATTACCTAATGCGTTTAGGTTGTGAGTTATTCTCTACTGTGATTTACGCCCCTAGTGTGAGTTATACTTAGGAGGTTAGGGTCTAATGTGTTTAGACTTATGAGAGGATTGCATAATGTATTTATGCTGGTGAGGTTGGCGCAGAATGTAATTCGCGCCTAATGTGATGCTGTGCATAATGTGGTTTATGTTACAGGCTGATACTAAGTACAGTAACTACCAGTGAGTACTGGTTGTACGTTTATGATGTTCTACAGTTATTATAAGTTCTACATGTACTAAGTTCGCTTTGTGCTGGTTCTGACAGTGGTCCAGTTGGCCCTGTCAGGTGTAAATAATCCCTTGTAAATATGACCTAGTGCCAGGTGGCACCATGTATATTATGTGAGTACTATTCTAATGTGTTATGATAATACAAAGGCTATTTTTGATATAACCTTGTGTGGAGTTCCTTTTTGTGGTGTGCCTAGTATGTTGTTGCTGTGGGTGTGTTGCGCAAACGCTTTACACATTGCCTCCGGGATAAGCCTGACTGCTCGTGCCAAGCTACCAAGGGGGTGAGCAGGGGTTATCTGGGATGTGTAACTCCCTTGCCCTGACTAGAGTGGTGGTCTCTGCCTGGCTTTGGCGCAAGCCTTAGCCAACCAGAGATCCCATTTCTAACAGTCATATTCATGGTAAAGGTTATCTCAGACCCCTAGCCCGATTCCTATAACTGCTCCCTTGCGCCCTCCCCCCTCCAGCTCTCAATTTTTTTTTTTTAAATACCCCTCCTTTGTACCCCTGCGCGACCCCCTGACCCCCAGCCCCCAAACCTTCTTAGAAATACCCCTGCCCGGAACCCTTACAATGTTGCCCTTCGCGATTTCCCCACCCCCAAACCCTTCTAACAAATACCCCTCCCCTGCCCTTAACCCTAAAATCGGACCCCTGCGTAACACAACCCCCTCAGTCCTTATATATATATATTTTTTAACTTAAATTCCCCTTACCTCTCCACGTCGCCTCCTCCCCAAGCTCTTCCGAGGTGCGGCGCACGTCGTAAAGAGGAAGCGGAAGTGTCTTTCCGTTTCATCTAACGACGCCGATAGCGGAATCCAACCACTGCCAGGTAATCGCATTCGGTTTTGACATCTTTTTGCAGCTGGAACACTGTAGTAGGCGCAGCAACTTATCTCGTCTTTTCAAGTCTGGGAGCAGCGGCCAGTGTTGAGACCGGGAAATGTCTGACTCCCCTTCCTCCTCCCCCCTTTCCCACATTTCGCAAAGATGAGACCTCCTTCCCGCCCGGCTGGCATGCTGGTGAGTGCGTTTTTATTTTATGATCTTTTTGAAGTGAATGAAAGAGGCAATCAATAATTTTGTGCTGGAAGGCATGTACCTTTAACACACATGCCTTTACTTCGTATCTCGTAGTAAAGGTATGCGTGGTAAAGGCTATGCGTGGTAACCACGCATGCGTTGTAATGCATGCGTGGTTAAGGGTATGCGTGGAAACGGCCGCGTTGTAGTGGCTGTTTCCCGTATTGATGAGGCTAAGACCATGAAGCCTGCTGTCAAATTACAATCTAAGCCCCTTAACAAAATCAATGAAGCTTCTCGCATCACTAGTACTGTTCCTGGAGCCGGAGCACGCACAGTCAAATGTTATCGGTGTGGTACACCTGGTCACATTGCTTCCAGCCCTAAGTGTATGGCTAGGAACGCAATTTGTAGAGCATGTGGCAAGAGAGGTCACCTTGCAAAAGTGTGCAGGACGAAAACTCAGTACGTGCAAGAAGTGGATGACACCTGTGAGAGTATTCATGAACTGATGTTATGTGTGGATGACATTAGTGTTCCTGAGGAAGTATGCTGCAATGGTATGGTGGATGGTAGTGTTACCACAGAGAGCACTGATAAATTAGAAAAAACCCATTGTACCATTAGTTTGGATTTGAATGATGTTAGGATGTTAGTTGATTCAGGGAGCTTATACACATTACTATCCAAGGAAATGTTTCTCAAAGTTTGGGGTGGCATGAGCAACATGGAATCTTGGGACATGCCTGATATCAAGGCGGTAGGGTACGGTGGTAAGACCATTGATATCTTGGGACTTAAGTGGATGGTAATTTGCTTTGGCGGGAGGAAAGTGTATGGACGTGTGTATTTGACAAAACAGGGCTCCAACTTGCTAGGTTGGCGCCACCAAAAAGACCTAGGGATTGTATTGAATCCTAATGCTACTGAGCCTGTCAAATTTACTGTGGTGCATGATGTTAATAGTTATGATACAAGTGGGATGGAGAAATTCTCCAAAGTTTTTTCTGATGAGTTCGGGAAACATAAACTTTTCTCACAAAATTATTCTTAAGAAGAATGCAATACCTATTGTACATAAAGTAAGGAGTGTACCACATCTCATGAGAGGTCCTCTCCAAGAAGAGCTTGAGAAATTATTGAGACAAGGGATTATTGAGCCTATTGAGGCTTCAGAATGGTTGGCGCCCGTTGTAGTCGCGCCCAAGGATGGAGGGAAGATTCGTTTGTGTGTCGACTTGCGTGATCTGAATAAAAATATATAGGTCGACAGGCAACCCCTGCCTAATATTTCTGAAATGTTGACCGCCATGGGTGGAGGGGCGGTATTCAGTCTAATCGACATGTCTGCAGCATATCACCAAATTGGTCTCAGTGAAGAATCAAGACACCTTACCTCATTTGTAACACCGCTGGGTGCATTTCGCTATCGTAGAATGCCATTTGGCTTGGCATCTGCCACAGCGGTGTTTCAAAGGGTTATGCAACAGATTTTTGTGGGATTGAAGGATGTTCTGTGTTTTCAGGACGATGTGTTGGTTGTGGGAAAAGACTACGAACACCATGACAAAGTAATGAATGAGGTACTGACTCGCATGGAGAGGCACGGATTGACTATAAAAAAGGAAAAATGTTAGTTAAGGAAGGATTGTGTGACATATCTAGGACACGAGATATCCAAAACAGGAATCAGGCCCAAGAAGAGTATTGTTTCTGCTGTCAGGGATGCCCCTACTCCTCTCAATAAGGACCAGCTGAAGTCTTTCCTAGGGCTGGCAGAGTACTGCTCCAAATTCATGAGTGGTTTTACAGAAATTGTGGAGCCGTTGAGGCTATTGATGAAGAATGGTGTTACATTTAAATGGGATGACATTTGTGACAAGGCGTTCAATAGGGTAAAAGCTAGTATTCTTCATGCACCTACCCTCGGGCATTTCAATGTTAAAGCTAGGACTTTCATAACTACGGATGCTAGTGCTGTGGGAATTGGTGCTGTCCTGACTCAGGTGAACGATTGAGAGGAAAAGATCATTGGGTTTGCATCTAGGAGACTTCAAGGAGCGGAAGCATCGTATTCTGTAATCGAGAAGGAGGCTCTGGCATGCTGCTGGGGGATTAAACACTTTAAGTATTTTGTCTGGGGGTTACCTTTTAAGGTTCATACTGATCACAAGCCTCTTGTACATTTGTTTAAAGGAGGCAGAGGTCTTGAGGGCAGTGTAACTCCCAGGATTTCCAGGTGGATATTATCAGTGCTTGAGTATAACTTTGAAGTGGAGTATGTGAAAGGTCTACAAAATGTGGTAGCTGACTATTTGTCTAGAATGCCAGTGGATGTTGTTGGGGAGGAATTGGAAGTTGCTGTTGATGTGATTAGGTGTAGTGAGGAACAAGCCTTTGACAAGGAGGAGTGGGACGCTGCTATGTTGAATGATGATATACTGCAGCGGGTCATGAGTGGTGTGTCGGAAGGATGGAGGGACAATCTTGTCCAAGATACCCGTTTCAGAAGCTATTGCCACGTTGAAACTGAGTTGGGTGTGAGTGAAGGGAAGTTGTGGAGAAGGAACCAGTTAGTGCCACCGGCAGCTCTTAGGACTAAGATTGTAAATATTGCTCATGAGGGACACTTGGGCAGAAACATGACAAAAAGACGTGTACGTCAGTCATTTTGGTGGCCTGGCATGGACAAAGATATTGAGGAGATTGTCAAGGAGTGTTATGCATGTGCTATGAGTGATAAGACGAAGATTGTACGGCAGCCTCCTCTTGCTTGTGTGGAGTTTACTAAGCGTCCATGGGAAAGGGTGGCAATTTATTTTCTTGGTCCTATCTTTAAACTTGGTTCACGTTGTAAGTTTTTGATGGTTCTGGTGGACTACCACTCCAAGTGGTTTGTTGTTGAGACTGCAGATTGCATCGAAACTGAGAAAGTGATTGGCTTCATGGAGAGAATTTTTATGATTGAGGGGATTCCTAAGGTACTTGTATCTGATAATGGAGTTCAATTAGTGTCCAAAAGAATGCAAGAATTTCTCTGCAAGTTGGGTGTTAAGCATGAGAGGGTTGCCATGTTCAAGCCTCAAGCGAATGGCTTGGTCGAGAGAATTAACCGTCTGATCATGGAAAACATTCAACTCTCAATTTCCAATGGATTATCATGGTCCAAGGAGCTTAAGAAATTGGTGTGGTCGTACAGGGTGACGCCACATTCAGTGACTGGGGTGTCGCCGTTCGTCTCTCTCAAAGGGGCGTGAACCCGGTGTGAAAGAAGTCCCTGGATAGCTTAAAAGCAGGGATTGTGTATGGGTTGATCGTGCTGCAGTTGAGAGTGATGTTGCGAAACAGCAAGTGACTGCCGCATGTTACTACAATATTAAGAAAGGAATCAAAGTTCCCGATATAAAGGATGGTGGCTGGGTAGTAGTAAGGCATGGGGGAATAGTTACTAACGGTGACAGCAAATTTTCTAAGCCTATACAGGTCAGAACAGTGAACAAGAACGTTCTCATTTTGACTGATGGCTCTGCTTGGAGTATTGGGAACGTTTCTAAATGTCGTGCTCTCCAGCCAATTCTCTGTGATTGATGTTCATGCGATTAACACCATGTTCTCCTTTAATCTGTTAATGTAGCACATTGTTGTAGTGTAACTATGTGTAAAGGGGGGAGATGTTTGGAGTTTTCTAAATGTAGAATGTAAGACTTGTTGCTAGGATAGAATGTTAGTCTTTGAAGTGGCAGGAGTTAGAGCTGTGAAGCTGGAGGAGGAAGCTGGAGGTACCTGCTGTTAACTTCTACAATAAAGATTTCTTTCTTCACATCCTGCATGGAGTAGATCTTTACACTGCCCTTTCCAACAGCTGAGCACCTCACAGACACTGGTGTGGCACCGTTGGGATGGCCTCTGCGGGTTTTAGGCCACTGCTGCCGATCTGCTCTGCACACAGCTCTGCGTAGGGGCCCAGTGGGGACCCAAATGTGTAGTACTCCTGTTAGAGGTTTTTGTGAATATATGTTTTTTGTGCAATATTAACAATATAAACTGATATAGTATAGTTGACACTAAAACAAATTTCCTACAATGTACAGCAGTGCGTTTTCCTGGCCCTAGTTAACTAGGCCTCAATTTGGATTTTCTCTCCTGTCTTCCCCCCACACATTTCACTGTTTGTTATTTCTGGAGCACACAGCCAAGCTAAATCATGTGTGTTTATTTTCATTGTCATTTCTCATGCTGTTCTAGATGCCCCTCCCCGCTCAGCCAAAGAACTCAAACATTACTTCAAGGTCATTCTGAAAGCTCACTGTACTCTATTCATTCACAATACCTTGCTGTTCTTCATGTATCTAGTTTATTCCACCATCTCCGGATGACATTAGCATAGAGTGAGCAGAATCAACATTCATGTAGTAGGATAGGTGCTAAGGCAATATGATGTTTAATAGAATTGAGCTCTGATTTGCCATGAATGTAACAAATCTTTATTAATTCGTTAAACTCAACAGTAAGACCAGCCAACACATTTAGAGGGAGGGACCCTCTTCCTCAGGGCTTAGAATCATTATATGTTATTTGGCTTAGGAATTTCCACGTTATAGGTATCCTCTTATAATGATTTATTTCTCATCGCCTCATTTTGGAATCGGCAATGAAGCTGTAACAGCCCAACAGTTTCCTTGCATAGAAACTATCGGGGAGATTGGGCTGTTGATTTTAAGGGAATTACTTCAAGATGTCTAAAGTGAAAGAATGAGAAATTTAAGAATAAAAACATAGGATAAAGGTTTATTGTATACATCCTACTGAACGACTTAAATTTAGTTTTGGTACCTAGGTGGTGGTAGATAATAGGAAGTCTTATATGCTTTTGACCATGTATGTCCACTAAAGGCACTGGAAACCTAGAAAGCAGGACAGTTAATTTTAGTGTATCCAGGCAGCACAAGCCAGAAAGAGGCAATCCCCGCTCACTGTTTACGACTGGCTGCATTTCATGCATAAAACAGGTTATAAGTAGGAATTTTAGACTCCTCCAACGTATAAGAACAGGCACCTTGCTTTGCGCTTAGCTAGTGCAATTCTGCATTATACAGCCTGTGATGTCTCAGATAAAATCGAGGATATGAGCTTGGTTCTGCAGCTTTTGTTGATTAGTTCAAATAAATCAATATAGATATTCAACATACACTTGAGCAATTGTGCTGAGATCAGAAATATCAAGAAAGGAGCAAAGAAATAAAAGACACTTCTTTTCCGAGATGACATGTTGTTGACATCATCTTTGCAGTCATTCTCCGTGACCCATGCGTTTGATGTGATTGACTGCTGCAGATCCTTCGCAGAATATATAGTTAACAGATACAACTACTGCTCAGCGGAAATGGTACCAGTCTCAGGTTGAACAATCTAAATCCCTTTCCGGTGCAGTTAAATCTGGACATTTGTTGCAAAAAAATAAATCTCTCATTGTAGGTAAAGATAAACACCGTCCAAATGGCTACATCAGCCCACAATTCTCAAATGTGTGGAATACCTTGGCTTTGAAGTGGTATAAAGTTTTCATTGATGCTTTTATTAGCTGGGCAAATGTTTTTTATGAACAGTATCCAAGAACATGCCCATCTCTCCTAAGAGGTTAAAAGCATGCCTTGTGTGAACAGATGATTTGGATATCGAAAAACTAGTGGCAATCACGAGAGTTTTGTGATTCTTCACATGAGGTACTGATTTGCAAATTAATGTTTACATTGCAGACACTGTTTTCAAAGCAGCAGTTACTTCAAGAGGGAACTCATAGTTTAGAAGAACTTTAAATATATTGCAACTCTTTTTAAGAGCAGATATTGTGTATCCTAAAGTGGCTCCTGCTGAGACACATGCATAATAATTGTGATATGTATGATACTGTTCTGCAGAGCTGTCTCTCAATGCGAAGAGCATCTTCCTTAGGCCTTCGATTTTAAAACCAAAACATGAGCCAATTTTTAGAACATAAATGGGATGTGCAAATTTCAGAAATCTGCATTTGCAAGAAGCATGTAAGTCCTGGCTAATGTTCTGTTGACGTAAACTCTATATATTAATTACACAAACCATTTAGCTATGAAAGGTAACAACGGAAGTGTTAATAAAGTAGTGTTTGTTAATTGTTGATGAATAACAATTTCAAAATGATCTACTGAATGTGAATAGGTTTCTCATTCACTCTGTATTATTACAAAACACTATTTACCATATAATTCCTGCCTTGCTATTGCTGCGTCCTGTCTGACTTTCCAGTCTTAGTAGGTCAGATTCTTAAAGGATTGTACAACCTAGTTGCATAAAACAAAATCTTTGCCATTGTAAATCACAGGATTTTGAATCACTGTATTTTAGTCTCACTAAACAGATTTTCCCGCGTGGACATTTTGTAGAAGGGATTTCCACATTTTTAAATCCAAGGCTAGAGGAAATATTTTGGAAACTGATGGGTGGGTCCACCTGTAAAAGCTGGTCAACACCAACAAACTTGTAAGTCTGTGGATATTCACCCACAATTTGCTTTAGCTTCCTACCCCGGAAATGGACATAATTCTACTCCTTTCAAGGGTAGAGATGAGGGTGAGAACGTGAAAGGTACACCCCCATATTTCATGGGTGGGTTGGAGAAGAGGTTTCTCAATGCAAAAAATATTTCCCTAACGAGAAATAAAACCAAGCGTTGAATGGACACAGTTCCATGTATGTTCTATTTACAATTGGTTACATTTCAGCATGCAGAAATTTTGCGTGCATGAATACTTAAAGAAAACTACCGCTGTTGTAGATTTCCTTGACTAGCCAGCAAATTCTTTGAGAATTCCAAAAAAGTTAAAAATAGGAGACGTGGTAAGGAAGCAACACCTATCAGAGGTGTGCCTTTTTACCTTAAGTGGAAGAAGGCAACATGTCTGATCGGCCCTCAAGTACCTGGTACAGACTTTGCGTAAGCCACTTTTGCCACTGTAGTAATGGAGTGCAAGCTTGAAACTCATATCACAAATCCTTTTTCCATATCCCATCATAAGATGAATACTTATGAGTTAACTGTATATTAAGGGTTTTCCCTTTCCTTCCACTGTAACCATGCCAATGAGTACAGAATACCATTTGCACCAAAATCTTTTTAAAGCTCGCTTCAAAATTGTATCTGAAAACAAACATCACGCAGCTGCCACGTGGTATTTATTTCATGAAAATGGCTATTGCAATCTACTTGAAAATTTCAAAATTAACAGAATTCACTGTTTCTCAGCACTTACTGAAACTAGGTTCTCTTCTACAAATCGAGTGAGCATGTGCGAGCGTATAGTGACCATGATGTCGTTGAAATCCAGCCCGGCTATCATGCCGCTTTTGCCTTTATCTTTCAGTGCAAAGGCCTGCCTTGCATGCTCCAGCTGCAGCTCCTGAAAGTCAAAAACATAAATTAATATTCAATTTAATTGATGTTTTCAATACGTTAAAAAAAACTCCCTTCTGAAACAGTTAACTGATATTTCCCCCCAAAATATGGTTATTAATTGAATTGCTTAATTTAAAATGCAACAGAACAATGTAGCGCCATAAAGTATCTGAACCACAGCTCTTAAAATTCTTTAAGAAGCATTTTATCACCTCCAGGTTTTACAAGGTTGAAATCACTCTGTTGTGATGTTTTAGTTGAACAACTACTTTTGGGTTTGCGCAACAGCCACACCACACAATGTGGTGGTATATTCTCTTGTTGCAGAATGTTCATAGCAGAAAGTGATGGTATAATATTCTGTTTGGCATGTGTTTGTGTAACCACAATATAGGAAAGAGGGGCCTGCTTGATTTATAAGCAGAAGTGGTTTCAGTGCCATCATGACATCACAACTGCACTATAACCACTGCTGACATGTCCCAGCAGTACCCTCGCCATGTTAAGGGTAGTGCTCCCTGTGACTTTGCTGCGGCCCTTCCTCCCTCACCTTGTCCCCTGCTCGCTGAGGTGCAGTTGGGTTGGTGCTTGCTTGGCGTAGAATGCTCCATGAAAAGCCACAGAGTACCCCACAGAATACAAAACTGCTGGACACACTGTGTTAATGATACACTTGAATGTTTCCAACAAAATGTATGTTTTCCTGATCCAAAAATGCATTCCACTCTCGTGGGCTTAATGGAATTTAGGAAGGAAAAAATTTGCATTTGGTGACAAAGGTGAGGCATTAGTCATGTTTAGTTTAAAGGTGCCTGGGTGAAAAATAACATGTTTGAATAATTATGCACCATTCCCCGCTTTTGAATTGCCTGCTTGCATGAGCTTTATTGTACTGTACCTGTAACCTGCGTCCCTACTGTTTGGGGAGCCGGCTGCAGAAGGTGTGGTAGCTGGGCAAATGGATTGCTGATGACACCTTACGACCCACTGTTCTCTTGATGTGGCGTACACGCGACTTGAAAGGAATCTGGACATACGGCGTGCCGTTCAATCGCCTTTAGTGATTTAAAACCTGCTGCTCAGCTCGCGGCGCACACGTGGCGTAACGGAAATATGATGAGGCCCCGCTGCAGAATGTGATGAGGGGCCCCCGAGTCTCGCATATTTTACAGAAATTCATTGAACTTGAACTGAATGGGCATTGGGGGCCCCTTGAAGGATTGGGGGCAGGGGGGGGAGGTGCTTCACCAGGACCTGTGTTACAGGTGGTTGTGGCAGCGTTGGGCTGCGTGTATGGAATGATTTAGTTCAGTGGAGAGGAAAAAGGTAAGAGGCAGAGAGCTATTGCTCAAAACCAGCTTTGTTTTAAGGCTTGGGCAAAGTGGGCTCTTGCACAGGGCCCCAGCCTTTCAGGGGGTCCCCGATAGAGCCAGCTTTGTTCTGCAGTGTAATGACTTTGAATAATTCTTAAACAGATTGCTTTAAATACCGTTTTCCTTTAATTATTTTTCATGTGGGTGATCTGTGTGAGTCTCTTGCAGACACAATGTTGTGTTTATGTATCATGCAACATTCATAAAAAAAGTTTCTTTTAGATCAAAACAGGACCACATTAATGAGAAATTGGAGGATGTCACAGAGATTATTTGCAGTAACATTAGGGAGCGGCTGCTGTGTTACAATATTGAAAGCAACCATCACTATCCCTGAATATTCGATGTAAACACATTTATAATTTAGACAAGTGTTCTTGTGCAATGTCAGTGACCTGGCAAAGAGGGCATGAAAGAGCTGAAATTGGATCATAAATTCAAAGCTGTTTGGAACAGGGGCCCCCTCAATACTTTGGCCCAGGGTGGCCCCTAAAATCCTTAAGATGTCTCTCCTCAAAACTCCAGGGAATTGGAGGCTTAGATTGTTCAAAGATAAAGATGTTGAAAATAATGCACATTTTGTGAAGGGTGTGATGTATTACCCAGGCTTAGCATAAACGTGCCAGAGGAAAATTAACAGGTTTTTTTTAATAACGCAAAATTCTGTGCTTTTGAATTCCTTGGGAAATGACAGGAATCCTTCGACTTTAAAAGGCAATAACAAAGTGCATATTATAAAGTTTTCAGAAACCCTTATATCATAAGAAAACCACCTGGGGTCGATTACTATGTACTCTGGTCAACAGACATCCATTATATTTCAATGACTCCACATTCCTTGGGAGCATTGAGCAGAACCCCAGGGATGAACGAGGAGGCACCAGAAGGGTGCTGATTTCTCACCCCGAACTGAATGTAATTAAAATCAAACAACTGGGGGTAATTTGTTGGTGGCCGAAAAAATTTACGTTTCTTGAACTTCTTTTTGGAGTTATTTCATTGCTTCATTAAATGTTCTGATAACATCTATGGAGTAAAGTGTAGTAAATATTCTTTACTACAGGCATCTTTGAGGCAAAATTACAGGAAAGTTTAAAGTGTATTTATTTATTGAAGATCAATGCCTTTTAGCGACGAGGAAACAAGCTGGTGACCATGCTGCTTAGATGAATGGCTTAAGATAACAACACTATCCGGCCATTTTATTTCCATAACAAATGGACTCATGAATATTAATCAAACGCTGAATCTAAACTGAAAGATTTTTATTGAGGGTAGTGTAAAAGTTCTACCATCAGTTGTTCATCATACAATACAGGAGCAAAGTCTGCAGAAAATATGTTATTGGCTTTTACTCCACTGATCAGGTTAAAATGAATTTTCATAGAGAAAAAGCCCTTGCCTCAGAAAGCTTCACAGAAAATAACTCATGTTATGCCTGCCATTACACTGGATTTGCTTGCTGCCCTGTGCTGTGCTCCTCTGTCTAAGGATGGATATGTGTAAGGTCCTGAGTTGTGCACTGTTCTAATTACGTCATTGTAGTGTGCTAACGTCAAGGATGCTTACCAGTAAAATATTTTTTATGATGTAGGTTCTGCACCACTGCTAGTAGTTGGAAGTGGCAATTCCGAGGGGTGAGCATGGTGGGACCTGTTCTTGTTGTGGGGCATTATATGGGTAACTAACTTCTGACACATACACAAAAGAAATTGGAGCTGTGACCTTCTAAAGAAGATCTTTTCGCGAATGCAAATACAACGTATACAAAAAGTATAGAATTACAAAAGAACTCTTTCAGAAGAATCACATCTCACACTAAACTACAATGGGAAACTGGCCTATTTGGGACGTAATCTCCCGATATACAGGACAGCATATGGGTCAAAATTACCAAAAGTTCTAAATTGACCAATAATAATTTTTTTTTATCATAGTCCATTATTTACTACAGTTTAACTCAAATTAAATGTCGAACACAAGTGATGATTTATGCTGGTCTTTTCATACACAACAGGGCATTTAAAGCATATGTATTTGCATTTGACAAGGTGTATAATCCCCGATCATTAAATTGCCATATAATAAAAATTTCAACATACTGCTACCTATCATATTGCACAATATGTTTTCGTTTTTCTTATGTTTTTATAAACTGAAAACACTAACCTACATAGGATACTCAACGGGCTGATCTTTATTGAAATTCAACAAGTTACCTCATGCAGTAAATATTATTCTAAATTATTATTGTGTGTTTTGATGTAATTTAATTTGAGCAACTCTATTAGAATATCAAAAAAGATATGCTGTGTTTACTTTTAACCAGTTCCATACCTTCTTAACTAGTATGTACTCATCCATTTGTTTTGAACGATGAAGTTTCATACCACCATAGTCAGGAGGGTCACTTACTCTATTACTTGTACTTTGTTTACTGTACCATACTTCAATTTTCACATTCATTTCTCATTTTTATTCTTCTTTTTGCAGAGTATACCACATGTTTGCAATAATACTTTTTAGAATTATATTTATTAAGCTATAAATCTAAACACGGAACTTGAGAACGTGTTGGTGTGTGACTCTGAGCATGGCGTGTGTAAGTTTGAGGCCCACAATGAATACTCAACACTGGTCCATAGACTTAGTACAGTTCATTAAGTAAACCCGTCAGCATGCTGATGGTGCCTGGAAGGGGCACATGTTGGCCTAGCTGCTGCATGCTACCTCAGACAGACAACCAATCTATTCTCTAAGAACACCCAAGGAAAACGTACTCCATACCCAGTCAGCAATTAACAGGGTATTTTGAATATATATTGAGTCTCTATACTGTGTCCCGCAAGGCACAAACATAACTAGAGCAAACTTGTTTCTTCAGAATAGGACACAGCCCAGTCCTAACATGGAGCAGAGGGAATCAAATGGAGGACCCATCACCACAAAGGAAGTTAATGAGGTCGTTGACTTGTTGGCCAAAGGAAAAACACCTGGTACATATGGCTTGCCGCCTAAATTTTACTTAACTAACAGGGCTCAGTTGGTCCCCAAAATCTTTTCAATGCATCAAGATTCGACTTAGAGAGGGTAGCTACCAGAATCCGCTCCTAAGGCAACAGTAGTGGTGTTGCTGAAACCAGGTCTTGATCCATTGGATATGCGATCATAAAGGTCCCATCTATTCTAAATTAAGTACAACATTTTGGGGAAGCTATTGGCCAATATACTGGCACTTCTGGTCCACTCCCTGGTCCACCCAGATCAGTGTTGATTTATCATGGAGAGGCAAACACACATGAATCTGAGACGTCCCTTTCATGTAATAGACAGGACCCCTAAATCGCAGTTGATGCTCATGGTCGTCTCATTAGACTTAGAGCAGGCTTTTGATACTTGGACATTTCAATTTAAAGTGTTATGCTGTCTGGGGTTAGGTGAGGGCTTTCTGAAGGGTGTGAGCCTGCTGTACAAGAGGCCTATTGACAGAGTGAAGACAGGACTGTCATTCTCGGAGACAATGGATGTTCGTAGGGGCATGCATCATGATTGCCCACTTCCCCCATTGATATTCGCATTAGTAATAGAACCGCTGGCTTGTGCATTCAGAAACAGGGCAAACAAGTCGGGTACCAATCTAATACAAGTGCTGAGTATTATTTCCCTCTATGCAAATGATGTTATGTTATACCTTTGCAACACAAGAGGTAGTTTACCGGACATAATGTTGTTGCTGTCAAATTTCAGTGAGGCATCTTGGTTGAAGATAAATTGGAGTAAATCTAGTCTCGTTCCTATCCACCCTTCCATGCCTGGGAATCCCCTGGTGGGATTGGACTCCACGCTAGCTTCAACTCCAGCCATTTTTAAATGCCTGGGTATATAATGACGATGAACAGCTAATATCAGGTGCCATTGGTAGATGTCTACAATTCACTCCTCAGTGGCATTCTGAAGGGGTCTCCCGCTCTCCCCGATGGGTAGAGTGGCTATGGCAAAAATGCTGATCTTGCAACAGCTCTTACATTTTTGCCTGGCCCTTCTGGTCTTCCTGCAGTGTTAGTTTTTCATATCTGACCTAGTATGGGTGGGTCAGCGGAAGAAACTAGCTTTGGGAAAAATGATTTTGTCATTGCATATTGGGGGGTGGGGGGAATGGGGTGCCTAGAACTATATGATCTGGCTACTCAACAGCCTCGCTGGCAAAGGGGTTGGAAGACCCAGATGTACGCAATACAGCTGAAATTACTACATGCCGCAAGAGAGTGATACTTGTTTACACACTGCTAGAAACACCAGGACGGCCATGAAAACCAAGGCTCGTGCGATTAAGGTCATCAAATATTGCTGGCTTAGATATATAGGAACTATGGGGGGAGTAAACCCTTATGCCCCGAAAATACCATTATGGAGTTTATCGAAAATTGGCTTGCTCACTAAACACTTTGATCTGAGAGTTTGGACGGCACCTGGGGTTCACACTGTAGGTGACTTATGCTGTGATATACTTACATAAAAATCTTAACAACAAATTGTCCAACATCAGAAAATCAGGGATTGAAAGTTAGGAGAAGATGGTTCTCTACTTAGCTGAAAAACATGATTTCAGTTTTTGAACTGCTTAGTTATCAGCAGGAGCACAGGGATAGTGGGAGTGCAAAAGCATCTGTGACTCGAGTGTGGTTCCAGGTTGGTCAAACTGAGATGAATCGGTATGTCCTTAATACTCTTGAAACCTTCATGTAGCCTGTTTCAAATTTTATTTGGAGTGGAAGGGAATTCAAAGTTCTTGCACCTTAGAAATACAGGTTTTCCACCAAAACATTTATATGTGTTGGTACAAATGGTCAGCAGTAGCAAGTGTGAGAGTGTTTTTAATTAGAAAATACTGTTTAACATAGACATAGTTTAGTTAGCCTGACTAGGCTTAAAATAGCTTGCATTTACATCTGTTCCTACATGCAGATAGAATGTGCACTTTTATTTTCTGCGAATGATTCTTCTCCACGAAAAAGAGAAGCCTAGTTTGTGGTGGTATTTACTGTTTTATTATAATTGTACCGATGTGCCTTCCTTGCAAGGAAACCATGTCCAAGATGTTCCTGCCTGCTGCAATTTTCAAGGTCTTTTCCTGGACATGAACGAAAGGGCCTTTCATTCACTAAATGTGTCATTGTTTTGTTGGGTTACATAAATACGCCATCATCTCCTTCATTTCCTATTCAAGCCTCTTTATAAATATACAGCAAAGTAATAGTTTACTTGATGTATCTTATTTTATGTATTTGAAAAGTGATTGGTTCTAATAATGTATATTTGTTAATCCAGCCCTATTAGCTCATGTCAAACCATACTGACTGTGAGGCCTTTCTGCCTTTAACCGTATAAAAGAACATATTTTTGGGATATGTGCCAGACATTTTTGCTTTCCTAAATGTGCAGACTATGTCAGTCTGTCATTTGAATTATACTTAGCCTTTTGGTGCACTCTTTGGAGTTAGACTCTGTCGTTCTTCTTGCTTAACCATACATTGGCTATGGCACTTTTAAAAAAACGTATTATATCTGTTGATTCCTCATAACGTAACTAATGACTTTTTGCCTTCTGTACTGACAGAAATTGTTGAATGAACCTTTGTGGTTTTGACTTGAACTCTTGCCTTGTGGAGGTTTCATTTGTTGGCACTGTGCCAAGGCTTATGAAGACTAAGACAGCCCTGATCACACGCCTTGACCCTCTTTATTATTCAATTAGAGCATCAACATATGCAACCAGAAACCATGGCAAGATAGCCTGAAAGTGCCCATGCAATGATTTTTGCATTCAACAAAGAGTTTTGAATTGTGCATTATGGTTGACTGGGAGTTAATACCGGGCATTTTGAGTACGTGAGAGGTGCTCAGTCCATTACAAGTGAAAGATGAAGTGTGTTGCATAATAAATCTTAGACAGAAATTTAGCTCTCAGGCTTTTGTAGACAGTGTTGAAGTTATTTAAGTCGGGGTTTACTACAGCAAGCCTTAGGGAAATACTCTGTGGTAGGATCAGCAGGTGGGAGTATCACTCAATAAGCATAGGTGATTGAACACATTTTGAATGTCTGTATTTGCTTGGATTTGATTAAGGAAAGGTCTGCACTGAATGGGACCTCCAGTTTGTTCATATTTGCATTGGTCCAAGGGAAGGCCCAAATGACTCATGTCAATTAAATGGTACTGTTGAAGGACTCACAGGATTCATGTGCCGAGTTTTTGTTTTTTGATTCATTGAGGTGGAGCCAGTTTTGGGACATTGATTGCTGGACATATGTTTGGCAGTCAGCATCAGGTGTCCTCAGACACCACCATCAAATGAGAGGGATCTGAATGTCATGCACCTCTATCGCTAGTTGATGTTATGGGATTATGCTGACTAGCAGAACTTCATTAAAAGAGATCAGAAAAAGGGTTGATCTTTTGAAACTCTGCAGGACGTGTTAATTGTATTAAAAAAGAATAATGACAGCTTGACATAGTGGAACAGTATTCTAGAGAAGATATAACCCAAGCCAGTGGTGGACACCCAAAGAGCCAGACACAGCCTAGTGATGGAGGAGTACAAAGTGGGGAATTATATCAAAGGCAGAGGAAAGATCCAGCAGGACGAATGTAAATGTGAGGCCCAGAGTGTGAAAGAGTAGGCACGCTCTTTGATGATCAGTAATGAGGTCTTGGTCCAACAGTAACGTTTGAAGCTGCATTGGGGGGCTGCTGAGAAGGGATTTTGTCTCTGGGTGGGAGAGGGGTTATGCTATAACACCTTTCACAAGTGATTTGGTTATGCAGGCTAGAGGCAATCTGAGCCTTTAGTGGTCAGACAAGGTCTTGGAGGCACTCACATTTTTAGGTGGGGTAGTAATAGCATGCTGGAAACCCTTGGACCTCCAGGTGCCTGTAGTTGTAGAATCACTCATTAACCTAGCACCAAGTGAGACCAAGACTGACCAGCTTTGCACTGCAGCAGCCCCACTTTGTGTGCTTAGTTTTGACCTCTTGGACTTGAATGGTTTAACCATCCATAATGACATCCTAGCGACGTGCCGTTGGTGTCATCCATGATAATGTGTGCCTACCAAGGTTCCTTAATATAAACGCACTACTTTGTCCTTGTATGTAGCATACAGTGGAGGTTTATTTATAGAACAAATAACACACCATACCACAAGGAACATCTGGGAGCAGGGCACACAAGTATGCTTGGTGGTTTGTCAGTCCAAACATCTGAATGATCATTTTTCAGAAACAGTGCATTCGCAACCAAATTGTTAGCCGTGGTAGCAACCTTTCTATAGTTTACAATCATAAGAAATGCTATCTTTAAGAGGCCTACTCTCACTGACTGCAAAGCACGGTTGCATATAAGCTCATTTATTGATGCACCGCCTGACTTACAAAATAAACATTCACACATATTGAAATACTCTTAAGGAACAATGTGGCATAATGTTCAAAGATCGAAAGACACGATGCATGTTGACTGTGGCAAAACAATAAGAAAATATCTTACCTTTAGAAACTGAGTAAACTCTGCATAAGATAAATGTTTCTTTCGGTTATGGCCAAAGTGCAGTCGAATAAATTCACAATCCCAGTTGAAAGGGATATGGTGATGAATAATGGTCTGCCCAAAAATATCTTTGACATCACCTTTGAAGAGAAGCAAAAATGGTTAATTTTGTGCTCGGAGTCTGTCTTAACAGAACATGAAAATATTGCAATATATTGTTGTCATAGAAACCTACAATGTACCCTTTTGTTTATTCAGTTTATAGAGCATTACAATTCGGCAAAATTACTCAGCGGGTTAAGCGCTCAGCACCACCGACAACAGGTCCTGAGTTTTAACTCTGAGAAGGGCAAGTCAGCATTCTATTGTAGGTAAATTAGCAATAGTAACACCTGTTACTTGCTGTGCTTAGTAATAGCACAAGTGTGGTATGAGATTCGGTATTGAAATTATTACTAGTAGTAGCAGTGTTATTGTATTATTATTAATAATTATCAGTATTGTTGTCGTCATTTTATTACTGTCATCGTCATACCATCAATGGCAACTTCAAGCAGGTGACACGAACAATAAATGGGCAAGTGACTGAGACATAGCCACCTAATAGAGAATGGGCCAGATGTACTAAACTTTTTATCTGATTTGACAGATAAGAGGGTTTCCTACTGCTGAAATGTATACTGGTATGTGCTAAACTTAGTTTAGGAGCCAGTAAAATGTTACTAACTCCTAAACTAGGTTTAGAAATAGATAGTGAACAACAATTTGAATGGTCCTTGCTGTGGGCTTCGCTTCTAAATTGCAATTCAGTGCCCTATGTACCAATGCAGATAAGTTACAGACTCCCAAGTTGAGATGGTAACTCATTCGCAAAATGGAAGGGGTCCCCTTTGAACCTTTTCTCTTTCGCAAATTGGGGTGAGAGCTTCAAGGGGAGTAGGTGGTGGTCGTGGGGACCAATTCTCCCTGAAGGATGGGCGTGGCCCGACAAGATGGCCGATTAGACGCTGTAGCTCGGAGCTCCTGCCCCTAAATATTAAATCCTTCTCATAGCCTAGCGGAACTGGCGTAAGAATTCCCCCAAAGCTGTTGGAAAGTATCCTGAACCCTTGACACTGCAAGCGGAGGGCCGCCGCCAAGAAACGGAGACAAACGGAGCCTGAAGATTGTGAGAGACGAGCGGCGTGCCTGACACAGAAATGGCACTGCCTGACTCTACCGTCGGAGAAAAATGAGGCGGCCGAAGACGCTTACCACACAACCCACAAATGTGCGTGGTCTGCCGCTGCTGCCGAAATGTAAAAAGAAGTCTGACCCCTGCGGAGGCTGCTGAGAGGCTACTTAGCTGTGCCCGGCTGGTCACGTGAGGGGAACAGGATGTGAGTGGTCAGGGTGCCGGCGGGCCTAGAAAGGTGTGGCCAGCAGCGCGTAGAATCAGAGAAGGGCCGGTAGGAGTGAACGGCCCTCCGACGGCCGAAAAAAACAATAAAAGTGAATCCAGGCAACAGGAATAAGACCCCGGTGGAGGAGGAGGCGGGGTCCCAGAACTGGGAAAGGCACGAGAAGCGGACACCTAATTGAGCACTGGGAGTGAAGTGCAGAGGCCTGTATAAAGACGGCCAGGATGGCGAGGGAGCACCCCGGCCACATGAACAGTAGCGCATATGCGGCAGGCATGGCGGTGGGGGCAGTCAAGGATGGCAAGGAGCATTGAGGCCCCCCAAAACAACAAAGAGCATACAGGTGATACTGGGGGTGGAAGGCAACAGGTACCACAGGTCACTACTAATCACGGTGTCTGCATCTTAGCCCATCCTGTTTAATAAATAGAAGGTGGCTAGAAATCAGGGGTGCACAGACTAAGCGCAGCTACTAACCCCTAAACGCACAAGAAACACCCACCTACGGCTGTTGCTGGGAGCGTGGCAGAGACTGTGGGGCCTAGAGCAGCCATGTCTGGATCGGAAAACAGAGGACTGTCGTAGAGACGTAGAGGCGAGCTAACGTAGAGGGGCAGGATGGGCTCCCATTAAAAAGTAACACAGAACTCTAAACGACGCAGGAAAGTATGGCACAGTGTCTATTTGCGAAAAGAAAAGCAAAGGCACAAAAGGACACAAACACTCAAACAGAAAATGGTCAAGGACAAACCACTGAGAGCCGCGCAGGCTAATAAAATTGTTCAATAAACAGTCCCGGGCCCTGGACCACCTGAACAGGCAAGAAGAGACTCGGAAGATACAATTAACCAAGGCGCTTCGACACAAGACAAGGCAGACACACTGGGGGCCATTAGAGACTCCCGAGTGGCATTGGAGACTAAGATGGACACAATGGCGATGGACATAAATCAGTTACGCCTTGACCTTTGCAAGGTAGTGGAAAGGGTCACGAATACAGAAGAGGAGGTTGTGACACTACGCTAAGAGGTCCAGAGGCTCTGCACCATGGTAACCACCCTACAAGCCCAGTCAAACCGTACAGAAGACAGAGTGGAAGATGCATAAGGGCGGTCCAGGAGAAATAACCTCAGATTCATAGGTCTTCCTGAAAAGGCGGAAGGACCGGCAGCAGACTTATTTTTGGAAGACTGGATTAATACACTTTTGACAATATCAGGCTCTCCAAATTCTTCGCTATAGAAAGAGCCCACCGGGCGCTGGGGCCTCCACTGAGCCCGGGATCACCACCCAGAGCCCTGATAGCGCGCCTGTACAATTACAGGGACAGAGACATAATACTCCAGCATATCCGTGCTAACGGCCCTCCTAAATACGAAGACTGTGTAATCCAAATATATCCAGACTATACCAGGAAAGTGCAAGGTCTCCGCAATAGATTCTTTGGAGTTAAAAGACAACTGCGGGAACACAATTTCAAATATAGCCTAATATTCCCTGCGAGACTCCGAGAGCAATATGATGGCAGGGTCCACTTATACGAAACACCACAAGACGGAATAGACTGGATGGACTCCCTAGGACTAGCTGGACCGGACCAAAATCAAGGAAGGCGCGAGCAACGAAGAAGGCACAGATGACAGAGTGGTCAGTGCCGAGACGCAGAATAGAGGAGACCTACCTCACAAGAAGCACAGGGCGTATTCTGGTTGGCGCAGATGGAACATTACAGACCGAATTGGCAACGATACCACTACAAAATCAGTACTCCCCACTTTGCTTGGTACAAGAGACCCAGACTGATGGGACCCCAGAAGAGTAATAGGGGAAACGGAAGTGAGAACTCAATGTTGGGCAGGTCTAGAAATCGTAGGAGATTGCACCGAAAACCTGTGAGTAGACATGTATATTGGGGAAACATAATGCACAGGTACAGCGCTGACAGTCAAAAAACCCGCCGGTAACGAGCAAGAGAGGGAAGGGGGGTGGGAGAAAAGGAAGGAGCAGTAAAAGCTGAGTTCCGCTAAACTGAATTCAATAGGACACTTCAGCTAACACACACATGGGCGGTCTTGCTGAGCCCAATTGGTCTTGCGAGATAGCACTATGTCTGGTGGACTGGCCACACAACAGAGACTACTTAGTTGGGCTAGTGTTGATTTGAATCTTTGAAGGGATAGGGGTGAAGTATTAGGGAGGGGGAGGGACACTATAGGTCTGGGGCAGAGTCGCCTGTTCTTAGGTCAACTGTTGAGCTAATGGAATGTGGAACTACTGCCTGTGGGTGGGGAGCAGCGGGGTTCGGGGATGTTTCAGTTGTGGTAAGAAGTTACAAACCAGCAGAAAGAAGGTATGTCATAATATGCAGTGGAAGGTGCACAAAGGTGTCGACGTCAGATACATCCCAAGACAAGAACCTTCCTTGGAAACTAGAGGGAGACCTTGTGATAACTCAGTGACATGAAGGGTAATGAACAAAAATACAAGTTTGTAACATGGAATTTCCGAGGGCTTAATAACTTTGTCAAACGTAACCGAATAGTTGCATATCTCCGAAGATACAGGGTCTCCCTAGCATTCCTTCAGGAAATGCACTTGTGGGTGATAGTCTCAAATACGTTGGCGAGGTCAGGTCTTTGCGACGTCCTACTCAGGCTATGCCAGAGGCACGTTAATATGGGTAGCACCGGGAGTCCCCTTCAAAACTGATAGGACATGTTAGGACCCAAATGGTCGGTACGTACTGGTGGAGGGTAGCCTCCACGGGCATAGTATGTACCTACTGAATGTATATGCCCCAAACAGCGATGACAGGGACTTCCTGGGGACAGCCCTCAGACAGGCCTACCTTATGCCTGAAATGGAACTCATAGTGGCTGGGGAGTATAATTGCGCATTTAACGGGACACTGGATAGGTTCCCCCCAAAAACTGATGCCAAACCTAAGGCGAGAGACGCTATGCGCCGGATGCAAACCAATCTAGACCTCATAGATATCTGGCGACATCCGTAACCCACACCAAAAAGCCTACTCTTGCCACACCCCGGCAACGAACACATATAGCCGATTAGACTACTTCTTCATACAGGCAACGGCCATACACAGAGTAATAGATGCGCAATGCCTGGCCCGTTATGTTTCAGATCATTCCCCACTACAGATAGTGTACGCACTGTGCAGACCCTTGCCAAAGATACCACTATGGAGGATAAATGCAGAAGCACTCTCGGATCAGGTCTATAGGACCACAGTAGAAGCTGAACTGAAGGGGTATCTTGAAACAAATTGGAAGACAGCTGGTAGCAGGGCAGCAAAATGGGACGCAATGAAAGTAGTACTAAGGGGGGTATGTATGGCATTAGAGGTAGGAGTGAAGAAAACAATTGAACAAGATTTAAGCAGGCAAGAGCGTGAGCTGACCAAACTAGAAGCAGCACTCCTCACAGACGAAGAGGGACCCCAGAGTTGGACAGCACAGCGACAGAAGGTTGGGAAATTATGGGACAGACTTGATAAGAATAAGAACAGAAGACGGTGGTGCATAGAGGGAGACAAATCTGGCCGTCTACTGGCGCGCCTGATTAAAATGGTAACACAACCCAGACCAATACTGGTGATACGAGACAGACAGGATAAACTGGCCTATACACAACATGAAATTAACACAGTGTTTGCAGCACACCTGGAAAAGGTATACACAGAACCTCAAAATGTCATGTGCACCTCGAACATAGAGACATACCTGGAAGAGATAGAAATGCTCAGATAGGATCCAGAAGCCCAGAAGGCCCTCGATGCACCAATGACCAAAGCTGAATTGAAAGCCGCAATCACAAAAATGAAAACAACAAAGTCACCGGGCACGGACGGACTCACGGCTGAATTCTATAAGCAGTACCCTGGGTTGGTGGCAGACAGGCTGATGGAGGTGATAGCAGAGGAAAGGGAGAAGAAAGAGTTGCAGAGAACAATGCCGAAATCACTTATAGTGGTAGTCCCCAAACCCGGGAAGGGCCCGACAATACCGAACTCGTACAGGCCACTTTCCATGCTAAACATCGACCTTAAGCTCATAAGCCATGTCTTGGCAAATAGACTGTTGCCTTATCTTCCCCAACTTATACACGAAGACCAGTCAGGGTTTATACCCCCCAGGAATACCCTTAGGAACATTCGCAGACTTGTGCATGTCATGCAGGCCTCAGACTAGAGTAAAGAAGAATGCGCACTGGCCTTTTTGGACATTGAGCAAGCATTTGATTCCGTTAGATGGGAATATATATGGCAAGTACTGCATAAAATGGGTCTGGGCTCCCAATTCATTGAGTGAGTAAAACTATTGTATACAAAACCAACGACCAGGGTCCGTACAGGGAGACACGTCTCGGGAAGTATGATGCTCCAAAGAGGGACGTGACAGGGATGTCCGCTCTCATCACTGATGATTGCCATAGCAAGAGAGCCACTGGCATGCCATTTAAGATTAGCATTGAAAGGACGGGGCATAAAAATTGGCAAGCTGGAACACGTGGTATCACTCTACGCGGATGATGCCCTAGTATACCTGAGCAACCCGACGCTCTCAATACCAGTGTCAATGAGAGCAATGGAAAACTTTGGGGAGGCTTCTGGCCTCTGAATTAGTAAGACTAAATCTCAGCTATACCCGATAGGTCGAGCGGAGGGACTCGTGGTATCACAGCACCCACAGCTAGAACTCCCTTGGGCAACTGATAGTGTATCTTGGCATACATATCACTAAAGAGGAAGACCGTTTCTACGAATTGAATATGGGAAGGATAGAAAAAGGATTACACAGGAGTATATAGTTCTGGAAAACACTGTATTTGTCCCTGATGGGCAAAGTAGCCCTGATCAAGATGGTGGTATTGCCAAGATGCCTCTATGTCATGCAAGGGTCTTTCTACAAAATACCGCGCAAAGTGTTTAAGGAATTGGACGCTCTGCTGATACAGCAACTATGGAATGGGAAGCACTTCAGGGTAGGACTAGATGTAATGAAGCGGCAGTGGAATAGAGGGAGACTGGAGATCCCAACCCTGGAGTTATACTACCTCGCATCGCAGCTACAGCATGCAATACAATGGCTGGACACAGATCCCTCCTGGGAGAGAACCTTGTTCTCAGGCACCTGCGGAAGGCAGCAACTAGGGACCCTGCTCATGAAAGAACTGGGTATACATGAATCGATTCCCCCACTGATACGGCTACTGGCCAGGATATGGGACAGGACGGTACGAACTGTCATTAAAAGAGCACCCTAAGCGCCAGATTTCGACATCTGGATCATTCCACAGTTTGCCCAAGTAGTGCAGATAATGTTGGTCGAGAAATGGAAAGAAGGGGGTTGCCTAATGTTGACAAACTTATATCCAGAGGTCAGGTTCACAACATACCAAGACGCGATGGAAACATTTGCGCTGGGCGAGGGACAATTTTTGCAGTACACAAAACTGGCAGCCACGGCCCGACAGCTCTGGCCGACATTCCCAGAGGCTTCAGAACACACGCAAACGCTAACCACAATGATCATAATGGCAGGGGGGGCGGAAATTTGTATCCCACTTATATAGAGCACTTTGGGCGGACAAACAATGTAAGCCACTTAGGGTAGAGGAGAGGTGGCAAACGGTCAGGGAAGAGCCACTGACCCCGGCAGACTAGGCAAAAATACATGAGGAAGTACGTAAAGTATCAATATGTGCCAGGTTTAAACAGATACAATACAATATTGTACACATGACATATCTCTCCCCAAGGCGGCTGCATACCATAATCACAACGCGAGACCCGAGGTGTCCCAGGTGCCGATACATGGAGGCCGATTTCATACATATGGTGTGGCGCTGCCCCACAATACAAGAATACTGGACGAAAGTAATAGAGCAACTTAGAGTGACGGGGTGGAAGGTAGCATTTGAAATAAGGAGCTGTCTCCTGGGACTGTTACCTAGAAACTCAAAACGTAAAACCAGTAGACGTTTCTTAATACTAGGGCTCACGGTGGCCAAGAGACGAATAGCAATACACTGGCTAACCCCACACGGCCCAGCCATAGATAAGTGGAGAGTGAACCTTAAGGAATGGGCAACAGCAGAAGAGGAGCACATGAGGAAAACTAGGCGGGATGAGAAACCACCAGAGGTACTGCAGGCTTGGGGAATGATGATGCAAGAGTTAATAGGACTAACCCCAAACACACAACAAGACCCTGATGGGGGGGAGCGACAGGAAACGGAGGATACCCAAAGGATCAATGTACAAACTAGTGATAATCAGAATTATGCTGAATAAAGGGAATGTAGTCTGAGCAGTACTAGAACAATGACTTTTGGAAATTACACCTAATGTACCTAACGAAACAACTGATAGAGGAAGCTGGTTTAGGTGGGGGGGGAGGGAGTTGGGAGGTTAAATTCATGATCTCTGCGTCTATGGAGCAATACATGGAAAGTTGACCTGAATGTAAAGCAAAACGATTGCTAAACTGTAATAACACATTTGCTGCTCTATCCATAAATGTAAGAGAATAACGTTTGTTTAATGAAAACAATAAAGCAATTTGAATCTTAAAAAAAAAACTCTCCCTGAAGGTTTTCAAAACCGAAACCTTTTTTTTTAAGCAGTCCAGTTTCGTTTAAGAAAAACAGGCTGCTAAAAAAATCATTTCGAAAAGCTATCACAAGGATGCTGGTGTGCTAAACCCTGCAGGCCACCATCCTTGTAATCGTAGACAATCGTAATGGTCGCAAATTGCGAAATTCCTAATTAATATTCATTAGGAAGGTCAGTCTGTTACCCATAACAATTCAGTAATTTGGAATTGATCTAGTACTACTTAGGTTGCTTAGCAAAATCAGACTCTGTTTGCAAAACGTAGGTTTGCAATTTGTGACCCCTTTTTGCAAATGAAATCTTCATACATCTGACCGCATGTTACTAGGAAAAATTCTAGTAGTGAAGCCTCACAAGCGGAATCAGACTCCAGTTTAGGGGGATAACTCAGAATCATGGAATCACTGGACTGCTGAAAGCATACAAGGTCACACCAATGGCAGAATGCATGCAGTACAAATGTCATTAGCACTGGGGTCTTCAAACTGGGGGGCCTCAAGTGTTCCCGGGGGGCGCCAGGCTCTGGCCAAAAGAAGCATTATGCGGATAACAGTGATTTGTTTTAAGCAGAAAAAAATGAACAGCATTCTAGCTGGGAGTATGTGTCAAAAGGGAAGGGACTACAAGTATTCTTCAACACCCCACCCCCATTTCTAATAATCACACTGTGGATACTTTTACACGTTAGTAAGGCCTGCCTGACCAGAATAGCATGTTTGGCGAACAAGTATTTGATTGCATTTTCAAATTGGTAATAGAACTTCGCGGCAATGTTTAAATAAGTCTAAACATATTTAAACATTGCCAATTTAATAGAATAATTGTGAAAAATTCTGAGGGGGGCCCGATGATTTTTTTTTTCCACTGGGGGTCGTGACATTAAAAAGTTTGAAGTCACTGCATTAGCATAACTCAACCTTCAAAGAAAAAAGCTAACAATGCACAGTAAAATTTGTCATGCATATTTACAAGTATATAAAATGGTCTACAGTCATACCTACATTTTAGCATTACTTTAGTAACATACATTATGGTGCTTTGGGCCCCAGGGTATGCTGTGCTACATAAATGTTATTATTAGTAGCAGAAATAGTAGTAAAATGTTCCCTTGGCGCTGCTTTAATTCCACTATTCCGTGAATAAATACGCTGTCTGTAGGTGTCGGGAAGTGACTGAGTGGCATAATCTGCATCCGAGGAATATGCAATTATGCAGGCCCATAACCGAAGCTTCTGCACAGCAAAGCTCCGAAATGCATCTTATTGTATCAATTTATTATTTAAGCAGTACCACAGCCTAGGCTACATCTTTAAAAATGTATATACCTCTCATTTCATCTCAACTTTAGCCCGCTTTATGTCACAGCCACATTCGAATTCTTTTATATTTTATGTGCAATAAAAAGACTTTGCGGATATTAAAGTGCACAGCGGTGATTTGGGGTATTATGCTTATATTTTACTTTACTGTATTTGTCATTTCTCTCAGAAACTCTAGGTCAGTGTTGCATATAGCAGGCACTGCCAAGTCAGGGGAGTATGTGTTGCAAGTCCTGTAGTGTAAAGTGATGTTCATGCAACGCAATATCTTTGATCATAGGATGTGTGTCAGAATCCATTTGTGAACCTGTCTGATATATTTATTTTTTATGAATTTATATGGTCTATTGACTTGAAGGTGAAAGTGTGCTGGCCTCGGGTAATTAATGAAAACCCCATGTTCCCCACCGGCACCAAGACACACTGCTCTGCTACCACACTTCTTTCTGTCATAAGGACCACAGCGTAGGGGACAGCCATTTTTAACACAATGCATCCTAGCAAAGTAAGCTTGATGGCTCCCCCAAAAAAATAAACAATTTACTGTTAGCAGTATTAATAATAATAGCAACCCACGTTTGCTTCCCCTTATCACCAGACGCTGTTTTGGCTAATCAAGACGGTCCTTCAAAACCTTGCAGGCAGTGTGGGTACATTTAGGACTCCTCGAGGCACCCTCTTGTCTTGCTGCAGTATTACTTGTTTCTTTCTAAAATAAACTGTTTATGTTCAACTAATTGGGCATTCTTTGATGTATTTTGGGGGATAATGGCTCTAAAGTGATTTACCTGCTTTCTCTGAAATATAGGGGTCGGTGCTGCTGCAAAAAAATGCTACATAATGTGGCAGGTGTATTGGAATTTAGAAACCATGCCCCCTAAAATAAATTCGGTTTGAATACTCGAACATCGGCATCTTCACAAAAAGCAGAAGCCCGTTAGGCGGGGACAGTGACTGCTACTGCTAGATGGAAAACACAGTTTACTTAGAGGGAGCCGAGCACTTTATTTGGGTGTAGGAACCACAAGAATTGCGAAGAAACGTAATTTGAAATAGCAAGATTTAATTAGGTTTTCTTTAAGAATGATAAAACGCAGGCTTCAAAAACGCAAGCGATCTAGGCAACATCATCAGGTGCATGTAGGGGTTGGCAAAAAGACAAAAATCTGGCGGAATGACAGGGTGTAATTTACTGCACGGCACAGGCTCATGGAACATCAGGGAGATGTAAAACGCCTGAATTGGGTAGGAATAGTGAAAACATGAATCGTGAGGCTAGAGACGAAATTTAAGAATAATTAGAAAGGCCTATTGTTTATCGAAAAGGCGACGAGACTGTGATAACTGGCAATTAATCCGATTCTGATTTTTTGTCTATAGGAAAGCATCAAACATAAGGAATATGGGGGGCGTGGCTACGCCCGGAGAAGATGGCGGCGGATCCCTGACTCTGCGGGGAAGACGGCGCTTGTCGACGGACCAAATGCGACTTTCGCCCTTCACATGGAGCCCAGGGTGAGGAAATAACTGTGTGAGCAGAGGCGGCATACGCTGAGCCCCTTTCCGCTCATTTTCTCAACCCGTACGCTTCATTATTTCAATTGCGCGTTCCGAGGCGGCTTCGTTTAGGACGCGGCCGCCATTTCCTTTGTTCTGCCGCGCTGGGGAGATTCCTTGCATGACGCATAAAGAAACACGCGTCTGGAATCCTTGAATGCCGTTTGTTGCCCTATTTTTGGCATGAACGTTATTACAGGCTCCATTTACTTCTATTTCTTCATCCCCAATTAAAGATATCAGGATTGGTATCTTCTTAAATACAGACTTTGCTGTTATTGGTTCCTCTCAGTTAAGGGAGCCATTATGCCTGTCACAGCCTGGCTTCTGCCCTCATGAATATTTGAACTCTCCTTTTCACATTTTGGATCTTAATTTTTTTTTAAATGTTTTCCTCTTTGTATTTTACTATATAACAGCCTTTGTTTTCTCTCATGCATATTTTTTCGTCATGAGCTGACTTTCATTACTTCATGGTGACTTTCATTGGCTTGCTGCTTTACACGGCGCTTCGCTGAGTATATCTCTTTAGAATATACAACCTGCATCCTGTTGCCAGTGTTATTTTATCTCGTTGATATCTATTTTTGGACTTGCCTCACTCGCTCATAACTACTTCAAAGATATTTACTGTATTATTAACACACCTTTTATGGGGAAGTTGAGGAGTCTTAAACTGGTTGCGTCCCCTAAAGCTTCTAAGGTGTCTACGTGTTCAGATTCCGATTCAAATCCTAACGGTTCTGAAATGGAGGACCTTCCCCCTCAAAAACCTGATATTACTTCAGGCGCTATTTCAAAAACGCAGTTCTCTAGTAAGCTTCCTGCTATCTCCACCAAGAGACCCAAGAAAGATCCACCTTCTCCTTAAAAATCCTCTCCGTCAGCCATGGAGATGATACTTGAAGAGATCAGAGCTCTAAAACCCTTCATAGAGGAAACCAATAAAACTTTGCAATTTTTAAATGATAAATGGTCTTCCTTGGAGTCACGAGTGCTCATTGTTGAACAGCGAACAGAATCTCTTGAATCTTCATGCTTGCGTATTTCATCTCTGGAATCTGAAGTGTCTCTTCTTAAAAAACAGGCAGAAGATTTGGAAAATAGGAATCGTAGAAACAACCTCCGACTTTACAGACTTCCTGAGAACATTGAAGGTTCCAACCCTACCACCTTTTTTCAAACCTTCTTACCCAAACTCTTGGATTTACCTGCCACCACTTCACTCAATATTCAAAGAGCTCATAGACTTGGCCCGAAAATCTCAACGAAACCTCGTGGTGTGATCATGCTTTTTCTGCAGAATACTGATCTCCTTCAAGTTCTTTCAGCGGTCAAATCCAAGAAGCAGGTTTTTTGGGAAGGTCATCGTCTCTTCTTTTCTCAGGATGTAGCTAAAATCACAGCAGATATTCGGAAAAAATGTCTTGATCTTCGTCCTCAAGTACGCTCACTCAATGCCAAATATGGCCTTCTCCATCCATGTATCTTCAAGGTTACGTACAAAGAGCAAACTACAACTTTTGAAGACCCCGCAGCGCTGCAGAAATTTCTTACTCTTCATGGAGCTGATACTATGGACACCTCAAGACCTGCTTGAATACTATATGTGTTTCACGTTACGATGATGTTCTCTTTTTATTTGTTCCCAAATTTATTAAGTGATTGTTAATTCTGTTTATGTATCTGTAATGCCTCTATAGTGTTCTACTGTTACCTCTTTTTCTTCGCTTTTATCTCTTCATAATTTTTCTTATATTTTCTAATTTATAATATTTCTTTCTCATTAATTCTCTCTTTTCTTTTTCAATCACAGGTGTTTTTTTTTTTTTTTTCTTCAACAATTTCGCTCCTCCCTGACCCTCCTGTATCGTTGACATCCCTGATTGTGGTCCTTTCTTGATTCAACGGATTTCCACAGCTGTCGTTGTCTTCTCCTGATGTGGTCTCCCCCCCAGTCGTGTTGTTTTTGTAGGTATGATGTTCAGTCTTCTTTGTAAGACATGTACTGTCCCCTTGTTTCTTATTCTCTTCTTTTTTCTGTTTCTTTTTTGTTTTTCCCTTCCCATCTGCTCTGATTTTCAATCTTTCTTTTCCCCCTTCTCTTTTCCACTTATCTTTCTCACTTTCTCTGTTCTTTTCTCCAAACTTCATATTCTATACATTTTTTACACTTTACATATTTCAAAAATGTCTTTCATCTTGGAATTGTATTGTATTTAAGCTTATATAGCGCTCAGCTACCCCCAACGGGGGTGTCCCGGCGCTTGCAGATACAGTGGAGGGTGAAGGCAAGATAAAATTGTCGAGTCCTAGTTTGCTAAAGGAGACTGAAAAGCCAGGTCTTCAAATCCTTCCGAAAGATAGATTCCGACTTGGCTTTCCTAATATGATCAGGCATGGAGTTCCACAGGGTCGCAGTTTTAACGGAGAAGGACCGTCCTCCTATTCTAGACTTAGAAAAACGGGGGATGACAAGGCACTCATGATGATTGGATCTTAGGGTCCTGGACTGATGGTATTTGCGAACTCTCTTCTTTAGATATTGCGGACCAATATCATTAAGTGCTCTGTATGCAAGAGTAAGTGCCTTAAATTCAGTTCTTCTCTTAACAGGCAGCCAATGGAGGCTACGCAAATGAGGGGATATATGATGTCTTAGTGGGATGTTCCTAATAAGCCTGGCTGCTGCATTCTGCACAGTTTGCAGTTTCCTAAGCAGGTAAGCTGGCAACCCGATGTAGAGACTATTTGCATAGTCAAGCTGTGATGTAATCACCGCATGGACTATTGTTTTCCTACAGTCCATAGGTAGGAAGTAGAGGAATCTCCGAAGGGCCTTCAATTTCCAAAAGCAGGACGAGGAAACATGAGCTATCTGAGTTCTACATGACAGGGAAGTGTCTAGTTTGAACCCTAAATTCCTTGCAGACGAGACTGGAAGAGGAGGAGGATTAAGTTCTGCGGGCCACCAGAAGTCTGATAATGGAGGTGAGGGCTGGTTGAAAAATAGCACTTCTGTTTTTTCTGTGTTCAGCTTTAGGCAGTTAGCTGTCATCCAAGCTGAGATGTCCATGAGACACTGCCTAAAGTTTGAAAAACCGGCCTCAGAGCAATCTTGGAAGGAGAACACAAGCTGCGTGTCATCAGCATATGAAACAACATCTACTCCACATTGCCTTACCAAAGGGGCCAGGGGGCGAGGTAAACATTAAAAAGGGTCGGGCTAAGGGCTGAACCCTGAGGCACTCCACAGATCACAGGGCGAGACTTTGAAGTGTAAGGATGCAACCGAATTCTCTGGGAGCGGCCCTCTAGGAAGGAACAGAACCAAGCTAAAGTAGTCCCCGTCACTCCCAACTGTTGAAGCCTATCTAAAAGAATCTTATGAGACACTGTGTCAAATGCTGCTGACAGATCCAACAGCACCAGCATTGCACAGTTCCCATTATCCATTGTCTCCCGGACAGTTTCTGCTACTTCGAGTAGAGCTGTCTCCGTGCTGTAACCTGCTCTAAATCCCGACTGAGTGTCGTGAAGCAGTTTATTAGATTCAAGAAATGTGGACAGTTGTTTTTGCACTTCTTTTCGAGAATCTTAGCAGGTACTGGCAAAAGGGAGATGGGTCTAAAGTTTTTTAATATTGTAGGGTCTGCATTCTCCTTTTTGAGGATTGGTTGGACAGTAGCGATTTTCCAGCTAGATGGATAAATGCCAGTTTCCAATGAGGTGTTCCAGAGCTGGTTTAGCGCAGGGTTAAGCAGTGGAGCTAATATTTTAAAAACCTAGCCGGGCAAGGGTCAAGTGGAGACCCGGATTTGGTTTTGTCCAACTGCTTGAGGGAGGTAGCCAAATCTAAAGGGCTAAATTCAGACCAGATATTTGTGGGGAGGGGGCGAGACAGAGATGTGTTGAACGGATCTGTCTCAGGAAAGGCTGCATAGATGTCATGGATCTTTTTCTCGAAAAGATCGAGAGATCCTCACAGAGTGAATTACTCTCTTCCCTTTCATTTTCTTTCCTCTACGTTTATAAAGTCAATTTAACTGCTTTTTTTGTAAGCATAATGTTTGTTCACACTCTTATTAGTAAGGTACATTTCGGGTTACTACCTGGAATATTAAAGGATTGAATAATCCTATTAAAAGGCAACGGGTGTTATCTCACCTAGCAAAATTGAAAACGGACATTGCGTTACTTCAAGAATCTCATATTTCTGACATTGAAGCTTCCAAGTTAAAGAGATGCTGGGTAGGTCATGTATTTAATTCCCCTGCCCTAGGTAAGAAAAATGGTGTTTTGATTCTATGTCATAAAAAATTGAATGTTTCTATGGTTCATCAAGAAACAGATTCGGAGGGTCGTTGGGTTATCGTTAAGTTGCTTATAGATAAGATTCCTATTGTTATTTTCAATGTATATGGTCCTACTTCGATTGATAAACTTTTTTGGTCTAAACTATCAGACACATTAATTTCGTTTGACGAGGACTATGTTATACTTGGTGGAGACTGTAATCAAATTCTAGACCCCATTCTTGACCGACATTCTACTCTCAAGTTTGCACCTTCTAAAATGCACGCTCAATTTGTTTCTTCCATTAGACGTAAAGCATTAGTTGACATTTGGAGATTATGCCATCCTGACCTTAGGGAGTACAGTTTTTATTCTGCGGCTCACCACTCACAATCCCGTATTGATTATCTTTTCCTAAGTAAATCCCTTTCACAACATGCCATTCATTCAGAGATAGGCTCAATTCTAATATCTGATCATGCCCCTGTTCTAGTTGATATTGACTTGATCCCCTTTTCTCCTCACCCTGGTAGATGGCGTTTTAACAACTCCCTATTACTCAACTCTAATTTTTGTCAAAAGTTTAAATCTTTTGCCTTGGAATTTTTCATCATCAACAACACTTCAGAGTCCCCTTTTGTGATGGTATGGGATTCCTTTAAAGCAGCCGCCAGAGGTTTTATTATGAGTTTTGTGTCACAAAAAAAGAAATCTTTTGAAACCCAATCTTCTCAATTACTTAACAAAATTAAACAATTGGAATACGCATATTACCACTCTAACAATGAATCTAACCTGAAAAATCTTCTTGATGCTAAAATTACTTTTAATAAATTAACCACTGATGCAGCTTCTAATTATCTCCTGAAAAGCAGTTCTCGCTACTATGGGGGCCAAAACAAGATGGGTAAACTTTTGGCTAATTATTTAAAGATCAAGAGGGATAGAATTAAAATAGAATCCTTACAAGGTCCTGCAGGTACTTCTATTTATAAAGATAAGGACATCTTAAATGAATTTGTTTCTTTTTATAAAAATCTTTACACTCCTGAGTCTATGCCGGATAATTCTGATCTTCTTTCCTATTTTCGATCTATTCCCTCTCCGACGCCTAATCACATTGATTTTGATTCTTTAGGAACTGACATTTCCCTAGCAGATATAACTCAGGCTGTATCAGCACTACGTCGAGGGAAAGCGCCTGGACCTGATGGTTTTACCATTGAATTGTATTCCCATTTTGCAGATTTTCTTTTACCCAAGCTATTATGTCTCTTTCAATCCTTTGGAGCTACGGGCTCCTCTAGCGGTACCTTTCAGGAAGCATTGATCTACTTAATTCCCAAGGATGACAAAGATCACTCTCTTTGTAAAAAGTATCGTCCTATATCATTAGTTAATACTGATTACAAAATTTTTGCGAAGATTTTGGCTCTACGTATTGATCCTATCTTGCCTGATCTTATCCGTCCTGAACAAGCAGGTTTTGTCAAAGGGCGACTTGCCTCTGATAACTCTCGAGTCTTTTTCAGTATCCTCAGCAAGGCCTCCTCTTTGGACCATCCGATTGCAGCAATTTCCCTAGATGCTGAGAAAGCTTTTGACAGGATTGGTTGGGACTTTATGTTTCAAGCTTTAAGATGGGCTGGTTTTCCTCCTAAACTGATAACTTTAATTTCTCTATTATATTCTGATCCCCGCGCTTCCATATTCGCTAACGGTCACTCTTCTGATTTCTTCTCACTTCGTAGGGGAGTGAGACAACGTTGCCCCCTATCTCCTTTATTATTTGTCATTGCCCTAGAACCCTTTTTAACTAAAATCAGACAGGATGACCGAATCACAGGCTTCCAATCTGGTTCTCATCAAGTTAAACTATCAGTTTATGCTGATGATATTCTTCTGTATTGCTCTAATCCTGAAACATCCCTCAACAGGTTTCCTTCTTTTCTAAACTCTCAGGTTATCGTTTGAACGCTGATAAATGCGAAATTTTGCCTCTAAATTTTTTGTGCCAAAAACATCTTTTTGATTCATCTGGTTTTTCCTGGCAGCCTACTAAAATAAAATATCTCGGTTTATGGTTCACACCCTCATTAGCCAATACGCTCAAAGTAAATTTTGAAAACACTATTAAAAAATTAAATGATAATATTAATCGATGGCATCCTCTCTTTCTCTCTTGGTGGGGTCGGTTAGACTCTATTAAAATGATGCTTTCCCCTCTGGTACTATATATGATATCGATGATTCCTATTCATATCCCTCAGTATTACTTCAAAAAAAATTGATTCCATCTTGATAAAGTTTTTATGGCAAGGTAAATCTTCACGTATAGCTTTATCATCTCTCAAAAAAGATAGATCCAATGGCGGCCTCAAGTTCCCCGACTTTAAGACCTATCATGCCGCATTCTCACTAAAACAAGCTGCTAAGTGGATTTCTGAGGATCTCCCCCTATATCCACCTCTCTGGCTACAATTAGAAAAAGATCTTATTACCCCTTTTGGCTTTCAAGAAATTTTGACCTTCAATGCCAAAGTTACCTCTTTGCACTTCCCGGTCATTTCTCACTCTCGTAAACTTTTATCGCCTCTGATATCCTCATCATATCCATCCACTACCTCTTTCCGTAATCAACCTAGTTGGCATAATAAATCTTTGCGGATTCGTAACCGCTCTATATTCTGGAAATCTTGGCACTCTAAAGGCTTATGCTGGATCTCACAACTTATAGATGACAACAAACCTTTTTCTTTTTCTGATCTTCAATCTAAATTTTCTTTACCATCATCCTTCAGATCGCAATATAATAATCTCTACCTCAGCCATTTTCTCCAAAATTTGCCTGCTTCTCCTGACTCTCCTATATCTTCTGAGCCTCTTCTTTCAATTCTAAAAGGTTCTCCCTCAGTGTCAAAAATTTACAAACTTTTACTTTTCTCCACAGAAAGACTTAAATCAAAAACTGAAAAAATGTGGGAAAAAGACTTTGCTCAAGAATGGCCAATTACCACTTGGGATAAAATTTGGTCTAAACTCCATAAAAGCTCTCGAGCTGCAAACACCACACAAACCCTTTTTTTCATTTATCATAGATTATTATTCTCCCCTATGTCCTTAGCTTCTTTTTCATCTGATTCACCCTCTGTTTGCTGGCCTTGCCCCTGTCCCACTGCAGATTTAAAACATATGTTATTTGAATGTCCCTCAATTTATCAGTTTTGGCAATCAGTTTGGTCTCAAATTCTAGTAATTTTTAAAGTCCAAATCCCATTTTCTTTTATTAATATATTTTTGAGTACTCTATCTCCCCAATGGCCTCAATCACCTCTAAGTTTCAAACTTTTAGATTTATTAATAGCTGTTGCCTTCCACCTAATAACTTCCAACCCGAAACAAGCTGATAAAGTCACTTTTCGAGCATGGTGGAACGCTGTCTGTTTCCACCACAGACTAGACACTAATTATGTCTCCCCCATATCTTTAGCAATTAAAAGAGATCTTATATGGCTCCCCTTAACTACTTATTTATCTCATTCTGCCTCCTCTTCTGCTGCTCTTAAAAATGTACCTGATGAAGTTCGGAAGCCACCTTAATTTTGCTCGTTTTGCCTTTTTATGCTTATATGTTTAATGATATCTCTTAGTTAATAAAAGTTTGTTACAGTTTTCTTTTCGCTCTTTCACTCAATAATATGCTTACAATGTTATTCACTATGTATATTTATATAATATCTTTGATTGTTTTATATTGATAACTTGTGTTTCCACTTTCTCTTATCCCTCCCTTCCTCCCTTCCTCATCCTTCTTTTTAGTTCTTTACAACATATACTTGTTTTCGTATTTATATATATAGTATAAATTTAATTCCTATATTGTCTTCTCATTTTATCTAATCATTTTATTGTTCAATAGGAAGATTTTGTCATCTTTATAGATATTTGTTTCGTTTGTTATCTTTTAATAAATCAAACTTAAAAAAAAAAAAAACATAAGGAATATGAAGAGGTGTGTGTAGGAAAAAAATTATCTTTTTCTTAATGGTTCTCTACTCTGTTTAGATGAATTAAGAGAGAACAGGGGGTGTCTCACTTACGGCTGGGGCACACAAAGGGTTAAAGAAGTGGCAAAGGGGGCATAGAGTATGAAGATAGACTACACAAGCGTGCAGAATATCCATAACATTAGGTCGTTCAGAATGGATAGCATTATGACGGTTCTGCCAAATCAAGGACCGCAAAAAGCAAAAGAATGCTGGATATGGACAGCGTTTATAAAGGGAAGGGCACAAGGATCAGCTATATGGGTGAGAAATGAACCTGCAGCAGATGGTGGGCCTACAGAGGTAAAGTTTAGGCAAAAGGTGGAGATTTTTGACCAGAACCTGCAAGGAGGGGAGGTAAGAGATTGGGTTCATCTGTCACACAAGATAAAAGTTAGGAAAAATAAGTGCAAGAAGAATGACTGAGCCTATCCTTGGCACAACATATACTGGTTTGATACGTTTTGTAAATGTTTCTAGAAATACAGAGGTTTGTTTTCTACACCGCCTGGTCCTATGAACTTAGTCAATGTGCCTTCCTGAATCAGGAAAACAGTTGTACTGCAACCACCCCACAACCCACTGAACAATATTTGAGTGAGATGTGTTTTAGGTAACAATAAATCCCATTAGACATTACAAAGATACTTAGTGGAACTCTAAACCCTCTCTCATTAACCCCTTAACTGCTGGGCCTTTTCCCCCCAGTGCTGAGCCCTTTTTTTTGGCTATTTGGGGTAGTTGGCGCTTAGGGCTCCAGAACTCTTTTTACACGCAAGGAATCCATGCTAAATTTGTGATCTTTTTTTCAAACATCCTGGGGATTCTAAAGGTACCCAGGGTTTGAGGATTCCTCTGGAGAGGGTCGAGAAAATAGGCAAATTATAGCTGCATTTTGAGTTTTTGGGTAAAAATAGAAAGAGTGCTTTGGATGAAAGAGTCTGTTTTTTTACTAAGAATGGCATCAACGAATGGTTTGCTGTGCTAAAGTCACCAACTTGCCAGCTGTCAGGAACACACAGAGCTGAATTAAAAAAAAACTAATATTTCAAACACAGTTTTGGTGTTTTGCTAAGAGGTAGCCCATTTTTCCTATTTTGTTTACACTCAACCTTCTTCCAGTTTGTGGTGGAAACCAGTGTGAAACCCATGGGTTATCCAGGAAAGCTATAGATTTCTGGAAAGTAGACAAAATTCTATATTCAGCAAGGGCTCTTATGTGTAAATCCCTCAACGGTTTCCCAAAGAAATTGTTAAAAAAATATACATTGAAAATGAGTAGGAAGAAATGGCCATTTGTGACAACGTTTTCATCTGTAACCTTTTGTCACGATGGCCAATTTACAAAATTAATATACCATTACATCCCCTAGACCCTTCTGGTTGCGAGGATACATAGGGTTTGTAGGTTGCCCAAGAACCTAAGGTACCCAGAGTCAACAATTGAGTTTCACCGTACAATGGCTTTTCATTGTGTACCGAGAATAGACCAATTAATTTGGAGAAATATGCAGAGTGAAAAATGGGTAACAAGGAAACATATATATATCTGAAATTGGCACAAGATATGGATTTAGGGGGGCATGACTTGAGCAGCCAACATGGCGGACATGCTCTAAGCAAGCTCCACTGCTTGTTCCGCTTGTCTGACAGTAATCCTGCCGGGAACCCACAATCCTCTCGAGCTGACCTGCCTCCTGCACTCCCTGTTTCTCTGGCTAGTGATACATGCCAAAACTGCTGTTGGGAGGAGTGGGGCGAGGCACCAAAGCAGCAGATTTCTGGGGCTTGAGGATCGGCCCCGCAGCCCATCAGGTGTCCATGCTGGAGTGATGCCCTCCCCCCAGATGGCAGTAGGGGGATGTGCTGAGGACCGTGAGCAATTTCAAGGGGTTGGAGTTTCGGGCAGCCCTGTGCAGGGGTGGATGGCGGTGCCTCGGGGCGGTGCCAGATCTGGCTGCGCCGGTAAAGCATGTGGTGTGCATGCTGTGCTGCCGAGGGTAGTCGGCGGGCCCAAGGGTGTGCCGCTCCAGGTGAGGAGAACCCCCGACCCTTGAAAATACTGACTGGGGACTACCTGGAGCTGCCTTGTGCGTGGAGTGCTAACCGAGCTGTCACCCTGGTTGCAGTGGGCTTTCACGCTGCACTGGCCTCGTGAGATAGCCTGCTGCTGGTTGAATCGGCACTGGGCTGTGCTGACGTCATGTATAGCCACTGCTTGCATCTTGCTTGGGAGGCTGCAGGTCGCGTGAAGGAGCGACGGAGGCCCCCTGTGATGCCCGCCCCTCACAGCAAGCGGCATGCGGATAATCGTTGCCAAGAATATGAAACTGTGGGGCTGGAGGAGCGGCTTGCGACCAACCGCTGGATGAGAACATAGGCCCCTGAGATACCAAGAGGCAAGATTGTGTGTGTCCCCAGTCACCCCTCCTTTTTTATTTGGAAAGGTTGGATGCTCTTGCCATTCGGGTGCCCAGTGGCTGCCATTTCGAGATACACATGGGGATAGGCTGTGCGTTCTCCCTGGCGACAGTCATGGCCCCTTAGGCCCTGCAGATGCAGCACTGCTCACGGGGGGCCATCATCATACCTGTTGCCACCGTCTGCCTTACCTGGTTGGGAGAGCTTAGAACTGTTTGCCCACTTGTGCATCTTCAGGGCTGCTCATGCTGCTGCGCTCACGGGACTTGGCTGGCGCTGGCAAGCGGGGCCCATCCCCAGCCATCGCCTTGCTGGTTGCCACTTCATTGAAAAGGCATCAGCCCAGGGCCCTCCTGGCAATGGACACAGCATAGACTGATGTCCACATTGCGCCTTCCCTGGCCCTGAGCCAACCTGTGAGAGGTACATGCACCGACACACTTCCAGACCCCAGGGCAACTCGTGCTGCCACCCCCCTACTTTCTTGTGTTTTGGCAAGCGGGCCTCTTGAGGGGACACAGCGTTTCTTCAGCCAAGAACAGAGGCATGGGCCCAAGGGAGTAGCCAGAAAATTAAAATACCCCCACTTTGATCTATCTCTTGAACACCGTGAGGTGAGCAAAGCGAGTAAACTCTACCCACTCTAGATGAGATCCCTTAATCCAGCCTTCTGCTAATCTATTTCTCCATCCTTTAAGTCTGTCATGCATCATCCATCTATCCATCTTTTTATGTTTCCACCCATACATCCATCCTTTCGCCATTCCATCCATCTATCCTTTCATCATTATAGTCTTGCATCCATTCTTCTACTCACACTTCCAACCATTCCTCCGTACTTTTACCCACTCATTCATCCATTTATTTTCATCCATTCACCAATTCACCCTCCTTTTATCAATCCACCAGTTCATCCTTTCACCCTTCCATCCAGCCATCTATTCATCCATCCACCCATTCATCCAGCCTTTCATAATTTTAGACACTTTCTTTCACCCACCCATGTAAATCTTGTTTTCCCCTTCCATCCATCAGTCCTTTTATCCTTGCATTCATCCTTTCATCCACAATTCCTTCCTTAGTTTTATATGTCCTTCCTTTTGCTCTTCCTTCCAAACCTCTCTCCCACTCTCTATTTCAACTCTTAATTTATTTGCTGTGGTTAACTCCTGATCACTGTGTTGTTTATCGTTTTCTTTACTTCTGATTTTTTATCTTTTAATAGCTTTTGTCTGCTAGGCTGCAGCCAGGATAGGGTCATAAATAACTATAATTGTCACCGTCACCACCACCACCACGTAATCTGTGAAAGCAGGGGGAGGGGGGGTTCGCAACGCCACTGTTTGGGCCGCCCACGCGCGGTCTTACTGAGAGCCACTATGAGGCCCCCTGTGGACCACAATCGACTGCCTGGCGATGCTGGCCCTTCAGACAATACTGTTCCACCATTCTCAATCCGCGACAAACCTGGTTCTGTCCTTGCAGCGGTTGCGGTACTCGAGGCCATGCGCATATCGCTGGAAAGCAAAATAGATGAAGTAACGGCAGACCTAAAGCTGTTGCATGTGGATCACTGTAAGCTGGCAGAATCCACACTGCTGAGCTGATCATCACAAAACCTCCGCTGCTGGCTCGGGAACTGGAATCCTTGATGCGTAAAATGGTGGAATGAGTAGAATTCCTGGAGTGCCACATGGAGGATGCGGAGGGCTGTTCACGGCAAAATAATGTGCGAATGATGGGCCTTCCAAAAGGGACAGAGGCATCAGATGCTGTTGCTTATGTGGAACTATGGCTGAGACAACTGCTACCTCAGGAGACTCTCTCGCAGATCTTCTCAGTGGAACGCGCCCATCGTGTTTCCACACGCCGTCCACCGCCGGGATCTAACCCCAGGCCGTCCTTGTTTTGCCTCCTACACTACTGCAACAGGGACTCTATTTTATGTGAGACTCCGAAGATGCGCGAGATTACAGTGGACAATGCTAATATAATGTTCTTAGTTTCTAGCTGTCAAGTACCGTTTCATGAACTCAACATTCGTTATGTACTCATGTTCCCGGCGCACCTGAGAGTGGCGTCTGGGGGTAAAACACATTTCTTCAGCTCTCCCGAAGATGACTGGGACTGACTGGAGATGTCGGGACTATCGACGGTGGACCGGTCAATGCGGGCGCGTGCTGCGGCCCGTGGCCAGGCCGCTCCAGGACGTCAGGGCCGTTGTCCCCAATCGATTCACTCCTATCAGCCGTAGAATACATCTAACCTGGAACAAGTCATATGAGAGAGGTGCCAGACCTTGCAGAATGCTGCTGTGATACGGGACACTGTAAGAGGCTCTGAATCGGACGACAGCTCTGATAAATCAATCTGCACTGATGGCTCCTCGACGATGTGGCCCTCTGTGGTGGACTAGGCGGCCCCACCTGAAGTAATGCCACAAACGGCTGAGGACATTATTTGATACTTAGGTTGCCTGATTATTGCTGTTTGGTAGTCCCACTTTGGTCGTTGGACACACTCCGACATGTCCTCCTTAGACTGTATGTAATTTCATTGCCTTTATGTGACAGGGGTGGGGGAGCATCGTTTGGTGGCCGCCGTCTAATATGATCCAGAAATGTTTCAATATTGTCTCACTTTGACTCAGGGTACAGCAATGTTAAGCTCTGGTATTCCTGTGGGTTCCTGTATGTTCATTCTTATTTGCATGGGACGCTCGATCATTGGCTGCCTAGCTTCTTCCCCTTCAGTTCCCCAACTGGTTGACGCATGCCGATCTTAGTTATTTGGCAGTTTGGGCGGAAACATATTGTACCTCTGCTTTATTGGTATTTACGTTTTTATGTTAATGGATTGCATTTTTTCAGTTATGACCCATGACTTCTCATGGCCCAGCTCTCCACCTCAGGCCATTGTTATGTCCAACATGCATCACTATACCGTACCCCCAACTACTACGCAATGCCAAGTTACTGGGCACTATGCCCGAGCATACATGACCCATTTTAATATTCTCACATGGAACGCGAGAGGCATGCATACGCCTTCATTTTTTTGTTTTGTTTAAATCTTTTTATTGACATTTTTATTTTAACATTCCAGTACAACAATATGTCAAGAAACCACAATTGCCAAACGAATACAGTGCAGTAAGTCATTGAGGCATCTCTGATAACTATTCCAGTAGTGTGCCATAGTAGTTATGGTGTAGCGGTGGTATCAGCGGTTGTGGAACGTTTGGGAAGCAGTGCGAGCAAATGTGTAGACCAAGCATCACTTATCGCAGTGATGAAGTGTGCGCAATATTGCACCGTAGTGAACTGTGGGAATTGGGTACAACATAATGAGGACAAAATAACTCGACTAAAGGAAGGGGAGAACTGCCCGTGACCCAAGGCCCTGAAATATAAGGACGACTGAGTGATTGCAGGCGCAGCACATGAAGACCCCCTGTGTCCGCGAGATATGCAAGGAGTGCGTGAGGTAACCCCCCTTTTATAACATCGTGCTAGCGGGACTGGAGTGACTACGTGGCACCGAGGTGTCTTCTGCTGTTTCCCTCGTGCCTGCTGTAGGTGTGTTTGACCTCTGCAATTCAATCACCATAGCCCCCCAATCTGTAGCAAGTGGGAACTTGCGAAGTCCCAGTAAGTTCTCCCTTTGGAGTGCCATGCCCTCTGCCCTGGCCCAATTGAGCAGAGAAAGTCTCCAGGCCAGTACCGGGGGCATGCATACCCCTTCATGCTGCTACTCAGTTTACTTCTACTTGAAACGCTGCTCCACACACATTGCATTAGTGTAGGAGATTCAGTTAATACATACAGAAATCACTAATCTGCAGAGGCTCTGCTGCGGTCAGGTGTTCACCACCAACTATTCTACCTATGCCAGGGGGGTGTTGCTATGGGTTAGGCCTACGACCCCTTTTACGGCTGACAACACTATCCTAGAGCCAGACGGCTGACATATCATAGTGAAAGGCCAGCTTGACGGCCACTCCATTTTCATAGGTTCTATATATGCCCAAAATTCTGACCAGTCCACCTTTCTACATGCTCTAACAAATAAACTGTCTCAATGGAGCAGTGTACCGTGGTTTCTATGGGGGGACTTTAATAGTGTCATAAATACCACCCTCGATCGCTCCTTCACTCCACTGCCTCACACCCCTATGACCTCCAACGCACAGATACTGCAAGACTGGCTCCATAATTTGCAGCTAGTCGACATTTGGCAATCCCTTAACCCGGACGCGAAGGTGTACTCTTTTTCTCCACTCCACACCAACTTCACATTTACATTGACAGACTGGTGGGCGTGCCATTGCTACTCCCTTCTATTTCACAAGTAGAGTACCTGGGCCGCACACATTCTGATCACAATCCCCAGATCCTGCAACTGCAGTGGGAGGTTGATCCACCCCCATACCCACCGGGTGCTTCCAACCCTGGGGCAATTTTCTTTAGGTGACGGAACACATGTGATATCGTTATCCGCAGACGATATACTGCTCTATTTTATAGACATGCACAACATCCCCGCCACAATTGCCTTAACTTTCAATCAATTCTCATCCCTCTCTGGGTTGAAAGTCAATTGGAATAGGTCCTGTTTGTTTCCCTTTCTCTCAGATGTTCCCAATCCTCACTTTGTTATTGGCGGGGCACACCTAGGTTGGCAACAACACACATTCTGATATTTAGAGGTGCAGATTTACCATTCTTTAGCTGACCTCTTCAATGGCAATGTTACGTGAGCAGTCTCATCGTGCGGGCCCAAATATCGTTTTGGCGCACACTGCCGTTGGCTGTTGCGGGGTGGGTGGCATTACTAAAAATGGTGGTTTTACCTTGCTTCTTATATTTCTTAACTAACCTCCCTCTTTATATCCCAGACGCATTCTTTCACTCGATCGGCAGACACGCAAATATATTTGGAACAAGTCTAGGTGTAGGGTAGCTTTAACAAAGCTCTGCTCATCAATAGATAGTGGAGGTCTGGCTGTGCCGCACTTTGAGCAGTACTATCTTGCCTCCCAAATCCAGTGAATTGCTAAATGGCTGGCGGGTTTACACCTGTCGGACACCCCCACCTATGTTCCCCCTAAGCTGCGCGCCTGCGTGCCCGCGCATACTGTGATTTCTCCCCGCGCAGAGGCTCATTCGATGCGCGCATTACAAAGGGCATTCAGTAATGGGAGAAGAGCTATTTACGAGGTGTGAAGAGGGATAGAGCTGAAACAACTGCCTGCTAGGGACGCCAAAGGCATTCAGTCTCCTACTGTGAAGCACTTTTGAAACGGGACCCATTCCCTCCCCATGCAGCCACTGAGACTGGATTTTCCACTTTTGGAGGTATTTCACTGGATTGGGCCAACGAATGGCTGTTTTGACTACAGAGCATCACTTAAAAGTAATGCATACTAATTAGCTTGCCTTTAAAACTCAGTTAAATCAATTGCATACCTGAGTACGTGGTCGAGCACACTGTGCTTAGGTGTAATCTAAATTTGGTTCTAGGAAGTCTTTCGCAGTAAGCCTCGGAGCTGTCCATACTGTATGCTCAGTAGAGTGCCCTACAAAATGATTGCTGCCCCATCCTCTCCCGATTCAAAATTTGACTTGTGCTGACATATTAATTGCACTAGGTATGCAGTGCATTCTTGCTTATGTTCCACACGTTTGACTTAAGTGTACATTCCCTAGGAGAATTAACCTTTTCAGGATGTTGTGTTTCCACATTTTTTATGTAGCATATTACTCTTGCATTGTGCATACTTTGAACTAAGTTGCTTCTATGCGTTTTTAAAGGGCCACGATTGAGCACTCCAGGGCGGAAGCTGAAGACAGTGCGAGTTTCTTACAGGGCCTGTCAGTGGGACATAAAAGTATTCAAAATACATGGTCATCCAATCCTTGGTCTCTTTGCAGAGCGCACAGAGCAATACCCATGTATTCTAGTCACAATTGTGATTCTGTGCAAATGTTTTTCTAAAGGAGGTTCACAGATGTCAAAATATTGACGAGGTGAAAGAAAATAAAATACGGTGCTTACACGTAAGTGGATGTGTTGTGTGTTTTGGGGGGGTGAATTGAAAGATGCAAGAAAGTGCTTTCAAGAGAGAGTGAAAAGAGGGTGCTGAATAGGACAAAAATGAGGTGTTAGATATGCAAATTTGGCAATAAAATGGGCTTAAATGTCTAACATAGTGAACACAACGGGTGTGATTGAGACACTCAAGATCACTACCCCTTTCACAGCTGCAGTAAAATTTAATTAACAGTCCCACAATTTCCAAACTGAAAATGTTTCAATAATAATTATTTACAATAAAATTATTGTTGCTATTAATTTACCTTAAACAGCTAACAACCATTGACAAAGCCAATAGTCCTGGCTGGTTTTAGGTGTATGTCAGTTGTTATGATATGTATGAATAGAAGCAATAACAGAATGCATACAGAGGAATCAAAATACTGGTCGAATAGCATACTATGAAAACCACAGAAATTTAGATTACGTGTTTAAGTCACTCCCTTAATTATACAGGCCACACTCCTTTTTAAAGACTCTCACTTTTTAGATCCCACTTAATACACTGCTTCCAGGGCTTCACCAGTGTTATTCTCCAGGGCTGTATGTTTCCCACTCCTCGTCATGCTCTTCTCTGATGCTGTCTGCTGAACCCTTCTCTGCTTGCTCTATTCTGTTACTCTCTTCCTGTGCTCCCCACCCCTCCCTCTTCTCAGTGCTCTATGCTGTTCTGTTCCAGTGCTCTCGGTTCTTGCTCTTCCCTAGTGCTCTTTGTTGCCCTCTCCTCTTTCTGGGCTCATCCAGTAGATTGGGCTGCCCACTCCTCTCCGCCCTCTTTTGTAGCAGTTTCTTTTACACCCTCCTCTTTATGCTCTCTTCCAGTATTGGTCACCACCCTCTCCTCTTCACGATCTCCTCCACTGCTTTCCACTGCCCCCCTCCTCTTCACGCTCTTCTTCAGAGGTTTTCTTCCTCGCTCGCCTCTAGTGCTGTTTTCCAGTGCTTTCCTCCAATGTTCTCCACCTCCCCCTTCTCTTCATGCTCTCCTCCAGTGCTTTTCACTGTCTACTCATCATGCTCTTCACCAGAGGTGTCTTTTGGTGCTCTTCTAGCACCTTCTTACAGTGCTCTCTTCCAGTGTTCCTTGCTGCTCTTTGTGCTCTCTTCCAGTACCCCATTGCTTGTTCCTGACAGTGTTCTGTTCCAGTGCTCTCCTCTGCCACCTCCTCATTGTGCTCTCCTCCAGTACTTACTGCTAACCCCTTCTTTGTGCTCTCCTTCAGTTCTCCTTGCTCCTTTTTATTGATCTTTTTAGGTACTCTCTCCTGGAGCATGCTTTCTGATCTACATTCCATGATAGGGACTTGCCTTTTAATTTCAAGTGGATGGAAAGATAATCTGTCTCTTGGTGCATGCTTTTGCGGAAACCAGTTGGGAAGTAACAGCAACATGCAACTCTTGCTAATGCAGCCAACGCCACAGTCAGTTTCTGGGGTACTCAGTTCTCAAATATTGGCAGATAAATAGACCCAGGCACAAGGGGAATAGGATTTGCTCAAATTCAAATGGTTTGGCAAACTGGTCAAACTGAAACGGCAATGTAGTAGTGCTAGCTCCAACAGCTGTAACTTTCACACGTAAGCATATTTGGTAAACATACCATGAGACTAAGGGGCCGATTCCGATTCCGGCCGGAAATCTCTCCGACCGAGCCGGACCCGGAGAGAATTCCGACCGAATCGGACCCTAGCAGTCCGACCGGACGAGTACGATGCATTCGCATGCTATCGGACTCGATTCGGTCGGACTCCCATTGAAGTCAATGGGAGCCGGTCGTACAACGCGTACGCGGGCTCCCATTGACTCAATGGGTGCGAGGCGAACAAGGGCGCCCCCTACAGCGGGTACGCGTCCATGCGCATCGCGGCGTACATGCACAGGTAGGGGGGACCCATGGGTCCCCCCTGTGTGCGACTCGCGTGCCTACGCGTACAGGGGGGTCCGACGCAGACCTTCAAAGTCCGGCTCCGACAGCTCTTTCGAGCTGGACGGCGTGAGTCGGTCGGACTGCTCGCAGCGCGCATCGTACTTACCCGGCCGGGAAACGTCTCGGTGCGAGTCGTGTCCGTGCGAGTCGCTCGGAGCGTGTTGAAGCCGCGTACGAGTCGGTCGGCGATTTCGCGGGAGCTTGCATCGTACTCGCTCGGCCGGACCCGCGTACGATTCGGTCGGGAAACAGGGCTCCGAATCGGATCCGGTAAATCCGAATCCGATTCGGAGCACTACCGGCCGAGATCGGAATCGGCCCCTAAGTGTTTTCTCTCACAGGGTTGTAGCCAATGAGTTCCAGTCCAGTTTTTTTAAATCTCATATTTATTGCAGCCTTCAGCCTGTCTATAAATTCTCCCATTGTTGTCAAAACATGAGCGCAGAGGAGTACGTTCAAAAAGTGATTGACAAAGAACACAATCTGTCCATGTGGGGAGGGAGGCTGGGATTATAATCCATTTCTCCTGACTCCACAGTTTTCACCCTGTCCACTAGACCCCAAACTATGTGGGGTAGTTCTAATGGCACTGTGAAGACACTGCCCTTCTCCGGTAAATGCAACTATGTTGGGGGCCATGCACACATTTCTATTATAATGTTTATTCTTAGCATGTTTAGGTAATGGTAAAGCTGGGATTTAGATGTTGAGTATCCCATTTCCACAGCTAAAATTGATCCACTGTACCACATCTAGCAGTGGTGCCAGCCCAAACCAGTGAATTGCCCACCTTGCTGAGGGGGGACCCTGTCATTGTTATTTCTTATAGCATTCACTACATAAATCAGACCCTGTTTCGAAGCACTCTTAAAGTTTGCAGAAAAAGAGAGACTAATAGCATAAATAAATCATCACAACTGGGTGTTTTTCTTTGGGCTCTGGGGCCGCACGTGGCAATGGGGCAGTATCGGTGGTGGATACTGTTGTGTTCCATTGGTGTCCCTGGAACAAGACACTCTTTTATTCCAAGGGATCAAGAAAGGAAGGGTGAAAAGCTCTGGCATCACCTAGGAAGGAATGATAAAAACTTTAGCATTTGAACCAATTTATTTTAGCAACACATACAGGATAGATGAAAGTCTGATACGGCAATGGGAATCAAATCAGAAGCACTAGTTGTAGCATCTCACATAATTTTGCATATTGAATTGCCACATACCTTTTGCGCACTGTAGCCTTGGTGCAGTGCACAGAGACCCTACATTGCCGCACAGAGAGATAAAAAATTAGGGGGAACTTTGACCCCCACGTCCTCAACTGCTTGGAGCCTGCCCACTATTCTACATCTGTTTCATCTCTGGACACGAATGCGAGTGCCAGACTCCCTGCTGCTGGGAATGACCTATTGCTGCTACCCCAGGTGTCTCCGCCTTACTAAACATGTGAACCCCTACACACCAGGGTTGGTGCTGCTTGGCACGCCAAGGGTTGGGGGATTCACATAGGCAATTGAGCTGATGGCATGGCACGCGACAGGCTTGCACTCGTTGGGGGACCTATACGGGAATGGTTCTCTGACACCATACGAGACACTGATGGAGGAGGACGGTCTACCCCCAGGCCAATTCCTACTTCACAACTCACTGATTGCCACACTGGAGAACCATTGGGGGAACATGACCACTGAACAACCCATCCATCTTATGGTCTAATATCTGCATGTGATGGGAAGGGGTAGACACCTCACAAAATGGTTTGCTGATTCGCTTCGCACCCACACAATTCCGCAGTTTACTATTTTAAGACAAAGCTGGGAGACTGATCGAACATGCCCATGCACAGGTAAGGAATGGGCTGCTTTGTTAGAGGACAAGACGGCGCGTGCCGCGTAATGTCAGATTCAAGATTATTCAACTTTATACAGTACATAGGGTCTATCTCATCCCTGCCAACATAAATCAGTATTACCACAGAGCGGATACCACTTGCCCTCGCTGTGCTCACATAGACGCCGACTTGTTACACATGTTATGGGCCTCTCCTGCTCTACATACCTATTTAGCCAGTATCACATGTCTATGCACGAGCACTGAACGCCCGAACCTGCACAAATGGGAAATATGCCTCCTGGGATTGTATTGTGGGCACAAGAAACACAGGGTTACCTCCCACTTCCTAGACTTGAGATTCATTGTAGCTAAACACCTTATTACACGTAGGTGGAAAGCCTCGGAACCCTGTCAGTTTTTAACCTGGACACGCTCAATGCTAAATTGGGCACAGGTGGAAAGCCTGGCTTTGCATACAGAAGACACGCTCGGACTGAGGAAGTATTCCATTTCCTCTTACTGGGACACTATCTTATCGTACATGCAGTCTGATCACTTTCATGAGGCAGGCAATGGCGCTGATCCTTTGTAAGAAGCACCAGACATGGAGCCTAGAGTCACTGGCATCGATTCTTCCTCCTAGTTTTTTGTGAAGCCCCGTGCTCACATGTTCCCAATACATCTTACTTATGGGTCATTAACAATGCATCAGCTGGCTGTGATGAGCGACGGCGCCGGGGGGTGGTGGATTGAGTCGAGAGGTCATGTACATTCTTAGTTTATGGTTGTTATTGTTATACCATTGACTGTATGAAATGAATCTGTTGTCGCTATAATCAACGGTTGGAATGACTCCCTGCCTCTGTTGTTCAAATACAGGGGTTGATATAC